>CM056507.1:10337228-11055592 GCA_029783415.1 Anisodus acutangulus
GGAAAAGCAAAGCATCACCCACAAGCGAAACATAACTATTTGAATTGATAAAAAAAAACTTTCATATTTGATAATATAATAATGATTTTCAACTTATAATGAAAATAAATACAATATCTGGTCACTAGCTCAAATCCTAATATTGGATTATTTTAATCCTAATATATTTTTCTACATAGATAAAAAAAACATAAAGGATATATATCAAAAGCAATATTTTAATGGAAAGTATTAAGTGCATATGATAAAATAATATTTTTGTACTTCATAAAATAAATAATATGTGATGCCAAATATTATTATTTAGTATTTATTATGATTGATAGGTAATAACGTGTGAGACACGTTTGTTGAGACTAGTCTATATTATTATAAAAGCATAAATATAGATGTTGGTTGACTAAAATATACTTTAAATATTGAACGACTTTTATACCCTTAAAAGTTAATTTTTTTAAAAAAAAACTATTCCATATTAGATAAAATTGCAATATTCAAAACATCCTAATATCTAGGACTTTGAGATTCACTATTTATTAAAATTTGTAACGGAAACGACTTGAGGGATCTTAGTTGTAATAGGAATGAATTCTTCATAGGACTTTTTCATTCTCTTTTACCAATTAAACAAAATTGCCTTAGATTTAATTTTACCGTGTCTTGTTTTAATATTATGCAACTTTGTTCATGAAATTAACTTAGCATACGATCTTTGCTTATGGTTCATTCTTAATCTATTTTTCTTCTTGGTATCTTCATTTTTTTCACCAAAGTAATTATCACTGACTGTAAAATCTTCATCCCATAAAATATCAATATCGCAGAATAATCTAAAAAAAAAAGTTAAAAATTAAAGAAATTATTAATATGGCACAATCTCTCAAATAGTTAAAAATTAAAGTTAAACTTGATTGATATTAGAAGTCTACACAAATTCATGTAGTCAAAATTTAATTAAATTCATATTTGTTTTCTTATTTATTTTATAACTTTGTCGTCTTTTACATTTCTAAATAAATGTGTTTACGACGAAAGGAATATAGATACGGATCAATATATCTCAAACTTTGACTAAAACTCAATACTAAGCAGTAAATTTCTGAGTTCTCTCCATCTTAACAATGGCACCATTCCAGAAGACTCCATAAAACAAAAGCCATGCCCTGTATACCACAATAATTTATTGCACATATCATTGAACCAGATTGGATTGTTGACTTGACAACTCCACTGTTGGGACTCAGAAGCTTGAAATAATAATTTAAACAGAAGCATGCCTGACTTATATGAAATAAAAGACATCTCTGGAACTCAATAGTCAAAATGAATAAACCAAGGAACTTCCATTCAAAAGTTTCCCAAGAACTCATATCCAAGACTCAAGGGTGACAGAAAAATACAAAACTAGGTAATCAACTTAGATGATTCCAATTTTGTTGGCCACATCCAAAGCATCGTAGTCAGGTGTCAATCTCACGTAAGCCTTCTTTGTCCCATCGGGCCTGAACAAGGAAGTAGCTTAGCAGCAAAGGTTACTAAGAGCATGAAAAGTATACACACAGGATAGCAGAAGAAGAAGGAACAACAACATATCCAGTGTAATCTCACAAGTAGGGTCTGAGAGGGTAGAGTGTACGCATAAGTTACCCCTACCTTGGGAGGTAGAGAGGTTATTTCCGATAGACCATCGGCTCAGGATAAAGCAAAAAATAAAGCAACTCAAAGAGGGAAAAGGAGCTATAACAACAAAACAGTACATTATGCGAATAACAAGAGACATTGGATAGTAACAAAAATTGAAACAGTCAAATTTCAACTTTCAGAGAATAAATTTTCCGTTAAAGTATAGTATAATTAAATACAGATTTTGAAAGATTCAATTTGCAAAGCAAGAGTAAATTGTCTAACTGGCCCGTGGACGAAAAACACATAACACAATTCTAGCGTGAATACAGGGTATTATTAGCATGCAAACGTGATTCCTATGGCATATCAAACGAGCCACAGCTAACTGACCCCTCTTGTCAATTGTGCCAGGTAATTTTACCGGATTTGGATTGATACAAACTCAGTAGTAAATACTCCCTCCATCCCAATTTATATGACACTCTTCCATTTTTAGTCAGTCCCAAAAAGAATGGCATATTTCTATATTTAAGAAATAAAAATTCAATAACAGAACAAGTGCTAAACCAGCAAAGCATAAAAACTTAATAGGGAGAAAAAATGCAAGTTATTACCTGATCAAAGTATTGACTTTCTTTGTCTGGATGTCATACATTTTCTTCACTGCATCCTTTATCTTCTTCTTGTCGGCTTTGATGTCCACAATAAAAACAAGGGTATTGTTGTCCTCAATCTTCTTCATTGCAGACTCAGTGGTAAGAGGATATTTTAGAATCGCGTATTGATCAAGTCTGTTCCTTCCAGGTGCACTAATGCGAGGGTACTTGGGATTCCTATCCTTCTTCAATGTCTTAGGTCGATGGAAAGTAACTTTGGTCCTTATCTTACTTGACCTCTTCTTAAAGGTTGATCCTGACTTAACAGCCTTGGCAGCCTTGACAGCCTGGGCTTTGGGGTCTTTCTTTTTGGCCAAATCCACTGCAAATGGAATTTCAGAATCATTAACAGAATCAAGTTGCAGGATCTATGCGAATGTCAGTACAATAACAGCACACCACAAATCCAACATCCTATTTTCAAACTAATAAGTCATCCAAAAGTTTTTCCTCACGGTAATTAGGAGCATATCAGATATACAACAAAGTCCAAAAGAATCTCTCAAAACAAGCAAATCCTCGACGTTGCAATATTATTCTACTGGAACCACCTCTTCTGCTAATCTATTAACTCATGCTTCTTAAAACTATTAAAGCTCCATATCTGATATATGCAATTATCAAGACTACTATCCTGTCTAAATAAACAGCAAATCCTCAGTGACACGAGCCTCTATTCCCCATCACCTCCCATTTATAAAGTTTCTCACAGTTCTTAAGTCCTAGGTAATAAATTTGAGGCTCAAAACTCATCAATGATCTAAGAAAAACTTTTCCTTGTGAATGAGTGTTTCCTGAAGAGGCACAATTGATATTTCACTTTATTCAATTGATATTTCACTTTATTGTAAAGAAAATCAATTTCTTTGTCAATATATTTGTTATTCATGCTTATAATTATTAGCCTTGGACTAAACATATATATTTGTTTCTCCATTCGCGCTTCACCTTAGAGCTTTTTTGGGCTTTTCACTTTTGATAACACTGATTTTTTCCAAAAATATAAAAGGAAAGTGATCACTACTGGAACTCTATTGTTTTCAGGAAATGCGGTCAAAAATCAATAATACCAGCCTCTATTCAACAAAATCAAACCTTCATAACCCAACCTCAACCAAGCCACTGCACACTAGCCACTAAATAATGTACCACTTACCAGCTTACCGAGGAGGACATGACTCTAGATAAGAGAGTGTGGAGGTCGAGGATTAGGGTAGAAGGCTAGCAGTAGGATTCGTATTATATTTCATACCAGTAGGATTAGTATTATTTTCGTCATTTTTTTAGTAATCTCGTATTTCTTATTCTTAGTTTTCTAGTACTACTTGTTGTTTCTTCTGCTTCAGTTTTCTTAATATCCTGATGTTGTTACTATGTATGTTTTCATAATTGTTGTGTTTCTGCTTTACTTGGGAAGAGGGTCTATCAAAAACGGTTGTGTACACTCTATACTCCCCAGACCCCACTTGGTGGATTACACTCGGAATGTTGTTGTTGTTGTACCACTTACCAGCGACAACAAGATCAACAACGCCTAAATCCCAAACTAGTTAGGGCATTGATGTAAAAAATCAATATCCATTATGCTCTACTGGGATCGATTTCATTCCAATATCAATTTTTTTTCTTATAACAAAAATTAGGACTACATAACCTCCAAATCTCACCATCATCTCTACGTAAACAATGAATTCACAACCACTAGCACAGATCAGAATACAAAAACAACACGTTAGATATCTTCTATCATTCGAAAAATCGAAGAAAAACGTAAGATTATAAACAGTATTTGTCACATTTCTAACAACACAAGCAGATTCATACCGCATTCTCTCGAAATTTCTCTCTAATTGAAGTAAAATATAGCGAAAAACAGAAAATTGATATGAAGAGATAATAATAGAACAAAAAGTATACCTTTAGCTGGAGCCATAGCTGAGGACAATGCTAAAAAAATCAACACGATGGGTTAAGCTGCCTAGTTCTGTGGTTTAGGGTTTTGGCGATGAAGATGCTATGTATTTCTATTGGGGCTGAGTTTGCAACACTTGTTATTTAGGCCTGTTATTTTGAGGCCCAATATGGAGTCATCACTATTAAATCAGTGGAAGCCCAAGTACAGTAAATTTGGACTTAAAGATGAATTTAGTGTAAAAAGTGAAGAAATTGCACGATTTTCCCTTCAAATGGGCTGGTCTTTAATTTTGCCCTTCAAAATCAGATTTATGCCTAGCGGGGAATAAGTTTTTTAAGAGATCCGCATAACTTATAAATATTATAATGCAAAAATATAAACATATGCCCCGCAAAAAAACTATTTGTTTTGAGGCGCAAAAATGAAAAATCAGCACAAAATAAGGGGGGGGGGGGGGATGCGGACTAAAAAAACCTTACTTAAAACAGAAAAAACATATTTAACCTTATAAATTGTTTCTTAATTTTGAACTTATAAAAGTTTGAATCCATAAATTATTCTTTAGTTTTTGAAATTTTAGCAAAATTTTGAACCTCATGCATCGCTACTTGATTGTGAACTTATAAAGGTCTAAACATCATTAATAGTTCCTTGGTTCTGAAACTCTAGGGAATTTTTTAGCCACATGAATCAGTCCTTGATTTTAAACATACAAAAATTTGAAGCCCATGAATCGTTTCTTATTTTGTAATTCTAACAAATTTTTTAACAACATTAATTGTTCCTGAAATAATATTTGTCAATCCTTCAAATTCCAACACTGTTTCCTGGGATTGTTTCATGTTTTAGTTGAGAGTATTTTTGTCCTGGAAAATTTTCGTGTGAAAATGGCTAAATATTAGTAGTAATAGTTTTAAAAATAATGTCTAATATTTGATAGCTATTCACTTCGTCCAATTTTAGTCTAACTTTTTTTGGAAGATTTATAGAGATATGTATGAAATAAAACTCATATTTACAGTAAAATAAAAAAAATGCTATTCAATTTCATAACATAGTGTTGGAAATTTACTAATGTGAAATTAAGTTTATCCCATTATTTATGACTCGAACAATTGAGGCCCCGCACGTCGGAAACGTTGTTTCCACACACGTGTACGCGTAATGCCAAGTATCGTAAATTTCATTAGTGAAAGAGATATTGGTACGTACGTAATACGTTTGAGACATAGAATGATGGACGGTTATTGGTCAAATGACAAGTATTCCACGTTGGTAAACGAAGGAAGAAGTGTACAAAGTGTAAGATAAAACGAGTCGGAAATCGCCGCGGGGCCGTGAAGGGCCGCGGCGCAACACCAGTCGGAGCCGCGGTGCCCCCATAGCAGCGCCGCGGCGCTAATTGGTGGCTTGGGATACTGGAGCCAAGGTGCCAAGACGCTAATTCGCAGAGCCAAGGCGCTTCGGAGGCAGAATGCTGCGACGGAAAGATAGAAAATTCTGACTTTTGGGCTGGTTTTGGTGCATTGAATCTCCATTATTTGGCACATGAAGAATATAATCCCTCAATGAGTGTCATTACATGGCTATTAAAGGCCATTAGTTGGCTAGTTGAGGGATCATCTCCTTACACTATAAATTGAGGCCTTTGGCTCAATTGTTGAAGACACTAAGAAATTTTCTGAAATCTTCTTCTTCCTCTCTAACAAGTTTTTCTATATGCAAAGTTCTTCAAGAGTAACAATTGAGTTTCCTTTGCTCATTTGTTAAGTTGTTGTTGTATCTTGGGAGACTATTACCCGATAACGTAAAGGAGATATACGGGGCAATCTTGTCTTAAAGACAAGAGTGTCATCACTCGACTCAGCAAATCACAAGGAGTTTGTATCGTTCTTGATTCCAGTTTGTTGTAATCTTTAGTTTATACTTTATAGCAATTTTGTAATATTTACTTACTTCTCGTTTTCTGTAATTGTTGTAACCCACAATTTTAAGACAAGATTTGTTGTAAGTGCTTAGAAAGATGACTGGAAGAGAGCAACTCGCTTCTGATTCTTCTACTGCTGCTACTCAAGGCAACCCCTCTGCCTTCCCCACTGCTCAAGGCACACCCAATGCCTTTTTGGTTGCTCAAGGGAATGTTATTGTTCCTCTACCCTCCGATTTCCACAATGAACGCCCAGAGAAGTTTATGGGCTCCACTTCAAGAGATGGCAGCAAAAGATGTTGTTTTATCTGACTGTTATGGGAATGACTCGTTTCTTAACAGAAGATCCTCCACAAGCTGGAGATGAAGTGGACCCTCAGCTAATGAAACGGCTGGAGGGGGCCAAGGTATCCATGTCGTCAATGGCATGAAGATGGTTCTTGATGCTTGGAGTAATAGTGACTTCATGTGTAAGACCTATATTCTGAACTATCTGTCAGACCCACTATACACGGTGTATTGCGTCATAGGCACCGCCAAAGAGTTATGAGAAAAGCTGCAGAAGAAGTACAACACATAAGATGCTGGTACGAAGAAATTCATCGTTGGGAAATTTCTGAAATTTCAAATGGTGGATAGCAAAACTGCGATGTTCTAAGTTCAGGAATTCCAAATGATTCTACATCACCTGGATTTGGAAGGTATGAAACCAAATGAGCAGTTTTTTGTTGCATCACTGATTGAGAAGTTACATCCCTCGTGGAATGAGTTACTTAAAACTCAAAACAAAGGAAATGACATTTGAGGAGCTTATTATCAAACTCCAGATTCAGGAAGATAATAAGAAGGTCTTGCCTGGGGGAAAACAACCCGCTGGCAAAGGCAAATCTGGTTGAGGCCAGAGGGAACCCAAGCAAGAAGCGCAAGTTCCAAAAAGATAGCAAGACCCAGGCGGCGGAGAAGTTCAAGGGGAACTATCACCACCATGGGAAACCTGGTCGCATGATCAAGGACTGCCGCAAGATCAAGACTGAGCAACAAGAGAAGGTCAAGGCCAAAGGCAAGACACAGGCTAACATCGTCAAAGATACGCTTCTTGATGACATGATTGAGGAGTTCTCGGCGGTGGTGCTTGAAGCAAACCTTGTTAAGAATCCCATGCTATGGTGGATGGACATGGGTGCTACCAGACACATTTGTTCCAATAGAGATGCCTTCTCCACATATACACCAGTTACAGACAAGAAGTTATTCATGGGTAACAACGCTTTCTCGGACGTGCTGGGGGTAGGAAATGTAGTCCTGAAGATGACTTCTGGAAAGGAGCTCACTCTGAAGGAGGTGATGCATGTCCTTGAGATTATGAGAAATTTAATTTCAGGTCATTTATTGCTTAATGATGGTTTCAGACTAGTATTTGAGTCCAATAAATTTGTAATCACCAAGAATGGAACTTTTGTGGGAAGAGGCTTCGCCTGTGAAGGTCTCTTCAAAGTTAACTTCATGTATGTAATACGTCCAAGCAATAAAATTGAAGCTTCTTCTTACTTGCTTGAGTCTTCTAATTTATGGCATCATTGATTAGGACATGTTAACTACAAGTTCATCCAAAGGTTGGTGAAGTTGGAGTTGTTGCCGTCTATCGACGTAAACCCTCAACATAAGTGTGAGGTGTGCAGAGAGGCAAAACTCACAAAGATTCTTTTTCGATCCCTCGAAAGGAATACCGCTCATCTAGAACTTATTCACATAGATATATGTGATTTGAAGTTTTCACAAACTAGGGGGAACAAGTACTTTGTGACATTCATTGATGATAGCACAATGTATTGTTACCTTTACTTGTTGAAAAGTAAAGATGAAGCCTTTGAAGCGTTCCGACGTTTCAAAGCAGAAGTTGAAAATAAACTAAGCATGAGGATGAAATCCATTCGTGGCGATAGAGGGGGAGAATACGTAGCGCCATTTGAGGAATATTGTGCCAAATCGGGCATTGTTCATCAAACGGCGACTCCATACTCACCTCAGTCAAATGGTGTTGTTGATCGCAAGAACCGCACGTTGAAGAAAATGATGAATGTCTTGCTCATCAATTCCGATCTTCTTCAAAACATGTGGGGAGAAGTTGTCATTACCGCTAATACGATTCTTAATAGAGTCCCACATAAGGGTAAGGATAAAACTCCATATGAATCGTGGAAGGGAAAGAAACCCACCTATAAATATTTAAAGGTGTGGGATTGTTTGGCAAAGGTCGAAGTGACCAAGCCAAAGCAGGTCAAGATTGGGTCTAAGACTGTAGATTGCATTTTCATCGGATATGCAAATAACAATAGTGCTTATCTCTTCTTAGTGCATAAGTCAGATATTTCAGATATCCACGGGGGTACAATCATGGAATTCAGGAATGCTCAATTATATGAAGATATTTTTCCTAGAAAGAAAAAAGACATAACCTCTCGCAAACGAAGTTATGAACAAAGCTCTCAGGAACTAGAAGTCGTTGACTGCCTGGATCTAGATGGTTCAGATCTAGTGGACTTCGAAGTGGCTGAATATCCGAAATCTAGTGTTCCAGATTCTCAGAACTTGGAGACTCCATAGATGGAACCGAGGCGAAGTAAAAGGGCCAGGAAGGATAAATCCTTCAGTCCTAACTTTGTAGTTTATATGGTTGATGACGAACCAAGGACAGTTGCTGAAACATTGTCAACTCCAGAGGCACCACTCTGAAAAGACATTATTGAGAGTGAAATAGACTTCATCATGCATAACCATACTTGGGAGTTGGTTGATGTTCCTCCGAAAAATAAACTGTTGGGTTGTAAATGGATACTCAAACGAAAGTATAAAGCAGATGGGTCTATAGACAAGTACAAAGCCAGGTTGGTAGTCAAGGGCTATCGACAGAAAGAATGCCTTGACTATTTTGACACATACTCCCCGGTGTCGAGAATGACGTCCGTACGAGTATTCATTGCGATCGCAACATTGCGTGACCTTGAGATACATCAAATGAATGTCAAGACAGCCTTCCTAAATGGTGATTTAGAAGAAGAAATTTATATGGAACAACCCGAGGGGTATGTGGTTCCAGGGCAAGAGAAGAAAGTCTGTCGACTTGTCAAATCTCTGCACGGGCTGAAACATGCCCCGAAGCAATGACACGAAAAATTTGATAGTACTCTACTTTCGAAGGGTTTCTCCATTAATAAGTGTGACAAATGTGTCTACATGAAAGATAACTCTGACTCGTTCGTCATGATATGTTTTTACATAAATGACATGTTGATCACATGGAGCAGTCCTAGCTTGATCCTAGAGACTAAGAACATGTTGAAATAATGCTTCGACGTGAAGGATTTGGGTATCACAGATGTCATCTTAGGGATAAAGATCTCTATGACGTCTGACAGACTGGTCTAATCTCAGTCTCACTACATCGAGGATGTGTTGAGAAAGTTCAAGATGATTGACAGTTCACCTATGAAGTCAGCACTGGAGAGAAATCAAAAGCTTGATAAAAATTGTGGTACACCCGTATGCCATGAGCAATATGCACAGGTGATTGGGAGTTTGATGTACATAACAAACTGCACCCGATCTGATATTGCTTATACAGTAAAAAAGTTGGCTAGGTTTACCCGTAATCTGAGTAATGATCATTGGAAGGCGTTGAATCGGGTACTGCGATACCTGAAATACACGCTAACTTACGAGTTGCATTATTCGAGATATCTAGCTGTATTAGAGGGGTACAGTAATGCAAACTGGATATCTGATATAGAGAACACCAAGTCCACTAGTGGATATATATTTACAATTGGTGGTGGGGCTGTGTCTTGAAAATCCTCTAAGCAAATTTACATCGCCCGATCCACGATGAAATCGGAGTTTATCGCTTTAGAAAAAGCAGGAGAAGAAGATGAATGGCTTCACGGCTTCTTAAAGGATGTCCTTTATTGGAACAAACCCGTACCTTCTGTAATGATCCACTGCGACAGTCAGTCGGCTCTAGGAAGGGCACAGAGTTCTATGTACAACGGCAAGTCTCGTCATATTCAACGGAGATATAAGACCGTTAGGCAGCTGATCACCACAGGTATAATATCCATTGATTACATAAAATCAAGGATAACATAGCGAACCCACTGACAAAGGGCTTACCCAAAGATCAGATATTCTGTTTGTCTAGGGGAATGGGCTTAAAACCCAAGCTTTAAGGACCAATACGGTGGTAACCCAACCTTACTGACTGGAGATCCCAAGAATTTGGTTCAATGAGAAAACTAAGTTGTAAAGGTTTAGTTGAGCGCTTCGGTAAAAGCAAGATCACTTCGGGTTATGATCCTTGTAAGGAACATAAACCCAAAGTCGTTCCCGCGATAGACGTTAAGTGCTATCTGCAGTGTGGGTAAAGGTTAAGTTTCCAAAAACCTTTAATGATCCTCAACGGTTGAGGTTAGGTTTTGGGAAATTGTTAATGATTCCTAACACTTGTAAAGTGGGGTATTGCAGAATACCTTGTAGAAGACCACATATTTAAGTGCGAGTACATGACATCTCAAATGAACGCACTTAAGAATTCAAGAAGTGTCCACGGCCACAACGGACAAAACATTACGAAGAACAGAGTAAGAAAAGTTGTTGTGTTGGCACCGTTGACTAAGCTTACACTAAACACTGACGGTTCAAGACATCACGTTCACCGCGCAGTAAGTAAGTTCGATGGTATTTAACTATGAAAGGTTCAAAGCGGAAGCTACCTTTCCAGATGCAACATCTGTCCGCTGAAAAATTACTGGAAATAGGCACCTTGTGAGTACGCCAAAATCTCTTTCAAGAGGGGATTGTTGGAAATTTACTAACGTGGAATTAAGTATATCCCATTATTTATGACTCGAACAATTGGGGGCCCGCACGTCGAAAACGTCATTTCCACACACATGTACGCGTAATGCCAAGTATCATAAATTTCATTAGTGAAAGAGTTATTGGTACGTACGTAATATGTTTGAGACATAGAATGATGGACGGTTATTAGCCAAATGACAAGTATTCTACGTTGGTAAACGAAGAAAAAAGTGTACAAAGTGTAAGATGAAACGAGTCAGAAATCGCCGCGGAGCCGTGAAGGGCCGCGACGCAACACCCATCAGAGTCGCGGCGCCCCCATGGCAGCGCCGCAACGCTAATTGGTGGCTTGGCTACTGGAGCCAAGGTGCCGCAACACTAATTCGCAGAGCCACAGTGCTTCGGAGGCAGAATGTTGCGACGGGAAGATGAAAAGTTTTGACTTTTGGGATGGTTTTGGAGCATTGAATCTCCATTATTTAGCACATGATTTCAGCCATTATTTGGCTGAATGTAGCCTCTCAATAAGTGTCATTACATGGCTATTGAAGGTCATTAGTTGGCTAGTTGAGGGGTCATCTCCTTACACTATAAATTGAGGCTTTTGACTCAATTGTTGAAGACACTAAGAAATTTTCTGAAATCTTCTTCTTCCTCTCTAGTAAATTTTTCTATATGCAAAGTTCTTCAAGAGTAACAATTGAGTTTTCTTTGCTCATTTGTTAAGTTGATGTTATATCTTGGGAGACTATTGCCCGATAACGTAAATGATATATACGGGGCAATCTTGTCTTAAAGACAGAGTGTCATCACTCGATTCAGCAAATCACAAGGAGTTTGTATCGTTCTTGATTCCAGTTTGTTGTAATATTTAGTTTATCCTTTCTAGCAATTTTGTAATATTTACTTACTTCTCGTTTCCTGTAATTGTTGTAACCCACACATAGTAATAAATTATTTACCAATTATGTTCAACCTCTAACAAATCATACAAAATTAGGAAATTTTAAAAATCTTCTCTTTCTCGCAAACCTTGGTCGTCATTATCTTCATCGATCCCATCCCACGTTCATCGGAGTCGCTGCTGCTTTGCCGGAGTTTGTTGCTTGACTTTCTGTTGGGTATTTTTGCTCTATGGTACTTTATAAAGCAGTACGAGAAGTATATAACTATTACAAGTATTCGAAAGGATAAACAAAGATTCAATAATTCAACTAGTAATCTGAAAATTACAAGATAACCACAAAACTGAAATTACAATTTTGTTGAAGACGGAAAAATGGAAAGCGGTTTCTTTGAGTCGAGTGTGGCACTCTGTCCTTAAGACAATATTGCCCCGTATGTATCCTTTATACGTCCTGGACAATTTGTCTCCCAAGATAAAACAGCAATGGAACACTTGAGCAAAGGAAACTCAAGAGCTACCGTGAAGAATATTGAGTAACGAAATGATGTCTTGGAAGGTGTAGGAAGAAGCTGTTTTGCTTGTGTATTTTCGTGTATCATATATGTATTTTCTTAGTGCTCAACAATGGTGTAAGGGGGTATTTATATAGGTGATGGAGGGGCTGAAAAACTGCCTCCATAATAGCCAAATAATGGCCATTATGGAGGTAGTAAAGTCACCAACATAAATGGTGAAAGACCAACGGATTTGACCATTATAGGAGGAGTAATTCAGCCAAAATAAATGGCTGAATTGAGTGCTTGGCGTTTCTGCTTTTGACTGTCCAAATTCTGACGTTCTGGAAACTTCAGGGACCAAATTGTACATCTTGAAACTTCAGGGACCAAACTGTATATATGAAAGAATTCTGGTCCAAACTGTACATCTGGAACTTCTGGGATCAAACTGTACTTCTGACAAAGTTCTCTGGCCCAAAAAGATAATATCAGACCCACGGCCGTGGACCGAGCAGGACGAGGCGGGCGGCGGCGGCAGCAGCGTCTGGTCTTTCCTTACAACGAAGCACAGCTCGGTCCTCCCTCCTTTAAACACATGGGATACCCCTTGGGGTCCCAAACCCCAAACCAATTTCGAGTCTTATATACACAACAATTCTTTCTTCCTCTACCGATGAGGGAGAATTGAACACAATACCACACTTTCCATGCTTCAAACACCTTACTTCGTGGACCAATATCTCTTTCATTTCTCAATGAAATTTGACGATTCTTGGCCCTACGGTTATCTACGTACTTAGTAGATCATGCATGTGTGAAGAACCGGATTCTCCAACATACGTAACACTAGTGTTTAAGCCGTTAAAGTTGGTCGGTCGCAACTCCCGCCAAAGGCTAATTTCCAACACTTTCTTCACCGAAGTTTTGCCATTGTTCGTTGATGCTGCTTCTTAGTCAGTGTTCTCTCCTATGGCTTTATTAACTTGTTCTATCCATGTGCAATGGTATGTCACTGTATATCACTGCCTCCAGGTTCATCATAACTTGGGCTTCGTATAACCACACGTTCTTCTCTTAATATTGTGTGCTTCTCAGACGCGGACTGGGGTGGTTGTCCCATCACTAGAAGATCGACAACAGTATTATGTGTATTTTTAGGTTTGAATTGTGTCTCCTTGGCTTCCAAGCGTTGAAGTTGAGTATCGGGCTTTAGCTTCTTTGGCTGCGGAAATTACATGGTCTACTTATAATATTCTCCGCGACATCGACAACCCACTGCCCAGTCATCCGTTTCTTTATTCGGACAATATTTCAGCTCTTCACCTCACTGAGAACCCAGTTCTTCATGTTCGTACGAAATATGTCGAGCTCGACTAACATTTCGTGAGGGAGAAGGTGTCATGCTCACACAGTTTGTTCCTTCTCAGCTCCAAGTTGGAGATGTGTTCACTAAGCCACTGACTAAAGCTCATTTTCGCTATTTTCGGACCAAGCTTGGCGTTGTGCCACTGCCACCTCCAGCTTGAGGGAAATGATAAAGATATACATGATGTTGGAAAGCAAGGTAGTGATAACTACACAAATCCTAAATTTACTCTAAGTCATAGGCCGTGTATATCATTTCTTGTATAGTGCTAATTGTATTCTAGACTTGTATTAATCCAGATGAGAAGAAAAGTGGTTCTCTGGTAGGACTCTAAGAGTAGCTATGCACGTATATAAGTATCCCAAGTCTGTGTAGAAAAATACAATAGGAAAAGCCATAATTTTTCATCTCTATTTTTGTTGAGTAATTATGAAAAAATCATTAATAGGAAGCTAGACCTGAATTATTAGCTCTATTACATATCCTGATAATTGTTGAATATGTAAAGCACGTACGGGAATAGTAAATAACTATTACAGTGATCGAAAGGATAAACAACAAAGATTACAAAAATAAGTTGTCAATATCTTGATCTTGAATTGAAACTTCAAATATGGATCTTGTATTCAGAAATACAAGAACATGAACTGCTATACTTGTGGCTTGTAGATCCGCTGAGAATCCGAACGGTTAGAGTCCTTTGAGATTCAAGTTCACACCCGAAACACTTAGCAACCAATTAGATAATCACAACACCACCGGCTGAGTCGAGAGATGACTCTCTGTCTTTAAGACAAGATTGCCCCCGTATATAGGCTTTACGGTAGTATGGACAATAGTCTCCCAAGATGAAACAACAAATTATCAAATGTGCAAAGCCTACACAAATGATTCCAGCGAAGAACACGAATAATGAAGATTGCTAAAAGAATGATTGCTTATCAGAAAAACTGATCTCTTTGTGGTGTTGTTAACTTGCAAGTATGTTCACTTCTTCATCTATAAAATTGAGCCAAATGTCTCAATTTATAGGTGTGCAAGATGGGCTTTCAAATGCCTCATAATGACATTCAATTGTCATGTTATTGATGACATTTAATCCCCAAGTAATGCAGAAACATAATGGTCCAAGTAATGGTCATTATTGAGTGGATTCAATGCCATTGAAACCACCTCAACAGCCAAACCTTTAGGATTCCGTCGAGCAGTCACTGCCAATGAAGCGCCGCGGCGCTAATTCAGCCAAAAACTCATGATGCTCACTGCTAATCAAGCGTTGTGGCGTTGCTGAGGCGCCGTGACCGGTCCGAGGTGGCGGCGCAGAAGCGCCATGACCGGTCGGTGGCGGCGCAAGAAGCGCCGCGACCCAGTCCGGGTGGTGCTGCGGCCCTTCTTGGCTCTGCGGCCCTTTTCCGACTCGTACCATCTTACACTTCGCACAATCCTTATTTCGTTTACCAACGTGGAACACTTGTTATTTACCCAATAATCGTCCATCATTCTATGTCTCAAACATTTCACTTACGTACCAATATCTCTTTCATTAACGAAATTTACGATACTTGACACTAAGATTGCACGTGTGTGGAAACAACATTTCCGACGTGCGAGACCCAAATTGTTCGAGTCATAAATAATGGGATAAATGTAATTCCACGTTAGTAAATTTTCAATAATAATCGCGGTAGAGAAGGACCTAAAACCACTAGAAATATATGTGTTGATACTTGATACAATAGAGATAATAAAATTTATTGATAACGATAATGTTAAACATTGCTTACTATTTTGAATGAATGCGTAATTGATAAGATAGAGGATCTGAGCGCTGACACTGCTAAGGAAGCAGCATAGGGATCCAGGGCAGGCCCAAGGGTGAAGCCCATGAAGCATGGGCTTTAGGCCCCATTATTTTGTACACCATAGCTTTTTGGGCAATTCGCACAATTGCCTAAATATAGGGTTGCCTTTAATATTCACCCCTTAAATTGGTATTCTTTAACTTTTGTCCTTCACTTAAAAAATGACCGAAAATATCGTTCAAGTCATGGGTTTGAATCTTAGGAAAGCCAAAAAGAAAGAAAAAAATTGCAAGGCAAGATTTCATTAGAAAATATGTTTATTCGGCCAAAGTTGTATAAAAATTATGCCTTAAGGGATATAGTTTCTATGTAATTATGTCTCCGAAAATATCTCTGAGGTTGCGGGTTTGAATCCAACAAAGTCAAAAAGAAAAAAAATTGCAAGACAAGATTTCATAGAAAATATGTCTATTCGCCCAAAATTGTATAGAGATTATGTCTTAGGGATAGTTTCTATGTAACTATGCCTAAAGACAAAGTTTAGTTGAAAATTAAGATTATGCATTGTCCGATTAGTTATACAGAAACTATGCCCCAAGAGGCATAATCTCTATATAACTTTGATCAAATATGCATAATTTTTATTAAAAAAAAAGTGCTTTGAATTTTTTTTCTTTTTTTTTTGTCTTTGTTGGAATTCGAACTTAGAATCTCTGATTTAGTAAAAAGGTACTTTGGTTCATAAATTTTCATTAAATGAAAAATAAGGTAAAACATTAAAGACTAGCGAATTGAAGAAAAAAATTAAAGACCAGCCCGTAGGAAGGGAATTCATGCAATTTTTTTGTAGCTTTTATATAAAAAAATATTATAATATTATTTCATTGAAAAGGAAGGAAACTTTTGACTTGACAAAAAAAGGTCCAAATTTAAGCCTTTTTCAATGTCCATACAAGGTGTGATAAGATGAAAGACTTTTTTACTTCCTTTCATGATTTTTACAAAATACCTTGTTTCTTCTCTTATTAAAAGATTGAAGTCATCGACGTCATCGACAGATTCTCTAACTTGTTCGTGTATTATATTTAAATGTTCAATTTGTTCGTGTATTACCCTTAAATCTTCCAATTGATATGGTGAACCCTTCAAGTCCCCACAAATGTGTATCAATTTAATACAAAATAATAACCCATTCAAAAAATAAAGAGAGTAACTCGGATGATATGGCAGAAGGACGAATGGAACAATGACATGTGACATGTGGGCCCGAAATAATTAATAAATTTTGAATTAAGAAAAAGAAAATTAATATAAAACTTATTTAACTAAAAAAATTATTTCAGAAAAAAAAAGAAGTAAAAACCTATTTTACAGCCCACCTCCGTCCCCATCCTACCGGCCAGTGATGGCCGGCGAAACCTCTCACTGAAAACCCAAAAACTCTCATCCCATCAACAAACTTTTTTTTTCATTGGCAACTTCACTTAGACCTACTAGGCCACCACCATTTCAATGGCCGGCGGTGATTCTTTCTAACATAATCGTCGCAGGCCCACCCTTTATTTCTTTTGCCTGAAAATCAAGATTCAATAAAAGCAAGCTAATTCGTCCAAGAGGCAAGTTTGAAATGACTAAAGTACTACAAAAGAAAGATCCTAGGTGACCAGTGATAATGGTGGAACATACATACATACTATTGATTGAGACACGAATCGTGGTGTAGTAGTAGTCATAGAAAGTAGAAACCACATTCCAAGGCTTAGTACCAACTACCAAACAAGATTTATACTTGGAATATGAAATTGGAAAAAGGGCTATGTTCAGCTTGCCCTTTCCTGGATTTAGATTTTTCCAGACGACAGGATTCAACTTTGCACAAATTAAGATAATAATTAGGACTAAGTTTATAGCCAACTAAATTTTCATGATTTCATTTTGTGAGTTCTATAACATGCTTTTGCAAGACGACGTACTTCATGAAACAATAATGGAGGTCGAAAAGAGGAAATGCCTAGTGGCGGTGGTGCCGGAAAAAAATTAATGGCGGCGAAGTGGAGTCAGCTTTGGATCGAGGAGGGTGGGCTGGGTTTTCAGAAATTTTTCTTTTTTTGGTTTGAAATGTTTTTTTTTAACTATTTAAATAAAATTTTAAATAGGTTTTTTCTTAAAATTAATTTTTTAATGATTAAATTTTTTTAAAAAGGAAAATCTGGTCTCTCACGCCCTGTTGGAGCAGTGTATTGTACGCACTTTGCCACTTCAATAATTGTGTTCAAGTGGCACACTAAAAGTGTTTTTGGAGAGTTTAGGTGGTAAGGGTGTCATGAAGTATATAAATGGAATATACGGATAAATTAAAGGGTCGTTGACTTCAGCCTTCCCAAAACAAACTTCATCTTTATTTTTCTTTGTTCTTTGTTCTTTGTTGGTCTTGAAAACAAACAACTATTATTGACCTACTCTTTGAAATATCAAGCAGTGTTAGAAGTATACGAAGCAACAAATAATTATGTTCTTATCAAGTTATTGAATCAGGTTCAATTCTTTAGTATTATTTTTCATCTAAAGTTTAGTTTTCTTGATATTTTTGTTACTTAGCATTTTTTTTTTGTTTTATTTGAGACTTTAATATGTCTACTAAAAAATGTGAATTTCGTTATTTAAAAACTTAAAAGAAAGAGAAGACTTAGAATCTTTGAAATAATCTAAAAAAGGAGCTCTTGATAAATTTATAACAAAATCAAAAAATAAAGAAGAATGTTCTTTAAATGAACAAGTCACTAACCTAGTTGAATTAGATGACAATACCATTCAAGAAGAAGAGGAGAGAACTAGTGGGAAACCTAACATGATCAGATCCTCAAGAAAATCAAGAACTTAATGAACCAAATAATTGTATTTCTAAAAACATATATGATCCTAGTCAATGAATTAATATTGATAAAAAGTTGAGGGATCTATTAATAGAAAAGAATTATTGAGGATTTTTTTTTTCAAATGATAAATTAGCAAGACATTTTTCGAATATTCATTATTTTAAAAAAAAATAGCAAATGGGGAAACACATGAAAGAAAATGGTTAGTTTATTCTAGAGAATTGGATAAAATATTTTATTTTTGTGGTAAATTATTTAATACAAATTATAAGTATTAGTAACACTAAACTAGCAAGTGAAGGTAGTGGAGATTGAAGAAATCTTAGTACTAAGCTTAAAGCTCATGAAATATCAAATGAGCATATTATTAATATGAGTATATGGATTGATTTAGAAATGAGATTGCATAAAAATAAAACGACTGATAAAGATGTTCAGGATCAAATCAATAGAAATAAAGAGCATTGGAAAAAATGTATTGTCAAAAATTATTGACATGGTAAAAATTCTTGAAAAAAAATAATTTGGCATTCGGGGGGGGGGGGGGGATGAAAAGATATATGAAGAAAACAACGGATTTTTTAAGCCTAATTAAAATGATTGCAGAATTTGATCCAATTATGCAAGAGCATATCCGACGAATTAAACATGATGAAATTTATAATCATTACCCTGGACATAACATATAAAATGAATTGATAAATTTATTTGCAAGTGAAAATAAGAATAAAATTATTACAAAAATTATAGAAATAAAGTATTCTTCAATCATACTTGATTGCACGCCAGATACTAGTCATCAAGAACATATGTCTTTTATAGTGCGGAGTGTGGACATTTCAGCAACTCCAACAAAGATTATTGAATATTTTTAGAATTTTTAAAAGTGGATGATACAAGTGGAAAATATCTTTTTGAAGTTATTGTAGATGAGATAAAAAAAATATTGGACTTGATATTGATAATTTAAGGGGACAAGAATACGACAATGAATCTAATATGAAGGGGAAGCACCGAGGAGTTCAAAAAAGACTTCTAGATATAAATTTTAGATCATATTATACTCCATGCGGTTGTCATAGTCTAAATTTAGTACTCTGTGACATGGATAATTCTTGCATGAAAGATATATCATTTTCTGGAGTGCTACTATATATATATATATATTATTTTTTTCTTTCACTAAATGTTGAAAAGTCTTAAAATATAGTGCGCCGAGCCTAACTCTAAAATTATTGTCAGAAACAAGATGGGAAAATTGCATTGTGGTATTAAAGCCATAAGATTTCAAACTCCACAAACCAAATAAGGGATGCTTTACTAAAATTAATAGAAATTAGTGAGGATCCAAAAACTAAAAGTGAAGCTAATTGTTTAGCAACATATGAACTTGAAAATTTTGAGTTTTTATTAGGTTTGACTATTTGGTATGATATATTGTTTGCAGTTAATGTACATAGCAAATCAGTACAATAAAAAAATATGCATATTGATGTTGCGATAGATCAACTAAGAGGGTTGATTATTTTTTTTCCAAAAATATAGGGAGGAAGGTTTATAACTGCTATAATTTTTGCTAACGAAATTACATCTGAGATGAATATAGAACCTGAATTTCGTAGTAAACGTGTAATAAATAGAAAGAAATAATTTGATGAGAATGTTGATAATGAAATCACAAAATCTCTTGAAGAATATTTTTTAGTTGATTACTTCTTATACATAGTAGACCAAGCCATTTTTCACTTCGAAATAGATTTGAACAATTAGAAGTCCATACTTTTGGGTTTCTATTTAGTGATAAAAATTGAGATCACTAGATGATGAAAATTTAAGAAAAAAATTACTTAATCTTGAATTTTCTTTGAAATATAATAGTCACTCTGATATTGATGGCT
The DNA here is from genome assembly GCA_029783415.1 of Anisodus acutangulus. Lineage (NCBI taxonomy): Eukaryota > Viridiplantae > Streptophyta > Magnoliopsida > Solanales > Solanaceae > Anisodus > Anisodus acutangulus. The sequence goes on from CM056507.1 coordinate 10,357,553, forward strand.
TAGACCTATTTTCTAAATTAAAAGTGTTAAGGGAGATAGTACAAGTAGATAATAATAATCTAATCGATATTCTCAATCAAATAAAAGATTTGATTCTTTTCCAAATGTCTATATTGCTTATAGAATAATTTAACAGTTGCGTCAGGGAAAAAAGTTTTTCAAAATTAAAATTAATAAAATCTTACTTAAGATCAACAATATCTCAAGAGAGATTGAGTGGATTATGTATATTATCAATTGAAAAAGAATTACTAGAAGAAATCGATTGTAAGACGATTATTCATACTTGCCATCTCAAAAAGCTAGAAAATTAGTTTTAAATATATATAAAAATATTACTTAAGATCAACAATATCTCAAGAGAGATTGAGTGGATTTGGTATATTATCAATTGAAAAAGAATTACTAGAAGAAATCGATTGTAAGACGATTATTCATACTATCCATCTCAAAAAGCTAGAAAAATTAATTTTAAATATATATAAAAATATTTTTTCTTAAAAAAAATTAAGGCATCGAAGTTCCGCTTTAAGCCACCTATAGTATTGAGCCGCCCCTATAGGGATCACTGACGTTCTAACTAAAGAAGGAACAATTAAGCAACTTTTTGAAAATGTAATATTATTAGCGTATGATATTATTAGCAGCTCCCCTCGTGCTTGCTTACGAAGAAATTAAGTTAATTAGACATGTTAGGAGGTACTTCTATTAAGAACGTCAACTTACATGTTTCAATTGTGCTTTGAACATTCATGACTCCGTGGTCCGTATGGATCCAATATTTTATGATGACTCTGATTAACGATATAGTACTATTATCGTTTTAAAAGAAAAAGAAGAATGTCTATTAAATACAAACAGACGCCAACTTCCATATACAGTAAAACTTCGATAAATAAATATTCGATAAATTAATAATTTTGATTAAATAATAATTTTCTTCGGTTCCGATTTGGGCCAATGGGATAAAATAATAACCTCGATAAATGCATAAGATAATAATTTTAAAAAAATTCCTTGAGGCCCACTGAAAATATAAAATAATAATTCATTAAATACGTATGAAAATTACATATATAATTCATAAAATAAAGCACTTCCTAAACAATTTTTATTTCAAACTTTATGCCTTCCTAAAATTACATAACTTGATGATTTTTATTTTTATACTCACATAATGCTTTTTTCATCTCATCAGTTAGCGTAGACTTTTTTACACCTTTCAAATGAATAGCCATGGAAGAGAAGATATAATATATGAATTTTTATATTTTGGTATATGAAGTTAAAGTACATGTGTCTATTTATAAACTTTATATTGTGAACTTGAAACAATTCACAACACTTCATATTCTAATGTACATGCATTCTATTTTGAATCACGCCAACCTAAGATTAATAAACTTCTTTTTGACAAGATTAATAAACTTAGATACAATGCACCATCATTAATTAATTATTTATTTATTTTCTTTTCTTAGTTACCGAAAAAAATTAATTATTTAATTTGAGAAATATAATGTACAAAAAAAATTTATTCTATAAATTAATAAATATTAATTTATTAATAAATTAATAAAATATTCATTTATCAATAAATTAATAACCACGTATAAGATAATAATTTTCTAAATCCCAAAAATATTTATTTATAGAGGTTTTATTGTACTAACCTTCTTCCATACAAACAGATAATAACATCAAGAAACTCAATAAAGATATTAACCAAATACTAACTCTTTTCTGCCTTTATTGGTGATATATTTTAAGGAAAAAATGACTGTCTTTACCATCGTGGGAAATGAAAATGACAGGAAACCCTCCAAGAAACTAAATAAGATATTATAATTTTAATAAAACCTTATATATCTCATTGTAAAAAAAGATATTAAAAAGAAAAGAACGAGAGACAACAACAAAAAAGTATGCCCTCTTATACGAGAAAAATCAGCCAAAAGGACATCAACACATAAGCAGATTTTCATAGCTTTTGACACGGAGTATAAATAAAAATATGCAAAAACTTAGTATAATCTCATCAGATATTAGATTCGAACTTACAATTTGAATAGTATAATAAGTTCAATCCTAAAAAATTTTAAAAGTTAAATTCATTAAAAATTAAATCACGAATCTGCCTATAATAGTGCATTAAAAATGTAATCTTCATACAAACATCTCCGTATAAAAGTACAAAAGAAAAAAAATACTAGTATAACATTTAAACTTAAAAAACGGACCATCAAATAATGTGGAGCAACGGAAGGAGTTGTTCCTCCATGATCAGATGTCTCAATTTCAAGTCCCGAATATGAAAAAATCCTTGGTAAGAAACATTTTTCTAAATGGGCTCTATGCAGTGTGAATTTAGATTAGTCGAACTCCAATACAATATTAGACATTGGATGAGAAACAAAAAAAAAACTTTAAAAAGGGAAAAATTTATATAGCGACAGTGAGAATGGGCGGCTATGGCCGCTATAAGACGAGCAAAGTCAAATTGGAATATAAAAAATTGTTGAAAAATTTCAAACTGATGACAATACCACAGCTTTTAAAAAAAAAAGACACAACAGAAAGAAAATATGTTTCTTAAAATTGACTTTTAGGTGTCTAATATAGTTTTAGTACTTAATTTACCGACATTTTATTCTTTTATGAACACCCGTCTTTTTCATTCAAGTTATAAGATTCAAATATGAATTAAAATAACGAGTAACTCATCTCTTGACCTAGGAACTTCAAATTTTATTTTTAAAAAATGGTTTGTTCAATATATAGTGGTACTTATGGTAGTCATTTTCAGAATACACCGACCAAAATTATTTTATGAGAATATCTTTTGCGGTGCGCATGTTATAGATATTCCATTGTAAGAATATTGATGACTCACTACAAGAAAAGGTTTATTTTGTGAAGGTTTTTTCTTAATTTTGTGGCGGTTTTCGACCTCCGCAAATGGAATTACGGAGGTTTTAAAAAACATCAAGATTATGTGCGCCACGACGCATTTTGTGGCGATTTTTAAAAACCTCCACGACGACCTCGGCAAATTGAAAGTGTAATTAATGGGGGTTTTAAAGTCACCTAAGGGTGGTCTGTGAACTCCACAACATGATTTTAATACCCCAAGATATTTAATTTATGAGGGTTTTTAATTGTCGCAGTATGGTTTGAATTTTTTTTAAAAATAATTAGTGGCGGTGTACAACCGCCACAATATAAGCTTTATATTTAAAATACATTTTAATATGTTGGGTTCTACAATCTTCACAATATAATTTTATTATTTTATAAATTTAATTTGTGGGTTCCGTTACCATCACAAATTGATTATTGAAATGTGTTTTCTTCTCATTAAAAAAGTTCATTGCGTGATTAAATAAGACCAAGCTTGTATATTATCAAATAAATAGTTTACTTAATAACATATAACATAAATCAAATTTCATAAAAATAACAAATTCAAATACTTTACTACCTAAGAAACTGAAGCAATATAAACTAATGTATGCTAATCATTACTACTATTTCATATAAGCAAAGGTAGCTCCATACTAAAATAAATAAAATTCTAAATATTTGCTTGATCATTTCCATTGATGTCACCCAATGATCCTCTTATATTCACCGGTGAAGTAGATTCACTGCCGACATCATCGCTAGGCTGAAATAATAAAAAACATATTCAATGAGAAATTTAAAAGCTAGCGTCTAACTAATTAGAAATCAATATGCAATACATTAACTAAATCAGGTTAAATGGAGTACTAGGAAAAAGAAAGCAATTCAAATTTCTGATAAATACAATAGTTTTGAATAACGGTAAAGGATAACATAAAAAGTTTAAGTTAAAGAAAAGTGAAAAGAATTACTATGTTAGATAGATGAATATCCCTCTTCATTAGACCTTAGACAATTGAATCTAAGGTTTTTTTCAATGCTCTATATAAGTGACTCATTCTCCTATTGTTCATAATGAACTTGTAAGCTACAGACACAAAAAAACTCACTTTACTAAACAATTAGAAGAGAGACAACAACAACAACAACATATCCAGTGAAATTCCATAATGTGGGATTCGATTTGAGTAAAATGTATGAAGAACTTAACTCTACCTTGGTAGATAGAGCGGATGTTTCCGAGAGACCCTCGGCTCAAGAGAAAGAAAATGCAAATGCCCTGACTTATTTAGACAAATAAGACTCAATCAAATCTGCCAAGAAAAAATCCAAATGGGGAAAACTATCTCAGATCATTTTTTATTCAAGAAAAACAATGATCAAATTAGATTCCAAATATGTTGCCTTCTTTTGAAAAGTCTTTACTCATTTACAATAATTCTTAAATAGAGATTCCAAACATGTTGCCTTCTTTTGAATAGTATTTACTCTTTACTCATTTACAATAATTCCAAACAAGAATGCTAACCCAAATAAAATACTTCAAGAACAAGTGAGTTAGAGATTATAGACACCAATTGCTTCTTCTCCAGGAATCAGTAAACAACAAAAACCTGATTTCAGAAACAGAAATGTGATAATACCCAACTTAAAAGTATGATTCCTAGGAATTAAAGAACCAAGACAAAACATGTGTACATTCGACAGTTTCTCAAAGCAGAAAATCAAACATGAATGAGCAAGTTTTATATCTTATGCAATCAAATATTCATTACTTCAAACAAAGCAGAGATCGATCAATATATGGCTTAACTTAGAAGAATAAGACCAGAAAACCACATTCATCTAAAAGAAAACCAGGACATTAATTCATAACTTCTCACATATCAAACTACAGAGAAACCAAATACCTTATAAAAATTGAATCAAACCAAATGAAACATGAATCGGCAGAAATGAAAGGAAAATCGTAGAAGTGCTAAAATGGAAAGGGAAATTAACTTTTTGTTAAGCAGCGTCCGGGGCGACGAGAGTGGAGTCAATCACTCTTTCACCCGAACCAAAATCTAGAAATCGATTCAACCCAGTCATATATCTAGTGGTGGTTCTAGGCATTCCAATTCAAGATTTATCCATTTGGAAGTGATAGAATACCGTGTATATCCCTATGATATATACTGTTTTGACTAGTCTTGTACCATAAATAGAAGTTATAAATTATGTTGTATAATTACCATAATTGTAGAATTCTTGTACAAGTAGAACTAGGATATTAGAAGTTTAAGTTTAGTAGGAATAGGATTTTCCATATTTGGAGATTGTAACTTGTATATACACATATTCATTCAATAAGAACAATCAAACGATTATTTATTTCATGGTATCAGAAGTCTAGGTCTAGACTACCTCCCTTCCCAATTTTCTTCCGCTACTCTCGGCTCAAATTCAGAGAACCCTTCTCGGTTTCCGGCCGACTTCTTCCTCCTCCCTTCCCAATTTTTTTTCCTAAATCCCTAATTCTCCTATTGTTCTTTCGTTATGTCTACGGCAACGACCATGTTTCATCCAGCCCATACAGTTTTCAACATTAGCAACCACATCCCTATTGTTCTTGAGATGGAAAATGTCCAATACGCGATATGGGCGGAATTATTCAAAATTCACGCACGCTCGCATCAAGTCCTCCATCACATAATTTCCTCGACACCTAGCACAGAGGAGGTGCCTAAACTCGAGGAAAATCCTACATTATGGACGACACTTGATGCTACCGTTCTCCAGTGGATTTATTCCACTATTTCTACCGACCTCCTACAAACGATCATTGAGCCCGACACTACGGCAATGAAAACTTGGAATATGGTGCGTGATATATTCCAAGATAACAAGAACTCTCGTGTTGTCACCATCGAGCAGGAATTTTCACATGTCCACATGATAGATTTTCCTAACGTTTCGGCCTATTGTAAAAGGCTGAAGGACTTGGCAGACCAACTCCGCAACGTTGGTGCGCCAATTACCAGTGATCATCTTGTTCTCCAAATGGTTGAAGGCCTGTATGAGGCATATAACGGCGTTGGCACACTACTTCGTCAAAGTAACCCTCTACCACTCTTTTATCAAGTCCGTTCCATGCTCACGTTAGAAGAAGCCGGTTTAGCTAAAAATGTGGCTACAAGTGCAAATTTCGTCGCCATGATGACCACGTCATACGACCCTCACTCATTCTCCAAGAATTCTGGCCAACACCGCAACAACGGTGGTGGCAAAAATGGTCGAAATCGTAAAAATAATGGCAAATATTGCGGTGGCAATCGCGGTGGTAACAGAGGTGGACAAAACAATAGTGGCAGCGGCAGTGGGTCGCAGACCAACTGGTCCCAGCCGTGGGGCCCCTGGCCGTGAAATTGGGCCAGTGACCATTGGCCCTACAATCCCTATTTTCCTCTCAGCCCTTACCCGGGTAACTGGGCCCAGTTCCAGCAACAGGCCAGGCCCAGTTTCTCGAGTCCAAATACTGGCAGCAGATTCACTTCTGACCTGGGGTAGCAAGCAGCTTTGCTTGGGCCTCGACCTCCGCAGGCGTTCCAAGTAGTGGGCCCCACACCAACTCCGACATATATTGAGGCCGCAATGCACACGCTTGGATTAAATCCTCCAGACGTGAATTAATATATGGACACCAGAGCCACTTCTCACATGACGTCTGACCAAGGTACTCTCTCGTCTTATTTCAATTTGAGCAAAAATCATGGTATTATTGTTGGTAATGACAATTCAATTCCAATTCGCGATTATGGACATACAACTTTGTCTTTCCCTCATCCACCTCTAATTTTGAAAAATACCCTTCATGCCCCTAACTTAATTAAAAATTTGGTGTCTATCCGAAAATTCACCACTGATAATTGAGTTACTGTTAATTTTGATCCCTTTCGGTTTTTTGTGACGGATTTCAAAACGGGAATACCTCTAATGATATGCAATAGTAGGGGAGAGCTTTATCCTATCACAAATACCACCACTTCTGTGAGTCAAGTCATACCGTCTACTTTTGCCGCCCTTGCACCTTCCTTGTGGCATGCCCGTTTGGGTCATCCAGGATCGTCTATTATTTGTTCTTTGCATAAAAATAATTTTATTTCTTGTAAGGGTACGCGTAGTACTCCACTTTGTCCTTCTTGTCCGTTAGGGAAACATGTTAAATTATCATTTGTAGCCTTTGCTTCTAGTACTTTGATGTCGTTTGACATTATTCATAGTGATTTATGGACATCCCCCATGTTAAGTTCTGTGGGCCATCGTTATTATATCCTATTTTTTTATGATTATTCTAATTTTTTGTGGACCTTTCCTTTATCGAAAAAGTCTCATATTTTTTCCACATTCTTAAAATTTAGAGCATTCATTCGTACCCAATTTGAACGGAAAATTAAAAGTATTCAATGTGATAATGACAATGAATATGATAATGGGTTATTTCGGGAATTTTGTGATGCTAATGACATAGTTTTTTATTTTTCTTGTCCTCATACGTCCTCACAAAATGGGAAGGCCGAACGAAAAATTCATACCATTAATAATATTGTCCGAACTTTATTAGTCCATGCTTCTGTACCCCATTCTTTTTTATCAGGATTTAATCGAGTCGAGTCGTGCTGAGATAAATTTTGACCGAAATCAAGCCGACTCGAGCTGAGCTAAATATGTGCGAGATTATAGTAGTACTTATGATCAATCTAAAGCATATTATTTCACAATAATCATAAATACTTGGCCTCGAGCCTATAATTAGTTATAAGACTTGAGGGAAGCTATTTCTTATTGTTTGTTGGTAATGGAAACATATATAAACATTCATCAATAATTTTTAAGTGCTTTCAATTTATATTTTAGTCTAATTTTATTGTTCTACTACTAGTGCCCTATTCTTCATAATTGTGAGTTTGTTCATTCACATTCAAATCAATATATTTAACATTGGGAATTAACAAATAAGAAAATGAATATAAACTTTAAATTTTTAGTTTAATATGAAAATACGAACTAAAGAGCGCAAAGGTAATGGAAGAAAAATCAGCCAGTAAAACATGAAGATGACAGAAGACCTCTGTTTTTGGATCTTTTTTCTTTGGATCAGATGAATGCTAGTGCTAGGGAAAAGGACAACAAACTACAAGAAAATTGGCGTAACAAACATCAATTGATAGAGATTTAACTCAAATATGCAATTTAATTCAATTACTAAAAAAGGTGGAGAATATGATTAAAAATTGCATGAGATGAGCCATTATAATTTGTATTGAATTGCAATAATTTCACAAACAATCGAATTTGATGTATTTGTGGAGATTATCACAAACCTCCACGATAAAAGTGTCACAATAAAAATTATTTTTTGGAGGTCTAAACAAATGCCACAAATTCAATGTATAGTGGGGGTCTTTACAACATTCACAGATAAACCGCCATAAAAATATTTATTTGTGGGAGTTTGACACAAACGCTACGAAATAAATATATAGTGGGCGTTTCTTATAACCCTCGTAAATAAACCGCCACAATATACAATTTTTTTTAGTGAATGGTGACAACATTTGGATTAATTGATAATAAAACAACCATTTAATTGAATGAACAAATGGAAAAGTAATTAAGAACAACTTCTATGCAATATTATAAGCTGAAAAAGATAATTGGATAGTTAATTATTTCTTAACTTTCATTTGTGCTTCAAATCTTATCCAAATCAAATACCTTCCTTAAGATAGAAAAGGACATACTCGCCAAAAATTTAAAAACAGATAAAAAAGTTTTAGAAAAGACACGTACGGGAAGTATTATTTTTTGCCCTAAACACACTAAGCTTCTATATATAAATTATAAAAAAGTAAACACATGGCCCTACGGGGCGAGAATCCAAATTAGTCGGATTCTAATGCCAATATCGAACACCAAATGAAAAATCAAAATAAATAAATAATAAACACCAGATGTTACACATTTATAATCTAACTTGGAAATACATTAACAAAGAAATATGTAAGAGATACCTAGAAAATTCAGTTAAGCTTGTTAAGAATATAATTAAATATAAAAAATGTGCTTTTTATAACAACTTAAACTTTTAAATGAGATGGTTACACACTACAACATGGTATCAGAGCAGGATACATCTCAACCGATATTGGGCCCATAAAAAAATTGCTCAAGCACTAGATGTCCAATCAAGAGCATGGCTTGGGATGTTGAATAATGAAAAAAGTCCCACGTGGTGATTAAAGAGACGGGTGATTAATGAGATGAGTGATCTCCTTATATGAACTTGGTCAATCCTCCCATCATGAGCTAGCTTTTGAGGTTGAGTTATGCTCAAGATCCATTTCTTTACACGGTATCTGAGCAGACAAAGGTCCTGGGATCGAATCTCACCATCACCCATTATCAAAAAGAATTTTCACGTGCTTGGACCATGAAAAAAAATCAGGTCAGCACGTAAAGGGGCGTGTTGAGAATATAATTAAATATAAAAAGTGTGCTCTCTAACAACTTAAGTTTTTAGATGAGATGGTTACACACTACAACAAAGCTATGAACTATTATATTTCAAGATCTAAAAGTAAGGAAAATTATTTTTCAGAAGCTAAAAGAAATATTTTTTCTCTTAAGCACTTCTAGAATGCTTGCCAAGCACAAAGTATTGCTCTAATATTGATAAAAATAATGTTTTTTTAATTAATCAATCAAACACAAACTGCTACAAAAATATTTTTTCAAAAGCATTTCTATTAAATACACGTTTCGAAATAAACCGATTATGAAAGCTTGGCCATTAATAAGCTAATATTACCCATCCCTTAGATCTTGCTAGATGAAAACTCTTTGCTTTGATTTGTTTAATACATCTGTATTTGATTTATATAACTATGGACTAAGTTCGATGATACTATCTATGTATCTAAGTTTACATTTCAGGAAAGGGACCTAGATGTTACTGAGTGACATGCCACCTAATCATTGCTAAACAATAATCTAATCCTCAACTAGGTATTTAATTAATTAGTGTAATTATTTCTTTACATCATGCACTTTTAGAAACAAAAATGTCAATATCTTGGTTGGCATCATTAGATTACTCTTTCGATATTGAACACTTATTACAATTTTACCTTTTAAATTGTGTAAATGTAATATTTCGCTTTCATAGAGGCTATTAGCTGAGATTATTATACAATAAATTTATTTTTATCTTTATTTAACTATGGTTTAATTTAAGAGTAGACTTTCAATTTTAAACAAATCTTGCTTATGAAACATCATTCAAGTGCCAACAAAACTATCACACATTTTCATTAGTTTAATTACGTGATAGATTTCCGTTGATCTCTACCTTTTTTCCTTTCGAGCTTCCATTTCGAATTCATTTAATGAATTATGTGTGAATTCTTCTTAGTCTGACGACTTTTATTGCGTAACGTAACTTAATTGAAGAGATAAACATTTACTACACTAATTAAGAAAATTAATACTGCCTTAATCTCAGATGATTTGAAGTTGCATGTAGATCTTATCTTGCAAGGAGAACATTAAAGTTCAATAACCCCTTGCACCAATTGAAAATTCAAAAATAAATTTAATTTCAATCTTAATCATATGATATTCCACCTTATTCCGCGAACAAAACAATCCACCTCCTAGATGAGATACATTATACACTACTAAAAAAACTGTTTTACCTACCTCATGACCTCAAAACCGACCTCAAGCGTAAGTAGGCTACGACTGGATCGGTAAATTTACCGACCTCATGAGGTCAGTAAATTATTTAAACGGGCTGAATATTTATTAAATTCACCGATCAAATAAGATCGATAACTTTATTGTTATTTTTTAAAATAAATATATCACCGACCTCATGAGGTCGGTAACATCTAAATTTTTAAAAAATAATTAAAATAACCGACCTCATGAGGTAGATAAATTTCAAAAAACTCAACCCTACCGACCCTCACGAGGTAGGTAAATTTTAAGAAATTCAACTCTACCGACCTCATGAGGTCAGTATTCAGAATTCCTGCAAATTTACCTACCTCATAAGGTCGTTAGGTTTGAATTTCTGGAAATTTACTGACCTCATGAGGTGGGTAATTTAGAATTTCTGCAAATTTACCTACCTCATGAGTTCGGTAATTTTGAATGTCTGGAAATTTACCGACCTCGTGAGGTTGGTTTTCTGCAGAAAAAACTGCATAACCTGGCTGCTATTGAAGCTACCCACCTGCCAAATTCAAAATAATTTATATATTCAACTAAATCCAACTCTAATAGCTACCAACAATTCACCAAACAACAACAAGAAATATACTAACATTCAACAACACATACTACATCAAATTCAACTATAAACTATTTCAAAGTTAAAAAAAAACATTCACAAATGACATTAAACTACTTCAACTTTCACATCAATTATAAAACGTTAAACTAGGTATTTTCCAGACCTCATGTGAGGTAGGTAAATATTTTTTTTCGTAGGGTAATTAGTCCGAACATTGTAATTCGAAAACTATAATATCGGGATAACTTAGTTTACCAACCAAACTATCGCTTAATAAGTTTTTTTTTAGAATATAAATTGTGCTTGTCTTACAAAGTTAATGATATTTGGCCAAATTTATGACAAAGAATAAGTACTCCCATCTTTTAGTAATTGTAAAAGTTGTTTTCCGGAGAATCTTAATAGCTCAGTTGTTTTGACTATCGAACTTTTATCTTGTCGATGATCGTCGAAAAAAATGATTTTCTATGTTTGAATGGAGCTGAGATAAAAAGTAAATTTCCTTAACTAGAAGCAAACGTATTGTTTAATTTTTTCAAACTAAAAGTACATTTACTGAGGATTTGTATTTATCAAACTATCAGAAAAATGTAAATGTTACAAAATCATACGTAACTGGATATCATGAAATTTTCCTAAGAGTAAAGAGAAGGCATTTGCATGTGTAAAGTTGTCTTTTTATCATTAAAAAAAGTCCCTATGCTTGGGATTTGTTCCCCTATTTTCTATTTCTCGCTTGCCATTCAGTGGCGAGATAATTGCCTTATGTTAATTAGGATACTAATGCTATCAAAATTAACTTATCTTTTTAAATTTTACAAAAAATAACCCACTCCCTTCTTTCTCTTTGCACTCACTCCCTCCTCCTCCCCCTCTCTCTTCTTCGCCGACGACACCACCGCCGCCGTCAGTCGACACCATCGAAAAGAACAGAGAGAGTTCGCCGACCTTCTCTCTCCTCCTCTCTCTCGCGCCCCCTCTCTACCACACCTCATCTCTCTGCCGCACTTCCTCTCTCTTTCTCCGGCGACGACGACTTTTCGGTGGCTCAGATCTGGCCACCTCCTCAGCTGCGGTGGCTAGATCTGGTCGCCTTCTCCGTTGTGGTGGCTCATATCTGGCCTCCTCATCCGCTGCAGTGACTTAGATCTGATGAGAAATTACCTAGATCTAGATCTATTGAAAAATTCATCGAGGTGGTGATGGAGCGCAGGTGGTGGCAATAAAATTACTGGCGGTGGGGTCACTGGAGGTGGTTGAGGTTGGCGATGGAGAAATGGGAGAGGCAAGGGTAGTGAGTGTATAATATTGTACATGGGAGTGTATATGGGTGTATTATAGATATATATGTGTATATGAGTGTTTCTGTATATAGGTGTATAAATATGTATACATTCATAAATACATAATGTACTTGTCTTTTGTATATAAGTGTATAATACTGTATAAAAGTATTTTTGGGTTAGAACTTTGCAATGTAAATTTTGGACTATTTTTTGCAATGTAAGTGAGCAAAATATTTTTGAAATTGAGCTAAAAATAGAATTTCTTTTCCAAAAAAATTGTCTTATTTTTCTTATTAATTTAATTCAAAAAATTTAGCATATTTTTATATTTAAAATTAATACTATTTATTTAAAACTTATTTTGAATCACATATTTAGAAAAGATTCATTTATATTTTAAACTTAGTGACAAGTTAAATTAAAATAATTTTTTTCGGCGCGGAGGGGGTATAGTATATATATATGATGAAAAAAGCGAAACATAAACTGAAAGACACCTTTTTTTACTTCTTCCAACTTTCCGCTTTCTCTCTCTCTCTTCGCGGTACTTTTCTCTCTCTACAGCCACACAATTCTTCAAACATATGATTATTGATAATTATGTTTGTGCGTAATTATATTCTCTTTGGAAGAGAAAAAAATGGATAGTGTAATGTAGATTGTTGCGTTGTTATATTTGTCTATTGAAAGTTGAGTTTTTGCTTGTTAGAATGGTTTGTTGTTCACCAACTGCTTTCATTTTGTTTGTTGATATTGAAACCTTGAAGTTAGGGAAGAATAAAGCAAGGTTAAAACGATATATTGGTAGCTAAATATTTTGTAATTGTCTCCAAGTTGTCTTTTTGATCATTTGCTGAAGGTTAGTTTGCTTTAAGTAATAGAAATTGAGTTCGCTAACACAACTTAAGGGGAAGGTGAATTTTAGTTCTACAGTTCTCTCTATCAGAAAAACTTGATATTGCTGTGTCTGTAAATGCGGATCAGGTAGAACGTAGAAGGTTAGTAGGTCGTTGGGCCGTTGTCTCTGTCTTTTGGCGGGATTAGGCTGGGTTCGTAGTCTGGGGCAACGTGTCTGTCTTAGTATTAGCCTTATATATTCTTTTGGTTTCTAGCTTTTGATAGCTGTTATTTACTGTGTTTCAGTTATCGCACTATTTCACTATTGTTATTGTTCTTCTTATTTGAATGCTCTGTACTGCTTTCCTTATTTGTTGCCATGTTTCGGTTTTCTTCACTGCCACATTTCCTTCTTCATAACTACTTTGATTTGCTGCACTTGAGCCGAGGGTCTTTCGGAAAAGTGTCTCTACCTCCACGAGGTAGGGGTGAGGTTTGCATACGCTCTACCCTCCCGAACCCCATTTTGTGGGATTACACGGGGTATATTGTTGTTGTTGTTGTTGGTATGGAGGAGCATAAATATTACTGTCACTTGAGTTATTAATCATTTATTTGATTCATGATGCAGGGGCGGTTGTACTCTTTATGGTAAGGGTTCAATAGAATCTAGTATCTTTGACTCAGATCATGTATTTGTGTTAAATGATTCATTTAATATGTACAAATTGTAAATTTAGAATAGGGTAACTTCAATGGCTAGAATTCAAAACCCATAAACTTCAAATCCTGAATTTGTCTCCGCTTAAATGGTCTTCAAGTGTTAAGAGTCTCACATCGAATATGCAATGGAAACATGGATTCCTTATATGGACTTGGACAATACTCACCCTACAAGCTAGTTTTTGAGGTTGAGTTAGACCCAATATATATTCTTTACATGGTATCAGAGCCAAACTCATTCAAATTCTTTGTTCACCGATGTTGGGTACCCAAATTATATTATACACGCTCCAGTTAACGAGGGCGTGTGGGGGAGTGTTAAGAGTCCCACATGATATGGAATGGGAACATGGACTCCTTATATGGACTTGGACAATCCTCACCCTACAAGCTAGCTTTTGGGGTTAAGTTAGGCCCCATATCCATTCTTTACATCAGGAAGCGTCATGACTAGTGTGTGTTTCTTTATTCTTTCCCTTTTCTTTTGAAAATTCTACAACAGTTTTAGGGCTACGAGTAGCTATGAAATGTAAATTGATTGTATCTTTGGGTATTGACTGGAGAACAAAGGATTCCAAATGAGCTGATTAGTAGTTTTATGTTTCTGAGATTGTGATTTTTTGCCTATTCTGTTTAACCTATAAATGGATAAATCCTTGTGTTGATTCTTGGCAGTTAATATAGTGTTAGCTCATCATCTTGGAACTACAAATTTCCTGGAGGTTAGGACTTTGTACTAGGCATACTCTACTTGCTCATATGATTGAGGTCAATATGATCTGATTTACCTATCTGTTCATGAATATTCAGTTCATAGACCTTTGTGGCATATATGATATTGAGTATGATCTTCAACGCTATTATTTCTTGAGTTGAATGAGTCAACAAAGTGCAAGAATTGTTGGAATTCTAGTCTAGCTTCCTGTTCTTATTTGTGGACTGAGAAAGAATTCAATTTCTTTTCTTCTTTTACTTTGTAATTTTGTTCTATAGGTCAAATTTGTCTATCGATATGTTCAATTACTCTGATTTTCTGTCTTTCAGGTCAAAGCAGAGGAAATTCATCAAACCATTTCATGTTCGGGTTGTGCTCTAGCTAGTGAGAAAATCTTGGCATCTTCGCATCCGATAAAAAACTAGACTTCCCAGAATTTTGCATGTCTGGTCCTGTGGCCATTGTCGATAATATTGGAAAAACACTTTCTTTGTCAGATAGGACAAAGTCTCTTGACACCGTGTTAATTAATGACAATAACCGCTCTAGTAAATGGACACACGGTGAAGTCTGTCATACTTCTGGAAGCGCCAGCTTTAGAGTTAGGGATCTCTTCTTACCAAATGGGGAATTGTATTCTGGATCTCTGCTGGGAAACATACCTGAGGGTTCAGGAAAGTATGTCTGGTCTGATGGTTGTCGGTATGAGGGTGAGTGGAGACATGGAATGAGACACGGGCATGGGAAACTAGAATGGCCTAGTGCTGCTGTATATGATGGTGAATTTTCAGGTGGCTATATGCATGGTGAGGGGATGCATATTGCACCTGATAAAATGATATATTGGGGACGCTGGCGCTTGAACCTCAAACATGGTTTAGGATATCAAGTGTATCCAAATGGAGATTATTTTGAAGGGTCCTGGATCCAAGGAACCCCTGAAGGACCTGGTAAGTATAAATGGGCGAATGGGAATATCTACTTGGGTAATATGAAGGGAGGAAAATTTTCTGGAGAAGGAACTCTCACTTGGATCAATGGAGATTCATATGAAGGAAGCTGGTTAAATGGTATAATGCACGGTGTTGGTGCATACACTTGGATTGATGGTGGCTGTTATATTGGAACCTGGATACATGGAGTAAAAGATGGAAAAGGAACATTTTATCCTAGCGGTAGCGGACTTACAGCTGGTCAGGAATTGTACCTCAATGCTGTGCGGAAACAAGGATTACTGCCAGATTTGAGAAAACAAAAGCGAGTCTCGCATATTTCTCATGCCTCTTCAGTAGATATGGGAAATTTCAAAGTAAGTGGAAACAAAGGATCCTCTAGACATTCATATGATAAGTTCTCGAAGGGGAGCATATTAAAGCTTGAGCAGTCACACCCCACTAATGTTACTCTGGAAAGACGATGGAGTCTTGAAGTAGCTATTGAGAAGGTAATTGGAAATGATATAGATGGTGTTGACACTGGGAACGATATGAATACTCCTATTTTGGAAAGAGAATACATGAAAGGTGTACTAATCAGTGAAGTTGTCCTAAATGATCGGTTCTCACCACAATCTAGAAGAGCAGCAAAAAGGAGGCAAAGAAAAGTTGCAAGGGAGTTAAAGAGGCCAGGTGAAGCAATTATTAAGGGTCATAGGCGTTACGATGTAATGCTTAGTTTGCAGCTTGGTATCAGGTATACTACTTACGGTTGCTCAAAATTAGTTTCTCTTTCTCTCTCCATCCTGTTTATAGCAGATTGACTTTTGCTGGATAGAAGCTGTGTTTCTAATGATTCCTTTTTGTTTCTCAAACTTAAGCAACAGATAAGCTGGTTATATATACATCTATCATGCTATAATACTAGCCCTTTTCTAAGTTTATTCCCGCTAGCTTCTTTAGCTGATCTTTAATAGAAAAAGAAAAGAAAAAAGGAAAAGAGCGAACGAGTTGAATTATCCATTCAGTTCGAAACGAAGTAGGTTTTAGTGTCTGTATCTGCCTTCCTTTGGGTAACAGTCATGGGTTCATCTTGCAATTTACCTGAATACATGGAAGGACAATTGGAATTGCTTGCTATGATTCTTATTTTTCTGCAAATCACTATGAATTGGAGGAAGGATGGAAGTCTCTGCAAAGCAGTTAAGCTTCTAGTTTACGAATGCTGAAAAGTTTTGAAATATGACCAGATACAGTGTGGGGAAAATTACACCAATACAAAGACGAGAAGTGGGAGCTTCTGATTTTGGTGCTTGTGCGAGCTCTTGGATGTATTTTCCTAAAGAAGGATCCCAACTGACACCTTCTCATTAATCAGAAGATTTCAAGTTGAAAGATTATTGTCCAGCGGTTTTCAGGTTTGTCATTTACTATCTTCTACATTCAAAGTCAATTGCAATCTGTGATTCCATAGTTTTTTGTTCTTGAAGGCATGTCAACAGTGAGATAGCTTGATCTATATGGATGGAATTCTGATCAGTGAATGTACATCTCCCAAGTGACTTTAATATACAGGATATATTTGTAACTCACAGCGTCATATCTTTTATTACTTCTCTCAGCTCTACTGATCCTTTGCTGACCAGTTAAGAAAGATGATCTTCTGAAAATAAAAGAAGTGCAACCAATGTTTTTATTTGAACAATTGATCAACTGAGCTAACCCCTTCTATCCCTTCATATATTCATTTTCTGGGTGCTACTGATGGTGTCATAGAAGTCAAGCTAATTATTGGCATTTTGGTTGTTTATTTATATGCATATGTAGAATAAGTGAAATAGATTTACCTTCTTGTAGGAATCTGAGGGAAATGTTTAAGATTGATACTGCTGACTACATGACGTCAATCTGTGGAAATGATGCACTTAGAGAACTTTCTTCTCCTGGGAAAAGTGGCAGTGTTTTTTTCCTGTCTCAAGATGGTCGTTTCATGATTAAGACATTACGGAAGTCAGAACTTAAGGTATGCACTTAAAATGATTAAATCTCATCAGTTGACGTAGCATAGTCCGCCTCTTAAACTATTTTACCATGGTGATAGTCATGATTGTTCAGTTCAGGGAAATCGGCTGCATGTAGTTGGAAAAGATCATTTAAGAGATAGAGAGAGGGCTAATTAAAGTACACCTCATTCTGATATTTATTTTTTTGATGAAGTAAATAATTTCATTGCAGGCATCAAGTAGATGCATAGTAGATACAAAAGTAGAATAGCAAAAGGATCAGCTCTCCTTTACATAGCTAGTCAAGGAAAAGGGAGCTGCCAAAGTTTCATTTCACTTATCTCGTTCGATTGCCTTGGCAATATCGAATCTAGAATTTCTGCTTCCTTCTCTTTCAACATGCCTCTTGAAGAGCTATCCCACCTAATGCTTGGCATGTTTTGTTGTTCCCATAGTAGTTATAAAGTCTCCTTTTGATAAGTAATTTTATTGCATAGCAGCACTAAGATAGTGCTTGCAATATAAGTTATAAAGTCTCAAACTTCTCAAAACAGCTCTTTTTTTAAACCTCTGACTAATTTATCAGCATTCAACTGATATTTATAAGTTAGGTATATGAAAAAGAGAACTTTTCCAATTAGTGTTGGCAATCATTCTTATTAACGTGCATTTCACTTGTAGGTTCTGTTGCGGATGCTTCCAAATTATCATCGCCATGTCAAGGCACATGATAATACTCTCATCACTAAATTTTTTGGTCTTCACGGAATAAAGCCCTCAAGTGGACAAATGGTATAAATTTTAAACCAATCACATTGTTTTAGCTTTCCTGGTTTCTACTTGTGAGTTTCTACAAGCTGAGAAATATAAAGTTAGGATAACTTAAGAAGTTATTTGATATCAAAGGTGTTTACTCTTTAAATAATGAAAACCAAAGAACTTAACTTTGTTTACAAATATATGTAAGAAGTTGATTTATCATTGAAATAAAAAATGACTAATCATAAAATATCATATAGCACATCTCAAAAACTATATATTGATATTTACAAGCTTACATGTTTAGATATTTAATTCATAATCAGTGGAAGTATATGTTTATCTGAGTAAAATTTGTGACAAGTATATGTTTTTACTACCCAAAAGAAAGATAAACCGTCTAAGTTATTATGCTAAATGTATAAACCAAATTAAAGTGAATGCAGAATGAGTATTTTGGTTTTGTTTTTTTATTATTTCTTTTTCTGTTTTTTTTCCGGATGTTTGTTTTTTTTACAATTGATCATACATCTTAATTTATAATGAATTGGTCACATTTTGTTTTGTATTTTGATCATACATCTTGTAGCACCTGCGCAGGAACCAAAACCTCAGTGGAGGAAGCATTTAAAATTGTCAGTTAGAAATTCGTCTCATCATCCCAATTTATATGACTCTCCTTCCATTGTGGACGTCCCAAAATGTTTGGCACCACTCCGTTTGTATACAACCTTCAGAACGTGTACTACAATTTAAACTTTGATGTGCAACTGTTATTTTACCCTTTTTTTCACTATCACTAATATAATCCACAAGTTAAATTAATATCTTAGACACAAATACCACCATATAAATGAAATGGAGGACTATTATTTCCCCCCATGTCCACTTCAGTTGGTAATTTGGTTCCAGAACACTTTTCTTTACATGCATGCTCTCATTTGAAGAAAGAACGTGTAGACTCTTGCTATAAGAAGCTAAGTCTTTTTCTTTTTTCAATAACGTTTGCAGTTTTGCTTCATAGTAATGGGAAATATGTTCTGCACAGAGTTAAGAATCCACCGAAGATTTGATTTTAAAGGTTCTTCACTTGGACGATCTGCTGACAAGGTCGAAATTGACGAGAGCACAATTCTCAAGGATCTAGATTTGAACTACTGCTTTTATCTAGAGTCTTCTTGGCGGGAAGCTTTGCTAAAGTGAGTCTTGGTAAAAGTATTCCTTATTTTGCACGTATTTCCTCTGATGTTTATGAACGTAACTTTTTCTTTGCTTCTTACTTCCTTATAGGTCTTTGCTTGATCTCTATAGTAATATCTGAAGGCTTACCTGCCATCCCATAATTGTTGATCTTCAATAGGTCTTCTTGTAAACGTTTGTGAATGTTCATATGCTAGGACTTCTTCGTTTCTTAAAATCTTTTGTCTAACTTTAACAAAATTTCATTCTTAAGCTTGACCAAGTCCTTCAGTTATTTAGCATTTAAAATAGAAAGTACCTTGTGCAATTAGATATCCAAGGATTTAAACAGCACCAGCCATGCTTTACTGGTAATATTGCTGTATAAAATGGCTCAGTTAGCTTTTCAGTTAATGCACATCTCATTGACATAATACTTTTAAGGCCTTTTCATGGATAAAACAATTTTTGTAACAAAAGAAAAACTCTGATAAATTGCAGTTAATTGAATAATTTCATGACTTACTGGTTTGACATTTTCTGTTTCCTTGTATTAGGCTATTAGCATTTCTCAGACACTATAGCCTTATTAAGAGTTCTGCATGACTCATCTGATCAAATACGGTGGTTTGTTATTGCGCTTATTTTGAGTTCCACATCGGTTGTGGGAGGGTTACTTGGTCTCTATATATGGTCTTGGGAAATCCTCACCTCTTGAACTAGCTTTTGAGGTTAAGTTAGGCCCAAGGTCATTTCTTTACAGCTTATACCAAGTATTGCAAAGAATGAATCTCTTTTTTGTTGTTTTCTCTATTCTTCTAAGATGGAGGTGGCTAGTTCTGGTTTTGCAAGTTTAATAAGATAGAGTATGGTATAGAGTGCATGAATCTATTTATAGCACTTTCCCTGTAATCAGTTACTACTGGCTTTCACAAACACTTGAAGTGTTTCTCTTTATGTTTGATGATCACTGACTTCACTTGAACCTTTATGTATTCATGCAAATTACTTCAAGTATTTCTGCAAGTTTAATAAGACAGTAAAGTTTCGAGTGCATGGATTCATCTGGTAATTTATCCTGGAATCAAGTTGTTAGATGATATTAATCTCCCTTGGGGAGTCTTCCATTAATATCAAGGTATATATAGAGTACAATATTCATCCCTTATACAATAGGAATCCTAAGCCTATACAAATGAGGAATCCTAGTCTTACCATAATTATATTTACACAATCTATGAAAATATTCTAATTATGGGTAGGGAATATATTGTTTCCTATATTTACACGTTTACACACCCCCTCAGTCGGAGCGGGAGGAGGCCGGATGCTGAGACTAGATCTGAAGTCAAGAAATAACTGTCTGGGAAGTCCTTTGGTAAATATGTCTGCATACTGATAGGATGATGGAACATGTAACACTCTGACATGGCCTAACGCAACTTTCTCACGAACGAAGTGTAGGTCTATCTCAATATGCTTGGTTCGCTGATGTTGAACCGGATTATGAGAAAGATAGATGGCAGAGATGTTATCACAATACACAATAGATGCCTGACGCAAAGGACACTGAAGTTCTAACAGTAAATTTCTGAGCCAACAAATCTCAGCTACTACATTTGCAAGATAGAGTATCCTGTCGCTTGGCAGACCAAGAAATCAGATTATCCCCTAAGAAAACACAAAAGCCGGAGGTGGAGCGTCGCGTGTCCGGACCCCCTGCCCAATCTGCATCTGTATATGAAAGCAACCTGTTTGGTGCAGAGGGGTATAGGTGCAAACCATAATCAAGAGTGCCCTTAATGTATCGAATGATACGCTTAAAAACAGTGAAATGAGACTCACTGGGGGTATGCATGAATAAGCACACCTGCTGAACAACATAAGCTATGTCTGGCCTGGTGAATGTGAGATACTGAAGTGCACCTGCAAGGCTCCTATACAGAGTAGGATCAGAGACTGGAGCACCATCCATAGCACTGAGCTTAGATTTGGAATCAACTGGAGTAGGCACCTCTTTGCAGTTCGCCATCTTAGCCCTGTACACAATCTCTTCTGCATAATTACGCTGACACAAGAACATATGATTGGCAGACCTGGTCACTGATATCCCCAAAAAGTAACTCAGCTTCTCCAAATCAGTCATTGCAAATTCGGACTTGAGCAAGACAATAATCTCATTTTTCAATCCGTCGGAGGAGGCAGTAAGAACAATATCATCCACGTAAAGTAATAAGTAAGCAGTGCTACTACCTCGATGAAAAATGAAAAGTGATGTATCACTCTTGCTGCATACAAATCCAATCTGCATACAAATCCAATCTGCAAGATATACCTGGCAAAGCGATCATACCACGCACGGGGCCTGCTTCAGGCCATATAGTGACTTACGGAGACGGCACACATAGTGAGGAACTGCTGGATGGGTGAACCCTGGTGGTTGATGCATGTAGACTGTCTCTCTCAGATCCCCATGTAAGAATGCATTCTTCACATCAAGCTGATGGATCGGCCAGTGTTTGCCCATGGCAATGCTCAAAACTGTGCGGATGGTAGCCGATTTGACAACCGGGCTGAAGATCTCACCACAATCAATGCCCTCCTGCTGATTTGTGCCATTAGCCATAAGACGGGCCTTATACCTCTCAAGATCCCCATTGTCTCTGAACTTGTGACGAAATAGCCACATACAACGAATGACATTCACCCCCTCAGGTCTAGGTACTAGATCCCACGTGTGCTGTTTAGTTAAAGCATTGAATTCCTCATACATAGCCGCATTCCAATTAGGGTCTTGTTTGGCCAATTTTGGGTTCTTTGGAAGTGGAGAGATGGTTTGGGCAGACAAGTTGAAATGGACTTTGGGTTTGAAGATTTCATGCTTTGAACGAGTTTCCATTGGATGGGTAGGGACAGTGGATGGCGGAGTGGTGTCTGAGACGGGGGGTAAAGTCGGATAAGGAGAAGGTGAGGGCGAAGCCATCGGAGGCGCCGCGACTCCTGGATCGAGAGTCACAGCGCTAGAAGGTTGATAGGCTTTTCTGAAGTTTGGGCGCCGCGGCTCTGACGACGGAACAGAGGATGTGAGTTGTTCGATTATGAGGGGAGAGATGACAGACTCGTCAAGAAATGAGTAGTGGAATTTTGGAAGATTCAAAAATGGGAATGTGGTCTCGTCGAATGTGATGTGACGAGATATGTGGATCTGACGAGTCGACAAGTCATAGCATAGATAGCCCCTGTGGTTCGGCGGGATTCCTAGAAAGACACATGGAGTGGACCTAGAAGCGAGCTTGTAAGGGGCGGTGGAGCTAAGGTTGGGATAGCACAGACAACCAAAAATCCGTAGATGATCATAAGAGGGGATTCTATGGTAGATGATTTCGGTAGGGATCATATTGTGAAGAGTGCTAGTAGGGAGAATATTTAGAGTGTATTCTGACATTTTAGCAGCTATACCCAGAAGGGTGGAGGGAGGGAGGCATGAATCAATAGGGTGCGAATCATATTGTTAATGGTGCGGATGATTCTTTCAGCTTTACCGTTTTGTGGTGAGGTGTGAGGGCAGGAGAAGCGAAAGACCATGCCATTAGTGGTACAAAAGCGGTGAAACATAGAGTTGTTGAATTCATGACCATTATTGCACTGAAATGATTTTATGCCTTTTCCAAATTGTGTTTGAATGAACTTGCGAAACTCAAGAAATTTGACAAACACTTCCGATTTAAATTTAAGAGGGTATAACCAAACGTAGTGTGAAAATTCATCAAGCAACACAAGATAGTATTTATGACCGAGTGAACTAGAGATAAAAGATGTCCATAAATCGGCATGTATGATATCAAAAGGAGCAAATGTAACACTAGTAGATGATTTAAACGGAAGACGATTATGTTTGCCTAAAGAGCAAGAAACACAATTTTAGGCAAGTTTCCCATTACAAGCAATGAAATTGTTGCCTCTAAGAAAATTAAAAATTGGGACTCCTGGATTACCAAGCCTATTATGCCAAGTTGAAGAAGAAACAACCGCTAGAGTGACGGGAGAGCAAGATCTGGCAGCGGAGGTGGAAGTGAATTGATAGAGATCCCCCGTGCTATTGCATCTCGTAAGAGGTGTCCCCGTATGAAGATCCTTCACAGTAAAACCAAAAGGGTCAAAATCCACAGAGACAGAATTATTACGAGTAAATTGGCGGACAGATATGAGGTTCTTAATCACGTGTGGGGCATATAGGGTGTTTTTGAGGGAGAAGGGTGGATGAGGAGGTTGTGTGTATGAGGTACCATAACCCTTAACTGGAATGCGTTGTCCACTATCAACTGTAACATATTGAGGATGCTTTAAACTAAACAGTTTAGGAATAGTACCTGCAGACTGGGTGACGTGAGATGTGGCGCCTGAGTCCATGTACCAAGTATTGTCGGTGTTGCATAGAGGGTGTCAACGCTGACCCAACTCAGTGGGTGTCATGGGAGGAGGGCTGCGGGACGACCTTGCATGAAGTGGGCTCTTTGTGGGCTGGAGCGAGCGGGCCTAACAAACCGGGTAAGAATACTGGATTGAATGGCTGCTGTCTGGAATGGACTTGGCGCCGCGGCTCAGATCAGCCGGCGGCCAGACGAATCGCCGGCGAGTCGCGGCCCAGTTGTTTTGCGATCTCTGTTGTTGTTGCTGTTGTTGGTTCTGTTGACCGTGACCCTTGCCACGACCACGACCTCCTCTACCGCCGCGGCCTTTTCCACCCTTGTCGCCGCGTCCCTGCCGCTGTTGGGAGTTGTCTGGTGGCGTCTGATCTTGGGGTTGCGTGTCGACAGCTAACACCTGCTGGGCGTGTTCATCCTACTTAGCACGACGGGTTTCTTCGAGCAACAATTGTGAGCGAGCTTTGTTAAAACTCGGTAGCGGATATGCATGTTGAATTATGGTGGCCAAAGTATCATATTCGCCCTTAGTAAGGCCAGAAATCATTTGTAGCACCATTTTATCGTCAGTGACAGGTGTGCCGATGTTGGAGAGTTGATCCGCTAGAAGTTTAAGTTGCTTGCAGTACTCAGAGACATTGGAGAAGTTTTCAAGACGTGTTTTGTTGAACTGTTCTTCCAAATACACGGCACGAGTGTGCTTGTTGTCCTGAAAAATTTCCTCCAAACGATTCCACAAGTCAAGGGCTGTGGAGTCAGATTTCATGATGTAAGGAGCAAATCCTGAGAGATACTACCATATATCCATTGTTTGACGCCGTCGTCGAGACGATGCCGGATAGAATCATCAACCTCCGTAGGGCGCGAAATAGTGTCATCAATATGGTTAAGCACATTATAGAGACATGCATGATTGCGAAAAAGTTCAACCCAGGGAGAATACTGGTTGTTTTCTTGATCAAGATTAATGGGAATATGGTTCTTGATGTTGGAAACAGTAAAGGTGGGGTGAAACAGGGGTGATGACTTTGTGGTGGGATTTGTGGAGGTAGAGGCGTCGGAAAGTGTGGAAGAATTAGGGATAGCCATTTAGAGAAGAGAAGAAAGGAAGAACAAAACCCGAAAAACAAGAAGAAAATCCGGAAGGGCCGCGGCGTAGGAGAGGCAGCCGGCGGCTGTGGAAGAGAAAGGTTTTTAGGGTTTTGTTTATTTGGCTCTTGATACCATGTTAGATGATATTAATCTCTCTTGGGGAGTCTTTCATTACTATCAAAGTATATATAGAGTACAATATTCATCCCTTATACAATAGGAATCCTAAACCTATACAAATGAGGAATCCTAGTCTTACCATAATTATATTTACACAATATATGAAAATATTCTAATTATGGGTAGGGAATATATTGTTTCCTATATTTACACGTTTACACCAGTAATACTGGCATTGGAGAATCATCCGACAGTTTTTCTCTTTTACATGGTCACAGACTTCGCTCTAGAATGATAGAATCTTTATGAATTCATGCAAGTTACTATGGTAATAAGTATACAATGATATGTGTTCAGCAGCTTTTCTCGTTCTGTAGTTTAGTGATATAATAAATCCCTATTTTGTTAGTTTGAAGAAACCGTGAGGGGAAACGAATTTTTGAACTTAAGATGCCATAGAAAGAGTAGAATGTCACTTACTAATGTAGAACTGCATTTTTTTATGTTTCTTTAAGGAGAACAATTTTCAGTAGTGTTCCAACTGAAAGTTGAAATAGTCGGATAAGTGATTTTTTCTTTTTAGGGAGAAATAGTTGGATAAGTGACATAAAATAATGTTTTCTTTTTCATTTCAATGAAAATCCTTTTAAATGCTCTCGTTTTGTTTGTTATCCTTGTACTGGACAGGCAGATTGAGATTGACAGTAAATTTTTGGAGGAGCAGCACATAATGGATTATAGCCTCTTGTTAGGTGTTCATTATAGAGCACCCCAACATCTAAGATCTCCCATCTCGTGCAGTGGACGTACAACAACAGAAGGATTGGGAATTGTTGCAGAAGATGGTAGGTTTGTTTCTGAAAGATTATAAATATTTATGTGGTTGAACTAGGGGTGGCCAGTGGGCCGGGTTCGGGGAGGTCGGGTTGGGTTTGGCAGGATTGGGTCGGGGCGGGGCGGGGCGGGACAGACGGGATTCGCCGAAGTCCCGTCCCGATCCCGTCGGAATCGGGGATGAGCGGGATCGGGTAGTGGCATTTTTTTTTTTACTTAATTTTAAAAATAACATATATAAACAACTCAATAATTGAACAAGATAGTGTAATAAAAAATCTCAAGACTGTTTTTGTGCCTCTTATATTATTTAATAGACATGATTTTTTTTGTAATTCAAATACAATTGTCAAAATTGCAACTTTGTGGTGTTGTTCAAAAGTTGCAAATTACATAGTAAAATTGCAATTAAAAAAATTACATTTTGAAAAAAACCTGTTCTAGTTTCTTGATAATTTCCTGTGCTTCTTCGGTTGGAATTGATATTTGTTAGTCAAATTGCTCCACGTCGTTCCCACCACCTTCGGATAAGATTTCGTTGTAGTTTTCGTCTTCTTCTTCGTTGATCTTCGGTTGACCGCACCTTCTCCGCTCCGCTCGTATCCAATCTCTGAATAATACTACAATCTCCAAGCTGTCTCCGGCTAATGAGTGTCTATGCTCTCTTATTTGATATCTGCCGGCAGAAAAAGCGCTTTTAGACGCCGTTGATGACGCTTGAATGTTCAAAACATCTCGGGCCATCATTGAAAGTGTCGGAAAGGTCTTCTCAGTCTTCACGCCCTTCTTCATTGAGAACTGCTTGGTACGGTACAGAACCCTGCAAAACAAAAATATCAAACTCGTTAATTTGGTTAGTAGCGGTACGGCCACACATTCTATTTCTGAGGCTGTCAATACTAGCCGCATAAACAACATGTCTTTTGTGAGGTTGTGTTGAAGAAGAAGAAGGGTATGGAAGGCGGTAGGTTGCTAGCACTTTCTTGTTGTTAAACCTATATACTTTTTTGCATTCGTCTTCTACGCTAGACAACACTTCTTCTTTAATTTGTTCAATAGGTGGTGGGTGATTTGGATTTTTGGGACTGGAGTTGGTAGTACTGCTATACAATCGTAAATAGTTTCAATAAGTGATTTAGTACCGTCTATTTTAATAGTCGGATTTAATACAACATCAGTAATATAAATAGTGGAAATAGGAATAAAATATTTTTTTATTTTGATAAACATTTTTAATAGCTGCCTTATAAGCTGGTTTATCCATATATTCATTAAGCAGTAAAAATATTAGAGTTATATAAAACAACATAGTTGAAATAGTAGGATAATATATATCAAAAAATTCTTTTGTTGCTTGAAAAAATTTCTCTAAAAATACAATAAGTTTAGAATTTTCCCCCCAATCGCTATCTACAACCATATGAGCTGGATTTTGATTATGAGAGTTAAAAAATAAAGTTATAGATTTTCTATAGTCATAAGTAACAAGTAGTTGTTCGTATAAAGAATTTAATCTAGTGGTACTTCTTCTGAAATTTTTCTATAAGGTAGTTGGCAATCGTGACAAGTTTTTTAATATTCTTTTCTTCGTTGTATTCTATTATTTTTAAAAATAAAGTTTATAGCAAATTGTATTTTACTAAGAATGTCTTCAAAAAGTGATAGATCATCCTTTTTAACTAAATTATATATATGACATGCACATTTTATATGAAAATGATATGGAAAAGACGGTATTAAACTACTTTTTAAAATTGTAATAACGTAATTGTTAGAAGAAGCGTTATCTAATGTAATAGTCATAATTTTACCAGTTATTGCGTAATAATCGCACACTTGATAAATATTTTATGCAATAAAAGTACCAGTGTGCCTATCATCTATATATCTATACGCTAAGATACGTTTTTGCATAGACCATTTATAATCTATCCAATGACAGGTTACCGTTAAATAATCATGGCCGTTAGTACTACGACCTATATCAGAAATGATAGTCATTTTGCCATTAAAATGATATAATGAATAACGTAAATAACCGTTGATATTCATGTGCAAATTTAAATACATCTCTCTTAACAGTTGATCTAGGAAAATCGTTAAAAGCAGGATTATACATATCTCTAATGTAATGAATAAAATCGGGAGATGAAGGAAATGAAAAAGGCAAACCCTCCATAGCAATTAATTTTGCTATTGCATCCCTATCTCTATGTTTATCGTATTTATGGCCTACAATCCCCCCCGTCATAGGGTTAATTTGACCCTGTACTTGGTCCGGGACAATATCAGTATGTGAACCTTGTCCCGATGGAGCGGACGTTTGCGCACCCGATTTTGAAGCCTCGTATTGGGCAGAGCCCTTGCTATGTGTCTCATTAAATCCCCCGTCCCACCGTGACCTTTTCCAGTTTTAAATTTTAAAACATTTTTACAAATTTTACATCTAGCTACTTGATTCTCTATGTCCCTATAAAAAAATGTTCATGCATCTGATTTTAATGATCGTTTTGTTGGACCTCGTCTCATACTAGGGGGAATAGGAGTTATTTCAGTTGAAGGTGCACTAGTGGGTGTGTTGTCATCTACATTAGTGGGTGTATCATCTAGATCATCGTCTAAATTAAAGTCTTCTTGAGTTCCAGAAAATAGCTCCTCGTCTAAATTTAATGGTATTGTACGAAAATGTTCAGTATCAACAAAATCATCCTGTGTAGGAATATGATTCCGTCTAGAAATAGGGTGACTAGAAGAAGTACCCTTGCCCTTGTTGCCCCTACTAGAAGAAGCATGACCCCTACCCGTAAGCATACGTTTAAATCCTTCCATTATAAATTTATAATTATACTAATAAATAATTAAAGTAAATGAAATTAAGTGCGCTAAATAAAATAAACAGACAATAATAATTTAATGAAGGAATGAATGTACCAAACGCCGACGTAACGTCAACGTGACGTCAATGTGTAATTGAGAGGTTGAAAATTGAAACTTTGCTCGATGGAAGATCCTCAAGCTAGTTGCCAACTTCACTCCCAAATGAATAAATAAAATTGAATATTTAGTAGACAATGTAGACTTGTAGAGAGATAGATTGAGAGATTAGAGAGATTGTAGGAAGATTAAGAGAAAATGAGGTATTTATAGTTGAAAAATTGGGTTAAAGTGTAAATATAATAACTTATGAGTTAAAAATAAATATTAAGGGGGTAGGGGGGGTTGGGGGAGGGGGGAGGCCAAAAATGGCGGTTGCACAACGGCCAAAATGTAAAATGGTCGTTGCTGCAATGGTTATTTTTGCAAAGGGGGGCTTCGGGCGGGATCGGGGGCGGGACCGGGATCAGGTCGGGCCTGGTGGGATTGGGGTGGGCTGGGACGGGTCGGAACGAGACCATATCCCGTCCCAGTTCAAGTCCTGATACCGCAATTTTTTTTTTAAAAAGTCGGGTTCGGGGCAGGACCGGGCCGACCCGGCCCGCTGGCCAGCCATAGGTTGAACAACTCTAAGGCTTATCACTGTGAAACGGGGTAAATTCAGTATCTGGTGGCTTTAAATTTAACTGGTCCACGAGATCTGAACGACAGTAAAGTCTAGAGAATACTTATTTACAAGTGCACTGAATACCAGAATACAAAATAGACAAACTTTCTGATTTGGTTGTTATGCTGAGTATGGACGAGTTAGAAATATTGAAAGACTATGGAACAGCCAGCGGAGTTAAGGACATTTATTTCAACATTTAGGCAAAGGTGAGTGCCCTTTAATTTTCACTAATAAATAAGCTTAGGAGTTATTCTCTTGTTATGCTATTGATGACTTTTAGGACCCTTTATAAGCAAAAATGTGAGGTAACTAGCTATGTCAATTGGTTCCAATCCATGGTGGAACCGTACTTCTATCGACTCTGATTTTTAGTGGGACTTTAGTGTTTTCATGTTTTTGAACTTTCCCATTTAGCTCATGCCATTTCCATAGAAGTTGGGCATGCAAATCTAACTGCAGGTCACCATGGGACACATCATAAATGAAAATCCATCAAATTATTTAGAAATGGAAGTGAAATTCCTCTCCCGATCTTAAAAAAATCGTCCAAACTAGTAGTATGTGACATAGGGATCAGAAGAATACAGATTTTACATCGTACAGTGAATCTGTCATCGACTTTAGAATTCTACTAATAGATCAAAGGTTTAGGGTTCTTTTGTGTGTTAAATGTAGCTTGCGCATACTTTGTGCACACCAACACTAGATGTATGTATACAATCCAGAAGTTTCATATGTCCAATACTGGGAGTTTGTGTTTTTTTTTGTGTGGAGACAAAGCGTAATAGTTTCTTTATTGTATGTTACTGATCTCCCGTTCTGTGAGGGTACGCGATCATCCCCGGCGGAGCCACCTCTATACTTATGTATCGGTAGAACCTAGTAGCTTTGGCTCAAACTCCATATATATTTGTGTAGAGATTCATTTACTATGTATAAATAATCTATCCAGAACCCAACTAACAATCCTGGATTTGCCTCTAGAACTGATCACCATATATGTACTTATTTTCTTTTGTTAATTACAGAGTCTCTGGAGGATGAAATATCACCCCAAGGCCTTGTTTTAGTCCCTCGCGGCACAGACGATAATTGTATAGTAGTGGGGCCTCATGTCAGAGGCAGCCGATTGCGAGCATCTTCTGCAACCGGTGACAAGGAAGTGGATCTCCTCCTCCCTGGGACAGCAAGGTATTTTCAAAAATCTTGAACATGCTACTTTCTTTTTGTCAGTACGTTTTCAGCACACTTAAAAAACCATGATAGGACAATAATGCAGGACTCAGTAGGTTATCAGGTTAAGTATGAATACTAGTGTTCATTAGGAGTTCCATGACACTCAACACTGTAATTAAACAGACTTGGAAGTTGAGCTGGCAAGAAAGTTAATGAATTTTATACGTTCTCCTTAACGAATGCAGATTTTGGTTATTTCGCATGTAAATTACTATTGATTAATTTGTATCTTTTTAGTTTATTGTTTTTGTTGATGTATTCTAAAAGTCACTTCTCTCATGTCCCTAAGCAGGCTCCAGATTCAGCTTGGAGTTAATATGCCAGCAAGGGCGGAGCACATACCCAGGAAAGACGAGACACGAGTGTTTCTTGAAGTATATGATGTTGTATTATATGTCGGCATCATTGACATATTGCAAGAATACAACCTAAGAAAGAAAATAGAACATGCATATAAATCAGTTCAGTTTGATTCTATGTCCATTTCTGTTGTGGAGCCAACATTTTATTCACAGCGGTTCTTAGAGTTCATCCTAAAGGTGTTTCCTGCACATTCAATAGTAAATTACAAGAGTTAGTATATTGTCGTTTACACTTATTCCTTTCCCTTAAACAAGGGATTAATCCCATGACTTGTTTGTAGTTGTATATAGTGAATTCCCTTCTCTTTTTTGGAAGAAAATAAATTTAAGCTCTTCTGGCAACAATGGGAAAACTTCTCTTTACTGCCAGTTGATGTTCTCTATGACGTTTCTGCATTTTGTACTTCCATTACTATTATGAAGATACCACCAACATACTGCCTAGAATATCAACTTAGTAGCGAGGCAACTTTAAGTTGAAATGGAGGCCGGCAGTCTGGATACGCCTCCCAAGATATCGATGAAATTATATAAATACATAAATAAAATGGATCTGCCAAGAAGAAGGTAGATTAGTTCACTGACAATTTAAGTATAAATGTATGTTATTAACTCAGATTTGGCTCCTGAGAGTTGATATTAAATTTAAATAAGTATAAGCCTTCATTTCAGTAGAGCAGCAGCTAAAGCACCAGGCCACTTCTGATATTTTAGCCAGTATTTTATTAGTACACAGTTTGTCTCCAGAGACTACTAGGCAGCACAACATGCAACCCATGATTTCATGCCTAGACTCTAATCACCATTGACACTTAGTACAAAAGCAGATCTACAGAACTCGGGCACTAGGAATGAGCTTGACTAATACATCCAAAATCGATGGTTTGTATTCAAACACACTGTTCGGATCATGGAATTGCCTCTAAACTTCCACTCTATATAATTATTGAATATAGCTTACTTCTTTTCTAAAATGCCGCAACTTCAAGTAATTGAATACACAAGGGTCTATTGTACGCAACCTTACCTCACATTTCTGCAAGAGGTTGTTTCCACAACTTGAACCCATGACCTCCTGATCACATTCCTGATCACATGGCAGCAACTTTACCAGTCAGGGTCTAAACTCAAATGGACATTAAACAGGACTAATCGGACAAATGTACTCTATAACCTACTTCACCAGCTATTTTTACACACCTCATGAAGTAGCGGGCTGTGGCGAATCCCAGCCAGTTCAATGGAAAGCACTTGCGATCAATGAAAGATTTGTTCATAAGATTAACTGCTGAATCCATAAACTGCAACCATGAAAACAAGTACAAAAATATGATAAAGGTAGAATGAGAATTTGCTACACATACTTGCAGTTATATGTGCGAATTAAGATATGAAACATCTGTCTGCGCATACTGGAATTTGATCCAGAATGTTGTGTGACGACTTTCTACATAGTATTCGCCAGTCAGACAGAAAGGGAAGAGCAGTATTTAATTTTTTTGATGAACAAATTACTCAAGCTTAGCATAAAAGTTGTCGTCAAGCTTAGGTAGCTACTGCCAGTTCATTTTTTAATACAGAATGTTCAGATAGCTATCGCTGCCCTTAGGTGCCTAGTGCATTACTTAGACAACAACAACATACACAGTGTAATCCCTAGTGCATTACTTAGAAAAGGACAAAAGAATAAGACGAAGAAGAAGGAATAAAAAGGGAAGAAGAAGGAATCTTAACAAATTATTCAAACCAATTTATGCTACACATATAATAAGAGTTTTAAGGTGGTAATATAGTTACTTAACCTAGTATACTTTCACAGAACCTAAGAAACCAGTAGATTTATTTCCTCAAGGAGCATGTCAACTTTAGTCGATTGAACTAAACTAGACAAAGTAGCATTACCTTCCCAACTGACTTAAGTTTCTGTCCAATAGGTTCCATAAACTTCCAAGTCCATTTCAATGGGCCATACCTGCATGCATATTGGAAGTCGATTAGAAATTCGAAATACTGAAGGCTAAAACATAAATGAAGAGCCTCAAGCCAAAAGGTAGAAGATAATTGAGACAATATATAGTAAACAACTATAGCTTGGGAGAATACGATATAAGAAATCAAATAGCATAGTTGATGTCACCTGAAACTAACACCATATATACATAGTTTTTTTCCTGATAATGGTGGTGTCTAGACTACTCCACCAGATACCTGCTACCTCCCACTAGTACAGTTACCAAATAACACTGCCCACCAAAGCTTAGGCAGATAGGAAGAATCACCTAGTGATTTCTGTCTATACGGGGATTTGTACCCAGAAGGGGAGCCTTGGAGTAACTGGTAAAGTTGCTGCCATGTGACCAGGAGGTCATGGGTTCAAGCCGTGGAAACAACCTCTTGCAGAAATGTGAGGTAAGGCTGCGTACAATAGACCCTTGTGATCCGGCCCTTCCCCGGACCCCGCGCATAGCGGGAGCTTAGTACACCAGGCTGCCCTTTTTTTTACTGGGATTTGTACCCTGATCTCCCACAATTTCACCCACTTTGTTGACCGCTAACTTGGGATTACACTGGGTTTGTTGTTGGTGCTGTTGTTTTTGTTGACCGCTAGGTCACACCATTGGATGCTCTAGAACTAACAACATATACAGAAGGCTTCAATGAGGTGGCAACTTTTTGGCATCAAATGCCTTTTAGCTTCAACGAAAATAAGAAAAAAAGGAAGAGAAAAATATAACCATGCATATACATTTTTCTATTCATATGTTGTAATTTATAATTCCTACCATTTGAGCAGGTTAGGCCACGTGATTCACAGACTGTATGGCACATAGACAAATAACTTTTTTTGAACCCCTCCGACCGGAGCTCCCCCTTTGCTCCCTTGGTGACTCGAACTCGCAACCTTCGGGTTGAAAGTGGAAGGCGCTTACCATCTGAGCGACCCCCCTTGTCCATAGACAAATAACTTGGTAGTGTCAGTAACTGATCCATCAAAATTTCATTTTTCATTTCAGGAAAAAAATTAAACTTTTTGGACCTTTCACATCTCCCATGTAATAGTATACTCCTTTTTCCTTCTTAGTTCTCCCTTTGTAAGGAAACAATTCCATCCAAGTTCAATTTCATAGTGTCTTTAATCCTTAACAACTCACAGCACAACTGACTTATTAAACAAGCACTTTTAATAAGGTTTATTTTGATGAAGAGCACTTTTAACAAGGTTTATTAAACAGGTATAACATCAAACCAGTTAAAATATTCAATAGACAAGATAGTGAGATCCATAATCCTTTGTTTTTGCACTGATATTTTAAACTGGCAATCTAGAGGAGTTTTTTAATGGAATTTTCTGTTGTTTGATTTTTTATGATAATGCACAAGTTTATTAACAGTGGTATTAACATTATTCTTGTAACTTCTTGTTTTTCAATTTCCGTGATCACCTGATGTTTTGCTTCGGTTATCGCGTTATTTCGTTGTTGTTACTATGCCTTCTATTTTCTGAATGCTATGTACTGCTTTCCTATTAGTTGCCATATTTCCTTTTGTTGGAAAATAATAATTTCACCCTGGAATAATATCCATGTAAATCACAATAACAAGAGAGTAACAACGACACCAACTCTTTTAACGGGAATAAAATACAATACTCGAACGGAGTAATATAATATTGCTTATTACAACTTGGTAGTGTCAAGAGACTACTACACCTTCAAAAGAAACAATACTCTTTATTTTACACAACTCACTATAATATTACTACCACTCTATTTTTTCACAAACTTTATAAAATAGTATGTGGATTACTCTCTTTCTTTCTATTGCTCTCTCTATTTGGTGTACTTTAGAAGAGTTGTTGTAGTCTTCAGCTAATCACATAACAAGTTTGGCCAACTTGCAATTGCAATTGGTTATCACCAAATTAAAACATGTTACAGCACATTGCAACTTGTTGCCACAAGTTGCCACTTTCTTTATCTTTTTTATTTTCTTTTATTTATTTTATTTAAGTCCCACACCTTTTCCATAACTGCTTTGAAATGCTTTACTTGTGCCGAGGGTCTGTCAGAAACGGCCTCTCTGCCTCCACGAGGTTGGGGTAAGGTCTTCTTGCACTCTACCCTTCCCAGACCCCACATATGAAACTACACTGGGTATGTTGTTGTTGTTGTTTGGTAACACACAAGATGGTGTCAAGAGTGTTCACATAGAGAGTGAGTGACTAACAAGAATTTTCAATCAAGTCATCCCAATTGTCTCTATATACATGTATCCTTTTTTACCATGTTTTGGGATTTGAGGGCCACATTTAGATTGAATGAAAAGCATGATTAATTTACAGTAGGGAAAGCCATAATTTCTAATATCCGTAATTGGAGAATTCATAGCATCTATATGTCGAAAACTGGTCTTATTTGTCATATATTCTCTAAATGCAATTAGCTTCAAGAGCTGTTGCACTTGTTTGGAGTAGTTTGTGCACTACATTATCTGTTTGCACATTTTTACAAGAGAGCTTATTCTAAAGAAAAACATGCCAAATTTCAACCCTCCTAGAAAATTCAGTAGAACATCATACTGAATGATAAAACATATTTAGCACATATAGCATATTCTTTACAGAAAGCAATTAGATTAGCAACTTGTTATAGTACCTAGCCTGTGAGCTCCCTTCCCTCAACCCTCCCAAAACCTAATATAAAAGAAAACAAAATCCAAACTAACTTCTTCTCATCTACTAATATGCAGCCTCTTCTCCCTTCCCTTCCTTATAAGTTTAACGATTATGAGAAGAGCATCAATCTGATCTTAGCTATCTGACAATGCCTACTGGTAGAATTTCTTACGTCTAAAAAGGTTAAGCATCATACTTTGACGAGCATAGTTAAACTGGACCACCATTATGTTAATCCTAAAAAGCACTTGTTCAACTGAATAGCTAAATCAAGTAAGTTGAAAGAGATTCATTTCTATTAAAACTATGTTCTCTGACGAGCATAGTTAAACTCCTACAAGCTTAAAATAGCAACAATTTCCACAAGCTTATATTAATACATCACAGTTTCTTTCAATAGCATCCCCCTTTTGTACATGTTATAGTC
Organism: Anisodus acutangulus; assembly: GCA_029783415.1. NCBI lineage: Eukaryota > Viridiplantae > Streptophyta > Magnoliopsida > Solanales > Solanaceae > Anisodus > Anisodus acutangulus. Next base: position 10,393,946 of record CM056507.1, read on the forward strand.
CTCATTCACTCTTCTTTTGTTTCATCTCTACAAACTACACTATGCAACATCAAATTGAAAGATAATGGAGCACTCCTATTTAATCAACAAAATCAAGTTACAACTGAAATCAAGACAAAATCATAAAATCACATAGAAAAACTCAGCGACTGAACCAGCCTTCTTAAAACTATTAATTTTACTACATTATCCTACAAACTCATAATTCCAGAAGAAAGTTAATCATTTAGGGCTTTGAGAGTTGAAAAACATCACGGGTGTGTTTGGTATGACCGAAAATGTTTTCCTATTTTCCCTTGCACAAATATCTTGGAAAATGCTTTCTTATGGAAAATATTTTCCTTTCCTTACAAATTTCAGGGAAAACATTTTCACGATCAGTAAAAGCACACCAACGCACCCTACCCACCCCCACCCCCTTACCTGCCTATCCCACCCCAACCCCTACCCCTACGCCCACCCCCGCCTTATCTCACCTCCCACCTCGCCTACCCCACCACCAAAAGTTTCACTCCGAATGCAAAACCTCATAGTGTTTTGTTTTGAATATATGCAAATGACATTTTCCAACTTGCGTACCAAACATAAGAAAATGAATAGGAAAATCACTTATTTTCTTGAAAAAAACATTTTCTGTCATACCAAACACACCGCAAACCTACACTACTTCTCATTTCAATCTAATAGGTGTTATTAATAAGGGGGGGAAAAGACGAATGAATTAAATCATATAAACAGATAAAAGCACCTTAAGGCCCAATAATTTGATATGGAGTAATCTGTCCGGGAACAATGCAATCTGGACCTGCTGCTTCTACAATAGCCTCCGTACCCAATCCACTTCCAATAGAGAGAGCATATTGGGGATTAGGGTTTTGAGGGATATGAAGAATAGGTGAATGATGAATTTTGGGGAGTAGCAGCTCCTACACCCAATTTTCTGGACATTGAAGAACTAGTAATTAAACTTCTATAGATGTTAACTAAGCCGGTGTTTGAGAGAGACTACGACGACGAACTTATGCGAGATTTTGCTGTCAAAAGGATAAACAGAGGAAGGGTTTAGCAACAGGAGGCCCAAGTTGGTTTTTTCTTTTTGAGAGAGACTACTGCTTTGAATTGTTTGCTTAGGTTCAAGTCTTGCGGAAACGACCTATTGACTATCAAGTAAGATTTGCGCACACTTTATTCTTTTCAAATTTCACTTAAGATTTGCGCACACTTTATTCTTTTCAAATTTCACTTTTCACGGGCATGTTGTTGTAGTCAATTCACAAAGATAACCAAATGGATAGAGCAGCGCTAACCACGTCAAAAAAATCACAGCAAGAATGATACGCTAGTATTGAGTTGACAAGTCTCACATATTTTCGGCATAATATAATAGATCTTTAGACCGTCTTCAACCCTGAGATACCTTTGTTTCTACTGCTGTTACGTTCATTTACTGCTTATCCTATAAAGTTGGTGCTTTGTACAATTGTATCTTTTTACTTTTAGCCGTTTTTGACCTGGTAAAAATCAGGCTTCTATGGTCAAAACTTCAAATTTAATAAGTAGGCTTTTCGCCACAAAAATCAAATATTTTTAACCTTTTTCCTTTGAAATTTTGAAGTTGGAATTGAAGGTAAAGTTGTGTTTGGTTATAATTTTTGTAAATAATATTTTATTTTTATATATACTGAAAGTGAAATAAGTGGAAAAAAAAAATGGGATTTTAGGTGTTTTCCAAATTTCAAATACAACGAGTTTATGTCCCATGGGCAATACTCTCAACTTTTGACATTGTAATTTGTCCATAATTGAGGTTAAAAAATCAAGACCACAATTTTCAAAGCCATTGGGTGTAATTTTCTAGAGTTGCTTTACCAAATTTCTTTTTGGGCTAGAGTTCAATATGTTTTCTTTTGGGCTATGACTTATGTCTTCCAATAGGCCCAGTTAGTCGGTTTGGTTTTTCAGTCTTTAAAAAAAAGTAATGGTATTTTTTCTTTCACTTTTTATCCTACTTTTAGGATTTTTTTATTTTTTAATTTATAATTCGTTATTATTCTTTTATTGTGATGGCTATAATTCTCTTGGATTATGAAGAAAATGTCTTAAGATTCATAAGCTTAAATTAAGTGAATAGAGTTCATAAAAAATATACTAAATAAATTTTAGGTAAATCTCATAATTATTTCTTTGAATAAATGAGTTTGAGTTCACGACTTTCTTTTAAGAAATGAGTTTCACTAAGATGTAAGTTCATTAGTCTATTAGAGATAAATAAAATTTTAATGAAGAAGTATATAAAATAATTGAAATAATTTAATAAAAGTAATATATTGTATATATATAATTATAAAAATTGTACATAAAATTTGTTGGTGTGATTCGGCTTTTCTTTCGGTGTTTTTTTAATAAAATAAAATCAAATCAAATGTTATCGATTTTTAAAAATTTAAAACAAAACCAAACTATAACATAAAGCATAAAACTTACAGGTTATAGTATCTGGAGTCTTTATCTACTATAAGGTGGACACGCGGTTGCCCTTCCTATTGCAAGCTCCAAGATTCAATGTATTTCTCGTTCGGAAAGCTAGGAAATCCGGCAGAGGTTCGAGAGAGTTAAATTCTAAGTCTCTAAGGCTTAGAATGATAATATGAAATTGGTGTGTGAATAATGAAAAGAATGCTACTGATTATAGTTGAAAATAGGTCAAAACCGGATTAGGGTTTGACCTTGGGCCTGGCCCAAAATTCGATGCAGAGGCGCCGCGGCGCTCGATGAATTTCTGCACTGTCTCGATTTATTTCTCGTGAATTCTTAATTAAATCCAAAATTCAATTTTGGCTTAATTAAAATAATCATTATTCATTTAAATGTCTCGATTCTAAATCGAACATTTAATTACTCTCAATACATCCTTAGATCGAAACGGACAATCGACATAGTGTGACCCTACATGCCTTCTCATATCGACATTAATTAAATTAAGGTCTACGCGGAACTCCTAGACGGCGCCGCAAGACGAACTCAATATGTGAAGTACATTTACGTGAATCCAGTAAACTTAACCTTTATATGGTAAGATAAAATCATTTCATTCAAGACACACCTGATCAAGATTAGTATTTATCAAGTGTCTATCCAAATGGCTTAATCATTGTATCTCATCTATATTAATTGACAACTAGACCATATTCTAAATATGTCTATTGCGTTGGCCAACGACTTAGTCAACTTAATATTACTGGGAATCCGAGTGCTCTCTCGAATATACATTCGAGGAATGAATCCTAATCTTGGCTCAACTACCACCTTTAATCCACATCGTAATGTACCTAATACAAGCCGTATCTCAACCTATAAGACATTTGAGCTTAGGACGGGATCAACGTACATTACTTTGCAGACAAGGCGCGTATTGACCTCAAGTCTAAGGACTTCTATCTCCCACACGTTGATCATACTTTAGACAAGTATAACAAACGGTATATCAGCAGGGTATACCAATACTTCCAAAGTATCCATGTGTCCATCACGAGTAACCATTACTCGTAGCAGGTCAGACATACTACATCCTCTAAGGATGTGATGCAGACCACATGTCGACTTATCACATATCATCGATATCCCATTCTCGATGATCATTAGTTGAGGCTATTTAAGAGTTATGTTATAATATTAATATCTCACACTATTAATAACAGCGTAACCTCCAGGGATGCATATTATAGAATATTACAAACAATCAATTAATAATTCAATAATTGCAAATGCCAAAATATTAATCTCCATTAATAATAATACGAATGTGTATAAAATATATTTGTCCTAATACAGATTGTCTCTAGGACATAAATATACTTTCAGTAAGTTGTGTGTGTCCATGATAGAGATGGGAGTAGGGGTGGGCAAAATATTGAATTATCTCCATTAATAATAATATTGAATTATTAATTGATTGTTTGTAATATTCTCAAAATAGAAGAAAATATTTTTTAAAATATGGAAAATATTTCCAGGATTCAATAAAAACACACCTAAAGTCTATACCTCTTTACCCTTCTCCATGACTAAGAATCGGCAAAAACTTATCCTATACGTCTTTTTAATACATGTTTATTACTTTGAATTATAATTGAGTACTTGGATGTGTTTAAAAAATATTTTCTCGGAAAATAAGTATTTTTTCTATTCATTTTTTCATGTTTGATATGCAAGTTGAAAAATGTCATTTTAAGAGCATTTGCACATATTCAAAGTAAAATACTACGATATTTTTCAATTCTGAATGCAACTTTTGATAGTGAGGGTAGGCGGGAGGGGAAGGGGTAAATGATAAAATGAATTTCCTTTTCTTTTGAAAAACTCATATTTATGTTCATGTTTTTAAAGGTGGTTTGGGGGGTGTCGGTGGGGTTTGGGGGTGGGGGTAGGTGGTGGGATTGAGGGGTAGGTGTTTGGGTAGGTGGGGTGAGTAGAGGGTTGAGGTCGGTCAGTGGAGTAGGCTGGGTAGGGGGGTGGGGTAGTTTGGGATGCATTGCTATGTTTCTATTGATTCGAAAATGTTCTTCCTCAAATTTGTAAGGAAAACTTTTTCTCCTATATCGCGGTATTTGTTAAAGTTGGATTTGGTGTTGTGACATTTGACCCAACATATCTCCTAAAGTATTGATATAAATGTGTAAGTATGTTGGGACAAATGTTGCACAGCATTCGGACCAATATTTTCTGAACATATTTTGTCTTACTTCACGCGATGTAGTAATATTTGTGTAAATATTATTATGAGGTAAAAATGACTTGGCAAGGTAAAAATGAGCTGGTAAAAAATGAGTGAGGACTAAGTCAAAAGTTGTTGCTTGTCGTGAGGATCAAGCCAAAGCTGTTGAGATTATTACTCCCTGATCTTCTCCAACCAATCACACCAACAGTCCACCTTTCCCTCAACTTCCACAACTGATCGATGAGATTTTCAAGGAAAACTTTCTGCTATAAATAGAGAGGCTGCTACAGAGTATTGATATCCAGAATCAGAAAGTAAAAATACCAAGAGAGCTCTCGGGATTTCATCTCAGAAATCTGGATCACCAGTGTTGCCTGAGTGTGTTGACAACATTCTGTCCAACATTACAATTATTTTTTAGATACTAGATTAGTTTTGTATGGAGCGATTGTAATGAAAGGTTGTTTATATCTACTTAGTTAGATTTTTCTGGCAGAAGTCATCTGCGACTTCAACTTTTAATTCATTTCCGTTTTATCTTGTAAATCTCTAAAAAAGGAGTTTGTATATAATATACATACAATACATTTGGTCATTGACCATCACAGGTTATATTTTATATATAACTTATAAAAATTTAAAACCTTTGTGTTATTTAAATTTTCGCTGCATTTACTCTTCAAAGTTTTCTGTTTTGCTAAAGTGTTGTTACTAGTTTCGAACGACATAATTTTCGACATTCGGAAACATAATTGGCATTTGAGTTTATTTCATTTTATTTTTATTATTCAATAGCCCCCTTCAAGTGGTATCAGTGTCGACACGTAACACAATAAATGCTTGATCCTGTTGTCATAAGTTATGAATCCGGCAAATCTAACTATTGGTAGGCTTCCTATTTTAGATTGATCAAATTATGCCTATTGAAAGATTCTCCTACGTTCTCATATCAAATCAATTGATGTTAGGGCATGTAGATCTATAACCAATGGATATGTTGTTCCAATGTTGCCACCGAATGAGGAAGATGACATTCTTGTTAAACCTGAATCCGAATGAACTACAGAAGAAACCAATAATGCTAGCTTTAACGAAAAAACCTTAAATGTAATTTTTAGATTGGTTGATATGTATATGTTCGAACTCATTCAAAACATCCCCACGGCTAAGGATGCATGGGATACTTTACAATTTCAGGTTCTTGATACTTTGATAGTGGATGTTCTTACCACATGACAGGTACAAAAGGTTTTCTAAAGACTATGAGTCACTCAATGGAGGAAACGTGACTTATGGAGGTGACTGTAAAAGTAAAATAATTGAAAAAGGGATCTTGGATGTTCCTGGATTTCCAGCCTTAAGAAATGTCTTACACGTTGAGGGCTTAATGACTAATTTGATTAGTATTAGTCAACTGTGTGATAACGATCTTGGGGTAAAATTTAATAAGAATGTCTGTAAAGTTAAAAATGAAGTAAATATATGTGTCATGACATGTACAAGAACATGTGACAATTGCTATCTTGTTGTAAGACAAGAAACATGCAATAATGCTAAGGTCGAGGACACAACACTATGACATCAAAAGTTGGGACATGTCAACTATTGCAATTTAGAAAAAATGGTCACATATGAAGCGGTTAAAGGTATCCAAACTTAGTCATAAAGGTAAAACTTCTTTTTCCATTGAACTAAATGATGAAAATCCAATACAAAAGAAAATATTTCTTCTGTTTCAATTTTAGTATTTTACTATCTTTCTAGTATGTTTAAAAGTAATGTCTTTTATCTATTTGATAATTTTTTTCTAACTTCAACAACATTTTATATCGCTTGCAAAATCACAACATTTAAAAAGTACTTTAATATTTATATACATCTTTTAATTTAAAATTATACAAATTAAATATATTTTAAGTTTTTTAAATTCCGCATACAGATAAATTAAAATGAAAGGAATAAAATCATATTCTTATTTGGCAATGTGATGAAAATCAATATGGTTTGTAGATGTGCGTTAGAAAGCATCCACGAAGAGAGTTCCTTCGCCACACGCTCGCAAAGGCCGTGTACATATAATTCCACTAAACTATAAACTTTAGTACATAAAAGTAGGTTTTACTATATCTTTTTTATTTTTTCATATACAAACCTTACAACAAAGTCCTCTCGAAATCTCCCACTTTGAGAGAACAATTCGCAATAACAACATTAATTTGTGTTCTGAAAAATTTAAATTGAAAATTGATTAATAGTAGTGCCTTTTTTTTTAAATACAATTATAACAAAACACAAATTTACACTTCAGAAAGTACTCCTATTTACAAACAATTCATTTCTATCTAAATACTACCAGCCATAAACTTGTTAGCATTTAAATAGTTAATACTTAAAAGTTACTTCCTTAGTCCCATTTTATGTGCATATGTTATGATAGCATTCATGACATCTCAACATGGATAAAGCTTTGGAAGTTTAAAGAAGACCCATGACAAAATCTGAAATAAAAAATTTTGAAAACAAGCTTAATGAGCTACAATTAGCAATTAAAAAGTATATTGTGATGGAAGAAGAGGTCAAGCCCAATCAAGATATTTTGCATAAGTCATACACCTATTTGGAGCTCCAAATTTAAGTCTAAATCATATAGAATGAGGCCCAAATCAGTCCCCAAAGTAGAAGAAAATTCAGCAGCCCAAAACTAGTTTCTAGAATCTATATTTAAATATTATTTTAATTTATGTTGACTTGCATTGGTCTAAGTTTGTGCAGTCTTCTAGGCACCTAGGGAATATAATTCCTATTTAGAGTTGTTTTAATATATGTTGACTTGCATTGGTCTAAGTGTAGGCAGTCTTCTAGGCACCTAGAGAATATCATTCCTATTTAATTTTCTTTTTGACCAGTTCCTTTCTTTAGTACTATATAAATGGGTGTTTGTCTTTCATTGTAAATTACATTTTGAAGATTATAATATATTTGAGAGTTTTTTTGAACCTTTGGGCAGATTGATTTGAGATTTATCTTTCAACCTAACTAGTTTATTGTTCAAGGTAGTAAGATAACTTCTCCATTAACATCTTTGATTTCTTTATGGTATTCTTTTGAAGGCAATTAGTTCTAAATACTAATTGTTGTCTTAAGTTACTCACAAAGTCGTCAAGATTCGAATCTATTATTTTTGATTCGTTATCTCAAGCAAAGACGTTAGATTTCTTCTTATAAATCTATATGTTGTTATTTGGATCTTTTCAAGACTTTAGAACCTACGTTCTTGGAAATTTCTTGGATTGTTCTTTCGAATTTTTCATATCTTTATTTTTCCAGTTTTCAGTTTTCAATTTTTTTTGTTTTCGCACTTCTAATATTATAGTTCTAAATTTAGGATTTTCCTAACCTCGTTGTTATCAAGTGGTATTAGAGCGATTCTATCAAGATTCCGTCTTGATATTCTTGGAGATTTCTTAAATAAAAAGAGCAAAAAATATTTAAAAACATCAAAAGTACTGTAGCAGTGAACAGTAAAACGGAAAAAAGTATACTATTTGCTCTCCAAGAATTTTCTTTCATCTATATTTTTTAAATGTTGAGATGCAAAAAAGAAGAGAGGATCTTAGATCTTAACGATACAAAACAACCAAAATTTCTTACTCTTTTGGTCTCTATTTGTTTTTTGAAAAATTCTTTTGTTCGAGTCTTGTTCCAACTAAATCCTAATTCTTTCTAGAATTGGTTCTTTACTTTCTTTAGTGTCCCAAAATTCTTTGTTTTACTATTAGGGGCTTGATACGAGTTGGGTTTATTTCTAAATCCATAAAATATTTTTTCAAAGGTCATTTGAGGGAAAAAAGACAAGAGTGAGTGAGAACAATTGAGGGAAAAAAAGGCAAAGAAAATTGAGTGATACATTTTTAAAAAATAAAATAACTATGTCTTTCACAGGTTCAAGAATATATGATTATCAAGGAATTAAGGCACATTCATTCTATAATACAATCCCAAGATGAAGTTAACTCCACGTGTCCTATTCGTTCCAATAAGATGGTGAAGTATGTAATCTTCCATGATGGGGAGTCAAGTTGTGAACAAGAGAGTGATTCTTCATCGTGTGTTATTTCTCTTACACAAATAAAAGTTTTCTAATCCTTCAGAAAAAAGAGAAAATGAGAGAATAAAAGAACTGAGTCAAACGAAAAATGGTAAGAAAGAGAGATACAAAATTCAGAGGAGTACGGGAGTGCAAAGTGGCAACTCAAGAGATGAAAAAGGAGAGTTTCAGTTGAAAAAGGCAAGTGAGTTGTCACAGGAAAAGAGAGGAGAGAAAGAAAAAACAAGAGTGAAAAAAAGGAAATAAAAGAAATTAAGGCAAAAGAAAAGCAAGAGAATCTGAGTGAACTTAACTCTTATTCTTATATTAGCATTAATGCTTCTTCTTCTTTTGGTTTTGTCTTCTTTGTAGGTAATCTTGGGAAGGAACACATGGAAAAGGTCAATTATGATAAAAAATCATTGCTCTTTGGTTATGTTAGTTTCATTTATTCATCCAGTATTTGTGAAATTCTTCTTAGTCAAGTTACTTTGTTTAGAGAGATAATCTTTGTTGATTCTGATGATGTTTGACAGTATCATAAAAGTATCCAATTTGATGCACGTTGTAAAGATACCTTTGTTAAGTTGGTGTATGAACAATTTTGTGCATTGCCTTCTTTATCATACGTCCAGTGGGTTTTTGGTTGTCCATATGGTTTGGAATACTTATTTGGTGAAACCAAAATAGATATGTAAATTTTATTCCTCAAGCATATTGGTGTTATGTAATCTTGTGAATATTTATTTCTTCATTTTCAAGTGAGTAGTGAATTGATTGAGAGGAGGGTATTTATAGGATTTTATGATTCTTGGCTTTATCATAAAAGTGTGCATTTCAGAAAGGAAAGATTTCCTGTCAAAATAAGATCCAAATTAGACCCAAGGGGAGATGGTCCATTTGAAGTCTTTTAAAAGATTGGAGACAATGCTTACAAATTTGATCTTCTAAGTAAATATCAAGTTAGTGTTACCTTCAATATTTCTGATCTATCATTATTTGATGCTGGTTTGAATTTAAGGACGAATTCTCTTCAAGAAGAGGGGAATGATAGCATTCATGACAGCTCAACATCATTAAAGGATATGGATGAAGCTTTGGAAGTTTCAAGAAAATCCATGAAAAAATATGAAATAAGAAAATTTAAAAACAAGCTTAATGAGCTACAATTAATAATTTAAAAGTGTCTTTTGATAGAAGAAGAGGTCAAGTCCAATCAAGATATTTTGTGCAAGTCATACACCTATTTTGGAGGCTCAAATTTAAGTCTAAATCAGATGGAATAAGGCTCAAATCAGCCCCCAAAGAAGAAGAAAATCCAACAATCCAAAACTAGTTTCTAGAATCTATATTTAAACATTATTTTTAATAAATGTTGACTTGCATTGGTCTAAGTGTGGGCAATCTTCTAGGTAACTAAGGAATATCATTCCTATTTAGAGTTGTTTTAGTATATGTTGACTTGCATTGATCTAAGTACTATATAAAGGGGTGCTTGTCCTTCATTGTAACTTACATTTTGAAGAATATAATATATTTGAAAGTTCTTTTGAACCTTTGGGCAGATTGCTTTGGGATTTATCTTTCAACTTAGCTAGTTTATAGTTCAAGGTTGTAAGATAACTTCTCCGTTGATATCTTTGATTTCTTTCTGGTATTCTTTCGAAGTCAATTAGTTCCATATACCAATTGTTGTCTTTATGTACTCACAAAGCGGTCAAGATCAAAATCTGTTGTTCTTAATTCGTTATCTCAAGTAAAGGTGTCAACTTTCTTCTTATAAATCTTTACATTGTTACTTGGATCTTGTCAAGACTTTAGAACTTATGTTCGTGGAAATTCTTGAATTGTTCCTTCGAATTTCTCATGTCTTTATTTTTTTTTGTTTTAAGTTTCTTTTCTATTTTTCTTTCCGCACTACTAATATTGTAGTTCTAAATTTGGGATCTTCCTAACCTCGTTGTTATCATGTTATTGTTTGGGGATTAAATAATTTTTTTGGCTATAATTTTTTCAATTTTTTAAATAATATTTTCATTATTAATTATATTAACTTGTAATACGTAGTTTTAAATATGAAAATTTTATTCTAATTTTTTTAATCAAATTTATAATTGACCCTTATACTCCAAATTTCTTTGTGTAAATTGAAATCAAGCTAGCGTTTGGTCATATATTTTGAATTAGATTTTAAAAATGTATCTTCAAATGTTTGTTTGACCATGAATTTGGGAGCAGATTTTGAAAATTTGTATTAAAATTTTTTCAAACCAAAAACTGGTTTTCACTAACAAACTTCAATTTTTTTAAAAGTAAAATACATGTCCAAACACAATTTCAAATTTCGAAACTTACCACTTTAAAAATTTAAAATTTCAAATTTTAACTTAAGTCTATGACCAAACGGGAGCATAAGGAGTAACAAAAATAAGTGACGGCAAGAGATAGGCGACAACTTGCATAAGGTGATGTGAAGTGCTTCCAGATAAAAGGAGACAATGGAAAAGGAAATAAAAGAGCAGTGAAGAAAAGAAAAAAATACTTGTAAAAAAAAGATAATAGAAAGACAGGGCGAGATCGAGACAAGAGGTCTTTTTCTAAATTTGAATTATATCTACCTATTTTTTTAACCTCTACAAAAAGGGAAAGAGAGAGAATTCGTTTTTTTTAGGCAGATCAATAGATGAATAAAAAATTTATTGTTGTTTGACTGTCTGAACTTTTATTTTATTGTTGAGGATTTGATTTCCTATCTTATAAATTCCTCCCCCATTTTCTCTTTTTTTACCCTATTTTTTTTAAAAGAATCAACAATCTATCAGTTAACCATCAAATGATGTGGTGCAGTTAATGAAGCTACTCCTCCCTTAATTAAAGGTTCGAGCCTTGCGTATGAAAAAATCCTTGATAGGGAGCGCTTTCTCCACAAATGAATCCTATCCGACACAGATCCATAGTCGAGCTCCAATACAAATACCGGAGACCAAGTGATTGTTGGGAATTGAAATAATCATGACGTCATGCAGAAGCTAACAATTTCAAACCTTAAACAACGATTAATCAGATAACAAAGAAACACATACTCCCTCCTTTCTAAAAAGATTGTCTTAGTTTGACTTGACATATAGTTTAAAAATACGGAAGACTTTTGAAATGTGTGGTCCGAAAGAAGTATTAAATATTTATGTGGTTGTAAACTCATAAAGTTAACTTATTTTTAAATATAAAAAGGTGCCAATTTTTTTGGGACAAACTAATGAGGAAAGTAGGACAATCTTTTTGAGACAGAGAAAGTACTAAAAGAGACATAATATTCTAATATGATTCGATCAATTGATCTACGTATGAAAAAATAATATAAAAGCATAAAAACTATTAAGAGAATTTTTTTTCCTAAACAAAACTGTTTCAACGACTATATTATGGATGTTATTGTGTTGTTTATGAGAATAAATGATCTCCTATTTATAGAAGTCCAAAACTTCTCCTCCAAGAAAGGATAAATATGGTAGAATCACTTTCCACCAAGAAAAAATATTTTTGAAGTAAAACACAATTATGGTAAAATTCAAATAAAGTAGAAAATTTAGGGCAAACCCTAACAAATCTCCCATTGAGCTGAATTTTCTGGCAAAATAATCTTGATTCTCCATATTCATATAATCTTCATCACCGATGCTTGTCATGATTAAAAATAGATATGGGTTAAAAGTTTGAGCCTTGTGCGTAAAAGTGAGCACAAGTTGAAAGTGAAGCCCATGCTTTAAAAGTGAACCTGAGTTGAAATTGACCCAAGCATTAGAAGTAAGAAAGGGCTGAAATTTGGAGATCATGTTTTTAAAAGTAATCCTGAGTTGAAAATTGAATTTTATTTTTAAAATAGAGCGGAAAAATTATTGATAATATGGTTGAGATTTCGGAACACATGTAGTGGGTTGAACTTTTTTTGACTAAAAATCTTTATTATCGCCAAATTAGTTGCTCTTGATTTGAATCCGCCTTGAACCTGTCCTGGACATCGCTGAACCATTGACTCTGACACCACTTGTTGGAAATCGAAATAACCAGGACGTCATGCGGAAGCTAACAATTGCAAACCTTAAACAATGATAAATTAGACCACAAAAAATGTATATTAAAAGATACATAATATTCTAATATGATTCGATCAATTGATCTACGTATGAAAAACTAATATAAAAGCTTAAAAAATTATTGAGAGATTTTTTTTCCATAAAAGAAACTCTCTAAACGATTATATTGTGGATGCTATTGTGTTGTTTATGAGAAGAAAGAATCTCCTATTTATAGAAGTCCAAAACTTCTTCTCCAAAAGAATAAATATGGTAGAATCTTTTTACACAAAGAAAATCTTTTTTATCAAGAAAACTTTTTTGAGATAAAACACAATTATGATAAAATTCAAATAAGATAAAAAATTCAGGGAAAACCCTAACAGTGAGAATCTGGAAAAAAAATCTATCAGCTAAACCGAAAGAAGACTGGTTCGATAGGCCTGAGGGAAAATAAGATTTAAGAATTGTGCCAAAGATTTATTAATGTCTTTAAATCTTGGTCCGCTGATGCTGAACCAGATTATGAGATAAATAAATAGCGGATATGTTATCACAGTAAACCATGGACGCCTTACGCACGGGACAATGAAGTTCCAAAAGAAGGTTTCGGAGCCAACATATCTCAGAAACAACATTTGCAACTCCTCTATACTCAGCCTCGGCACTCGAGCGGGATAATGTGTCTTGTCTCTTGGCAGACCAAGAAATGAGATTATCCGCTAAAAACACGCAGTAGCCTGAGGTAGAGCGTCGTGTGTCCGGACGAGGGTGGCGATGGGCGGGCTCAGTCTGGAGGGTCGGGCGGGGCAGGCGAAGGGGCGGGGTCAGATGCAGCGAGTCTGGCGGGACTTGCTCCAGTCCCGATCCCGATCCCGTCGGAATCGGGGCGGATTCCGGCGGGTTTTCCTTTTTTTTTTTTAATAACATATGTATAAAAAAAAACTCAATAAACAAGACAAGATAGTGTAATAAAAACATTCCAAGGCTGTTTTTGTGCCTCTTATATTATTTAATAGACATATGATTTTTTTGTAATACAATTGTCTAAAATCTAAATTGCAACTTTGTGGTGTTGTCCAAAAGTTGCAAATTACACAATAAAATTGCAATTAAAAAAATTACATTCTCAAAAAAACCTGTTCTAATTGCTTGATAATTTCCTGTGGTTCTTCGGTTGGAATTGATATTTGTTGGTCAAATTGATCCACGTCGCTTCCACCACCTTCGGATAAGATTTCGTTGTAGTTTTCATCTTCTTCTTCGTTGATCTCCGGTTGACCGCACCTTCTCCGCTCCGCTCGTATCCAGTCTCTGAATAATACTGCAATTTCCAAGCTGTCTCCGGCTAATGAGTGTCTGTGGTCTCCTATTTGATATATCCCGGCAGAAAAAGCGCTTTCAGATGCAGTTGATGACGCTTGAATGTTCAAAACATCTCGGGCCATCAATGAAAGTGTCGGAAAGGTCTTCTCATTCCCCCTCCAGTATTTCAGCAAGTCTTCATGTCCATCTTCATTGATAACTTCTTGGTACGATGCAGAACCACGCAAAACAAAAATATCCAACTCGCTAATTTGGTTAGTAGTAGAATGCGACCAAGCACATTCTATTTCTGAGGCTTTCAATACTAGCCGCAGAAACAACATGTCTTTTGTGAGGTTGTGTTGAAGATGAAAAAGATGGTATGGAAGCCGGTAAGTTACTAGCATTTTCTTGTTGATAAAACCTATATATTTTTTTGCATTGGTCTTCTACGCTAGACAACACTTCTTCTTTAGTTTGTTCAATAGGTGTTGAGTGATTTAAATTTTTGGGACTTGGAGGTGGTAGTACTTCTATACAATCGTAAATAGTTTCAATTAGTGATTTAGTACCGTCTATTTTAATAGTCAGATTTAATACAGAACCAATAATATAAATAGTGGGAATAGGAATAAAATATTTTTTTATTTTGATAAACATTTTTTTAATAGCTGCCATATAAGCTGGTTTTTCCATATATTCACTAAGTAATAAAAATATTAGAGTTATATAAAACAACATAGTTGAAATAGTAAGATAATATATACCGGAAAATTCTTTTGTTGCCTGAAAAAATTTCTCTAAAAATACAATAAGTTCGGAAATTTTTACCCAATCACTATCTACAATCATATCAGCTGGATTTTGATTATGAGAGTTAAAAAATAAAGTTATAGGTTTTCTATAGTCATAAGCAATAAGTAGTTGCTCGTATAAAGAATTTCACCTAGTGGATACTTCTTGTGGAATTTTTCTATAAGATAGTCCACATTCGTGACAAGGTTTTTTATATTCTTTTCTTCGTTGTACTTTATTACTTTTAAAAATAAAGTTTATAGCAAATTGTATTTTACTAAGAATGTCTTCAAAAAGTGATAGACCATCCTTTACAATTAAGTTATATATATGACACACGGATTTTATATGAAAATGATCTGAAAAAGATGGAGTTAAACTATTTTTTAAAATTGTAATTGTGTAATTGTTAGAAGAAGCGTTATCTAATGTAATTGTCATAATTTTATCGGTTATTCCGTAATAATGGCACACTTGATAAATATTTTCTGCAATAAAAGTATCAGTGTGCCTATCATCTATATATCTATACGCTAAGATACGTTTTTGCATAGACCATTTCTAATCTATCCAATGACAAGTTACCGTTAAATAATCATGGTCGTTAGTACTACGACCTATATCAGACGTGATAGATACTTTGCCATTAAAATGATATAATGAATAACGTAAATATTGTTGATATTCATGTGCGAATTTAAATACATCTCTCTTAACAGTTGATCTAGGAAAACCGTTAAAAGCTGGATTATATATATCTCTAATGTAATGAATAAAACCGGGAGATGAAGGAAATGAAAAAGGCAAACCCTCCACAATAACTAATTTTGATATTGCTTGCCTATCTCTATTTTATTGTATTTAGGGCCTACAATTCCCCCCGTCATAGGGTTAATTTGACCCTGTACTTGGTCCGGGACAGTATCAGTATGTGAACCTTGTCCCGATGGAGCCGGCGTTTGCGCACCCGGTTTTGAAGCCTGGTATTGGGCATACCTAGCTGGATGAGCACTTACTACGTGTCTAATTAAACCCCCCGTCCCACCGTGACCTTTTCCAGTTTTAAATTTAACATATAGCTACTTGATTCTCTACGTCCCTATCAAAAAATGTCCATGCATCGGATTTTAATGGTCGTTTTGCTGGACCTCGTCTCATACTAGGGGGAATATGAGGCATTTAAGTTGAAGGTGCACTAGTGGGTGTGTTGTCATCAACATTAGTGGGTGTATCATCTAGATCATCGTCTAAATTAAAGTCTTCATGAGTTCCAGAAAATAGTTCCTCGTCTAAATCTAATGGTATTGTAGGAAAATGTTGAGTATCAACAAAATCATCCTGTGTTGGAATAAGATGATTAGAAGAAGTACCCTTGCCCTGGTTGCCCCTACTAGAAGAAGCGCCCTTACCCTTACCCTTAAACATACCTCTTAATCCTTCCATTTTAATTATGATAATAAATAATTAAAGATAATAAAATTAAGTGCGCTAAATAAAATAAACAGACAATAATAATTTAACGAAGGAACGAATGTACCAAACGCCGACGTAACGTCGACGTGTAATAGAGAGGTTGAAAATTGAAACTTTGCTCGATGGAAGATCCTCAAGCTAGTTGCCAACTTCACTCCCTATTCCCAAATGAATAAATAAAATTGAATATTTAGTAAACAATGTAGACTTGTAGAGAGATATATTGAGAGATTAGAGAGATTGTAGGAAGATTTGTGAGAAAGATGAAGAGAAAATGAGTTATTTATAGTTGAAAAATTGGGTTAAAGTCTAAATATAATAACTTATGGGTTAAAAATAAATATTAAGGGGTAGGGGGGTTGGGGGAGGCCAAAAATGGCCGTTGCCTAATGGTTAAAATCTAAAATGGCCGTTGGTGCAACGTTTATATTTGCAAAGGGGGGGCTCTCGGGCGGGATCGGGATGGGCTCGGGGCGGGGTCGGGGCGGGCGGGCCTGGGGCGGACTCGGGTCTGGCGGGACGAGACATTGTCCCGTCCCGAGTTCGAGTCCCGCTACTATTTTTTTACTCGGGGTCGGGGCGGGCTCGGGGCGGGCTTGGGGTCGGGCCGTCCCGGCCTACTGGCCAGCCTTAGTAAGGACAGCCTGCCCAATCAGCATCCGTATATGCAGACAACCTGGTCGGTGCTGAGGGGTATAGATGTAATCCATAATCAAGGGTGCCCTTAACATATCGAATGATGCGTTTAAGGGCAGTAAAATGAGGCTCCCTTGGGGCATACATAAATAGACATACCTGCTGAACAACATAGGCGATGTCAGACCTGGTGAAAGTGAGATACTGGAGTGAACCTGCAAGACTTCGGTACAGAGTGGGATCAGACACTGGGGTACCATCAATAGCACTAAGCTTTGATTTAGAGTCAACCGGAGTAGACATGATCTTGCAGTTTGCCATTTTATCCCTGTATACTATCTCCTCTGCATACTTGCGCTGACATAGGAACATAGAGTCTGCAGAACGAGTCACTGATATACCCAAAAAATAGCTCAACTTCCCCAAGTCAGTCATAGCAAATTCGGTCTTAAGCAGTGTAATAATCTCATTCTTTAACACATCAGAAGAGACAATAAGTACAATATCATCCACTTACAACAACAAATAGGTAATGCTACTACCTTGATGGAAAATAAATAGAGAATTATCGCACTTGCTGCAAACAAACCCAATCCGCATAATGTACTGTGCAAAGCGACCATACCACGCTCAAGGGGCCTGTTTCAAATCATAAAGTGACTTGCGAAGACGACAGACATATTGAGGGGCTACTGGATGGACAAAACCAGGCGGCTGGTGCATATAAACAGTTTCTTTTAGATCACCATGTAGAAACGCATTTTTCACATCAAGCTGATGAATAGGCCAATGCTTACCCATAGCAATACTCAGAACTGTGGGAATAGTGACCGGTTTCACAACCGAACTGAATGTCTCACCACAATCAATACCCTCCTGCTAATTAGTGCCATTTGCCACAAGTCTAGCATTATACCTTTCTAAGTCACCACTGTCTCTGTATTTATGATGAAAAAGCCACATGCACTAGATCACATTCACCCCCTCCGGTCGTGGACCAAATTCCAAGTGTGTTATTTTGTTAAAGCATTAAATTCATCACACATGGCTGTATTCCAATTAGGTTCTAGTTTGGCTAATTTCGGGTTTTTGGGAATTAGGGAAATTGTTTGTGTGGATAGGTTAAATTGGACTTTGGGTTTGAATATCTCGTGTTGGGCACGAGTTTCTATAGGGTGTGATGGGACAGGGTGGTTGTATGCACTGGTGATTGAGGCTGATTCGCGGTGTATAGTTGGGTGCGGGTACTGGTCGGGGTGTTGGAAACTGGGTATGGCCGTGGGTGACTCAATGTTTGGGTTCAACGGGGGATTGGGTGAAGGTGTCGATATGGGTAGATCGAGAAGGGGTGAGATGGGCGACATAGGGTATGATGTCGGTAGAGGGTTAGTTCTGTGGTGGTGATGTTTTGTTCTGATGTCGGTGGTACGATATGGGTGTGTAGTGGTTGGAGTGGCTGCGGGGTTATCGTGGGAGGACATCGGTGACACTGTGGAAGGATTGTTTGTCGGTGGTGATGCTGAGACAGTGGAGCTGTTGCCGGTAGTGGCAATCGGATACTGGAGAGGTGACGATGGCTCAGTGATGTGGTCGGTGGGGATGTCAGCAGATGGCAGAGCCGCCGACCAGTGGCGGAACTTCAGTGGTGGACTGACACAGTTCGTGGAGAATGACGGAGAGATATCTGACTTGTCAAGAAAGGTATAGTCCATTTTTCAGTATTTTTTAATGTCCAAAAAAGAAAATGTGGTTTCGTCAAACGTGACGTGATGAGAGATGTGAATCTGACGGGTAGACAAGTCATAGCACATATAGCCCCTATGATTAGACGGAAAACCTATGAATATACACGGACTGGTCCGGGGTGCCAGTTTATAAGAAGCGGTGGAGGCCAGATTGGGATAACATAGGCAACCAAAAATTCGAAGATGGTCATAGGAAGGTATCCGTCGGTATAATATTTCAGTTGGGGTCATGTTGTGAAGGGTGCTGGTAGGTAAAATATTAAAGACGTATTCTACCATTGTGAAGTGTACGAACCATGTTTTTTATGGTGTGGATGATTCGTTATGCTTTGCCATTTTGAGGTGAGGTGTGGGGATAGGAGAATCGGAACACCATACCATTATTTCTAAAAAATCGGTGAAATTGCGAGTTATTGAATTCACGACCATTATCACACTGAAAAAATTTAATGGTTTTCTCAAACTGTATTTTAATAAAAGTACGAAACTCGAGAAATTTGGAAAACACCTCAGATTTAAATTTAAGTGGGTAGACCCAAATATAATGAGAAAAATCATCTAATAGGACAAGATAATATTTATGATCGAGGGAACTAGATATAGAGGATGTCCACAGATCGGCATGAATAATATCAAAAGGGGAAAACGTAATGCTTCAAGATGATTTAAAGGGTAGACGAACATGTTTGCCTAAAGTGTAAGAAACACAGTGCTGGGCAAGTTTCCCATTATTACAATTAATAAAATTATTGCCTCTAAGAAAATTAAAAACTGGGGTGTCTGGGTGACCAAGCCTATTATGCCAGGTTGACGGACAGATAACAGTGAGAGATATGGGAGAGCATGATCTGGCAATGGAGGTGGATGGGAATGGATAGAGATCCCCTGTGCTATTGCATATCGTAAGAGGTGTCCCCGTACGAAGATCCTTCACAGTAAAACCAAAAGGGTCAAAGTCAACAGAGATAGAATTGTTACGAGTAAATTGGTGGACATATATTAGGTTCTTAATGATGTTTGGGGCATATATGACATTTTTAAGGGAAAAATGTGGATTAGGCGGTAGTGTGTAGGTGATACCATAACCCTGAATTGGAATACGATGACCGTTTCCAACAGTAATGTATTGAGGATGTTTTAACTCATATAATTTGGGAATATTACCTGCAGAGCGGGTGAGGTGAGATGTGGCGCCCAAGTCTATGTACCAATTTTCATCGGGCTGCTGCAAGGTCAGACTACTAAAAGCCTGGCCCAACTCAGTGAGGGCTAGACTGGAAGGGTGTTGTGGATACTGTTGTTGTGTGAAGTGGGCCTGGTGTTCCTGATGATGGGTTGGGCGAGCTGCTGGAGCAAGGCCCAATTTCCCTTGCTGTGGGTAAGGGTATTGGACCGCTGGAATGGAGTGATAGGGAGCCCAATGACCGGTCTGATGGGGAGCAACTGGGCCTGTCCAGTGGTTCAACGGACTGGGCTACTGCGGTTGTGTGACTTGCTGCTGGCCGCGGTTGCCTTTCCCATGCCCTTTGCCGCCACGTCCACTGCCTCTGCCTCTGCCGCCGCAGTTCTGCCGCGACTGATTATTTTCCGGCGGAGGCGAGGTGGTGGTGATGTTATTTTGCGGAGATGTTTCCACGGCTAACGCATTCTGATTGTGCTCATCCTGCTTTGCACGTCTGGTTTCTTCTAATAATAATTGCGAACGTGCCTTGTTGAAACTGGGCAACGGATCAACTTGTTGGATCATAGTGGCGAGAGTGTCGTACTCACCTTTTGGTAGGCCTGCAACTAATTGTAGGACCATATTTGTTTCAGAAATAGGTGCGCCGACGTTGGACAATTGGTCCGCTACGAGTTTCAACTGTTTGCAATAATTAGACATGTTAGAGAAATTTTCAAGACGTGTATTATTGAACTGTTCTTCCAAATACACAACACGAGTGTGCTTATTATCCTGAAAGATTTCCTCCAACCGAATCCATAATTCACGGGCTGTGGCGTCGATTTTCAGATTAGTAATGAGCAAGTCCGGAGAGATAGTACTATAAATCCACTGTTTGACAATGGCGTCTAGACGATGTCATGTTGAGTCATCAACTTCAATGGGACGAGGGAGAGAGTCGTCGTTATGGTCAAGCACGTTATAGACACATGCATGAATACAGAGTAGTTCAACCCAAGGAGAATACTGACCGTTCTCTTGATCAAGAATTATAGGGATGCAGTTCTTGATGTTAGTGACAATAAGTGCTGGATGAACGGAGGTGGGGGTGACGACAGAAGAAGATGAGACCGCGGTGGGGGTTGTGGGAGTAGTCATTATAGTGGATTATAGGTATTGAAGAAGGAGAAAAGGGGACAAAAAGAGATGGGGGTTATCGCCGCCGGTGGGGAGGGTGGCGTAAAAGAAGAATTTTAGGGGTTTAGGATTTTGGTTCTGATACCATGTAATATTGTATTAATCTCTCTTGAGGAGGCTTTCTCATTAATACGAATATATATAGTGTACAATATGTAGAAACCTAGTACAATAGTGAATCCTCTTTCTACTATAATTCTATATCACTAAATATATACAAAATATATGGGATATATTCTAATTATGGTAATGGGATTGAATTGAAATTCTAGACTAATTGTTACACGTTAATATCCCCCATCAGTATCAACAGAAAATTCCAGGAAAATAGAAAGCAATCAAAATTCACCGAATAAATTCATGTCTCCTGTAAACACAATCTCCATCAATGGTAATGTAAATCCAAAATTCACATCACGTCAGTAACGAATCAAAACAACCATGAGATTCATGCTATCTACCGAAGAGATCAACACCTAATTATTCTACTGGAAAGTTAGATGCATTCTAACTTCTACCTAAATTTGGAGAGAGAGGGAGAGAGGAAAATGTTTTTCTTTTATTTTTCACCCGGTGTTCTGTAAACTCGCATTGAAGCCCGATTATATTCGTGTTCACGCTGCATAGTGCCCATTCGGAAGAAGCGCTTCCTACCAAAGATTTTTGCATACTCAAGACTCGAACCTGAGACCTCTGATTAAACAAGAAACAGTTTCATCCACTTCATCACATCCTTTGATGGTAGAGAGAAAAATGTTTACCATCATGCAGGGTGTAATTGAGGTAAAATTGGGTATTTATATCAAGACTATAAATAAAGGTGCTAATGGTTTTTCAAAACCGACTAAATCGACCGAATCAATTCGCATCAAACCAATTATTTGGTTTCTTCTAATAAAATAAAACTTTTTTTTTTACTTTAACTTAAGTTTAACTCATTAGATTCAGTAATATATTAATTCACATAATATCTTGAATGATGGAGAAGAAGAAAAAATTATCACACAATCCCTTGAAAAAATCTTTTTTTTGTCCAAATTATACAAAATAATTGTCTTTTGTGCCATTGACAACCTTAATAAAACACATGTCACAGATATATACTTTTAAAACTTAACCATGATTAATGATATATACATTTTAACTTTAAATACGTTGTCTAATTCTGTACCCACAGGGTGTCATGACTCTTCTTCATAGTACGTCATCTAATATCTCTAAATTTTGGCACGTAAACCCTACGACCTGGGGTGAGCAACAATCCATCTTTCACCCAAAAGTTTCTCATCTTTCCCTAGGTGGCTAACTCTATGAGTTGCTTGGCTGCTGGATCATGTTGCATGCCCTCTTTTATGGCCTCTCAGATGTCACAACTTACTGAAGTGATAGCATCGAACTCGGCCTTCCAGCTCAAAACATCAGTCACGACATTACCCTTGCCTAACTTATACTCCAACTCAATCTTGTGATCTACCTAACGCCTAGGTGGCAAGTGCTTAGGTAGCTCGTTGGGCATAACATTTTTGTTTTATTCGAGCAAATTATCTATCCAAGGCTGCAATGTCTCTTGGGCACCATTAACTTCCTCCAAACTTGTAATAGTTGCCATGAAAG
Organism: Anisodus acutangulus; assembly: GCA_029783415.1. Taxonomy (NCBI): domain Eukaryota; kingdom Viridiplantae; phylum Streptophyta; class Magnoliopsida; order Solanales; family Solanaceae; genus Anisodus; species Anisodus acutangulus. Next base: position 10,416,750 of record CM056507.1, read on the forward strand.
TCGGCTCCTCTATCTTGAGCCCTTTGATATCTGCATAGCAGAAAGATGTTCTTGGCCATATGCATGCGACATAGTCATTGTAGGCACCATGCAAACTCCTTTTCACTTCATGACCTAGAGACATTGGAGGTAGGGGTCGATCAACGCATGACAATGTCTAAAGAATTCTTGCACCAGAACAATGTCAAATGTATCCATAGTAGTGGCGGTAAAGTTTGTCGTACCTTTTCAATTTCCTAATTTGACACCAACACCATTGGCTACACCACGAGCATTTTCTGGCTCTACATTCACGATCTTGATGTGGACGTTAATTGGAGCGAGCTTCAACTCTAGTCTCCTTGATGCGGCCTCGGTCATAAAATTATGAGTCGCCCATTGTCTATCAGTGCACAAGCTGGCTTTTTGTTGATGGGGAGGTCCACGTACTGGTTGTTATTCTCGTTGGTTTGATTATCTTGCTTCGTGACAACACCACATAGTCTAATCGTCCCCAACTGTGCAATTCCCTAACTTTGTGCTTGCATTTGCTCGTTCCTTTCACGCACCATATCACTGACACTCTTCAGGTCAGGGCAATTTCTGAAGTTATGCGGCCTTCTGCATAGGTAGCATCCTTTCTTTTTGATTTGCGCCTTATTTTCGACATAGCCCTAACAACCACTTGATTTTTTGCCATCGAACTTGTTGGCATTTTGAGTCTTGTAGTATATTATTGCGACACCTTGCTTTCGCTACTGTCTTCCCTACCTTTTGTATTGGTACCCCTTGACTCATTTCCTTGGCTTTTGTCGTTCTTGTCATGCCTAAGTCCATCAAAGATTTGGCCTCCACTATGGCTTGGTCTATGTTTGCGACTTGATGGCGTTGCAACTCATGCTTAGCCCAATTCTGCAATCCGTCCATGAAGTGGAGAAGGAAGTCATCACTGGTCAGGTTGGAAATTTGAAACATTAGGGTGGTGAACTCTTTGACATAGTTGCGTATACTCCTTGTCTGCTTCAATTCCCTAAACTTATGCCTTGCCTCATATAAGACATTGTTTGAGAAGAATTGACGCTTGAACTCGGCCTTGAACTGGTCCCATGTGCTAATGGCGCACATACCTCTCTCAACATGGGTCACCTTCCTTATCCACCATAGAATAACAGTCTCTGATAGGTACAAAACAGTGGTGTTGATCTTGACCTCATCGTCCCTCACTTTTCCATGCCTGAAATAATTCTCCAAGTGTCAAATAAAGTTCTCCACTTCTTATGCATCACAAACCCCTTTGAACACTGGTGGCTTGGGAGCCTCGATCTTAGCCTCCCTTGTCCCAATAATATTGCTGGCGGCCTCAATCACGTCAGATTTTAACTGCTCCTCGAGTGCATCTATCTTTGCCTTCACAATATCGATAGTACTCAATGCCTCCATGAGTTTGCACTCTAAGGTAGTGACCGTTTCCCTTAACTCAAATTCCGCTTGCTTGTGACCCTCCAAGTCATTCAGGACGCTCTCAATATTTTCAAGGGTATGCCTCTCAAGAACGCTAAGGGTACCATCCACTTTCTCCAAGTGTTGGCCAATAATCTCGAGGGCGTTCATCCTCACGTTAACCTTCATAACCCACTTTTTATTGAGCGAAACGTCCTCGGGTAGGACCTCTACGTCATCCTCGCTCGTACCAGTGGCAGAAGGTTCTTGGGATGTAAGCCCTTCATTTGGCACAACCTCGGGTGGTACCTCCGGGCTCTTGCTAGCGAAATTCCTCTTTTTGGTATGACCCTTCTTGCTAATAACATACTGGGTGATGTTGGTTTGAGTGTTAGCAGTTTTGATTTCTCCATCGTTAACCATTCTCTTAGTCACAACCTTGCTCTGATACCACGTTGTCACGTCCTTAGTCTTCAACTAAGCGCACGTGCGGCACTTGACAACTTGCTCATGATCTTGATATGCCAAGTCAGCCTAAATTACTACTCTCAAGATCGCTAAGAAAATGGTAGATTAGGAAGACAAGACAAATTTGCTAAAAGGAAGCTTTTATATTGTAGAGAACTTGAATTATTTGCTTGATGGATTACAAATGAATGACTCTCATATTTATACTTCTCGCCTAGGGACTAGTATGTAAATAATAATTATTGTACAAGTCCCTACATATTTACAAATAAGCCCCTATTCTAGAAATTTGTACACAACTAGAGTATTCTAAGGATTTTCCATGCAAATCCATGAAATTCTAGGGTCTTTTAAGGAAAATCTCCATATGTCTCTAGAATATTCCCATTATATCTAGGCTTCCTCTTATGTAACCATTTCACACGGCAAATATATGTGCCAAGTGGCATAATGATGTGGTGGGTCATCACAATAGACATTATTTGTAAAGTAGTTAAAAGTAATCACAATTTAAAAAGGGATATTCTATAAAATATTTGAAATTATTTACATCACGTAGCCCAATATATACTATTAAACAACTTTATACCTGAGGAAAATAATATACATAATGTATCAATAACCATGTATAATGTATAAAGGTGTTTACACAAATATGTTGAAAATTGAGTGTTTATACACAAAGTATAGATTACGTGGCATAAATATTTCCAAAAATAGACATAAAGCGTAATTTATTCTTCAAAAATACATCAGAGACCCACTTTTTTCAATCATTAAGACACTCGATTTCTTACCGTTCAAACTTCATCAGATTCGAACTACCACACGAACTTCAGAAAATACAACAACATATCTTGTATAATCCCACAAAATAGAGTTTGGGGAGTGTAAGATGTACGCAGACCTTATAACTACCTTTATGGGGCAGAGAAGTTGTTTCCGATAGACCCTCGGCTCGTAAAGAAGATAGTCAATTCAAGATCCAAGAAAATAAGACATGAAAATATCCCGATAAAGAATAAATGATATAACACACACAAGAATAATACCTCTAAATACTACTACGAACTTCAGAAAATAATCTTTAAATTTGAATTGTCACTGTTTAAACTTTAGGAATTCTTCTGGAACTTCAGGAAAAATTGCCTAAATATCAGTAAAATTGCTTGAACTTCAAGAACATTTACGTGAACTTTAGCACATGTGTGAGTTTACGTTTTCTAGTCCCCTAGATAGACTTACAACAGTATTTATTGAAGATGTGGTTCCAAACCACGTAGGATAACCGATAAAACAGAGGAAGAAAGTAGAAAAAGTAAGATCGCATGGAAATAAATTTGTCTATCCTGCTGTGTACGCTCTAATCCTCTCCGGACCCAACTTATGCATGCGATTACACTGCTTATGTTGTTGTTGCATGGAAATAATTTTGTCAAGAGTCATTTACATAATTTCCAAATTGCGGGAAAAAAGTGGAGAAGAAGTGAGTCTCTCCTGCATTTATAAGTTATGGACTTATGGCTATTATTTTATTACACTTTGTCAATGCTGCTATATTTTGAGTAGCAGCCCTAAAAAGTAGATAGCTGTGAAAATCATCCTTCATTTTCTTGCTTTCCTTTTCCATCTTCATGGACCAACCTTTCAAAGAAAACCTTAATAATAAGAAAATAGAATAGATTTGTTGTCCTACGAAACTCATAATTCTACTTTCATTAGGAGGGAAAGGAGCATTTAACAAGGCAATACGATATATACACGGGATATCAAACCTTTTGTAGCCATACAATTTTATTGATTTATAATGATGATATTTAAGCTATCTTGAATGTACTTTGACTATTTTATCGGACGCATGTATCCTTTGATAGACAAGCCAGTGGCGGAGTCTTGATTTTCACTAAACGGGTTTAAAATATAAAAAAGTAAACACATGAACAAATCAAAGAGGGTTCCACATATACGATATATACACAAATTATAATTTTAACCATGTATAGACAGTATAATTTTCCCCGAAAGAGATTAAGATGAACCCTTAGCCCTACCTGGCTCCGCCCTGAGACCAGGTACTAGTCAGCTAATGCTTTAGGAGAAAAAAAACTACGGACATATTGTAATTGTAGGATTTGTTTTTTTGTTAATATTTCTACAAAAATTCACCAGCTTTTCAGCAAAGAAATTATCAGTAATATAAGTGAAAGAAATAATCCCCTTGATTATTTTTATTAATTTAATATGTATATATACAAGTTACAAAATAGGAGAATCATATTCCTATTCTATTCCTAAAATCTTATTCTACCATAATTCTAACTCTACAATTATGGTAGTGTATAATCCTAATTTAGGTAACAAATACATTACAATATACTACACATATATTTTCCTAATATACAATATTCTTACATTGTCTAATCTAATATTACCAAAACCGAGAGGACCATAATTGGGCAGAATCCGAGATTGATATACACACAATATACATATTGTGTGTATATTGTCTTATTTAACACACCCCCGCAGTCATAGCGGGCGGTCTTCGAACGCTGAGACTGTCTCTAAAATCTTCAAAAAGGACCGCTGGTAGACCTTTGTAAAGATGTCTCCAACTTGACAACGAGATGGGACATGGCATACTCGAACGTGACCCCTAGCCACATTTTCACGGACAAAGTGAATGTCCATTTCGATATGCTTAGTGCGTTGGTGTTGAACTGGGTTACCTGAAAGGTAGATGGCACTAATGTTATCATAATATACCAAGGTTGTCTTCTGAATGGGACAATGAAGCTCCAAAAGAAAATTACGTAGCCAACTTGATTCAGAGACCACATTTGCTACCCCTCGATATTCGGCCTCTGCACTTGAGCGTGATAGAGTTGCCTGACGCTTCGCTGACCAGGAGACCAAGTTGTTGCCAAGGAACATACAGTAGCCAGACGTCGACCCTCTGGTGTCGGGACAACCACCCCAATCAGCATCTGTGTATGAGACAAGTGTGGATGTAGATGAAGAATATAAGTGCAAACCATAATCCAGTGTCCCCTGAATATACCGAATGATGCGTTTGATTGCATTCATGTGCTCAACTCTGGGATCATGCATGAACAAACACACCTGCTGAACAACATACGTAATATCTGGTCTGGTAAAGGTAAGATACTGGAGGGCCCCTGCAAGACTGCGATAGCGGGTCTGATCCTCGTATGGTGCTCCTGCCGCGACACTAAGCTTGGGTTTTGCATCAACTGGAGTGGAAGTGGACTTACAGGATGACATCCCAGCCCTCTCTATGATCTCAGCAGCATACTTTCGTTGAGACAAAAACAAACCACAGGAATGACGCTTGACGGCAATCCCCAAAAAGTAACTCAAGGGCCCTAAGTCTTTCATAGCAAACTCAGAACTGAGCATATCCATGACAGACTGACGCAAGACATCGGAAGAGGCAGTTAGAATGATATCATCCACATACAACAGAATGTAGGCCAAGGACGAACCACGACGGTAGATGAACAATGAATTATCTGACCTGCTGTGAGTGAAACCAATGGTCGAAACAAAGTCAGCAAATCTCATATACCAAGCCCGTGGACTGCTTAAGCCCATATAAGGACTTCTTCAACAAACATACATGATGAGGACGGTTGGGATCCCTGAAACCCAACGACTGATGTGTATAGACTGTTTCTTTGAGATCCCTTTGTAGGAAAGCATTCTTGACATCCAACTGATGAATATGCCAAGTTTTTGAAAGAGCCAAGCTAAGCACAATGCGAATGGTAGCCGGCTTCACCACCGGACTAAACGTCTCACCACAATCTATCCCAACCTGTTGAGTCTTACCATCACCCACAAGTCACGTCTTATGTCGAGCAAATGACCCATCTGAATTCTTCTTATGAGCAAAAATCCATATAGACATGATAACATTAATACCAGATGGACGGGGCACCAACTCCCACGTCTTATTATCAATAAGAGAATTATATTCATCGGTCATAGCAATTTTCCAATTCGGGTCGTTTAAGGCGGACACAGGATTACGGGGCAAGGGGGATTTAGAGACATTAGAATGTAAATTAAAATGTATTTTAGGTGTAAAAATACCCCGCTGACTACGAGTGACCGGTCTATGACTCGAGGGAGAATTTAGTGAATTTTGGGAATTTCTTTGGGCTCGGGACGGGTGGCAGTGACGATGGGCTGTTGGCCCAAACGAGAATCTGGGGGAAAGCTGGAGCAGTTCGAGGTGGGCTGGATCGCCCATTATTTGGAAGGCCATTCGGCTCTTCGAAGCGATGACCGAATAGTGGGTCCAGCGGGTAGTGGGCCCGCTGGAGGATTTTGGGTGCGGGACATGTCCGAAAAATGATGAGTAATATACAGAGATATACCATCATCCAAAAAATTATACGACCTAGGCTCGGGAGTATGATCTTTCATAAATGGAAATTGGGTTTTATAAAAAATGACATGACGATTAATTATGATTTTCTAGGAAGATAAATCAAAACATTTATAACCACGATGGTTAGACGAATAATCCAAAAATACACACGGTGTAGATCGATCATGAAGTTTGTTAATTGTGGTGGATGGGAATAACGGATAACACAAGCACCCAAAAATCCTAAGATGAGAATAAGAAGGGTTCTTATTATATAGGATTTGGAGGGGGGAAGAATATGTCAGACCTTTGAACGGAATTATGTTAAGGAGATATTTTGCCATTTGCAGAGCATGATGCCAAAAATACGGGGGTACAGAAGCATGAAGTAAGAGAGTGCGGACAATGTTATTTATGGAACGAATTTTGCGTTCTGCTTTCCCATTTTGAGAAGATGTATGAAGGCACGAAAACCAAAAATTTATCCCATTATTATCACAGAACTCCCGAAACACCCTATTGTCATACTCTTTCCCATTATCACACTGGATATTTTTTATTTCTCTTTCGAATTGTGTTCTAATGAATGCTCTAAATTTTATGAAGACATAAAACACTTGAGATTTATTGGCAATTGGAAACGTCCACAAAAATTTAGAATAATCATAAAAAAATAGAACATAATATCGATGACCTAACGAACTTAGGACATGAGACGTCCATAAGTCGCTATGGATAATATCAAAAGGCTGTGAAGTATGAGAATTTGAGTCCACAAATCGCAACTTAACACTTTTTCCTAACGAACAAGATTGACAAATTTAAGTACGACTCGTACCTTACAAGAAATGAAGCTATTTTTATCTAAAACTGATAAAATAGAAGAGCCCAGATGACCAAGGCGAGCATGCCATTCGGAAGGAGAAATGGCTGCAAAAGCTGACGGCCAGGCTTGATTCGATGGACTGAAACCGGACATGATAGGATAAAGATCCCCCCTACTATCACACCTCATGAGATGACTCCCCGTCTTGAAATCCTTGACAGAAAAACCAAAAGGATCAAATTCAACAGAAACAGAATTGTCAGTGGTGAACTTTCGGACATACACTAAATTTTTAATCAATTTGGGGGCATGTAAAGTATTTTTCAAGATAAGTGGTGGATTGGGGGGAGACAATGTTTTCTGACCATAACCTTGAATTGGAATCGAATTGCCATTACCAATAATTATACCCCGAGGGGTGCTCAAATTGGAATAAGATGAGAGAGTACCTGAGTCGGAAGTCATGTGAGTAGTGGCACCGGTGTCTATATACCAATTTGGGTCCGGTTGAGTCAAACCCAATGTGTGCATCGCGGCCTCGATATCGGTCTGAGTGGAGCCTGCTGCATGATGGGCTTGCGGAGGTCGGGGCCCAAGTATTCCAGGCGGGCCCAGGGCCGTAGGCTGCTGGAACTGGTGCTATCGGGCCACCGCGGCGATGGCCGCCACTACTGGTTGTTGGGCCTGAAAGGTGGCCGCCCAGCTCTTGGAATCGGCCGGCGCAGGGGTTGTTGGCCCACGGCCCACTGCCCCATCCCCACTGCCATGGGCCCCACTACTGGGACCAGGGGGCGGTGGCCACTGTTCATTAGACGGGGCCCACTGCCTACTTGCTGACCATCGGAACCGCCGCGTTTGCCCCTGCGGTTTTTGTTATTATTCTTGCGATTATTTTTGCCGCCACCATGGGTACTGTTTTGGCCTGAATTCTCAACAAAATCCGAAGAACTTGGGGAGGACGCCATCATGACGACGGGGCTTGCTCCGGTAGCCGCCTTTTTAACCAAACTGGCTTCTTCCAAAGTGAGCATGAAGCGGGCTTGATAAAAGACGGGAAGAGGGTTGCTTTGACGTAGGAGAGTTTTAACGCCATTATAGGCCTCCGAAAGGCCGGCAACCAATTGTAGAACCAGACGATTATTTGTGACAGGTGCGCCCGCATTACGGAGTTGATTTGCCAACTCCTTAAGTTTCTTGCAATAGGCAGATACGTTAGGAAATTCTTTCATGCGAACGAGGGAGAATTCCTGCTCAAGTGTAACGGCACGTGAGTGTTGGTTATCTTGGAATATGTCACGCAATCTATTCCAAGTAGCCATAGCCGTGGTATCCGGCTCAATAATCGTTTGTAGAAGGTCAACCGAAATAGTGGAATAGATCCACTGGAGAATGGTAGCATCAATGGTAATCCATAGCCGAGGATCCTCCGCGGGAAGAGGTGTAGTGGGAGGAATTATGTGATGGATAGCTTGATGGGATACATTGTGAATTTTAAACAACTCCGCCCACGTCGCATATTGGACGTTTTCCATCTCAAGCACACTCGGGATACTGTTCTTGACGTTGGAAACCATGAGGGCAGGATGATAATTGTTCTTAGACATATTGAAAGAACAAAGAAGGAGGGAAAATTTAAGAAAGGTTTTTGAGAGCGGAAGACAAAATTTGGGAGAGAAACCCAAGGGGGGCGGGGGTCTCGGCCGAGAAGGGTAAAAAATTTGGGAGAGAATTTTTTTTGTAAAACCTAGTCTCTTGATACCATGAAAGAAATAATCCCCTTAATTATTTTCATTAATTGAATATGTATATATACAAGTTACAAAATAGGAGAATCCTATTCCTATTCCATTCCTAAAATCTTATTCTACCATAATTCTAACTCTACAATTATGGTAGTGTATAATCATAATTTAGGTAACAAATACATTACAATATACTACACATATATTTTCCTAATATACAATATTCTTACATTGTCTAATCTAATATTACCAAAACCGAGAGGACCATAATTGGGCAGAATCCGAGATTGGTATACACACAATATACACATATATATTGTGTGTATATTGCCTTATTTATCAATAAGGTGTCACCTTAATTAAATTCGCTTGATTTTCTTTAGGCTAGAAAATACCATTAGAAGTTGAAGTCTTTCAACAAATAATTGAACCATAATCTAACAAGAGAACTCAAATGAGTTTCAAATTTTAGAAATGCTTGGCAGAAGAAGAATAATTCCTCAAACAACTCAACGATTTAAAAAAAAAGGATTAAATTGCGGGTTTTTTATACATTTACTTACATATTTTTTGAATTTTGGAGGCTGATGGCACATATATATACCGACACAAGCAGGAGGTGCCCTTTCTGGTCTCTGTTACTCGGTTAAGAAATTATGACATATCTATATTTAGATCTTTCTATGTAAAATATCATGAATCAAACGGAAAGTATATGAAAAACACGACCTACAAAAACAAAACAGAATTAGCTAGGAACTTCGTCGCTAATCCGTATTGAATTACTCGTAGTGAACATAATTTTATGATAAACCATCGGTAAATAGGATTAGCGACATATTTTGCTATTTAGCTACGGAATCTGTTGGTCGCTAATTCCTATTTTCTTAGTGAATGAATATGTTCCCTTGATTTTATTGATGAATGATTTATAATATATATATAAGGTTACGAGAATTTTTACTTTGATACAAACTAAGTAACTAATTAACCTAATTACAAAATGATTATAATTCTACCTAGGAGATATACAATTAATAAAAGAATATTGAGAAATATTCTATTACACCCCCGCAGTCGAAGTGGGAGGTTCTCAAACACTGAGACTGACTCGAAAATCATCAAATAGTATGCGCGAAAGTCCTTTGGTGAAGATGTCAGCAATCTGATATCTATAAGGAACATGAAGGACACGAACTTGATCACGAGCCACTTTTTGCCAATAAAATGAATGTCCATCTCAATGTGTTTAGTGCGCTGATGTTGGACGAGATTTCCGGAAAGATATATCGCACTAATATTATCATAGTAGACCAGTGTTGCCTTTAGAATCGGACAGTGAAGCTCAAGTAGAAGGTTACAGATCCAACAAGACTCAGAGACGATGTTGGCAACACCTCTGTATTCTGCTTCTGCACTAGATCAGGATAGTGTAGGTTGCCTTTTGGAAGACCAAGACAATAGGTTATCTCTGAGGAAAACTCAAGATCAGACGTGGAGCATTGGGTGTCAGGACATCTACCCCAGTCAGCATCAGATAAGAAGTGAGACCAGTAGCGAAGACCTGTATAGATGTAATCCAAAGTGAAGTGTACCTTGGACGTATCGTAAAATATGTTTGAGGGCATGCATGTGTGCTTCTGTCGGACTGTGCATGTGCAAGCATATTTGTTGCACGACATATGATATGTCTGATCTCGTGAATGTGAGGTACTACAGGGCCCCATCCATGTTACGATAGTGAGTTGGGTCTGAATATGAAGGGCCGAAATCAACACTGAGCTTGGAATTGGTATCCATAGGCGTGCTGGATGGTTTGCAAGATGTCATGCCTGCACGGTCAAAGATCTCTTCGGCGTAATTCTTCTGACATAGAAATAGGCTGCCAGAATGTCGAGTGAAAGAGATGCCCAAGAAATAAGTCAGGAGGCCCAGATCTTTCATAGCAAACTCAAAGGAAATGAGAGACATAATGGACCGACGAAGAGCATTAGGTGATATGGTGAGGATGATGTCATCAATATATAATAATAGGTAAGCCATGTCTGTACCATTATTGTAGATGAACATGGAATGATCAGATCTGCTGTGTGAAAAAATGATAGATGAGACATAATCAGTGAACCGTTAGTACCATGCTCGAGGAGCATATTTCAGTCCATAGAGCGGTTTCCGCAACAGACACACATAATCCGGATAAATAGGATCTCTGAAACCCATAGGCTGATGCATATACCATTTCATGAAGATCCATATGTAAGAAGACATTCTTGACATCAAGTGATGAATGACCAAGACTTGGATATGGCAATGCTGAGGACGGTCCAGATGGTGGCGGGCTTTACAACCGAGTTGAACGTTTCATCACAGTCCACTCCCACTTATTGAGACCTGACATCACCTACAAGATGAGCCTTGTACCTCTCAAAAGAATCATCAGATTTCTTTTATGTCAAAAATCCACATAGAATAAATAATGTTAGCATCAGGTGGGCGGGGTACTAGGTCCCACAACTTATTATCACTAAGAGCATTATATTCGTCAATCATTGCGGCTTTCCAATTAGGGTCGGATAAGGCATCTTTCGGGTTACGAGGGATAGGGGAAGGACAACTGAAACGGAAAGGTTAAACACCCGTTTAGGTTTATGAATTCCGTGCATGCATGACACAAGTTTCCATAGTCTAAGAGTGTTTGTTGGGATGCGGTACGGGAGGGGGGTTTATCGCGGGACTGTCGGGAAAAGGAGGAATGGAAGGGGTGACTGTATTGGTTGGTCGAACCTCAATTTACCGAAAGGTGGCTGCGGAATCACCCTGAGGCAGGCTGTTTTGGGCCACCATCGGCAGAACCTGCTGAGCAGCTAATCCCGGACTGGCCCAGGAGGTGGCGGGTGCCGGGGTCTAGGATGGCGGATTATGTAATAGTGAATTAGAAGATGGTTTAGGAAGTCATAGGAATGTCGAGGTGACGAGTGTAGAGAGGCAAAAGGGAATTGAGATTCATCAAATATGACATAACGTGAAATAATAATTTTATAGCACGAGTAACCACGATGATTGGCAGGGTAACCCAGGAACACACACAGGGAGGACTAGGTTGGAGTTTGTGAGTGGTCGGATGGAGAGGGTAACAAAGACATCCAAAAATACACAAGTGTTGGTAGATGGGGTTCCTACAAAACAAAACTTGGGTAGGCGACCGTTGAGCTAGAGACTTATTTGGGATTATGTTTAGGAGATATGTGGAGGGGAATTGAGGCGTGAGTAAGTAGGGCACGAATGAGGTTTTTTATGGTTCAGATTTTCCGTTCGGCTTTACCATTTTGGGAGGATGTGTGAGGGCAGAAAAAATGAAAGGTAAGACCGTTTTTGGAGAAAAAACTGTTTGAATTGGTTATTATCGAATTTCCTGCCATTGTCACATTGAAAACATTTAATGCTCATTTCAAATTGTATTTTTACGAAAGCACTAAATGAAGAAAAAATGGGATAGACCTGGAATTTATTTCCAATTGGAAAAGTCCATAGAAAGTTGGAATAATCGTCCAAAAATAACACATAATATCGATGGCCAGCCGTACTCAAAATAGGGGGATGTCTACAAATCACTATGTATGATATCAAAAGGCATTAAAGTACAATTTGTGGATGCAGAAAATGGTAATTTATCATATTTTCCAAAAAATGCAAGATTCACATATAGGAGTCCTAGAAATACGGTTGCAATTAATAAAATTATTTTTCCGAAGGGAGCGTAAAATAGAGTCTCCCGGATGTCCTAATCTAGAATGCCATAAGGAAGACAAAAGAGTAGCAAATGTTGAGGGAGCTGAGGCTGGATTGTTGACGGCGTTTGAAATAGGGTAGAGATCTCCGGTGCTGTCACATCTCATTATTCATCTCCCTGTCGTAAAATCCTTTACAGTAAAACCAAAAGGATCAAAGTCAAGGGAAACCCAATTGTCAGTTATGAAATCCCGCACGGAGATTAGATTCTTAATGACTTTAGGGGCATGAAGGACATTTTTTTAAGATTAGTGGTGGATGTGGTGGGGATAGGGAGGAATGACCATAACCACGGATGAGAATGCATTATCCACCACCAACAATAATATCTAGAGAGTACCTTGTGATGTCGTCATGTGAAATGTGGCGCATGTGTCCATATACCAATTTTTTGTCTGGAGTGTTGAGTGACATTGTGCTCATAGCTGCCTGAATGTCAGTCGGTGCATAAGTCGATGGCGGGGGGGCCTGTGCTCTGTAGGCCTGTTCTGGACGTGTGCCAAGTATGCTAGGTTGGGCCTGTCATTTATAAGGTGGAGTCCACGAGGATGTCGTATACGGGCAAGGAGGGTAGGCCCATGAAGGTGGGGCCCATGCGGCCCACAACAGAGGCTGATGCCACTGTCGCGGTCGCTGCTCGTTGTTGCCGATATTTCTTCCGTCGTGGCCCTTGCCGGACTTCCTGCTCCGACGGTTGTTATGGGAGGAAGCGGACTATTGTAGGTCCTTTGGCCAACGGTTCTGGTTGTCGGACCGAGAGGCCCCGCCGTCGGCGGAGGGCCCCACGGTGGTGGTGAGGGCAGCGTCAGCAATACTGGCCCGAGTGGTGCTGCGCTTGATTTTCTGAGTTTTCTTAAGGATGAGCTTTGAATGGGCCTCATAAAATGGAGGTAACGACGTGCATTGCTGAAGGATGGTGACAACGCCGTCATAGGATTCGTTCAAACCAGCAATAAGTTGCATGACCAATCGTTGATTAGTGACTGATGCGCCGACGTTCGTATGAGTCAAGAAGGAGATAATAGGTAGACATGTTTGGTAAATAGTCTTGATGAACGTCCTTGAACTGATTTTCAAGGTATAACGCTCGTTGAGTTTTGTTGTCGTGGAAAATACTGTCCAAACATTCCCACGTTTGGTGGGCAGTGTCATCGGTCTCAATGATGGCGTGCAACAGATCATTAGATATCATGTCGTATATCCACTTGAGGACGACTGCGTCCAAACGAGACCAGAGTGTATCATCAGAAGTCGAAGCCGATGGTACATCAGTGGACTTCAGTGTGGGAGAGATGATGTGGTCGATAACTTCGTAAACACAACAATGGCTCTTATAAAGCTCCATCCACGAGAAGTATTGACCCTTTTCCATCTCAAGAGTCACAGGGAAGAAATTTTTAATGTTGTTTACGGCACGTGCCGGATGGAATTTGGTTTTGTCAGCCATGAAAGAGGAAATTTAGGAGGAACATGGAGGGAGAATGGTCGGGAAAACTAGGGTTTCGTCGTGGGGAAAAGAGGGGGGCGGTAGAGAGAGGTCGGTGGCTAGGGTTCCGACATGGAAAAAAGGTAGCGGCCGAGAAGGTGTATCGGCGGCTAGGGTAGGGTTTGTAGTTTTAGGCTACTTATACCATGAAAGAATATGTTCCTTTGATTTTATTAATGAATGATTTACAATATATATAAGGTTACAAGAATATTTACTTTGATACAAACTAGGTAGCTAATTAACCTAATTACAAAATGATTATAATTCTACCTAAAATAGGAGATATACAATTAATATAATTAATAAAAGAATATTGGAAAATATTCTATTACTTAGTAGTGATTAGCCATAATAATATAGACGTCCTTTCAAGCTATTTACATAATGAAAAATAATCGAAGATAACAAGCAACGAGCAGTGATGAACACAGCTTTCAATCAATTCTTGCCATCTTTGTAACCGAATGCTTCGGTCTTCTCTCTCATGTGCCCAATCGTTAAAGCTTTTGGGCCATGGAAGAAGTAAGAAAAGTGTTGATATAAGGCACATTTCTCAAGGATTAGGTTTGGTAATTGAAGCGTAAAAAGATTGGCATTGTTAGCCATCTCCAGTTATAATGGAGGATTTAATAGGAAGGTCAATATTTTCTAATATAAAAAAAAGTCAGCTCGATGCACTATAATTCATCCATTCAAGAGCACATCCAACTTTCGTTTTCATCTCCTCTTTTTTTTTTTTTTTTGTTGAATTGGATGTGTGGGAATGGTACTGGTTGGAATTAGTTGCAACACCTGGATGATGCTATATATCAAATCTGAGAAAGATTAGAGGTGATATTGACGGTTTTGGAGTAAAAAATGAGGCCCAAAACGTCATTGCGAAGTATATTATTTTATATATCATGTCTATCAATGTATATTACACACAGATTCTCATGAACGACACCGCGGCAATATGTATATCAAGTTGTATATCAGTGTATATATTACACGAATTTTCATTCATATACACATAAATACATGATATAAATGATAAAACAAACACAGTGGGAGATTCACTGATATACATGGGTAGATACACAGGATAAGTAGGGAAGACATAGATGAAATCGTCTTTAACCACAAGTTTTTAATTTGAAATTCACCTCAAACACCACCAAGATTAATATTTAAGCTCAATATATTTCCAACAAAACCTGATATCACTTAGCTTAAACAAAATCAGAGTCCTTACCTAGATGAATAGATGAAGATTTGACAACCTTCTTTGAAATATGCTTCCCGTCCATTTTCCGGAAAGTCAAGGCAAAATCTAAGAAATTTGAAGAACACCCAAAACTTTTTAACGAGTTCAACCTAAAGATTCTGATATAATGATAGAGAGATTTGAGGAGAAGATTTGAGAGAATTGGAAAAAGTAATGGGATAAAACATCGCTACCATTAACGTACTACCGGTGCTTACAGTTTATTGTTATACTAGAATACAATCGTTGGGATTACGGTTGTGCATATTTTGGGTAAAACCGATAACTCAAACTCCAAAAATGTTATTGATTTATCGGTATTGATTATTGGTTTAAAGGCTCTGTAACAGTTTATGATTTTTTATTATCCGATTATCGATTCTGTAACTATTTAGGACTTTTTAATACCGGTTAACCTATAATCCGATAATTACTACTTATTAAATTATTGTTTTACCCTTAGGTATATAAAGTCAAATGTATGATATATAACTTAGAGGAGATAGAATTGGAACACCAAATTTGAAAACTTCTTGCATAATTTCCCTTAACTGTGTCCTTAAATGTTCTATAGAGTTGTCCCAAACTAGAAATGAATTCAAACTTCTGAATAGAGAATCAATGTTGAACATCAATTTAACTTCACTCATACATTACACCATGTGACTTTGAAACATTCTACTGAAAAATAGGGATTACTCCCTCCGTTCTGAAGTATATATTTACTATAATACTCGTATTAATTGGTGTATAATTTTAATAGACTTGAAAAATAATTTGAAAATAAATAATCAATATTAAGGGTAAAACAAGAAAAAAAGTTTGTCTTTCTCTTGATATGTTTGACACAAGTAAAAGTGAATTTATTTGTAGTATAGTGGATAAGTAAAAGTTGATGATAAAGTTGTTGTCATGTGACCAGGAGATCATGGGTTCAAGCCGTGGAAACAACCTCTTGCAGAAATGTGAGATAAGACTGCGTACAATAAACACTTGTGGTCCGGCCCTTTCCCGGACCCCGCGCATAGTGGGAGATTAGTGCATCACGCTGCCTTTTTTTTTTTTTTATAGTGGATAAGTAAAAGTGAGCGGAGTAAGTATTTGGTTGTAAAATCTGAAGTGCATAGTTATCAGAAAGAAGGAAATGAAGGATCATGCAGTATGGACTTAAATGGTGAGTCAAAAAGGTTTTAACTTGGCCTAGGTAGAAACAGATTCACTTTTGCTGACCATATGCATAAATAGAGAATGGAGACCTCGGAAAAGAACTAATGAGGTTCTTCAAGAAATACAGAAATTAATTGAAGATCATGGATTCAACATTAGACATTGCTATAGGGAAGCTAACAAACTGGAAGACAAGTTAGCAACCCTCAATCATATTACAGATGGAATCCAATATTCTTTCAACTCTTTTTCTGAACTTCCCAGAATGGCGAGGGGCCTAGTCAACATGTATAAATGACACTACTAAAAAATTACTATTTTTTAATTGAATTTCTCACTAAAAAAATGTTTTGTGGTTATTTTCACTCAATATCGATGGAAAAAAATCTAAATAGTAGTGGTTTCACACGGAAAATTATGACATTTCCTAGTATTTCAATGAGAACCTGTTTTCCGTCATGCATTTTTTTCAGTGAGCTGATTCAATGGGAATAAAATGAAAAAAATCATGTTTTATAACACAAATTTCCAAATGAATGTCTTTCCCTTTGTTTCGAGTAGTGTGGAATCTTCCTATCTTCATATCAAAGCCAACAAAGCCAGCTCATTTTGTATACGATCCCACCTCGATACACTTGTTCTTACTAGCCAAATGATGTTTATTCTAGGCAATCTTTGGCTAATGTTTGGTGTTAACTATAGAAGCTTACCTTCATCAATTATTCTCTTCTCAATGATCATGTAACAATTTTGGGATGTCAAATTCAAGTCGTAATTTTTTGTAAATCAATGATTAATAGAGGCAGTTAAAAAAAAGAGGCAGTTCAAATTTAAAATAACAAAAGGAAGGAATTGAAGTGATGTGGTACTTCATGATACTTCTTTATTAATGGACTCCAGTAGGGATGTAATTTAGGTGAGTTTAAACAAGTAATTGACAAGTGGGCATGCCCCCTGACTCTTGGACCAACTAGATTGAGCAGTAGAATTTTTTTACCGAAGCCAAAACTATGATTCTATGTTGTGTGTGTCCGTCAAAACATGGAACGGAAACAGATAAACAACAATCATTTCTAGTCCATAACGGTTAAATCGATAACCGAGCCATTAACAATTAATTACTGATTAATCGATAACTGATATCTTAATGATTCTCTAACGATATAGCATGTTTACGAACCGATAACCGATAAATCATGTTTTATAACACAAATTTCCAACTGAATGTCGGAAGGAAAAACCTTTATTTCTAGTAGCGTGGAATCTTCCTAGCTTCGTATCAAAACCAACAAAGCCAGCTCATTTTGTATACGATCCCACCTTGATACACTTGTTCTTACTAGCCAAATGATGTTTATTCTAGGCAATCTTTGGCTAATTTTTGGTGTTAACTATAGAAGCTTACCTTCATCAATTATTCTCTTCTCAATGATCATGTAACAAGTTTGGAATGTCAAATTCAAGTCGTAATTTTTTGTATATCAATGATTAATAGAGGCAGTTTTTTTAAAAAAAGCAGTTCAAATTTAAAAAACGAAAGGAAGGAATTGAAGGGATGTGGTACTTCATGATACTTCTTTATTAGTGGACTCCAGTAGGGATGTAATTTAGGTGAGTTTAAACAAGCAACTGACAAGTTGGCATGCCCCCTGACTCTTGGACCAACTAGATTGAGCAGTAGATTTACTGAAGCCAAAATTATGATTCTATGCTGTGTGTGTTGGATATGTAAAACACTTACGGGAATAGTAAATAACTATTATAGTGATCGAAAGGATAAACAACAAAGATTACAACAACAAGTTGTCAATCTCTTGATCTTGAATTGGAACTTCAAATATGGATCTTGTATTCGGAAATACAAGAACATGAACTGCTACACTTGTGGCTTGTAGATCCGCTGAGAATCCGAACGGTTAGAGTCCTTTGAGATTCAAGTTCACACCTGAAACACTTAGCAACCAATTAGATAATCACAACACCACCGGCTGAGTCGAGAGATGGCTCTCTGTCTTTAAGACAAGATTGCCCCCGTATATAGGCTTTACGGAAGTGTGGACAATTGTCTCCCAAGATGAAACAACAAACTATCAAATGTGCAAAGCCTACACAAATGATCCCAGCGAAGAACACGAATAATGAAGATTGCTAAGAGAAGGATTGCTTATCAGAAAAACTAATCTCTTTGTGGTGTTGTTAACTTGCAAGTATGTTCACTTGTTCATTTATGTTCTGTTCATCTATAGAATTGAGCCAAAGGCCTCAATTTATAGGTGTGCAAGATGACCTTTCAAATGCCCCATAATGGAATTCAATTGCCATGTAATGGATGACATTTAACCCCCAAGTAATGCAACAACATAATGGTCCAAGTAATTGGCATTAGTGGGTGGATTCAATGCCATTGAAACCACCTCAACAGCCAAACCTTTGGGATTCCGTCGAACAGTCACTGCCAATGAAGCGTCACGGCTCTGCCACATTAAAGTCGTGGCACTAATTCAGCCAGAAACTCACGATGCTCACTGCCAATCAGGCGTCGCGGCCCTTTTCCGACCTGTACCATCTTACACTTCGCACAATCCTTCATTCGTTTAACAACGTGGAACACTTGTTATTTAGCCAATAACCGTCCATCATTCTATGTCTCAAATATTTCACTTACGTACCAATATCTCTTTCATTAATGAAATTTACGATACTTGGCACTAAGATTGCACGTGTGTGGAAACGACATTTCCGACGTGCGGGGCCCCAACTGTTCGAGTCATAAATAATGGGATAAACTTAATTCCACATTAGTAAATTTCCAACAGTGTGTTTCCGTCAAAACATGGAACAGAAACAAATAAACAACAGTCATTTCTAGTCCATAACGGTTAAATCGATAACCAAATCGTTAACAATAATTATCGATTAACCAATAACTGATATCTTTGATGGAAAACAAAACATGGAAAACCAACTTAATTGTTTTATTTTATTTCAATAGTTGAAAATCGATTTAATTGGCTTGATTTATTTTTAAGAGAAAAATGACTACGAGTTATGAACACCTCTAATAGCAGGTACTTTAATTTTGTCTACCAAAAATTGAACTGAGAATATTCAACTGCTCCTGCTAAAATTTGAAACTGAGACATGGTAATTTTCCACTCACTTTAGATCATTAATTCATGTCCTTGAGTTGGGTGCTTGAACATATGACATTATCAACAAGCTAATTTCCCCTGGCCTCTCCTCCCAGAACATTCCCTGCCTATGCCAACGTGTGTTCCAGGAAGTTCTTCGTGGACTCTTTACTCATAATCAGCTAACTGTAGCTATCAAGCAATATTTTCGTTTACAAACAAGTGTTGGAAACAAGAAAGTGAAAGTATGTATATTTTAGAGACGATCATTATTAGGGATAAATGTACTTTAACATATTCATATTATTAATAAGATTAATATTTATGACATTTGCAATTATTGAATTATTATTTGATTGTTTGTAATTATTCATTAATGTGCATCCCTTGAGCTTACGTTGTCATTAATAGAGTGAGATATTGATGATAAAACGTAAC
Source organism: Anisodus acutangulus (assembly GCA_029783415.1). NCBI lineage: Eukaryota > Viridiplantae > Streptophyta > Magnoliopsida > Solanales > Solanaceae > Anisodus > Anisodus acutangulus. Next base: position 10,436,861 of record CM056507.1, read on the forward strand.
TCAAAAATAGCATCGACTAATAATCATTGAAAATGGGATATCGATGATATGTTATAAGTCGACATGTGGTCTGCATCACATTCTTAGAGAATGTAGTATGTCTCACCTGCTACTAGTAATGATTACTAGTGATGGACACATGGATACTTTTGGAAAGTATTGGTATACCCTGCTGATAAATTATTTGTTATACATGTTTAAAGTATTATCAGCGTATGGGAGATGAAGGTCCTTTGACTTGAGGTCAATACACACCTTGTTTACAGAGTAATGTACTTTGACCCTGTCCTAAGTTTAAACTCCTTATAGGATAAGATACGGCTTGTGTTGGGTACATTATGATGTAAATTAAGGTGGTAGTTGTGCCAAGAATAGGATTCATTCCTCGATTGGATATTCGAGAGAGCACTGAACTTCTCAATGATATTAGGTCGACCAAGTCATTGGCCAATGTAAGAGACATATTTAGAATATGATCTAGTTGCCGACTAATATAGATGAGTTAAAGTGATCAAGCCATTTGGATAGACAGACTGGTTGGAGAAGATGAGGGAGTAATAATCTCAACATCTTTGGCTTGATCCTCACGACAAGCAACAACTTTTGACTTAGTCCTCACTCATTTTTACTAGCTCCTTTTTACCTTGCCAGGTCATTTTTACCTCATAGTAATATTTACACAAATATTACTGCATCGCGTGAAGTAAGGCAAAATCTGTTCAGAAAATGTTGGTCCAAATGTTGTGCAACATTTGTCCCAACATACTTACACATTCATATCAATACTTTAGGAGATATATTAGATCAAATGTCACAACACCAACTCCAACATTAACAATCTCCCCCTTTTTGCCTTTCTTCACAAAACTCATTAAAATGTAAAGTTGACTAAGGATGTTGTCACAAACGTTGTCCGACATCTGTGATCAACAATTTCAAGGTCATGCTCCCCCTTAACATTTGATGACATACAAGCAAACATGTGTATACCGATTCATAGGATTAGAAAAAAAAAAATAAGCACACATATCACATATCATCCAATATAAACAAACCACAAATAGGAATATTCATTGTCAACAAATATCAATATCAATCCACTAAAGATCCTCATACAACATCGACAATAACAACATCTCCCTCATTGTTCATCATACAGCAGCAACAACTTACTACTCCTGCATAACAACTTCAAATTCCTCTGCACAGCAGCCTTTAGCTTCCTCCCCCTGCATCAGCATCATCTCCCCCTTTTTGTGAAGAAAGTAGCATCATGAAATAGTCTCTAGCTTGTATCAGGGCTTTTCTTGCAGCATCAACCTCAGAAATCTGTTGGTTGATTTTTCAAAGTTGATACACAAGCCATTCTGTAGACATTGTAGACTGTCCTGGACCAGTGTTGCCCATAATGTTGGTGACATTTTTGACAACATTTTCACTTTCAGCTTCCTTCTTCCATGGCAAGTGGATGACTATGTCCTTGCTCTTCAAAATTGCTTTTTTTTCAGTGTAAAGCTCAGCAACCTTCCCTAAAGTGTCTTCTTTCTTAAGCTCAAAGACTTGGGTGGTTAATACTTTGTAGATCAGAGAGGGAAAATAAGGATTGAAGTTGATTCTTTCTCAGCCAAGTTGGCAATTTAATGAAATATCATTTTTCCCAAATCAACTTTCAAACCTTTCCCAACTTTATACAACATGGTGGATTGTTCAAATGTCACAATTGACTCATTCATTGAAGGAAGCCAATTGCGAATAGAAATTTTGTGGAGGGTGGAAAACAGGGTTGTTAGTTTGGAGGCTAGACATCTAGGGATCCACTTTTTCATCATACGTCCAGTGAGATATTCAATCACTTCATCCCTATTGTCTATGACCTGTTCTGCTTCTCTAACATTATCTCCAACATCTAGTCTCATACATTGATTTATAATAGAAGGCGTACACAGATAGACCTTGTTGTAGAGATATACCTTCCCAAATTTCTTTGAAGAAGTCTTCTCTATAACAGGGTTCAGATTAGCGTAAAACATCTTTACTACATTATCAACATACAGTCTTTTTTCAGTGACAAATCCTAGGAGTTGTCTGTCCTTTAAGAATTCTACCAGTCCACATTCAGTACAAGAGGCAATATCAATTACTTTCTCAGGCCTGATTACTCATATTCTTGTAACAGTCCCACATTGTCACGACCCGACCCGACGGGCCGCGACTAACCGCCCTAATAACGTCATTATACTAACCTGTCACATATAATCCAACTAATCACTTAATGAGTCTGAAATCCGGCAGCATAACGCCGCAATAACAACATATGCCAGGGTAGGCAAGCCGACAAGGTCGCTTTACCCCGAATATACCTGTCTCCTGAGGAGTCACAACTAGCCAACACAATATAACAGACAAGCCGACAAGGCTGCCAACATATAATATAACAGGCAAGCCGACAAGGCTGCCACCAGATAGTAACGTATATACATGGGAACACCCCAGCACAGAATACAATAACATGACCGACTAAAACAGAGTCATAACCCTTACATACGTACAACCCACCACTGTCTACAGACCTCTATAAGAAGAAGAACGACATATGACGGGACAGGGCCCCGTCGTGCCCCTAAATCCAAACATAATTCTAAAAGGGATTCGGTACCGAAATGACAAAGCCCTGGATCAAAGGAGCTTTCCAACCTGCTGAGTAGAACCTAGGCCTGAGGTTCACCAAACTGAAAACATGTACCTGCGGGCATGAAACGCATGACCCAGGAAAGGGGGTCGATTTAAATAATGTACTGAGTATGTAAAACATGAAGCTGTAAAAGAGATCATAATTAGCCAACAGAAACAGAAGATCAGTATAAAAATAAGGATTCAAATCCAACTGTGCCATAAACCATAAAAGTCAGTTGTGCCTTATAAAAATGAGAGTCAAGGCAAGAAAACATGAATGCCTGTCCATATACATATATATACCTGTAACGTAACCCGGCCCACTAGTGCGGGACTCGGTGGAATCATATCATAACCCGGCCCATGCTGGGACTCGGTAAATCATCTCTCATCTATGGATCCATCCTACGTAACCCGGCCCTCTAGTGAGGGTCTCGGTGAACAATGCAAGGATGTGCACGAGTCGTAACCCGGCCCGGGACTCGGTGAGGTGAAGTAGTAACACTTAGCACGAGTAGATATCGTGAGTAACCATATGCAAGTAAAAATTATCATCTGACTCTCAATAAAATCATTGTAATAATGTCATAATAAACTCTTTGCTGAAAAATCATAGGCACTTCTCATAAAAATCCTCATTAGGAATTAAATTATATAAGAATTAAGTACGTCCGCCGTACTTTCATTAAATCATGCCAAAAAGAAAGAAGTAAGAGTTTCACATACCTCTTAGACGAACTAATCAACTCTATATTAGAGTACGTCTCGATTTAGAACTTCAACCTATAATAATGGTAATACGTTCGTCAATTCTATGATCGCTAGCATACTTTATATCGAATAACGACTTCTTATTTTATAAAAATTCGGGCAGCACTTCCCCTGTTTATACATGTTTCCACAACTTCCAAACGAGGCCAATAACATCAATAAACAAGCACCAATTAAGGGCACCACCAAGACAACAATAAAGGGAATTTACACACCCACTTCTCATATAAATTTAGCCTCTTAATCCACCTTAAAACAGCCCACAAAACAGCCCATGTTTCAACAACAACGAGGGTAGAATGTGAAGCCTTTCTATGCCTTTCCACACCCTTATTCCTTTAGGACTTACCTTAGCAATTACCACACTTAAACATGCATAATGGTGACTAAATTTCCAGAATTATAACACCACAAAACAGTCCCTAAAAACAGTCCATATACATCACAACATGTCCAATAATTTTATGCAAGTTCTTGGCCACAACATGCCATAATTCCATAACTCTTATCTTAATTCCTATAATCCAATTTCGGATTTTAATACTTTATAACTAATTCCAACTAAATCTCCATGTTTCCTTTCAATTTCATCATGCAATTAGTGATAATAATACAACAATAACCAACGAATCCAACAACACCAAAATCTGTCCCAAATTGGCAACTAGCCCAAAATGGTCACATGCAATGCTTAAATTCCAATTCTTCCTTAACACAAATTCATTACCTTAATTCTAACAACATGCATTCCAATTATATCATAGAAAGAAGAATTTTTATACCTCAAATTCGTCAAAACAGTCCGCAATTTTCTGCCACTGTTTTTCCGGAAATCCCCACTGTTTTGTAATTTTTCTCCTCCTTTTTGTTCACTTCTTCAACTCCAATTGACATGCAAGTGTTCTACAATGTTAAGCCATCATCCCTACACGTTTTTCTTCCAAAATTTCATCCCAAAAATCACAATTTTCTGGGCAATTTTCGGCCAAACAGTGGCTGTTTTGCCACTGTTTTCGCCACGATTTTTGGTGTTGTTTTGCTTCTAATTTTTGGTGAAGAATGTAGTCTAAGAAGAGAAGATAAAAACCTTAATTTTGGTTATGGGTGGAGGGTGATTTTCGGATTAGTGTAGAGGAGAGAATGAGAGGAGAGTTTTTTTTTTGTTAAGTGTAGAAGAAGATGAAGAGGTAATGTAAGTTTATAAGGAAAAAATCTGATTTTTCCTTTACACTTTGGCCCCCAAGTTCTTCAATTAATAAATCTCAAACCCACTTCTTTTAATTCCCGAGAATTTCATAAGCCTCGTATCCTCAATGTCATAATTTTATAATACAATACTATTCCATAACGGGAATATACAATTATTGCTATAAGTATCCAACGTCACCCTTATTGTGACCAACATCATTCCGGAATCACATCCTCTTGTATACTAATTTCCTGATTAGCATATATAAATATACTCTATATCCAAGATTCGAATCTTACCTCCTTAATTACGTCCTCTAATTATAGTCTTAAAATTACGAGGTGTAACACACATATCATGGTTTGTTTTAGAATATAATTTATCTGAGTAAGCAGATACCTCAAAGTCTGAATCGGTGGATTCGGTACTGCTGGAGGATATGGTTGTATGTGTCTCTGCAGATGTTGGCTGAAATGTAGCCTGAGATGTTGTGGCATCAGTGGCAATATTTGGAGCAGCACTTGACTTTGCAGGTCTGGGAACTCCCTTTGGAAAGAATTGTTTTAAAGGAGTGTCGTTTGGGATTTCCCTTTCTTGAGGCACATTTGGCTGCACTGAAGCATATGGTTCTTCTTCACTCTCCTATTTTGAAAGCACATAGTCCATGTCTTCACTTGCATTGCTCGAGTAAGAGGGTATAGATGTTTCATAACTAGACCTTTTGTTACTCGGTCCTTCTTGGAATGTTTTCTAAAAAAACTCTCCTCGATCGACGAGTAGGGCAAGTAGAGAGCCTTGGCCTGTTACCCAAAGATGAAAAATCAATAGTTTCATCAACATCTATAGGGTTATTATCATCTCCAGGTTAACTAATATCTAAAGATTCATCAAAACCTTTAAACACTATTGTTGTACATGGGTTTTCTGGGAGATTGGAGGAAGAGGATGGTTGTTATGTTTGTTGGGGATCATTGTGCTCGGAAGCCTCCATATTCATTGGAGGGCTTGTGCTCATTGGAGTGTTGGGGTGGATGTTGAATGACATTTGTTCTGACATTGGTGATGTTTCCATTGGTGAAAATTTTGGAGAGGGTTTTGAGAAGTTAAGGTTTCTGATAGAGATTGGAGTTTGGTTTGGTGATTCCATAGGTTAGGTAGGTAGATGTATACCCGATGTGATTTTCCCTCTTTTTTTTTTTGGGAAAAAACAGAAATGATAAAAAATAATAGCAAATGAGAGGAATACTTATATACATGACAAACCTTTCTTAGCAACAAAAATTCCTTATTTTTAGGTGTTTCAATTTTACACAATAACTTACATCTAAAATAAATATCACGGTAAGAATAAAATTTAATCTTATTATTTTAAATTCTGAAATTCCATTAAACAAGACATATAATAGAGAGTAAAATATGATATTTCAAAAATCAGATAAGAACAACATCCCAACACATATCACATTCTAAAAATGTCAACATTAATGTTAGCAACATTTTGGACGACAAAAGTATTTTGCTCCCACAAGAATTTCCAGATTTGGCTACAAACCAAGACACGTTTTATATGCACTTTATGAGTTTGACAACTGGACCAATGTAATATTTTCCCATCGCGTCCTTAGTCTAATCATATAACACTATAAAAGAATTTTTCGTGTCAAAAATAAGAATACTTTTATGGTATTCTCAAATCTTTATTGAAGCACTCGATACTCCTATAGAATAGAACAATATATTTATACGTGCTTTGCCTATTTTCCACAGTTGCCAAATATTTGTAAAGGCTTTGCCTTATTTTGGTTCTCCCTTTTTATGATATATTTTTTTTATCATCGCAGGGAAATGTATCACTTTGATAACATATACTTATTGAAGGATCATGCTTGTGTGATTAAAAATTATGCACCATACATCAACAATGATCAGTTAGTGATATAACATAGACATTAATCAAAAATGCCTTTTTAAAGATTACAAAGACCACGAGATTTCTTTAAACTAGAAAGTCTCTCATGGTCCAAAACTTTTATAAAAATATCAGCAAGTTGATGAAGAGTGTCAACATGTTCAATTTGAACTAACTTTTTTTCAACTAAATCTCTTAAAAGTGATGTCCAATATTAATATGTTTTGTACGTGAGTGCTGAACTGGATTTTTAGAAATATCTATATCACTCAAATTATCATAGTACAAAATCAAAATGTGGCTAGTAAATCCATAGTCGTCTAACATGTGTTGTAGCCATAGTAATTGAGAGCAACAACTTCCAGCTGCTAGATATTCAGATTCAACAGTTGAAAGTGAGACACAGTTTTGTTTACGACTATACCAACAAGGTTATTTCCAAGATAAAACCATCCTCCACTTGTACTTTTTCTATCATCCACATCTCTAGCCCAATCCTATTCACTAAATCCTATTATTTTAGGATTAGTGTCTTTGAAATACCAGATTTCCAACTCACATGTGCCAGCAACATATCGAATAATACGTTTCACGGCATTTAAGTGGGACATTTTGGGACAGGCTTGAAAATGTGCACAAACACAAACACTAAACATAATATCTGGGTGACTAGTAGTAAGATAAAGAAGGCTACCTATCATAGATTGATATAATGTTGGGTCGACATTTTCACTAATATTATCCTTACATACCTTCTGCGATGAATCTATTGGCGTTTTCATCTGTTTAGAATTCTCCAAACCAAATGTTTTAACTAGATTCTTGGCATATTTACTCTGTGAGATGAAAATTCCATCTTCACTTTGCTTTATCTTCAAGACTAAGAAAAAAGTTAATTCTCCAATCATGCTCATTTTAAATATCGATGACATAGCTTCAATAAATGAATTTAGGTACGACTGTGAAATCGATCCAAAGACTATTTACAGCATCGACAATAGCAACAGCTCCTTCCTTACTCATCATACAACAGCAGCAGCTTTCTACTCCTGCATAATAGCTTCAACTTCCTTAGCACAATAGCCTTTAGCTTCCTTCCCTGCATCAGCATCATCTCCCCCTTTTTGTGAAGAAAGTAGCATCATGAAATGGTCTCTAGCTTGTATCAAGGTATTTCTTGCAGCATCAACCTCAGAAATCTGTTAGTTGATTTTTCTAATTTGATCCACAAGCCATTCTGTAGACAGTGTAGACTATCCTGGACCAGTGTTGCCCAGAATGCTGGTGACATTTCTGGAAACATTTTCACTTTCAGTTTCCTTCTTCCAAGGCAAGTCGTTGACTCTATCCTTGCTCTTCAAACTTGCTTTGTTTACAGTGTAAAGCTCAGGAGCCTTCCATAAAATGTCTTATCTATTAGGCCCAATGTCTTTGGTGGTTAATACGTTGTAGATCAGAGAGGGAAAGGGAAGGATTGAAGTTGATTCTTTCTCAGCCAAGTTGGTAATTTGATGAAATATTATTTTTCCCAAATCAACTTTCAAACCTTTCCCAACTTTATACAACAGGATGGCTTGTTCAGATGTCACAATTGACTCATTCACTAAAGGAAGCCATTTGTGAATAGCGATTTTGTGGAGGGTGGAAAATAGGGCTGTTAGTTTGCTGGGGATCATTGTGCTCGGAAGCCTCCATATTCATTGGAGGGCTTGTGCTTATTGGAGTGTTGGAGTGGATGTTGGATGACATTTGTTCTGACATTAGTGATGTTTCCATTGGTGAAAAGTTGGGAGAGGGTTTTGAAAAGTTGGGGTTTTTGATAGAGATTGGAGTTTGGTTTGGTGATTCCATCGGTTAGGTAGGTAGATGTATACCCGATGTGATTTTCCCTCCTCTTTTTTATTTTTATGGGAAAATCGGAAATGATAAAATAATAGCAAATGAGAGGAATATTTATATACATGACAAATATTTTCTTAGCAACAAAAATCCCTTATTTAGGTTTTTCTATTTTATAAAATAACTTACACCTAAAATATTGGGATAAAAAATAAACATCACGGTAGGAATATAATTTAATCTTATCATTTTAAATTCTGAAATTCCATTAAATAAGGCATATGATAGAGAGTAAAAATTGATAATTTTAAAATCAGATAAGAACAACATCCCAACACATATCACATTCTGAAAATGTCAACATCAATGTTAGCAACATTTTGGACGACAAAAGTATTTTGCTCCCACAAGAATTTCCAGATTTGGCAACAAACCAAGACACGTTTTATATGCACTTTATGAGCTTGACCACTGGACCAATGTAATATTTTCCCATCGCGTCCTTAGTCTAATCATATAACACTATAAAAGAATTTTTTTGTCAAAAATAAGAATACTTTTATGGTATTCTCAAATCTTTATTGAAGCACTCGATACTCCTATAAAATAGAACGATATATTTATACGTGCTTTGCCTATTTTCCACAGTTGCCAAATATTTGTAAAGGCTTTGCCTTATTTTGGTTCTCCCTTTTTATGATATATTTTTTTTATCATCGCAGGGAAATGTATCACTTTGATAACATATACTTATTGAAGGATCATGCTTGTGTGATTAAAAATTATGCACCATACATCAACAATGATCAGTTAGTGATATAACATAGACATTAATCAAAAATGCCTTTTTAAAGATTACAAAGACCACGAGATTTCTTTAAACTAGAAAATCTCTCATGGTCCAAAACTTTTATAAAAATATCAGCAAGTTGATGAAGAGTGTCAACATGTTCAATTTGAACTAACTTTTTTTCAACTAAATCTCTTAAAAAGTGATGTCCAATATTAATATGTTTTGTACGTGAGTGCTGAACTGGATTTTTAGAAATATTTATATCACTCAAATTATCATAGTACAAAATCAAAATGTGGCTAGTAAATCCATAGTCGTCTAACATATGTCGTAGCCATAGTAATTGAGAGCAACAGCTTCCAGCTGCTAGATATTCAGATTCAACAGTTGAAAGTGAGACACAGTTTTGTTTACGACTATACCAACAAGGTTATTTTCAAGATAAAACCATCCTCCACTTGTACTTTTTCTATCATCCACATCTCCAGCCCAATCCTAGTCACTAAATCCTATTAATTTAGGATTAGTGTCTTTGAAATACCAGATTCCCAACTCACATGTGCCAGCAACATATCGAATAATACGTTTCACGGCATTTAAGTGAGACATTTTGGGACAGGCTTGAAAATGTGCACAAACACAAACACTAAACATAATATCTGGGCGACTAGTAGTAAGATAAAGAAGGCTACCTATCATAGATTGATATAATGTTGGGTCGACATTTTCACTAATATTATCCTTACATACCTTCTGCGATGAATCTATTGGCGTTTTCATCTGTTTAGAATTCTCCAAACCAAATGTTTTAACTAGATTCTTGGCATATTTACTCTGTGAGATGAAAATTCCATCTTCACTTTGCTTTATCTTCAAGACTAAGAAAAAAGTTAATTCTCCAATCATGCTCATTTCAAATATCGATGACATAGCTTCAATAAATGAATTTAGGTACGACTGTGAAATCGATCCAAAGACTATGTCATCCACGTAGATTTGAACAATTATAATATCTATACTGTGTCGTTTAATAAACAAAGTATATCAGCTTTGCCACGGTTGAAACCAAATTCAAGAAGAAAGTTAGTTAAACGACCATACCATGCATGAGGGGCTTGTTTCAACCCAGACAAAACCTATTTAAGCTTGTACACATAGTGTGGATGGTAAGGATTTTCAAATCCTTTTGGTTGTTCAACATATACCTCCTTGTCTAGCCAACCATTCAAGAAGGCACCTTTTACATCCATTTGGTGTAAAGTAATTTTCAGACAATACGCAATAGCAAGTAAAAGTCTAACCGACTCGATTCTAGCTACATGTGCGAAGGTTTCATCAAAATCAATTCCTTCAACAGTTCAACATGAGTATAACCTTGTGCAACTAGACGTGCTTTGTTTCTAACAATTGTTCCCAATTCGTCTGATTTATTTTTAAAAATTCACTTAGTTCCAATTATATTTGTATTATTTGGACGTGGAACTAAGTCCCAGACTTCATTTTGAGAAAATTGTTCAAGCTCTTCTTGCATTGCTTGTATCTAGAAATTATCTTTAAGTGCTTCTACAACATTCTTTGATTCTAATGTATATATAAAACAAGAAAGACTAACCTCTTGGTATATGGTTTACATATACACACACCTTACCATTTCTCTATAGTTGAGTGGTTCTTTGCCTCTTGTTCTAATTCCTTCAAAAACTCCCCCTATCACTTGGCCCGTTGGATGATTCTTCATAATCCTTGATGAGGGGTCCCTACGAACTTGGTCTAATAATTCAGAACTTGACTCCTCATCTGTGGCCTATGCGATCTCTATTGATATTTTGGATGTTGCTTCAAGTGGGACAACATTTGTGGCAACATCCAATTCTTCTACAATCTGTGGACTTCCACTATATCTATAATGTTATTTTCAATATTTTTTCCTGAAACATCAGAAAAATCATCAAAGATAATATTTACAGACTCTTATACAGTTCTGGATCTCAGATTGTATACTTGATAAGCATGACTATTTTGTGAATAGCCAACAAAAATTCCTTTATCACTCTTAGAGTCAAATTTTGCCAAATGATCCCTGTCATTTAAAATATAACAAATACACCCAAAACATGAAAGTAAAGCAAGTTTTGTTTCTTTCCATTTATAATCTCATAGGGTGTCATCTTTGTTCCTGGTCTTAAATAGACTCTATTAGCGATGTGATTAGCAGTATTCACGGCTTCTGCCCATAAACATTTTGACAAATATTTAGAACTAAGCATCACTCTAGCCATTTCTTGCAATGTCCTATTCTTCCATTCTGCAACCCCATTCTGTTGAGGAGTTTTGGGGGAAGAAAACTCATGGAAAATTCTCTTTTTCTCACAAAAAAAATGTGAATGAACTATTTTCAAATTCTTTTCCAACTATTTTCAAATTCTTTTCCATGGTCGGGTCTAATCTGAAAAATAGGAGAATAGAATAAATTTCTAATTCTAGAGTACAAGATTTTAAACATGTCAAACGTTTGTGATTTTTCTTCAAAACATATATCCAAGAATATCTAGAAAAATCATCTACTATCACAAAGGAATACCTCATGCCTCCTATACTGTCTACTTCAATTGGACCCATTAAGCCTATATGTAGCAATTGAAAACAGTGAGACGTACCTGAATGTTGTCCGTCGTGTTGGACAACATTATGAGAGACACGGATTTGCTTACCTTTCAAACAATATTCACAGACAGTTTTACCTTTATGGCTAAGTTTGGGTATGTCTCTAACAGCTTCATATGAGACCAAATTTTCTAAATTGCGGTAGTTGACATGCCCCAACTTTTGATGTCATAGTGTTGTGTCCTGGACCTTAGCATTATTGCATGTTTCTTGTCTTACAACAAGATATCAATTGTCATCTGTTCTTGTACCTGTCATAACACATATATTTGCTTCATTTGTCACTTTACAGGCAATCTTATTAAATTTTACCTCAAGATTGTTATCACACAGTTGACTTATACTAATCAAATTAGCCATTAAGCCCTCAACGTGTAAGACATTTCTTAAGGCTGGAAATTCATGAATATCCAAGATTCCTTTTCCAATTATTTTGCTTTTACTGCCACCTCCAAAAATCACGTTTCCTCCATTGAATGACTCATAGTTCTTTAGAAAACCTTTTGTACCTGTCATGTGGCGAGAACATCCACTATCAAAGTACCAAGAATCTGAAATATTAGTCTTAATGCAGTTATAGCAACATTACATGTTACATTATTTTTAGAAACACAAACTCTCTTAAAACATTTTTTATCTTTTTTCTCAGAAATGTTGCTTCGATTGTTATCCTGAATGTTGGACAACATTTTAGGCAACATTTTGCTCACATAATTTTAAAGTTTGAAACAATATGGTTTTAAGTGTCTATGGGAGTTACAGTGATGACACACAAACTTCATATTCTTTGACATATATGAGAACCTATTATTCATTCCTTTTTCTTTTACAAAGCATATTTTCTCATTTTTATCAAATAGATTAGAGCATATGGTTTTAAAAGAGTTTTCGTACCCAATTCCTGCATGTGAAGGTTTACTAAAGTTGAGTATCTCATTCAATTTCGAAGTCCACATGTTGAGCTTACGAAAGGTTGCTTCGGCTAAATCCAATTTTGCACGGATCTTACCAAATTAAATATCTTTTTTGGTAAGTGCAACCTCAAGTCGGGTTAACGTGCCTTTTAATACTAAATTCTCATGAGTTAAAGATTTTACCTTTTTGTCAAGTTGCTTGGATTCTATGATTAAGGCTTTACAAATATTTTATAATTCATTAATCATATCATATTTGCATTCAACTTGATCCATACAATCCGCCTCACTAACAGAAATAGAACCACTAAAGTAATAGACATCAGAATAGTTAAAGAATTCATACATTTCTAATGTCGCTGAGGATGTTGATGTCGTTGCTGATGTTGGATAAAATGTCGTGGCATCTGAGACAACATTGTATATGACATCTTCATTATCCGATAGAGACTGTTCAAAAATAGTATCCAACATTGCTTGTGTTTCAATTTCACGATCTCCTTCATCTCCCCATTCATCATCACTAAGAGAAACTCATATGTTCTTACCAAATTTTCTAAGAGTGTCTGCACATTCGCTAGCATAGTGACCCCAACCCGAGCATGTATGACATTGCACAGACTCAAGTTGTTTGGGATCAAATTTGGTACGATCTGAGTTGGTTCTTCTTAGTTAATTTCCTTTTTTTACATTTGGAAGGAATCTAGTGTGCTTTTGATTGAAGACTTGGTTTTGATGCTCTTTAGATTTAGATTGATCTCTCTTATTGTTGAACTTACTTACCATCGAATTGTATTTTCGAGTTAGTAAGACAATATTTTCACCATCACCAATTTCTTCAAGATTCTTATCCTCTTGTTCGATTTGACTCTCCGATGATTGAATTTGAATTGCCACATTCTTGCTTTTATACAATTCCTTTTGATTCTCAATGTTCATCTCGTAAGTTTTGAGAATGTTCATCAAGGTAATTGTGACAAGATTGTGAGCTTCTTCAATAGCATAAATCTTTAAATTGAACTTTTCAGAATGAGAACGGAGAGCCTTTTCAACAAGTTGAGTGTTGATTAATGGTTCACCAAGCACTTGACATTCATTTGAGATGTCAATCAACTTTTTAAAATAAGATTTAACATCATCCGCTTCTTCCATCCTTAAACGTTCATATTTACTCATGAGCACGCGTAGCTTTGTTCGATGAACACTTGAGCTACCTTCACAATGAATTTGTAAAGTATCCCATGCATCCTTAGATGTGGGGCAGTTTTGAATGAGTTTGAACATGTACATATCAACCCATCCAAAAACTGCATTCAATACTTTTTCGTTAAAGCTAGCAATATTGGTTTCTTCTGTAATCCATTCGGATTTAGGTTTAACAAGAATGTCACATTCATCACCCGGTGGTAACATTGGAACAACATACCCATTTGTTATAGATCTCCATGCCCTTTCATCAATTGATTTGATATGAGAATGTAGCTGAATCTTCCGATAGGTATAATTTGATCCATCTAAAATAGGAAGCCTACCAATAGTTGGATTTATAGCTTATGATAACAGGATCAAGCACTTATTGTGTTAAGTGTCAGCTCTTATACCACTTGTAGGGGACTATGGAATAATAAAAACAAAACGAAATAAACTCAAATGCCAATTCTGTTTTCGAATGTCGGAAATTATTTCATCCGACAACAGTAACAACACTTTAGCAAAATAGAAAACTTTGAAGAGTAAATGCAACAAAAATTTAAAGAACACAAAGGTTTTAAATTTTCATAAATTATATATATGATATAACTTATGATGGTCAATGACCAAATGTATTGTATATATATTATATACAAATATACAAATTCCTTTTTTTTTTTATAGATTTACAAGATAAAATGGAAAGGAATTAAAAGTTGAAGTCGCAGATAACTTCTACCTGAAAAATCTAACTAAGTAGACATAGACAACATCTCATTACAATCGCTCCATACAAAACTAATCTAGTATCTAAACAACAATTGTAATGTTGGACAGAATGTTGTCAACACACTCGGGCAACACTGGTGATACAAATTTCTGAGATGAAATCTTGAGAGCTCTCTTGGTATTTTTACTTTCTGGATCCCGATACTCTGTAGTAGCCTCTCTATTTATAGTAGAAGGTCTTCCTTGAAAAGCTTATCGATCAGTTGTGGAAGTTGAGGGAAAGGTGGACTGCTGGTGGGATTGGTTGGAGAAGATCAGGGAGTAATAATCTCAACAATTTTGGCTTGATCATCACGACAAGCAACAACTTTTGACTTAGTCCTCACTCATTATTTACCAGCTCCTTTTTACCTTGCCAAGTTATTTTTACCTCATAATGATATTTATACAAATATTACTGCATCGCGTGAAGTAAGACAAAATCTATTAAGAAAATGTTGGTCTGAATGTTGTGCAACATTTGTCCCAACATACTTACACATTCATATCAATACTTTAGGAGATATGTTGGGTCAAATGTCACAACACCAATTTCAACATTAACACAACTGAATATAAAAAAACTAAAAAACATTTTCCTCCATGCCTAACACACCCACAATTAAAAGTATTAGTGAATATTGAAAGATATTCACCATATATTTTGTAATTATTAGTGTTGTGTAATTATGGTAGATATAGGATTCTTATTGTATTAGAATTCCATTGTACACACTATATATATTTGAATTAATGAGAAAAACTCTCCAATAAAGATTAATACAATCTTACATGGTATTAGAGCCAAAACCTAAACCCTGTATTTTTCTTCCAAATCGCCGCCGCAACCCACCCCCTCAATCTTTTCTCGGTCGGCAGCCTACTCCTCTTGCCGAAAATATTTCTTTCTTTTTTTTTTGTTTCCTCACCCACATTCATCCACTATAATGACTCCTCCCACATCTCCCATAGTGGCCTGAACCTCCCAGTCATTATCCCCACCCCACCCACGTCATTCTTTTCACCCTCCGTTCATCCAACACTTACCATAACCAATATTAAAAATTTCATTCCTGTGATTCTGGACCAAGAAGACGATCAGTATTTCTTGTGGGTTAAACTTTTCTATATCCATGGATGTGTCTATAACGTGCTGGATCACATTGACGACTCCTTCCCTCGCTCTATTGAGGTTGATGACCCGACATGGCGCCGTCTTGATGCCATTGTCAAACAGTGGATATATGGCAGCATCTCTAAGGACTTGCTTCATACGATAATGAAAATCGGTGCCTCGGCTCGGTAGTTATGGATTCGGTTAGAGGAGATTTTCAGGACAACAAGCACACCCGTGCCGTTTACTTGGAAGAACAATTCAATAATACACGTTTTGAAATTTTTTCTAACATGCCCGAATATTGTAAGCAGTTGAAACTAGTTGCAGACCAATTGTCCAAAGTGGGAACGCCTATTTCCGAAACAAATATGGTTCTCCAACTAGTTGCTGGTCTACCAAAAGGGGAATATGATACTCTCGCCACAATGATACAACATGCCATCCACTACCCAGCTTCAACAAGGCTCATTCACAATTATTGTTGAAAGAAACTCGACGTGTCAAGCAGGATGAACATAATCAAAAGGCATTAGCAGTTGAAACTCTCGCGCAGACCACCACCGTCGCCAGCCAACCACTACCACAGGAAAACCACCAACCGCAGCGGCGGTAGGGGCGGCAGAGGCCGCGACAATGGTCGTGGAGGCAAAGGTCGTGGCAAAGGAGGACGCCAACAGCCCAACACTCCTCAATAGTTTATATGGGCTGGCCCAACTCTCTGGTTCAATCCAGGAAATTGGGCCTCAGCCTACGGTCCATACCCAACAGCAGGAGCCCAATTTCCACAAGCTTGACAACCCGACATTCTAGGCTCGGGACCAGGCCCATGGCATCCATCACCAACTGCCTAGCAGGCCCATCTGTCTGCAGCCTATCCAACGCCGCAGAGTTACGGCTTGGCCCCATCTGATTTGGGCCAGGCCTTTGCCATTTTAAACTTGCAACAACCCGATCAAAATTGGTACATGGACACGAGAGCCACATCTCATCTCACCCGCTCCTTAGGTAATCTCTCCAAACTATTTCGTTTAAAGTATCCTCAATATACTACGGTTGGTAATGGTCATCGCATTCCAATTAACGATTATGGTACCACCTATACACAACCACCTCACCCGCCTTTCTCCCTAAATAACGTCCTTTATGCTCCCAACATCATTAAAAATTTAATATCTGTCAGGAAATTCACTCGTAATAATTATGTGTCTGTTGAGTTTGACCCCTTTGGTTTTTCTTTGAAGGATCTACGTATAGGGACACCTCTTACGAGATGCAATAACACATGGGACCTATATCCTTTCTCATCCTCTTTCGCTGTCAGTTCGCGATCACACACCTCCCTTGCTGCTATCTCTCCATCAACTTGGCACAATAGGCTTAGACACCCAGGAGCTCCTGTGTTTAATTTTCTTAGAAGCAATAATTTTATTCATTGTAATAATGGAAAACTTCCAAACACTATTTTTCTTGCCCTTTAGGCTAATATGTTCGCCTTCATTTTAAGTCATCTTTAAGTGTTACGTTTTCTCCTTTTGATATTGTTCATGCTAATATATGGACATCTCCTATTACTAGCTCACTGGGACATAAATATTATCTAGTCTTATTAGATGATTTCTCTCATTTTATTTGGATTTACTCACTAAAATTCAAGTCGGAAGTTTTTGCCAAGTTTCTTGAATTTCGTATTTTTATCAAAACATAATTTGAAAAAGCCATCAAATCTTTCCAATGCGATAATGGTTGTGAATTTAATAATTTCACGTTTCACAAATTTTGCAAAAATAATGGCATAGTTTTTTGGTTTTCGTGTCCCCATACCTCCCCTCAGAATGGCAAAGCAGAACGAATCATCCGCACCATAAATAACATGGTTTGTACTCTCCTTTTCCATGCATCTCTCCCTCCCTCCTTTTGGGTCTATGAAGTCAAAATGATAGAATACATCCTTTAATATTTTACCTACAAGTACTTTCCATAACATGACCCCAACCGAAATGTTATACCGTCGGATCCCCTCCTATGATCACCTTCGGATCTTCAGTTGTCTTTGCTACTCAAATCTTGTCTCCACTGCCCCTCACAAATTAGCACCCCGAACCACTCCATGTGTCTTCATAGATTTTCCGTCTAATCATAGGGGCTATTTGTGCTATGACTTGTCCACTCATCAAATTCTCGTCTCTCGTCACATCACGTTTGACGAGATAATTTTCCCCTTTGCAAACATCCAAAAGTTCTGAAACACGGACTATACCTTTCTAGATGAGTCTAACACCTCCCCTGTCATACTTATCGAACTTTGTCGTACTACCACCATAACTCCCACATCACCGCCACCGTCACGTGTCACTGCCACTACCGGAAGTCTGTCCGTCTAGTCTTGGCCCTTGCCGATTGCCTCAACCACCACCGGCAATCGGTCTACTGCATATCCAACCCATCCAGTCGTTGCATTCCCATCCACCGGCAAACTTCACCGACAACCCTAGTGTCGCCGCCACTCCAGTCAACCAGACTAGCCCCATCATTGTATCGGTGCCTCGAACCCAACACAATACTAGTACCCAGACCCCAATCGCCCTACCTCTAGGGATGGAAAAACTGACCCGACCCATAGGTCCCGACCCGTACCGACCCGGTCAACGCAGGTAATTACCCACTTTGACCGACCCATGGATTGGGTAGGGTATTAACCCAACTGTCTGAGGATGGGTTAGGGGCAGGTAATGATATGGCTGAACCCTACCCGTTACCCGATGGGTAGGATACCCGACCCTATCCGACCCATCCCTACCCTACCCGATCCATGTATATATAATTATAATTAATTTTAATTATAAAGATAATATATATCCTATAAAGATAATATATATAATTGTAATTAATTGTAATTATAAAGATTATATATATATATATATATATATATATATATAATTGTAAAAAAAATATGAATCAACTGTTGTATCAGAGTCTGCATTTAGTACCGGGAGGAGAGTAGTTAGCGTACAACGCAAGTCGACTTCACCCATCAACAATTGAAGCATTGATGTACTCTTAGAGTTGGTTCTGGAATATTGTGAAAGGTAAATTGTGAATACATTTGTTTACAAATTTCAAAATTCATTCAATTTAGAATTTTATGTTCATGATTCATAT
This sequence comes from Anisodus acutangulus, assembly GCA_029783415.1. Taxonomy (NCBI): domain Eukaryota; kingdom Viridiplantae; phylum Streptophyta; class Magnoliopsida; order Solanales; family Solanaceae; genus Anisodus; species Anisodus acutangulus. The sequence goes on from CM056507.1 coordinate 10,455,848, forward strand.
TTTTTTTAATTGTGTGATTTTAGATGAAGTTCCTAGTACTACATCAAACTTAGTTGAATGTTCAGCCATTTGTGTTGATGAAGATGTGGATAATGAAGGTATGAAATCTTACATCTATTACTTATTAATAAATGAAGGTGTAATTTTTTTCTATTTGGTTAATTCAATTAATTTTTTACCAATGTTGTAGATCCTTTGATAATACTTTGAAGATTTTTCAATGGTCAATGCAGTGCTTTGTTGTTCCAAAGGTATGACTTTTGTTGTGTTTTTCTTCCTTTATATTGAGATATAATTCTTTCTATATAATCTCTTTTTTTATCATTTTTCTTTTGTTTTTCATAGATTTATGGAGAAGCACACTAAAAGTTTGAAGACATTGAAGACATGTTTGATGTAATTGCATTTTGTTTTTGAGATGACATTAGTGTTTGGACAAATGTTTTTCATAGAACTTTGATTGTATTTGATAATTCTGAAACTTATTTGGTAATATATTTTATGAAATTTATAGAATTTTTGTATTTTATTAGAGGAAGTGTATAACCCGTGGGTACTCGATACCCAAAAGGGGAAAATAAGGGTATGGAAATTATATACCCAGTGGGTAATGGGTAGGGTATGAGTGGCACATTTGGGAGGGTGAGTAGGGTATGAGAATCCCAAAACTCGACTCACTACCATCCCTACCTACTGCAGCCCTGTCACACCCTACCCAACCCTTCCCCATTGCCGGATCCGGCATACAGTAGCCCCCACCTACCCAATCGGACCAGCTCCCCGACCCAATACAACCTGTCTCAGTTACCCGACACCACCAGTCATACCATACTCCGTCGACCAAACCCAACACCCACCCGACACCGTCGTTGCCAACCAAACCCCTAACCCGACACCCTACCAAAATACCCAACCTACTCCTGCCCCCTACACACCATATGGAAACCTGTGCCCAACACGGAATTTTCAAACCCAAAGTCCATTTTAACCTATCCACACAAACCATATCCCCAATTCCCAAAAATCCAAAATTTGCCAAATTTGACCCTAATTGGAATGCGGTCATGCGTGAGGAATTTAATGCTTTAATGAAACAACACACTTAGGATTTGGTTTCTAGACCAGATGGGGTGAATGCGATCCAATGCTTGTGGCTTTTTCATCCCAAATACAGAGACAATGGTGACTCATAGAGATATAAGGCGAGACTTGTGGCTAATGGTACTAATCAGCGGGAGGGTATTGATTGTGGTGAGACGTTCAGTCCGGTTGTTAAATTGGATATCATTCGCACAGTTCCGAGCATTGCTATGGGTAAGCATTGGATGATTCGTCAGCTTGATGTGAATAATGCTTTTTACATGGGGAGTTGAAAGAAACTGTTTACATGCACCAGCCGCCAGGATTTGCCTATCCGGAGGCCCTCATTATGTATGTCGTCTTTGTAAGTCACTTTATGGTTTGAAACATGCCCCCAAAGCGTGGTACGAATTCTTTGCTAATTACATTATGCAGATTGAGTTTGTATGTAGCAAGTGTGATAATTCTCTCTTCATTTTTCATCGAGGTAGTAACATTGCTTATTTATTGTTATATGTGGATGATATTGTTCTTACTGCTTCATCTGATGTGTTGAAAATGAGATCATTGCCCTGCTTAAATTCGAATTTGCTATGACTGACTTGGGGAAGTTGAATTACTTCTTGGGGATATCAGTGACCAGATCTGCAGATACTATGTTTCTGTGTCAGCGTAAGTATGCAGAGGAGATTGTGTACAGGCTAAAATGGCGAACTGCAAGATCATGCCCACTCCAGTTGACTCTAAATCGAAGCTCAGTGTTATTGGCAGTGATCCAGTGTCCGATCCAACTCTTTATAGGAGCCTTGCATGTGCACTTCGACATCTTACTTTCACCGGGACTGATATTGCTTATGTTGTTCATTAGGTGTGTTTGTTTATGCATGCCCCCATGGAGCCTAATTTTACTGCTCTTAAACATATCATTCGATACGTCAAGGGCACACTTGATTATGGATTGCATCTCTATCTCTCTGCACCGACCAGATTGTTTTCATATACGGATGCAGATTGGGCAGGCTGTTCGGACACGCGACGCTCCACCTCCGGCTATTGTGTGTTCTTAGGGGATAATCTCATTTCATGGTCTGCCAAGAGGCAAGCCACCCTATCTCATTCAAGTGCAGAAACAGAGTATAGAGGCATTGCTAATGTTGTTGTTGAGATCTGCTGTCTCCAAAACCTTCTTTTGGAGCTTCAGTGTCTCTTGCGTAAGGCGTCTTTGGTATACTGTGATAATAAATCTGCAATATACTTATCTCATAATCCGGTTCAGCATCAACGAACCAAACATATTGAGATGGACATACACTTTGTTCGTGAAAAGGTTGCTATAGGTCATGTTAAGGTGTTGCATGTGCCTTCTTCGTATCAGTATGTGGATATCTTCACCAAAGGACTTCCTCGATAACTCTTCCTAGACTTTAGATCCAGTCTCAGCGTCCGGCCTCCTCCCACTCCGACTGAGGGGGTGTATTAGTGAATATTAAGAGATATTCATCATATATTTTGTAATTATTAGTGTTGTATAATTATGGTCGATATATGATCCTTATTGTATTAGGATTCCACTGTGCACACTATATATATTTGTATTAATGAGAAAGACTCCCACGAGAGATTAATACAATATTAAAAAAAAAAAACATCCCATTAGTTTTTTAATACATGAAATTAGTGCAAAATGTGACATAACATAAAATACATCGAGACATTTGGGTGGTACCAATACTAGAACATGCAACTCTTATCTTATATAGTAAGTAGAAATGAAGGCTTGAATTAATTAAGTAGACCCCAGAGGTCAACATCAAGATCAGCAGAAAAGTCACTCCAACCAATTTTGGTTCCAACACCATTGATACCATCCTCGGATATTTCTGGTACTAATATTTCCTCGTCCAACAATTTTTGTCTCTCCTCATTAGACGTCATCTTTAATGGTGGCGACGTGCTGCTGCCAACTGCAAATTCGTCATTGCAGTTAGCAGCCAGCAGTAAACTTGCCCACCATTCGACGTTGTCATGTTCTTTCGTCGACGCTTCTGCCGTAGTTATTGGCTTCTCCATAATCATTTTCCCTCTGCTGCCTTCAGTGGTATTTTTTGTGATACTTTTGTTGTTGCAGTACCAAGAAGCATTATTATTCTTTGCGCTTGAAAGTTTCCGAGGTTGAGGTCTTATTATAGTGTGTTTGTTGGTGATCTCAATGGCTTTGAACTTATTGTTAATCTTTTGTTGGTCAAGATGATGAGGAGCAATATTTAACTTCTTTTGAAAGTGAGTGTTCCAGTAGTTTTTCACATCGTTTGCTGTTCTTCCCGGCAGTCTCCCAGCAATAAGTGACCATCTACACATGTAGTGAAGCAATTAAAAATTTAAGCTGCTTCTCTTTTATACACCCCTTACGAAAATTTAATTAGGAAGGTTTTTTTAAAACTATTTTGCTCTTATTTATGTTGTAACATATAATCTCTCATTCATCGAATATTTACTCTATTTGTAGTCTTCAAAAATAATTATTATTAATGGTAAAATGAAAAAATATAGTAATTAATTATATCTTAAACTTCTAAAATAATAAATAATTTTGAGACATTTATTTTTAAAAATCACAAAAAACAATTTGAAATGAAAGAAGTAATTTATTTATATAAATGTTTAAACTTTTAGATCGTCACACATAGTCAATATGGTATATATTATAGAAGATCACAAGAGTTTGCGAGTTTAAATCATACCGCCATATCCATTAAAACAAAATACTACTCCTGTGTTTGACTCTCATTGTACAATAGAATACTCACGCGAGAGGGCAATGTCGAGACATAATTCAATTATGTAATAAATATCATACTTTTTCTAGTCGAGTAGTACTTTATGAGATAGTTGAACAATAATTCACGAGGAGATCGATCTATGGGTTCTTGGGAATCCATCATTTTGGCCTAGAAATTATATATATACGGTAAAGAATGGATATTGGGATTAACTCAATCCCAAAAGTTAGTTTGTATGGTGAGGATTGTCCAAGTCCATATAAGGAGTTCATGTTCCCATTCCATTTCCGATGTGGGACTCTTAACACTCCCCCGCACGCCCAGACTTCGTTAACTCGAGCGTGGACAATATAATTTGGGAGCCCAACATCAGTGAACAAAGTTGGAATTGGTCTGACTCTGATACCATATAAACAATGGATCTTGGGCCTAACTCAACCCCAAAAGTTAGCTTGTAGGGGGAGAATTGTCCAAGTCCATATAAGGAGTTCATATTCTCATTCCATTTCCGATTTGAGACTCTTAACATATAATTCATTTGTTTCAATTGATATGGCACCATTAAGATTTCGAGATTCACAAGTCTTTCTTTGATCATAATTTTTCATATATCTTTTAAATATTTTGAATTATCAATTATCATGGCTTATTGTACTTTTTACATAATTTCCAAATATATAAATTTTATTTCAAAATCCTTAAAGATTTCATACCCGAATCATGGTAAAAAATAAATTGTTTGATTCTCGAAATCCGAACTGTGCTACATAAATTGCGACAGAAGGAGTATATATTTAAGAAATTTATTAAATATCTATAAATACTTAATTATAACAGTAGTTATTACATATTAATTTGAGATTGCAACAAAAAATCCTAAACTTTAAATCATAAATCTGTAGGTGTAGAGTGTGCAATAAGACATTAAAGTGATAAACATTAACTTGCCTGTTGCCTAAAAGCTTATGAAGCCTCAACATGAGATCTATTTCATCAGAAGAGAAGTCACCTCTCTTTATGTGTGGACTTAGATAATTCAGCCACCTAAGTCTGCAGCTCTTCCTGCATCTATTCAAACCTGCATGTATTCATAAAAATAAAAAAAAATAAAAATATATATATATATATAAAAAAAAGCAAAATGATTTATATATGTTACACATATATGTACAAGTACTTTGTAAGGACGGATCTTCATTATTAATTACGCGTTCAGCATGATTGAGTAGTTGTGATCTATATAATGTATTTGTATTAGAATTATATTTGTAAAGAATGGATTTTGGGCCTAACTCAACCCTAAAAGCTAGTTTGTTGGGTGAGGATTGTCCAAGTCCATATAATGAGTTCATGTTCCCATTGCATTGGGACTCTTTAACACTCCTCCGCACGCCCAGACCTCATTAACTGGAGCGTGGACAATATAATTTGGGGGTCTAACATCAACGAACAAAGAATTGAAATGGATCTGGCTCTGATACAATGTAAAGAATGAATATTGGGCCTAACTCAATCCTAAAAGCCCGGTTTAACAACCGGACTGAATGTCTCACCACAATCAATGCCCTCATGCTGATTAGTGTCATTGGCTACAAGTCTAGCCTTGTACCTCTCTAAGTCACCATTGTCGCTGAATTTGTGACGAAATAACCACATGCATCAGATCAAATTCACCCCAGCCGATCTAGGAACCAAATCCCAAGTCTGCTGGCTCGTTAAAGCATTAAATTCCTCACGCATAGCCGCATTCCAATTAGGGTCCATTAGATTTTAAATCGAAGCTTAGTGTTGTTGATGGTGCTCCAGTCTCCGATCCGACTCTTTATATGAGCCTTGCATGTGCACTTTAGTATCTTACCTTCACCAGGCCTGATGTTGCTTATGTTGTTCAACAGGTGTGTCTATTTATGCACAACCCCAGAGAGTCTCACTTCACTGCCCTTAAGCATATCATCCGATATATTAAGGGCACCCCTGACTATGGGTTGCATTTATACCTCTCTGCACCGACCAAACTACTATCATACACGGATGCAGATTGGGTAGGCTATCCGGACACGCGACGCTCCATCTCCGGTTATTGTGTATTCTTAGGGGATAACCTCATTTCATGGTCTGCCAAGCGGCAAGCCACGTTATCCCGCTCGAGTGCCGAGACAGAGTACAGAGGCGTTGCCAATGTTGTTGCTGAGATCTGTTGGCTTCGAAATCTACTTTTGGAGCTCCAGTGTCCCTTATGTAAGGCGTCTATCATCTAATGTGATAACATATCTGCCATATATCTATCTCACAATCCGGTTCAACATCAACGAACCAACCACATCGAGATGGATGTACACTTTGTTTGTGAGAAGGTTGCTCTCGGTTATGTCAAAGTGTTGCATGTGCCTTCGTCATATCAATATGCAGATATCTTCACAAAAGGGCTTCCCAGACAATTGTTCCTCGACTTCAGATCCAGTGTCAACGTCCGGCCTCCTCCCGCTCGGACTGAGGGGGTGTATTAGCGAATATTCGCACAATATTCACAGTATATTATGTAATTATGATTGTTGTATATTTATGATAAATTAGGATCCTTACCATATTAGGGTTCCACCTTTGTACAACTATATAAATTGTGAATTAATGAGAATACTCCCCAAGGGAGATTATTACATTCTTACAATATTTTATGCGTAGAGGTAATCTATTCCAAACGCAATAAGCTATCCTGCCCTAGAATTTTGAATACATACGTTACTTAAAATCTTAAATCCGTCTATAATTTTTTTAGAATAGGTGGTAAATGAGATACATAAATATATTACCAGCTCTAACGGGAACTTGATGCCACTTTCCTTCTCCATATTTCTCAATACATTTTCTCAAAAGAAGATCTTCATCTTCAGTCCATGCACCTTTCTTCACTCCCGACGACGTAACAAACGAACTATTATTCATGATATATATATGGGCCTCTCTCCCTGCAAATTAACACCAAGTAGAACTTAAACACAACTTCATCAACAATAGCGGAACCAGAATTTTCATTAAAAGGTAACAAACACTTATAATTATGTCATGAGCTAGGATCAAACTTGCAACTTTAGGGAAACTTTGCAACCCCTTAATCACTGTGTTGAACCTTCAGCTTGTGTCAAGAGGTGTCAACACTGGTATATATATACCTATAAAATCAAAATTTAATCTATCTATACAATGTAAATTTCCGGCAATGAATGTTGCTTGACACCCCTCGGGCAAGGATAGTTCCACCACTGAACTCCAATGCTAGAGTTTAATTAAGCTAAGCACGTCTGAATATAAAATATTGAAGACTTGTATTTAAAAGAAAAAAGAAAAAAAGAAAACCTATAGCAGCTCTAGATGAGCCTAATGGCTCTTGCAGTCTTGCTTGCTTGCTCGCTCTTTCTTCGTATCTTTTCAGTCTCTTTATATATACTTGCAGGATAGGATTTTAATTTAATTTAATAGTTCCCAAGTCGGCATATTTAGTACGTACTTGCATGATAGGATTTTCATATTTTTTTAAAAATAGATTGATAGTATTTCAAAGTATTATTCGTGTAAGAATTTTTAGGCTATCAAATCACTTAAATAATTTGACATAATAGATGATAAAAAAATAAAATAATTAATATTAAAAATAAAACATGTTACATGTTATCCGGCCGACTCAAGAGGCAAGCAAGTGAAGCACTTGGTTGAGACCCCCCCCCCCCTCAAACCTTGAGGCCCCAAAAAATTGTTAATTATTTTTATGATTTAATTATTTTTTGTTAACTAATATTGAATCTTGTAAAAAAAATAGTACACATGTTTGTAAAAAGAGAGAAGTAGTTACTGAAAAGAACAACTTAAAGGAGGAGACATTGGCATAATTAGCCTTTAAGTAAAAGGAAACACAATAATTTACTGGTAAATCAAATTTTCATTTTTAGTTTGTCTTCCAAATTTATATTTGTGCTTATGCTCTTTTATTCTTCTTATGCATCTACATATTCTTTCAAACAAGAAAATGTAATGAATAATTTTAAAACCGCATTAGTTTTCATTCTTTCTCATGCTTTCAAGGATTGAAGTAAGTAAATTGAAGCAGTCAAACTCTCTCGCTGATTAATTATTTTGATATCAGTCATTAAGTTATCAACATACATTCAAAATCATATTTTATATTCTAACTTACTATTATCTGTTTTTAATGCAAAATTTGGAGTTTTATATATATATATATATATATGTGTGTGTGTCTTATATATATATATATAAATAAAACAACATACCCAGTGAAATCCCACAATGTGGAGTCTGGGGAGGGTAGAGTGTACGCAGACCTTATCTCTACCTTGGTAGGTAGACCAGTTGTTTCTGAGAGACCCTCGGCTTAAGACAAAGCACACGCCTAAGCAAAATAAGACAAACAAAGTGAGTAAGTCATGATAGCGAATTCTGAAAGAGAAAAAGAAGCACTTGCGCCATGTCCTCCATAACCCCATATCTAAGGTCATGTCCTTAGTGAGTTGCACTTGCGCCATGTCCCGTCTAATCACCTCTCCCCAATACTTCATCGACCTACCTCTACCCTCTTGTACTCGTCCATAGCCAACCTCTCACACCTCCGCACTGGGGCATTTGTGTCTCTCCTCTGCACGTGCCCGAACCATCTCAACCTCGTTTCCCGCATTTTATCCTCAACTGATGTCACTCCCACTCTGTCTCGGATATCATCATTTCTAATTATATCCCTCCTTGTATGCCCACACATCCATCTTAGCATCTCCATCTCCGCAACTTCCATCTTTTGGGTGTGCGAAATCTTGATCGGCCAACACTCCGCCTCATACAACATAGTTGGTCTAACCACCACCCTATAGAACTTGTCTTTAAGTTTTGGTGGCACCTTTTTATCGCACAAGACTCTAGATGCGAGCCTCCATTTCATCCACCCTACCCCAATACGATGTGTGACATCGTCATCAATCTATCTATTCCCTTGAATAATAGACCCGATGTACTTAAAGCTCCCTTTCTTTTGAATGACCTGGGTACCAAGCCTCACCTCCACGTTGTCTCAAGGTCGCTCCCATTACTGAACTTGCACTCTTATTCTGTCTTTGTCCTACTCAGCATGAACCCTTTAGACTCCAGAGTCTGTCTCCAAACCTCCAGCTTATCGTTCTCTCCGCTGCGAGTCTCATCAATCAGGACTATGTCATCTGCGAATAACATACACCATGGCACCTCCTATTAGATTTGTTGCGCCAGTACATTTGTCACCAATGCAAATAGGAATGGGCTAAGAGCCGATCACTGGTATAGCCCCATCATCACTTAAAGAACTCCGAGTCTCCTCCTACTGTCTGTACCCTGGTCTTGGCTCCGTCATACATATCCTTGATTGCCCTAGTGTATGCCACATGTACACCTCTAACCTCCAAACATCTCCATAAAACCTCCCTAGGAACTTTGTCGTATGCCTTCTTGAGGTCGATGAAAACCATATGTAAGTCTCTCTTCCTCTCCCTATACTGCTCCACCAACCTCCTAATAAGATGAATTGCTTTTGTAGTTGAATGCCCCGACATGAATTCAAACTGATTCTCGGAGATTGACACGTCTCTTCTCACCCTCATCTCCACGACTCTTTCCTAAACTTTCATAGTGTGGCTTAGCAACTTGATACCCCTATAGTTGTTGCAACTCTGTATATCACATTTGTTCTTATACAAACGAATCATTGTACTCCACCTCCATTCTTCGGGCATCATCGTCGTCTTAAAAATGACGTTAAACAACTCCGTCAGCCACTCCAAACCTGCCCTACCGGCGCTCTTCCAAAATTCAACTGGAATCTCATTTCGCCCGATCTTTTGTCCCCTGCGCATCCTGTGAACAATACCCTGAACCTCCTCAATCTTAATGTTTTCACAATACCTAAAATATTGGTACCTACCAGAGTGCTCCAGATCCCAACACAATGTCTCTATCTTCATTTTAGTTTAAGAGTTTATGAAAGTAAGTCTGCCACCTCCACCTAATATGCGCGTCCTCCACCAGTACGTTGTCGTCCCCTTTCTTTATGCACCTTACGTGATCCAAGTCCTGGGCCCTCCTCTCCCTCGCCTTGGCTAGTTTGTACAACTTCTTATCCCCGCCTTTTTCCTCTAATTCCACATATAGACGTTCAAAAGCCGTCATTTTTGCTGCCGTAACCGCTAGCTTTTCCTCTTTCCGCACCATCTTATATAATTCTCTATTCGTCCACTTCTCCACCTCATCCTTACTTTCTACCAAATTCGCATACGCCGCTTTTTCGCTTCCACCTTCTCTTGAACTTTACCATTCCACCACCAATCCCCTCGATGTCCACCATGGCTACCCCGCGAGACCCCTAGCACTTTTTTAGCAACCTCCCGAATGCAACTGGTCGTCTTGTCCCACATACTGGTCGCATCCCCACTACTCCCTCAAGCCCCATTGGCCATCAACCTCTCCCTCATCTCATTTGAACTAGCCACGGTCAAACTCCCCCATTTGATTCTTAACCTGTCATCCACAACTCTCTTCTTCTTCTCCATCTTGGTCTTCAAATCAATCACCAAAAGCTTATATCGAATTGTAAAATCCTCCTTCGGAATAACCTTGCAGTCTTTACAAAGACCTTTGTCAACCTTCCTAAGAAGCAAAAAATAATTATGAATTAAGTTAATTAGTACTAAAAACTCAAAAAAAGAGAATGATTGAAACCTTAATATAATCTCAAAAAATACTCTTGATAAAATTTTAACAAAAAATAAAAAAATAGGAAAATGTTTTAACATGAATTGCTCTCCAATTTAGATACTAAGATAGTAATGAAGTCCAAGAAAAAGAGTCATGTGTCTTTCAAATAAATAATATATATGTAAGTTTGATTTTAGGCCACCAGTATCGTCGAGTCGCTCCTGCATGTTATAACAAGTTAAAATACATTATAGAAATAACATATAATTTATTTGCAATAATGTATATATACGTTAAATCCATTATATATTAACACATGACTCGCCTGTTGGGATTGAAATAATCAGAGCGTCATGCAAAAACTAACAATTGTAAATCTTGAACGGCGAAATAAGTTATGGACTTATGGCTAAAGAAGCATAATATTAATATAGTTTGATCAACTGACCTACATATTGGAAAAATTAATATAAAAAATATAAAATCTATTGAGAGAATAATATTCCCCTAAACGAAACACTCTAAACGACTACATTGTGAATGCTATTGTGTTTTGTCTAAGAATAAAAAATCTTCTATTTATAAAAGTCCAACCCTTTTCGTACAAGAAAAGAATAAATATGAGTCCTATTCTAAAAAAAACTATTTCCACTTAGACTTACAACATAATTTATTGAAGATGTGGTTCCAAACCACGTAGGATAACCGATAAAACAGAGGAAGAAAGTAGAAAAAGTAAGGTCGCATGGAAATAAATTTGTCTATCGGAAACATCAGGTACGCTCTAATCCTCTTCGGATCCAACGTATGCATGCCATTACACTGCGTCTATTGTTGTTGGTGTTGTTGTTGCATGAAAATAATTTTGTCAAGAGTCAATTACATAATTTCCAAATTGCGGGAAAAAAGTGGAGAAGAAGTGAGTCTGTCCTGCATTTATAAGTTATGGACTTATGGCTATTATTTTATTACTCCTACTTTGTCAATGCTGCTATATTTTGAGTAGCAGCCCTAAAAAGTGGATATCTGTGAAAATCATCCTTCATTTTCTTGCTTTCCTTTTCCATCTTTCTACCAATGTAGAAGTAAGGTTTGCGTACACATACACTTGTTCTTACTAGCCAAATGATGTTTATTCTAGGCAATCTTTGGCTAATTTTTGGTGTTAACTATAGAAGCTTACCTTCATCAATTATTCTCTTCTCAATGATCATGTAAACATTAATTATCGAGATAACTGATATCTTTGATGGAAAACAAAACATGGAAAACCAACTTAATTGTTTTACTTTATTTCAATAGTTGAAAACCGATTTAATTGGCTTGATTTATTTTTAGGAAAAAAATGACTAAACCGAGTAATGAACACCTCTAATAGCAGGTACTTTAATTTTGTCTACCAAAAATTGAATAAATGAGAAGAATTCAACTACTCCTGCTAAAATTTGAAACTGAGACATGGTAATTTTCCACTCACTTTAGATCATTAAGTCATGTCCTTGAGTTGGATGCTTGAACATATGACATTATCAACAAACTAATTTACCCTGGCCTCTCTGCCTATGCCAACGTGTGCTCCAGGAAGTTCTTCGTGGATTCTTTACTCATAATCAGCTTACTGTAGCTATCAGCAATATTTTCGTTTACAAACAAGTAGTGGAAACTAGAAAGTGGTGTCGCTACTACATTATATTGCATCATCCGTTCCATATTTGTACGTATGTATAGTATTTTTTTCCTCTTCTTGGTTAGTTGGTTTCTGCTCGGAAGGAGACAATTTGAACTTGAAATGACATTTATAAAATTTGTATTTCCTACTCCTACTAGGAAAGTCATTTTCTTCAATTTAACGAACTTATTTTTATAGAATAAATACTTTTTAAAATATATTGTCCAACCAAATATAGAAAAACTAAAAAACATTTCCCTCCGTGCCAAACACACCCAAAATGAAAAGAAAAAAACATCCCATTAGTTTTTTAATAAATGAAATTAGTGCAAACTGTGACATAACATAAAATACATCGAGACATTTGGGTGGTACCAATACTAGAACATGCAACTCTTATCTTATATAGTAAGTAGAAATGAAGGCTTGAATTAATTAAGTAGACCCCAGAGGTCAACATCAAGATCAACATGTTATATTGTCTATTATTGATATCTCGGGTTTTGTACAGTAAGTCCCACGGTTTGGACTATAATTTAGGTAGTATTTGGTTGTAATTATTATTGTACACTTACCATAATTGTATTATCATAATTGTATAATTAGTGTCCAAGTAGAATAAGGTTTTAGGAGTAGAATAGGAATAGGATTCTCCTATTATGTAAAATGTATATATACTCTTTCAATTAATGAAAATAATCAAGAGATTATTTCTTTCATGGTATCAGAAGTCTAGGTCACACAAGAAATTTTCTCCCAAAAATTTCTTGTTCCTCGGCCAAGCAGAATCCGAGAGCCCATCCTCGATTTCCGCTCTCCAATTCTCTCTTCCAAATCCCTCTATCACTTATTGTTCTTTCGTTATGTCTACGTCAAAGAACACGTTTCACCCCGCCCTTGTTGTTTCTAACATCAAGAATCATATCCCTCTAATTCTTGAAATAGAAAACGTCCAATACGTGAATTGGTTCGGCGCACCATACGAGGATCTCACTCGCTATCGCAGTCTTGCAGGGGCCCTTCAGTAGCTTACATTCATGAGACCAGATATTACGTATGCCATACAACATGCGTGTTTATTTATGCATGATCCCAGGATTGAGCACATGAATGCGCTCAAACGCATCCTTCGATATATTCAGGGTACACTTGACTATGGCTTGCATTTATATCCTTCATCGACGTCAACACTTGTCTCGTATACAGATGCTGACTGGGGAGGCTGTCCAGACACCAGACGGTCTACGTCTGGCTATTGTATGTTTCTTGGTAATAACTTGGTCTCATGGTCTGCGAACGTCAGTCAACTTTGTTCCGCTCTAGTACCAAGGCCGAGTATCGAATGGTAGCTAATGTGGTCTCTTAATCCTGTTGGTTATGTAATTTGCTGTTAGAGCTTCATTGTCCTATTCAGAAAGCGACCTTGGTTTATTGTGATAATATTAGTGTCATCTACCTTTCTGATAATCCGGTTCAGCACCAGCGCACTAAACATATTGAGATGGACATTCACTTTGTTCGCGAAAAGGTTGCTCGGGGTCAAGTACGTGTCTGCCATGTCCCTTCCAGGTATCGAATTGCAGACATCTTTACAAAGGGTCTTCCCTCGGTTTTTTTTTGAAGATTTTAGGGACAGTCTCAGCGTACGAAGACCGCCTACTATGACTGCGGGGGTGTGTTAAATATATACACGTGTATATCGTATGTATATTATCTATTATTGGTGTCTCGGGTTTTGTACAATAAGTCCCACGGTTTGGGCTATAATTTAGGTAGTATTTTGTTATAATTATTATTGTACACTTACCATAATTGTATAGTTAGTGTCCAAGTAGAATAAGGTTTTAGGAGTAGAATAGGAATATGATTCTCCTATTATATAAAATGTATATATACTCTTTCAGTTAATTAAAATAATCAAGAGATTATTTCTTTCACAACAGAAAAGTCACTCCAACCAATTTTGGTTCCAACACCATTGATACCATCCTTGGATATTTCTGGTAATAATATTTCCTCGTCCAATATTTTTTGTCTCTCCTCATTAGACGTCATCTTTAATGGTGGCGACGTGCTGCTGCCAACTGCAAATTCATTGTTACAGTTAGCAGCCAGCAGTAAACTTGCCCACCATTCGACGTTGTCATGTTCTTTCGTCGACGCTTCTGCCGTAGTTATTGGCTTCTCCATAATCATTTTCCCTTTGCTGCCTTCAGTGGTATTTTTTGTGATACTTTTGTTGTTGCAGTACCAAGAAGCATTATTATTCATAGAATTGTATTAATCTCTCTTGATGGAGTCTTCTCATTAATACAATAAATATAGTGTGTACAGTATGAATCCCAATTGAATGAGAATCTCTACTTTATATAATTACACCAAATATTAATTACATAATACATGGGGAATATATAAATATATTCGCTATCACACCCCCTCAGTCGGAGTGGGAGGAGGCCGGACGCTGAGACTGGATCTAAAGTTAAGGAACAGCTGCCGAGGAAGCCCATTAGTGAAGATATATGTGTACTGATACGAAGAAGGCACATGCAACACCTTAACATGACATATGGCAACCTTCTCACGAACAAAATGGATATCCATCTCAATATTCTTGGTTCGCTGATGCTGAACCGGGTTATGAGATAAGTAGACTGTAGATATGTTGTCATAGTAAACCATAGACGCCTTACGTAGGGGATAATGAAGCTCCATGAGGAGGTTTCGGAGCCAACAGATCTCATCAACAACATTCGCAACGCTTCCATATTCTGCCTCTACACTTGAACGAAAGAGTGTGGCTTGCCGCTTGGCAGACCACGAGATGAGATTATCTCCTAAGTACACACAGTAGCCGGAGGTGGAACGACGTGTGTCCGGACAACCTGCCCAAGGAGAGGTATGAGGGCACGAGAATCGAAACACCATGCCATTATTCATATAAAATTTATGAAAGAGTGAATTATTAAACTCACGCCCATTATCACATTGGAAAGATTTTATATCCTTTTCAAATTGAGTTTTAATATATGTGTGAAATTCAAGAAATGTGGAGTGAACTTGAGACTTAAATTTGAGCGGATAAACCCAAAGAAAATGAGAGAAATCATCTAACAATACCAAATAATATTTATGACCGAGTTTGCTAGAGATAGGAGATGTCCATAAATCCGCATGAATAATATCAAAGGGAGAAAAGGTAGCAGTTAAAGACAACATAAATGGAAGTCTAACATGTTTACCTAAAGGACAAGAATAGCAACTTGGGGAAAGATTCCCCTTATTACATGTAACTAAATTGTGACTTCTAAGAAAATTAAAAACGGGAGCTCCTGGGTGTCCAAGTCTGTTGTGCCACGTGGATGGAGAGATAAAAGCAAGGGATGTATGAGGGTTGATACTGGCAGTGAAAGTGAATGAGAAATGATAGAGGTCCCCCACACTATTGCATCTCTTAAGAGGTGTCCCCGTGCGTAGGTCCTTCACAGAAAAACCAAAGGGGTCGAATTCAAGAGATACAGAATTATCAATAGCAAACTTTCTAACAGAGATTAAATTTTTAATGATATTAGGAGCATAGAGGACTTTATAGAGGGAAAAGAGAGGGTGAGGTTTCAGTGTGTGTGTGTGGCTCCATACCCTTGAATTGGAATGTGATTGCTATTTCTGACCAATATAAATTGAGAAGTTCGCAAACTAAATAGGTGTGAAAGATTACAAGAGTTTCGAGTGAGGTGGGATGTGGCACCCATGTCCATATACCAAGCATCATTGGGTTGTTGTAAATTCATGGTATTGTAAGCCCGTGCCAATTTCGTTGGTGTGAGAAAACCGGACTAGGCAGTGGAATATTGGGCCTCCGTGATGTGAGCATGATGAGTTGGGCCTGTTGGGCTTAGGGCAGGACCTGGGGCCAACAAGCTAGGCTGAGGAAGTCGGGTACGGGCAAGATGGTAAATCCCAACTGCCGGAAAACTGCTAAGGCAGTGGGTTGGCCCACTAGACTAGGTACCGAGCCAGCTGTTGTGTATGGCCACCCGAGTTGGGCCTTCCTTCTTGGCCTTTGCCTCTACCTCCGCGTCCGCCACCACGACCTCGCCCTTTGCTGCCTCCGCGGCTGCTTCGCTGCGGTGGTGGTCTCTGGTACATCAACCACCAATGATTTTTGAGTGTGATCATCCTATGTAGTACGTCTAGTTTCTTCCAAAAGCAATTGTGACCGGGCCCTGTTGAAGCTGGGCAGGGGATCGGCCTGTTGTATCATCATTGCGAGTGTGTCGTATTCACCTTTCGGTAAACCATTAATTAGTTGCAACACCATCTTAGTGTCCGAAATCGGAGTGCCCACATTAGATAATTCATCGGCAACTAATTTCAATTATTTGCAATAGTCGGACATGTTCGCAGAGTTTTCAAGACGCGTGTTATTGAATTGTTCCTCAAGATATATGTCACGTGTGTGTTTGTTGTCCTAAAAAGTTTCCTCCAACCTTATCCATAGCTCACGTGCCGAAGCGCCTGTTTTCATAATAGTATGAAGCAAGTCCTTAGAGATGATGTCATAAATCCATTGCTTGATGATTGCGTCAAGTCGGCGCCATGCCGTGTCATCGACATCAATAGGACGGGGGAATGTGTCATCAATATGATCAAGCACGTTGTAAGCACATACATGAATGCGAAATAGTTCAACCCACGATGAATATTGACCATCCTCTTGATCAAGAATTAAAGGGATAAATTTCTTGATATTGGTGATGGCAAACGTCGGATGGAAGGAGGAAGTAGAGGAGGAGGTGGGGGATTGTGTGTGATGACGGGGGAGGAGGAGGAAGCTGTGCGAAAGGTGGGAGTAGCCATTAGAGGGGCTGATTTTTTGTGACCAAGAGAAGAGAAAACAATTAGGGTTTGTGTGGGTAGGGTGGTCGCCAGTAGAAAGAGAGAGGGGCGGCGATTAGAAGAAAAAATTAGAGAGAGGTGTTTTAAGGGTTGGCTCTTGATACCATATAGAATTGTATTAATCTCCCTTGATGGAGTCTTCTCATTAATACAATATATATATATATATATATATAGTGTGTGTGTGTAAAATATGAATCCTAATTGTACTAATCCTAGTATTAATGGTAAAATGAAAAAAGATAGTAATTAATTTTGTCTTGAACTTCTAAAATGATAAATAATTTTGAGACATTTATTTTTAGAAATCACGAAAAACAATTTGAAATGGAAGGAGTACTTTATTTATGTCGCGCCCGTTTTTAACCCGACCCCGCGAGAGGTCGGAAGCGGAGCACAACGTGTTAGGTGATTCCTGGGTATTGGATTGAGTAGTCGCCACCTAATTATTTTACAGTGAATTAGGACACCTAAATATTAAATAAATGCTGCAATGTAACTCCAATTTTAAGGTCTGCGAAACTAATGAGATTCTAGGTAAGGGTTCTTTATTATCCTAAAGGGAAGGGGTTAGGCATCCTTTAAGATCCGCTAACTTGCGGTTATCCGATCAAACTCAGGTTAATTATTGTATTAAGAAAATGCATGTTTTAAAATATAAACTTAAAAATGATGTTGCAATTATTTAGTAAAAGAATGCATTTTGTACAAGTATGCATTTGTATAGTTTTTTAAGAAAAATACATGTAAAGTTGAAAGTATGCATTTTTAACAATTAATAGCAAAGAGAAAAACGAGCTACTTGTATGCCAAAGAAGTAAATTTTTTGAAAGTCATTTTGAGTTGTACAATTAATAAAGTGACCAGAAGATGATCAAAATTTGTTTTGCAAATAAAAAAAATGCATGGCGAGCCTATAAATAAATAAACTAGCGAAGAGTTTATAAGTTTGAATTACCCGAACCTACAAGTAAATATACTAGCGAAGGGATTTTTAAGTTTTAAACTACCCTATGAATTAATTCTAAGTTTGCCTATTCTAAGCATTTCAATAGTTACATAAGTGCGATAAATAATATTACAACACAGAGCGGGATAAAAACTGAATTAAAGAAAGTAAATAAAATAAATAAACTCCGAGGAGTATCTGCCTTTATTGACTTTGTTGCAAGCTGTCAAGAACAAACAGTTAGAGACAAGTAAATACAAATAACTTCGGATCCGTATCCAAAACAGTGAATGTTTTGATCACGGAGGGCTCAGACTTAAATTTTGGAAAAGACCATTTCAATCACGTCGTGGCAGCAAACGTATGGCTCGGTGGTCATTTTGATTGCCTCGCCTACTAAACGTGTTGGTCTCTCGGATGAAAAAGAAAAGATCATTATAATCATGTCGTGGCTGCGAACATATAACTTGTTGGTTATTTTAGTCGTCGCGCCTACTAAACATGTTGATCCCTCGGATGAAATAAAAAGGTTTAAGCCTCATCCTTGCCCAGAAGTTATATTCTCCGTCTTTACAACTGTGGAGGCCTCAAAATCGACGGATATTTTTCATCGGCGGTGTAGTATCGTGTTCAAATCAGCAAAATTAAATTGAAACAAGAAGCAACGGCAGAGGGCAAAGCTTGAAAGCAGAGAGCCAATTTCTGAAAAGATGCGGTGTTTAGTTTAAAACAGTAAATATCCGTTGCATGGATGCTTAAAACAGTACTCAAAACAGAGAAACGAAACAAAAAAAAAAGCGCGGCCTCGAATTCAATTTCATCGGCCTAAATGCGGTATTAGTTCAATCAATAATAACAGTGCCAAAGAAACAAACAGTGAGCAATTAAAGTATCCGACCCGAATTCTAAAATTTCAAAACCGAAACAGGATTAAGAAGTATTTATAAAAATCAGACCCGGATTATGAACAGTGACCCGAATGGGTGACCCAAATTCTGGAAAAAAAATAGACCCAAAATAGTGACCGGAATCGGAGTCAAAGTTCAGATTTTTCAGATAACCAACAACAAGATATGAAAAATGCAATAATCTGGAAATATACCCAAACCGGGTCGACCCGACCCGGGTCAGTGACCCGACCCGAATCAGAGATTCAAACCCGAAATCAAATATTTTCACCAATTCAGATAACCAACATACAAGATACGAAATGCAAGAATTCTAAAAAATATCCAAATCGGGTCGACCCGACCCGGGGTCAGTGACCCGACCCGAATTAAATATCAAACCCGAAATCAAATATTTTTACCAATTTCAGATAACAAATATGCAAAAATATGAAATGCAAGAATTCTGGAAATATTACCCAAACCGTGTCGACCCGACCCGGGTCAGTGACCCGACCCGAATCAGATACTCAACCCGAAATTAGATCTTTTCGCCAATTTCAGATAACCAACATACAGAAATATGAAATGCAAGAATTCTGGAAATATTACCCAAACCGGGTCAACCCGACACGGGTCAGTGACCCGACCCGAATCAGATATTCAACCCGAAATCAGATATTTTTACCAATTTCAGATAACCAATATACAAAAATATGAAATGCAAGAATTCTAGAAATATAACCAAACCGGGTCGACCCGACCCGACCCGGAATCAGTGAAGAACAACCCGAATAGAATATTTCAGCAAAATTCAGATAACCAACAAGGGATGTAAAAAAGGCAAAAATCTGGAATATGTCCAAACCGACCCGACCCAACCCGAATATAACCAAATCGGAGACTCGAAAAACAGTGGAGAACAAACTTTTTCTTCCGATTTTGGATCTTGTTTTCGGACTTAATTCTTGAATAACAAGGAGGGCAAATGTTTAAAATTGAGAACACAACAAAATATTTTACATAGAATCGGACCTCCGAAAAATCCTCCCTTTGTAGAACAAAAATGGGGGTATTTATAGATACTCACCCCGACGTTCACCCCCACCCATACTCCTTACAAAATCGAATTCGAATTTCAAAATAAAGGGAGAACAAAATTTGATTTTTGGGGCGATTTCTTGGGGTATGTGTTGCGGTAAGAGGTGATGGGGTTGGTGGTGTCAGGCGGCGGTGTCGGCGATTGGTGGTGTCAGGCGTAGGGTGCGGTGACGTGGGAGGGTAGGGGTGTAGGGTGGGCCGCGATTGGGAGGGTTAGGGGTGTTAGGTTTTTTTTTATTTTGGGTTTTTGGTTTTTTTTTGTTTTGTTTGGTTTAAAGGGGAATGGGTTTGGGATTGTGGGTCGGCCGGTTAGGCCTGGGTATTGGGTTTGTGGGTTGGCCGATGGTGGGCTCGTTACGGAATGGGAATTTAATTAGGGACTTTAGGCTTGGTAGAGGTGGCGGTTGGGCTTTGGAGATAAGGGAAATAGAGGGGAATGAATTTGGGTATTGGGAATGGCCGGTTGGGCCAACATTTGGGCTTGGTTGGGTTGATTTTGGTAGGTTAGTAGAGTGTTTTAGTTTTGTGGGTTGGGGAAATAAAGGAATGGGTTGTTGGGCCTTGGGCGGGAAAAATGGGTTTTTGGGTGAAATTAGTTTGGGTAGAAATTGTTTTGGATTGGGAAATGAATGGGTTATGAGTTTAAATTATAAAAGGGGTTTAATATTAAAAATGCATTGAAGAAAAAAATGTAAATTATTTAAATAACAACATAACGATGTGATAATAATAAAGATATAATATTTGCGAAATATTTAATACTTAATAAAAATAGAAATGCGATGTAATTTTGCGAGAATAAAATAACATAGAATTTTCGGATAAAACTTATGATTATGATAAAATGCAAATGATAGTAAAAAAATGCAAATAATAATAATAATATATATATATATATATATATATATATATATATATATATATATATATATATATATATATATATATATACGCATGTATGTATATAGATTAAAATTGTTTTGAGGTGTTAAAAATATTTAAAATTGCAAATAAATTGGAAAAGACGGGACAAAATTGGGTGTCAACAGATGCCCCTCTTTGGCCGGAGACGATGAAAGAGTTTTCGGACAAAGAAGTTGACCCAGTAGCCAATTTTATCCTGACCCTCGGGCTTTGAACGAGGAGTAGGGGTGCACTGGTAGAAATAGAATCCTGAGGGAGAGAGAAGTTGTAAAAGATAGTGCAGATTCCAAAAATAATGCCCCAGTGTCGAGTTATGATGACACTGGTTGCAGATGTGAAAACTTATTGGGGAAGAGCGGAACGACGTTCGAAGTAGGCTGCTGACCAAGATTGCCTCGGTTCGCCGTAAGAGATAGTTTCACGTTGTGATGAAGTTCCTGCAAATTAAAGCTCCTGCAAACTAACGCTTCATTGTCAGTCGAAATGATGTCCTTGAACGAACGTAATACAATGACGTTGTTGTAAGGACGTAACGCTGATGTCGTCGTTGTAATGATGGTCATGACGTCGTTGTATGGATGTGTTGTGTTGAATACATCATTGTGATGTTGTTGTTGTAATAATGTAATGATGTTGATGACGTCGGTGTATGGATGTGTTGTGTCAAAGACGTCGTCATATAGTCGTGTTGTGTAGATATAATGTTGATGACGTTACTGTAATGCGATCTGCTATAAGATATAGTTGTTGTGCTGTTATAACGTTGATGGCGTTGTTGTAATGCTGTTTGTTGTAAAAGATAGTTGTGCTGCAGTAACATCGATGACGTTGTTGTAATGCTGTTTGTTGTAAGAGATAGTTGTTGCGCTGAAGACGACGTTGTAATGAGGTTGACGTCGTTGTAATGATAATGCTGATGACATCGTTGTAATGTTGTTGATGTCATTGTAATGCTGTAAAAGGTAGTTGTTGTCGCAAAGAACATCGATGACGCGTTGTTGTAATGATGTTTCTTTGTAAGAGATAGTCTTATTTGACCAAGACGTCGTTGTAATGTTATTGACGTCGTTGTAATGACACCGCTGATGACATCGTTGTAATGCTGTTGATGTCATTGTAATGCTGTAAAAGATAGTTGATGTGCTGCAGTAACGTCGATGGCGTTGTTGTAATAATGTTTGCTGTAAGAGGTAGTTGTGCTGCAGTAACGTCGATGACGTTGTTGTAATGCTGTTTGTTGTAAGAGATAGCTATTGCGCTGAAGACGACGTTGTAATGATGTTGACATCGTTGTAATGATAATGCTGATGACATCGTTGTAATGTTGTTGATGTCATTGTAATGTTGTAAAAGATAGTTGTTGTGCTGCAGTAACATCGATGATGTTGTTGTAATGATGTTTGCTGTAAGAGATAGTTGTTGCGCTGAAGACGTTGTTGTAATGCTATTGACGTCGTTGTGATGATAATGCTGATGATATCGTTGTAATAATGTTGATGCCATTGTAAATGTTGTAAAAGATAGTTGATGTGCTGCAGTAACGTCGATGACGTTGTTATAATGATGTTTGCTGTAAGAGATAGTTGTGTTGCAGTAACGTCGATGACGTTGTTGTAAAGCTGTTGATGTCATTGTAATGCTGTAAAAGATAGTTGTTGTGTTGTCGTAAAAGATAGATGTTGTGCTGAAGACGTCATTGTAATGATGTTGAAGTCGTTGAGATGCTGTAAAAGATAGTTGTTGTGTTGCCATAAAAGATAGCTGATGCGCTGAAGACGTCATTGTAATGTTGTTGACGTCGTTGAGATGCGGTAAAAGATAGCTGTTGTGTTGCCGTAAAAGATAGTTGTTGCATTAAAGACGTCATTGTAATGTTGTTGACGTCGTTGAGATGCTGCAAAAGATAGTTGTTGCGCTGAAGACGTCATTGTAATGTTGTTGACGTCGTTGGGATGCTGTAAAAGATAGTTGATGTGCTGAAGACGTCATTGTAATGTTGTTGACGTCGTTGAGACGCTGTAAAAGATAGTCGTGACGTCCTTGACGTCAATTTGCTGTAATATGGTTCCACGTATGCTGAATCTTCTGTTGATTCAAACTCCTGTGGACTGTGAATTGAAATGTCACCCAGACGAAAATATGATGCGACATCCTTGTCGTCGTTTGATGTAAATAACGTTCTTGCCGTCAGTTTGCTGTAATAGATGGTTCCACTTCAGTTTGTTGTGTTTAAGCTCCCTGTGATTTGAAATAACATCATTGTGCAGACATAATGGTTGGGCATCTGTAGGTCAAGACGATGTCTTTGTATAGATGCAAAATAGGAGCGTGATCCTTGCGGTGAGCCGTCATGCAGAAATTCTTTGTGAAGTTGATCATAAGTGATGTGGCTTCCCTGCTTCTTTCAACCTGAAGAACCTGTACTCAAAGAAAAATTTGTGAGTTCGGGGGAGGGACGGTTGATTCGCGTTGACTTTATAGCTTCTGCTCTTGATAGTTCCATGTCCCGCTGATTCGGACCTGTAGCCCCTGTCTGGTTCCCAGTCTCGGCTAACCGTTAATGAAAACATTTGTTGAAAATAATTTGTTTATAAGAAAGTATGCATATCAGTAAAAGTTCTTGCGAATTCTAATGAAAATATTTGTTGAAAATAATTTGCTTATAAGAAAGTATGCATATATGTAAATGTTTGTCGAGCAGTGACATGCGGTGAAACAAAACAAACATCTTATCCAAAATCCTTCTTCTGGCTGAAGACTTAGTTTGCCGATGCTTTTCCATGTTTATCGGCGTCCTCTGGCAGTGATCCCAAAAAAAATGCCCCAGTTTCCGATATGTGAGGATGATGAACTTTCGAACGGACAACCGAGTCTTGTGTGGGTTGCTTGTCTGTCCTATCAAGGTGATCAGATGGGTGCATTTTGTCATATGTGAGATAAAGGAGAAAATATTTTCTAATGGTGGGACCGAAGCCGATTTAGGCCGCCTACGTATCCCCATGAGGGAATCAGGTCATAACGTAGTTCATTGCAAGCAAATAGGATTGTAAGGGATTTTCTAAAAGTGGGACCGAAGCTGATGTGGCCGCCTACGTATCCCGCCAAGGGAATCAGGTCATAACGTAGTTCATGTCAAGAAAAAAATGCAATTTTTTTTGGGGAACTTCTGTCTTAAAGAGATGAAACTCTATGTGGGTTTTATGCGTGTCCCACCGAGGGAGTGCAACTTTTGCAACATAGAAAAAAGTATTACATAGAAAAATAACAAATCTTAGATATGGTATCCGTTCATTGCATCTGCATTGATGGTTTTTTGCCATTCTATTCTGATAAAGTGGCCCTGACAAATCAAGGCCCATCTGCTTTTCATCAATTAGTCTCTTCGTACATGATTCTGTATCCACTTGTCTTCGAAAGATATATCGTTGCCCCAGTAGAAAATGCTCGTACCAATGCTTTGTAATTATCAATCATCTTGATGTTTCATCCAAACCAGGCTTTGGCTTATGCCCCAGTTCTTCCGGTTGTGAGTCTTCCTCATATTCTTCGAAGTCTTGTTCGTTGTTTGGGACTTTGTTTGCTTGTTTCATTATATGTCACATATTATCGACAAATTTATTAGTTCGCTTGATGAAAAAGAAAAGAAAATTATTAAACAAAACAGATTTTAAAATAGCAAAAGCAATGCAGATTTGTCTTTTTAAGCTTTCAAAAGGTGGAGGCAAAACACATTAAATGCATAGATGTGGTTCAGGCCTCAATCTGAATCGCATTGTTTCATTAAACATTAACGAAATTAACTAGTTTCCGGGAGTAACAAGGTCGGGGCACGGGTCCAATCTTCCCAAAACATCTACTTGCTCTGCATCCCAAATGGTTGAGTCTTTAGCGTAATCATCGAGAATCACACTGCATCATGCTTCCTCTTCAACAATGAAAAAAACTTTTGAATCCCCCAACGAGGTTGGCTGCATTGTCCCCCTTTGATTCCTGAGTGGCGCATGCTTTGACGAATGACTGATTGATCGGGCCTTTGATCTCGTGAAGTAGGGGTGTTCCGCCAGTTTTAGTCAACGCAAATCAACCTCGGGAAAAAATAATTTAAGCAAAAATAACCTTCTGAAAAATGAAGACACCAAGTTAGTATAAGGCAGGCAATTATTGCTTCAAATATCATGCGTAGAGTGTAAGCAAATAGCAAAAAAAAATTGTATGAAAATTAAATGCGCGTCCTTATATGCATGGGGCCTCTCTTATGCCAGAGGTGGGCCTAAACGCCAGATATGCGAGATTACGACAGATTGATTCAAGTTGTTAAACTGTAATGCTTTTGTTGGAAATGAGACAAAATGAATGTACATTTTCCAATTTCGACATGTCATGATTAGGCTTGGATTTGTCTATCATTATCACGCTACACGTAATATACTGATTGGTCGTTGGGTTGCGAGATCCGTTGACAATTTTGGTAGATTTCTTAATTGTGGAGTCGATACCAAGGATCGACCCACCTAAGGTGTATGCATGCATGACTTAAAATAAAGGGTGGTATAGCTCTATCCTAAATTTCCTAAGATTTGGCTGACTAGACTCAAGGTTCCCGAGCGGACTGCTCGAGTGAGAAGGCTATGCGGCCAACCGGATGGTCCGGACGCTCCACGCATATACCAACTATCCTAAAAAATTTGGAAATTTTGAAAGAAGTTTGCGGGTGCGCAAAACACACCTCGCGTGTAATGTGTGATAGTGTCAATTTTCCAGAGTGGAAGAAATATGAGCGAAATGCCAATTTAAGGAAACCAGTAAGAGAATAGAGCAATTAAAGCAGTTATGCATACAAAATTTTAAAAAGAAACAATTTTGAAGCAATATAACAAATAAGAAGCAAGATAAACCGCAAATAATAATTAACCCGAACTTGCTATGGTTAAGAACCTGAAATTCCCCAGCGGAGTCGCCATGCTGTAGCGCCCGTTTTTAATCCGACCCCGCGAGAGGTCGGAAGAGGAGCACAACGTGTTAGGTGATTCCTGGGTATTGGATTGAGGAGTCGCCACCTAATTATTTTACAGTGAATTAGGACACCTAAATATTAAATAAATGCTGCAATGTAACTCCAATTTTAAGGTCTGCTAAACTAATGAGATTCTAGGTAAGGGTTCTTTATTATCCTAAAGGGAAGGGGTTAGGCATCCTTTAAGATCCGCTAACTTGCGGTTATCCGATCAAACTCAGGTTAATTATTGTATTAAGAAAATGCATGTTTTAAAATATAAACTTAAAAATGATGTTGCAATTATTTAGTAAAAGAATGCATTTTGTACAAGTATGCGTTTGTATAGTTTTTTAAGAAAAATACATGTAAAGTTGAAAGTATGCATTTTTAACAATTAATAGCAAAGAGAAAAATGAGCTACTTATATGCCAAAGAAGTAAATTTTTTGAAAGTCATTTTGAGTTGTACAATTAATAAAGTGACCAGAAGATGATCAAAGTTTGTTTTGCAAATAAAAAAAAATGCATGGCGAGCCTATAAATAAATAAACTAGCGAAGAGTTTATAAGTTTGAATTACCCGAACCTACAAGTAAATATACTAGCGAAGGGATTTTTAAGTTTTAAACTACCCTATGAATTAATTCTAAGTTTGCCTATTCTAAGCATTTCAATAGTTACATAAGTGCGATAAATAATATTACAACACAGAGCGGGATAAAAACTGAATTAAAGAAAGTAAATAAAATAAAATAAATAAACTCCGAGGAGTATCTGCCTTTATTGACTTTGTTGCAAGCTGTCAAGAACAAACAGTTAGAGACAAGTAAATACAAATAACTTCGGATCCGTATCCAAAACAGTGAATGTTTTGATCACGGAGGGCTCAGACTTAAATTTTGGAAAAGACCATTTCAATCACGTCGTGGCAGCAAACGTATGGCTCGGTGGTCATTTTGATTGCCTCGCCTACTAAACGTGTTGGTCTCTCGGATGAAAAAGAAAAGATCATTATAATCATGTCGTGGCTGCGAACATATAACTTGTTGGTTATTTTAGTCGTCGCGCCTACTAAACATGTTGATCCCTCGGATGAAATAAAAAGGTTTAAGCCTCATCCTTGCCCAGAAGTTATATTCTCCGTCTTTACAACTGTGGAGGCCTCAAAATCGACGGATATTTTTCATCGGCCAGTGTAGTATCGTGTTCAAATCAGCAAAATTAAATTGAAACAGTAAGCAACAGAAGTAGGCAGTAAACAGTAAACAGAGAGCCAATTTCTGAAAAGACGCGGTGTTTAGTTTAAAACAGTAAATATCCGTTGCATGGATGCTTAAAACAGTACTCAAAACAGAGAAACGAAACAAAAAAAAAAGTGCGGCCTCGAATTCAATTTCATCGGCCTAAATGCGGTATTAGTTCAATCAATAATAACAGTGCCAAAGAAACAAACAGTGAGCAATTAAAGTATCCGACCCGAATTCTAAAATTTCAAAACCGAAACAGGATTAAGAAGTATTTATAAAAATCAGACCCGGATTATGAACAGTGACCCGAATGGGTGACCCAAATTCTGGAAAAAAAAACAGACCCGAAATAGTGACCGGAATCGGAGTCAAAGTTCAGATTTTTCAGATAACCAACAACAAGATATGAAAAATGCAATAATCTGAAAATATACCCAAACCGGATCGACCCGACCCGGGTGAGTGACCCGACCCGAATCAAAGATTCAAACCCGAAATCAAATATTTTCACCAATTCAGATAACCAACACACAAGATACGAAATGCAAGAATTCTAAAAAATATCCAAATCGGGTCGACCCGACCCGGGGTCAGTGACCCGACCTGAATTAAATATCAAACCTGAAATCAAATATTTTTACCAATTTCAGATAACAAATATGCAAAAATATGAAATGCAAGAATTCTGGAAATATTACCCAAACCGGGTCAACCCGACCCGACCCGAATCAGATACTCAACCCGAAATCAGATCTTTTCGCCAATTTCAGATAACCAACATACAGAAATATGAAATGCAAGAATTCTGAAAATATTACCCGACTCGGGTCTGTGACCCGACCCGAATCAGATATTCAACCCGAAATCAGATATTTTTACCAATTTCAGATAACCAATATACAAAAATATGAAATGCAAGAATTCTGGAAATATAACCAAACTGGGTCGACCCTACCCGACCCGGAATCAGTGAAGAACAACTCAAATCGAATATTTCAGCAAAATTCAGATAACCAACAAGGGACGTAAAAAAGGCAAAAATCTGGAATATGTTCAAACCGGGTCGACCCGACCCGAATATACCCAAATCGGAGACTCGAAAAACAGTGGAGAACAAACCTTTTCTTCCAATTTTGGATCTTATTTTCGGACTTAATTCTTGAATAACAAGGAGGGCAAATGCTTAAAATCGAGAACACAACAAAATATTTTACATAGAATCGGACCTCCGAAAAATCCTCCCTTTGTAGAACAAAAATGGGGGTATTTATAGATACTCACCCCGACGTTCACCCCCATCCATACCCCTTACAAAATCGAATTCGAATTTCAAAATAAAGGGGGAACAAAATCTTATTTTTGGGGCGATTTCTTGGGGTATGTGTTGCGGTGAGAGGTGATGGGGTTGGTGGTGTCAGGCGGCAGTGTCGACGATTGGTGGTGTCAGGCGTAGGGTGCGGTGACGTGGGAGGGTAGGGGTGTAGGGTGGGCGGCGATTGGAAGGGTTAAGGGTGTTAGTTTTTTTTTTTTGATTTTGGGTTTTTGGGTTTTTTTTTGTTTTGTTTTGGTTTAAAGGGGAATGGGGTTGGGCTTGTGGGTCGGTCGGTTGGTCTGGGTATTGGGTTTGTGGGTTGGCCGATGGTGGGCTGTTACGGAATGGGAATTTAATTAGGGACTTTAGGCTTGGTAGAGGGTGGCCGGTTGGGTTTTGGAGATAAGGGAAATAGAGGGGAATGAATTTGGGTATTGGGAATGGCCGGTTGGGCCAACATTTGGGCTTGGTTGGGTTGATTTTGGTAGGTTAGTAGAGTGTTTTAGTTTTGTGGGTTGGGAAAATAAAGGAATGGGTTGTTGGGTCTTGGGCGAAAAAAATGGGTTTTTGGGTGAAATTAGTTTGGGTACAAATTGTTTTGGATTGGGAAATGAATGGGTTATGGGTTTAAATTATTTAAATAACAACATAACGATGTGATAATAATAAAGATATAATATTTGCGAAATGTTTAATGCTTAATAAAAAATGGAAATGCGATGTAATTTTTCGAGAATAAAATAACATAGAATTTTCGGATAAAACTTATGATTATGATAAAATGCAAATGATAGTAAAAAAATGCGAATAATAATAATAATAAGAGAATAATAATAATATATATATATATATATATACGCATGTATGTATATAGATTAAAATTGTTTTGAGGTGTTAAAAATATTTAAAATTGCAAATAAATTGGAAAAGACGGGACAAAATTGGGTGTCAACAATTTATATAAATGTTTAACTTTTAGATCGTCACACATTCAATACGGTATATATAATTGAAGATCACAAGAGCTTGTGAGTTTTATTAGTGAATATTATAATCCAATTGTAATTATTAGTGATGTATAATTATGGTAAAAATAGGATTTCACACTGTACACACTATATATATTTGTATTAATGAGAAAGAGTCTTCAAGGGAGATTAATATAATTCTACATGGTGAAATAGTGAGAGGGACCTCTATCCTTTCCTATCCACGTCCGGTACCAGTGTCACCCCCTCACCTCTCTAGCTTCCCTCACCACTCCTCCCACCGTTTTAACAACAATATCTCCCTCAACGTGGCATAGTAGACTTGGTCATCCGAGTTCTCACGTTTTTATCCCCTTAGAAATCGAAATTTAATCCAATGTAATAAAGGGAACCTTTCACATAGTTGATCCTCGTGTCATATAGGGAAACACGTTAGACTACCATTTAAGCCTTCTATGAGTATTACTTTCTCTCCTTTTAATATTATTCATGCAGATTTATGGACTTCTCCTATAACTAGCAACTTAGGTCACAAATATTATCTGGTATTCTTGGATGATTTCTCTCACTTCCTTTGGGTCAATCCCCTCAAACTCAAACAACAAGTGTTCTCCAAATTCATTGAATTTTGTACACTGGTTAAAACACAATTTGAAAATGATATAAACATGTTTCAATGTGATAATGGTCGTGAGTTCAATAATTCCCTATTTCATAAATTTTGTGCGGCTATTGGCATGATCTTTCGGTTCTCGTTCCCTCATACCTCCCCTCAAAATGGTAAAGCAAAAGAATTCTCCGCACCTTAATAATATAATTCATACCCTCATTTTTCATGCGTCTCTCCCCCTACTTTTTGGGTATATGCATTAAAAATGGTAGAACACATTCTCAATATTTTACCTACCCATGTGATTCAAAATAGGACACCCTCCGAAATTTTCTACCGTCGGACCCCTACCTATGACCATCTTAGAATTTTTGGTTGTCTGTGTTACCCTAATCTGACATCCACGGCCCCCCACAAATTGGCACACAGATCTACTTCGTGCGCCTTCCTAGGCTTCCCATCGAACCATATGGGGTACTTGTGTTATAAACTATCCACTGACAAAATCATAATCTCACGTCACGTCACTTTTGTCGAGTATGTTTTCCCGTTTGACAAGATTCAAAAATTTCGAGTCACTGATTACAAATTTCTTGATGATTCAGACACATCACCGCTTGTCCACCAAGCTCTCCATCATGCTACCATTGTTCCGGCAGCAGTCGGCACTCTGTCACCACCACCTCCCGCCACTGCCACTACCGGCGGTCTCCCATCACCAGTGTCAATCCGTACCACCACTACAACCACTGTTCCATCGCCACCTACCATACTGTCATTGTCAACACTCTGTCACGTCATTCACCGGCAGAAACGACCGAACCCGTCATCATCTCCTCCACCCGCCGGCTACTCGGGTCGTCTAACCTAGTGTCACCCCCGCATATCCTCAGCCCTCTTGTCGACCACCTGAACCCAGACACCACCCCTCGATGACCCGATCAAATCAACCAACACCGTCACCGTCGCCTGAACCAGAACCGACACCGACCCTTCCCCAACCCATCGACCTAAATCAATACTCTACCACACCCAACCAGTCACCGGTGTCGAGCCCAAATCTCTATGTCACTATTACGGAACCGCCGACCCAAACCCAGACCACATCCTCTAACCCGCCACTGAACCAGTCTGCACCCCTCCAAAATACTTGTATTGCCCCCTGCCCCCACACGTCCTATGGAAACCCGTGCACAACACAGGATTTTTAAACCCAAAGTCCAATTTAACCTATCCACACAAACCATATCTCCAATTCTCAAAAACCCAAAATTACCCAAATTAGATCCAAATTGGAATGCAGCCATTATGCGATGAAGTTAATTCTTTAACGAAACAACACACTTGGGATTTTGTTCCTAGACCGGAGGGGGTGAATGTGATCCGATGCATGTGACTTTTTCATCACAAATACATAGACAATGGTGATCTTAAGAGATATAAGACGAAACTTGTGG
The DNA here is from genome assembly GCA_029783415.1 of Anisodus acutangulus. Taxonomy (NCBI): domain Eukaryota; kingdom Viridiplantae; phylum Streptophyta; class Magnoliopsida; order Solanales; family Solanaceae; genus Anisodus; species Anisodus acutangulus. The sequence goes on from CM056507.1 coordinate 10,487,472, forward strand.
CTAATGGCACTAATCAGCAGGAGGGAATTGATTGTGGTGAGATGTTTAGTCCGGTTGTTAAACTGGCTACCATTCGCACAGTTCTGAGTATTGTTATGGGTAAGCATTGGCCGATTCACTAGCTTGATGTGAAAAGTGTGTTTCTACATGGGGAGAAAGAAACCGTTTACATGCACCAGCCGCCTGGTTTTGTCCATCCAGCAGCTCCCCAGTATGTATGTCGTCTTCGTATTTCACTTTATGACTTGAAACAAGCCCCTAGAGCGTGATATGATCGTTTTTCACAATACATTATGCAGATTGGGTTTGTATGCAGCAAATGTGATAATTCTCTATTTATTTTTCATCGTGGTGGTAACGTTGCTTATTTGTTGTTATATGTGGATGACATTGTGCTTACTGCCTTTTCGGATCTGTTGAAGACTGAGATCATTGCATTGCTTAAAACCAAATTTACTATGACTGACATAGGGAAGTTGAGTTATTTCTTTGGGATATCAGTGACTAGAACTGCCTATTCTATATTTTTGTGTCAGTGTAAGTATGCAGAGGAGATTGTGTACAGGGCTAAGATGGAAAACTAAAAGGTCATGCCCACTCCAGTTGACTCTAAATCTAAGCTTAGTGTTGTTGATGGTGATCCAGTGTCAGACCCCACTCTCTATAGGAGTCTTGCAGGTCCCCTTCAATATCTTACATTTACCAGGCCTGACATTACTTATGTTGTTCAGCAGGTGTGCTCATTCATGCATGCCCCAAATGAGCCTCATTTTATTTCTCTTAAACATATCATTCGATACGTTAAAGACACCCTTGATTATGGATTGCATCTATACCCCTCAACAACGACCAGGTTATTATCATATACGGATGCTGATTGGACAGGTTGTCCGGACACGCGACGCTCCACCTCCGGCTACTGTGTGTTCTTAGGGGATAATCTCATTTCTTGGTCTGCCAAGAGGCAAGCCACCCTATCCCGTTTGAGTGCAGAAGCAGAGTATAGAGGCGTTGCAAATGTTGTTGTTGAGATCTGCTGGCTCTGAAACCTTCTTTTGAAGCTCCAGTATCTCTTGCGTAAGGCGTCTTTGGTGTACTATGATAACATATCCGCCATATATTTATCTCATAATCTGATTCAGCATCAGCGAACCAAACACATTGAGATGGATATACATTTCGTCCGTGAGAAGGTTGCTCTTGGTCATGTCAAGGTTTTGCATGTGCCTTCTTCGTATCAGTATGCGGATATATTCACCAAAGGACTTCCTAGACAGCTTTTTCTAGACTTCATATCCAGTCTTAGCGTCCGGTCTCCTCCCGCTCCGATTGAGGGGGTGTATTAGTGAATATTATAATTCATATTGTAATTATTAGTGATGTATAATTATGGTAGAAATAAGGTCCCTATCATATTAGGATTTCATATTGTATACACTATATATATTTATATTAACGAGAAAGACTCCCAAACGAGATTAATATAATTCTACAAGTTTAAATCATACCACCATATCCATTAAAACAAAATACTACTCCTGTGTTTGACTCTCATTGTATAATAATACTCACGCGAGAGGGCAAATGTCGAGACATAATTCAATTATGTAATAAATATCATACTTTTTCTAATGGAGTAGTACTTTATGAGATAGTTGAACAATAATTCACGAGAGTATAAAGTGGTAGCTGTTCGATCTATGGGTTCCTGGGAATCAATCATTTTTGCCCGGACCTTATATATATATATATATATACTTCATCTATTTCAATTAATATGTCATCATTCAAATTTCGAGATTCACAAGTCTTTCTTTGATTATAATTTTTTTATATATCTTTTAAATATTTTGAATTATCAATTATCGTGACTTATCGTACTTTTTACATAATTTCAAAATATATAAATTTTGTTTCAAAATCTTTAAAGGTCTCATACCCGAATTCACTGTAAAATATAAACTGTTTGACTTTCGAAATCTGAACTTTGCCACATAAATTGCGACAGAGGGAGTATATATTTAAAAAATTTATTAAATATTTATAAATATTTAATTATAATCGTAGTTATTACATATTAATTTGAGATTGCTACAAAAAATACTAAACTTTAAATCATAAATCTGTAGGTGTAGAGTGTTCAATACGACATTAAAATGATAAACATTAACTTGCTTGTTGCCTAAAAGTTTATGAAGCCTCAACATGAGATCTATTTCATCACAAGAGAAGTCACCTCTCTTTATGTGTGGCCTTAAATAATTCAGCCACCTAAGTCTGCAGCTCTTCCTGCATCTATATAAACCTGCATGTATTCATAAAATATATATATATATATATATAAAAGCAAAATGATTTATATCTGTTACACATATATGTATAAGTACTTGTAAGGGACGGATCTTCATTATTAATTAGTGTTCAGCATGATTCAGTAGTCGTGATCTATATACTGTATTTGTATTAGAATTTTATTTGATGCGTAGAGGTAATCTATTCCAAATGCAATAAACTATCCTGCCCTAGAATTCTTAATACATAAATTACTTAAAATCTTAAATCCGTCTTTAATTTTGTTAGAATAGGTGGTCAGTGAGATACATAAATATATTACCAGCTCTAACGGGAACTTGATGCCACTTTCCTTCTCCATATTTCTCAATACATTTTCTCAAAAGATCTTCTTCTTCAGTCCATGTACCTTTCTTCACTCCCGACGACGTAACAAACGAATTATTATTCATGATATATATTGAAAGAAATAATTCATTGATTATTTTTATTAATTCAAAGAGTATATACATAATATACATATTTTGATAATAGTAGAATCCTATTCCTATTCTACTCCTAAAACCTTATTCTACTTGGACACTAACTATATAATCGTGGTAATACAAATATTATGGTAAGTGTACAATACTAATTACACCACAACATTACCTAAACTAGGAGACTAACATATTACCTAAAATCTAGACCATATACACGGTCATATATACAAAACCGAGGCCCAATATACATAGGATATACACGTGTATATCCTATGGATATTTAACACACCCCCACAGTCATAGTGGGCGGTCTTCGTACATTGAGACTGTCCCTAAAATCTTCAAAAGGGACTGAGGGAAGACCCTTTTGTAAAAATGTCTGCAATTTGATACCTGGAAGGGACATGACAGACGTGTACCTGTCCACGAGCTACCTTTTCTCAAACAAAGTGAATGTCCATTTCGATATGTTTAGTGCGTTGGTGCTGAACCGGATTACCAGAAAGGTAGATGGCACTAACATTATCACAATAAACTAAGGTAGCTTTCTGAATAGGACAATGGAGCTCTAAAAGACGATTACGTAACCAACAGGATTCAGAGACCACATTGGCAACCCCTCGATACTTGGCCTCTGCACTTGAGCGTGATAAAGTCAATTGACGCTTCGCGGACCATGAGACCAAGTTATTACCAAGAAACATACAATATCCAGACGTAGACCGTCTGGTGTCTAGACAGCCGCCCCAATCAGCATCTGTATACGAGACAAGTGTAGACGTCGATGAAGGATATAAATGTAAGCCATAGTTAAGTGTCCCCTGGATGTATCGAAGAATGCGTTTGAGCGCATTCATGTGCTCAACTCTGTAATCATGCATAAATAAACACACCTGTTGTACGGTGTGCAAGACTGTGATAGCGGGTCGGATCATCATATGGTGCGTCGGCCGAAGCCCCAAGCTTGGGCTTAGTATCAACTGGAGTGGAAGTGGACTTACAGGATGACATCCCAACCCTCTCAATGATCTCAGCGGCATACTTCCTTTGGTATAAGAACAACCCACCTGCATGGCGAGTGACAGCAATCCCCAAAAAATAACTCAAGGGCCCCAAGTCTTTCATAGCAAACTCAGAACTAAGCATTGTCATGATAGACTGGAGTAAAGCATCGGACGAGGCGGTCAAGATAATATCATCCACATATAATAGTATATAAGCCAAAGAAGAACCGCGACGATATATGAACAAGGAATTATCCGACTTGCTGTGAGTGAACCCAATAGTCGAAACTTAGTCGGCAAACCTCTTATACCAGGCCCGTGGAGACTGCTTAAGCCCATATAAGGACTTTTTCAACAAGCATATATAATGAGGATATTTGGAATCCCTAAACCCCAAGGGCTGATGCATATAGACTGTTTCCTTGAGATCACCGTGTAAGAAAGCATTCTTCACATCTAACTGATGAATGGGCCATACTTTCGAAAGAGTCAAGCTGAGCACAGTGCGAATGGTAGCCGGTTTGACCACCGAACTAAACGCCTCACCATATTTCACACCAACTTGTTGAGTCTTGCCATCACCCACAAACCGAGCCTTATGTTTTGCAAATAAACCGTTTGAATTGTCCTTATGAGCAAAAATCCACATAAACCTAATAATATTAACATCAGATGGATGGGGCACCAACTCCCACGTCTTATTATCAATAAGAACATTATATTCACCGGTCATAGCAATTTTCCAATTCGGGTCATTTAACGCAGACACAGGATTACGGGGTAAGGGTGATTTAAGAACATTAGAATTTAAATTAAAATGCCTTTTTGGTTTAAAATACCCCGTTGACTACGAGTGACCGGTCTATGACTCGGGGAAGAATTGGGCAGATTTTGGGAATTTTTTGGACTCGGGACGGACTGGCCTGTTGGCCCAACACGGTAAGCAAAAGCAAGAACTGGACCAGTTTAAGTATTGGGCTGGACTGGCCCAATTGCTGAAACTGGCCCAGTGACGATACTGAGAACAGTGGCATGTGACAGACCAGTGGGACCAGCGGGCAGTGGGATCGCTGGAGGATTTTGGGTGCGGGATATGTCCAAAAAATGGTGAATAATATACGGAGATAGACCATCATCCAAAATATTATACGAACTAGGCACGAGATTACTCACCTTATCAAACGGAAATAGGGATTCATCAAAAATGACATGACGACTAATGATGATTTTATTAGAGGATAAATCAAAATATTTGTAACCACGATGATTAGACGGAAAACCCAAAAACACACACGGAGTAGACCGGGCTTGAAGTTTTTAAATTGTGGTGGACGGAAATAACGGATAACACAAACACCCAAAGACCCTAAGATGTGAATACGAAGGAGTCTTATTATATAAAATTTGAAGATGGGATGAATATGTCAAACCTTTGGAAGGAAGAATATTAAGGAGATATGTAATCATTTGTAGAGCATGATGCCAAAACAAAGGTGGTACGGAAGCATACATCAATAGAGTTCGGACAATGTTATTAATGGTACGAATCTTACATTCGGCTTTCCCATTTTGTGAAGACGTATGTGGGCAAGAAAAATGAAAATGTATTCCATTATTGACACAAAATTCCTGAAAGACCCCATTATCATATTCCCTGCCATTGTCACATTGAATATTATTTATTTCCCGTTCGAATTGGGTTCTAATGAAAGCTCTAAATTGTAAGAAGATGGAAAAAAACTTGAGATTTTTTGGTGATCGGAAAAGTCCATAAAAACTTAGAATAATCATCCAAAAAAAGAGCATAATACCGATGACCCAAAGAACTGAGAACATGAGATGTCCATAAATCGCTATGAATAACGTCGAATGACATTAAAGTATGAGAATTAGAGTCTACAAATGGAAACTTAACATTTTTTCCTAACGAACAAGATTGACAATTCGGAGTAATACGCGTACCCTTACAAGAAATAAAATTATTTTTATCTAAGGAAGGCAAAATAGACGACCCCGGATGACCTAGGCGAGCATGCCACAAGGAAGGGGCAAGGGCGGCAAACGTGGATGGCACGGCGTGACTCGAAAGACCAAAATTTGGTGTGATCGGATAAAGATCTCTCCTACTATCACACCTCATGAGAGGGCTCCATGTCTTGAAATCCTTCACCGAAAACCAAAACGGATCAAATTCCACAGAAATAGAATTATCAGTTGTGAATTTACGGACATACACTAAATTTTTAATCAATTTAGGGGCATGAAGGGTATTTTTCAAGATGAGTGATGGATGGGGTGGAGACAAAGTTTTATGACCATAACCACGAATTGGAATAGAGTTACCATTACCAACAATTATACCATGATGGTTGCTCAAATTGGAATAAAACGAGAGAGTACCTTGATCGGATGTTATGTGTGTAGTCGCGCCGGTGTCTATGTACCAATTCGGATCCGATTGCGTTAATCCAAGTGTGTGCATTACGGCCTCAATGTCTGTGTGAGTGGGTGTGGGGCTTACTGCCGAGAATGCTTGTGTGGGCCGAGGCCCAAGCAGTCCCCCCTGCTACCCCGGCCCAGCGCTGAATCGAGGATGAGAGGCCTGACTGTTGGGCCTGAACTAGGGCTGCCCAGCCCACTGCCTGTTGGATGAACAACCTAGATAATAGGGTTTGTTTGGGCCACGCCCACTGCCCCATCCCCACTGTCATAAGCCCCACGGCTGGGACCAGTGGGGCAGTGGCCCAATGTTGACTGGACGGGGCCCACTGCCGGAATGTTATCCACCGGAACCACCGCGTTTGCCCCTGCGGTTTTTGCCATTATTTTTACGATTTTTTTTTGCTGCCACCATGAGTACGATTTTCGCCCGAATTATCAACAAAATCCAAAGAATTTGTGGAAGACGTCATCATGACTACAGGGCTCACACCAGTAGCTGCCTTTTTAGCCAAACCGGCTTCTTCCAAAGTAAGCATGGAGCGGGCTTGATAAAAAGCGGGAAGCAGATTACTTTGACGAAGGAGAGTCTCAACGCCATTATAGGCCTCGGAAAGGCCGTCAACCAATTGTCGAACCAGATGATTATTTGTCATAAGTGCGCCAACGTTACGGAGCTGGTCCGCCAACTCCTTGAGTCTCTTGCAATATGCAGAAACGTTCGGAAATTCTTCCATGCTGACTTGGGAGAATTCTTGCTCGAGGGTGACAATATCACGCAATCTATTCTAGGTAGCCATAGCCATAGTGTCCGGCTCAATGATCGTCTGTAAGAGGTCGACCGAAATAGTAGAATAAATCCACTGGAGAACGGTAGCATTAAGAGTAATCCATAATTGGGGATCCTCCGCGGGAATAGGTGCGGCGGGAGGAATTATGTGATGGAGGAATTTATAGGAGATAGCGTGAATTTTAAATAATTTTGCCCACGTCGCATATTGGACGTTTTCCATCTCAAGAACGATAGGGATGTTGTTCTTGATGTTAGAAATAGTGAGGGCATGATGAAACGTGTTCCTAGACATAGCGAAAGAACAAAGGGATTGGAGGGAAAATTTGGGAAGAGTGGAGGTAAAATTTGACACAAAATTCGGTGAAGGGGTGCGGAAATCGAGGCAGGTTTGGCCTAGAAATAGCGCAAAAACCCGAGAGCAATATTTGGAGAACAAAGGAGGAAGCAATTTAGACCTACCATATAAGAAATAATCCCTTGATTATTTTCATTAATTGAAAGAATATATATACAATTTACATATTTCTATAATAGGAGAATCATATTCATATTCTACTCCTAAAACTTTATTCTACTTATACACTAACTATACAATTATGGTAATACAAATATTATGGTAAGTGTACAATACTAATTACACCACAACATTACCTAAACTAGGAGACTAAAATCTAGACCATATACACGGTCATATATACAAAACCGAGGCCCAATATACATAGGATATACACGTGTATATCGTGTATATCCTATGGATATTTAACACACACACACACACACACACACACACACACACACACATATATATATGGGCCTCTCTCCATGCAAATGAACACCAAGTAGAACTTAAACACAACTTCATCAACAGGGGCGGAGCCAGAATTTTCATTAAAAGATAGCAAAAACTTATAATTATGTCATGAGATAGGATCAAACTCGCAACCTTAGGAAACTTTGTAACCCCTTAACCACCGTGTTGAAACTTCAGCTTGTGTCAAGAGGTGTCAACACTGGTATATACTATATATACCTATAAAATCAAAATTCAATATATCTGTATAACGTAATTTTTCGACAATGGATGTTGCTTGATACCCCTCGGGCAAGTATAGTTCCGCCCCTGAACTCCAATGCTCGAGTTTAATTAAGCAAAGCACGTCGGAATATAAAATATTGAAGACTTGTACTTAAAAGAAAACCTATAGCAGCTCTAGATGACCCAGATGGCTCTTGCAGTCTTGCTTGCTTGCTCGCTCTTTCTTCGTACCTTTTCAGTCTCTTTATATATACTTGCGTGATAGGATTTTAATTTAATAGTTTCCAAAGTCGGCATATTTAGTACGTACTTTCATGATAGGATTTTCATTATTTTAAAAAAAACTGATTGATAGTATTTCAAAGTGAATTAAGTTAGTATCTAAATTGGAGAGCAATCCATATTAAAACATTTCCCATTCTTTTTTTATTATTTGTTAAAATTTTATCAAGAGTATTTTTTGAGATTGTATTAAGGTTTCAATCATTCTCTTTTTTTGTGTTTTTAGTACTAATTAACTTAATTCATATTTATTTCTTGCTGACATATATATATATATATATATATATATATATATATATATATATATATATATATATATATATATATATATATAGCTCTCCAATTTAGATACTAAGATAGCTACGAAATCCAAGAAAAAGAATCGTGTGTCTTTCAAATAAATAATATATATGTAAGTTTGATTTTAGGCCATAAGTATCGCTGAGCTGCTACGACATGTTATAACAAGTTAAAATATACTATAGAAATAATATATAATTTGTTTGAAATAATGTATATATACGTTAAATCCATTATATATTAACACATGGCCCACCTGTTGGGATCGAAATAATCAGGGCGTCATGTGAAAGCTAATAATTGTAAATCTTGAACGACGATAAATAAAACGACACAAAAAATATACTAAAAAAATATAATATTAATATGGTTTGATCAAGTGACCTACATACTGGGAAAATTAATATAAAAAATATAAAATCTATTGAGAGAATAATCTCCCCCTAAATGAAACTCTCTAAACGACTACATTGTGGATGATATTGTGTTTTTTCTGAGAATAAAAGATCTTTTATTATAGAAGTCCAAAACTTCTAAAAGGATAAATATGGTAGAGTCTTATTTTACAAAGAAAACTTTTCCACCAAGAAATCCTTTTTGAAGTAAAACACAATTATGGTAGAATACAAATAAGGTAGAAAATTCAGGACAAATCCTAACAAATCTCTCCTTGGCCTGAATTTTCTGACAAATAATCTTGATTCTCCATCTTCATATAATAGTTATCACTGCTTCTTGATATGTTTGAAAATGGAGCCCTTGGGGTTAAAAGTATTGGAGCCCTTTCGGGTTAAAAGTTTTTTTTGGAACCCTTTCAAGTTAAAAGTATTGGAGCCCTTGCGAGTTAAAAATGAGCGCATATTCAAACTAAGCCCTTTGCATAGTTAAAAATGTGCCATTTGTAGGGTTAAAATGGTTTTTGTCTTTTAAAGATATCGCGACAGAATTGTTGAAAATATCATTAAAACTTTTTTACTCCATATGTAGTAGCTCGGATTTTTTCTCTCTTATTTGATAAAAAAATCTTCATTATCGTCAATAGGTTGTAACTTGATATAAATTTTCCTTGAACCTGTCTTCAACCTCGTTGAACCATTGACTCTGATATCACTTGTTGGGATCGAAATAATCAGGGCATCATGCGGAAGCTAATAATTGCAAACCTTGAATGACGATAAATTAGACGACACAGAAAATATACTAAAAGAAGCATAATATTAATATGTTTTGGTCAAGTGACCTACATATTTGAAAAACTAATATAAAAATATAAAATTTATTGAGCAAATAATCTCCGTTTAAACGAAATTCTTTAACGATTGCATTGTGGTTGCTATTGTATTTTGTCTGAGAATAAAAAATTCTTCTATTTATAAAAGTCCAAAACTTCTCCTACAAAAAAAGGATAAATATGATAGAGTCCTTTTCTACAAAGAAAACATTTTTCACAAAAAAAATCATTTTTAAAATAAAATATAATTATAATAAAATTACTATAAGATGGGAAATTCAGTACAATCGTAACACCGCCTTGTGCTATTGTATGATTATTGTATCTGTAATAAGTGATAATAAGTACCTTTCTTAAGTATTCTTCTTCATTGGCATGTATTCATTAACTAAACTTAAAGAAGAAGAAACAACCCAAAAGGAAACTAGAGTTTTCAATTGTTTGTTCATCATCACCTTCTCCGTATATTTCTTTTATCATTTCAACTCCTTATTTTTTAATCAATTAATATATACCAGAGTAAAAAGATGTGTATACCAGAGTATTAGAACAAAATTACTAGTAGTTTTTACAACACTCCAAACATTTCTCCTTTTTTTATACTTTCCACTATGGTTGTGTTTCGTAGAGAAAAATACTTTGTATCACTTTTTTCATATTTTGTGGGGACAAAATATTTTGAAAAATATACAACGTTTAATCCACAATGTGAGATATTTTGAAAAATATATTTTTAAAAAAAAATTCCTTAAAAATTAGAAAAAATATCTTTTCCGATGGAAGTAAAAAAAATAAATTTCATAAATGGCATCAGCGTGATTATCTCTCCCACTCACAACATACTCCACCTACCCCACGTCCCATCCACCCACAACCACCAACCCCAACCCCCGCACACCCCCTCCACGCCTCTTGCCCTGCCTTCCAATTCAGAGGCGGGCGTCACAATTTGAAGTTTATGGATTTGAAATTCTACTATTTTTAAGTTACCGGGTTCTAAAAGTAATATTTCTTCTTCTTTGGCAACGCAAAGAAGTGCTTGCATTGCTATGTTTTGTAGACATGCGACAGACAAAATCCAGGCAAAGAGTTCATCGCCACACAAATTTGCCTTGGATAGAAGTTGGCATTGGTCAGTTCTATTTTGTAAGAATTTGGTTTGGTTTTTTTGGTTTGCTGTTCTTGAATATGCAAACAGATCCACTCATAAATGTTCAGTAGTTCGTTTCAGTTTTGCGGTTCGATTTTGTGGTGATCTCCTTAACCAAAGAAGATATATTGAAAAAGTGTATCAAACAAAGAATTAATAATACATAAAGTTAACATATGCATTATTTTATCTAATGTATTCTACCAAACGATCCCTTAAGAAATCACTAATATTTTGCACTCCCTTTTTTTTATATACTTTGACTAAGTATGAATTTTAAGAGAATTTTTTTTTAAAAAAAGAAACATATATATTCTTGCGATACTGTTTTTGAATATAAAACAGATACTTCATCTGTCTCAATTTATATAGCACAATTTATAAAGGGGAAAAACATAAGTAGCCCTCCGTTACTTTTGATTACACCCACCTAACCTTAAGCTTTTGTTTGTAATAAATAGCCTTAAAAAATTTTAGCCGCTCAGTAAACCAAGGAAAAAAAGAAAACTTTGACAAAACTATTAGCTTTCCATCACCGTTATTTTAGCCGTAATAACTGAAACACATTCTATCCTAATCTCTGTAGAATATTTTTTCTTTCTCTGCCATTGAAGGTTGTTTATGTCTATCTTTAGTTACCCTATCTTCTGCCTATTATCCAAAACAAGTGTTACTAGCATTTTTAGTCAATCTGCCGTTGAAACCATAGATTTCAATTTCTTTTGTTTCTTCGAAAATCATTTTTTTCATTGGTGCCAAAATTGAAATTCATTGTATTCTTTGAAAATCACTTTGTCATTAGTGAAATCTGTGGTTATATATACAAAAGCTCCACAAAAAGATCAAGAGAAACAATTGAATAAAGAGAATCTCTCAAATTTCAACATCTACTTCAATCTAAATTCATTATACACTGCTTATACACATTATACGATGAATAAGTATTGTATAATCATTGCATAATATGGGTATAATTAATGTATATACTAATTATACACTCAAAAAAAATACCAGCAAAAGAAATAAAATATAAAAAAAGGCAACGAACGCAACCAGAAAAATATGCAGAACTCAGAGTTGGTATCCATTGATTATACATCAATATAAAATATTTATTCTTATTTAGTTGATGAAAGGTCTGTATTGAAATATTTAATAACGATTATAATAAAGGGAAAAAAAGGAACAGAGGAGATGAAAGGCCATCGGAAAACCTCTTCGGCCAAATGCTCGTTGATATCTTCCCTAGTTGTGATCCCTTATACGGGGAAGAGAGAGAGAGAGAAAAAATTGTAAGAATAAAAGAAATCAATTTAGATAGGTATTTAACCAATCCCTAAAATTATGTAATTTAAGACTCCTATAATTCCTCCTAACTACTTCGCTGGCTAAAACCAGTGGAAATGATGTGGAAATTGATTAAAATGAGCTGTGAAAGTAAAATGGGTTTATTTCAAGTTTATAGTTAATATATGGGCCGCTAATCGTGTTAATGCTTCATTTCTTATTTAGTCTGTCTCAAAATGAATGTCACATTTTCTTATTTGATAACTATTTGATGTACTTATTATGAAGAAAAGTCAACAAAAGTAGGCACTAAAGTAAGGGCAGTTTGATAAATATAACAAAGTCTTTCCTTATTTCTTAAAATCTGTGTTCAGTCAAATGATACCACATAAATTGAGACGGATGGAATATTTTTTCTAAACGGACAAAAAAGAAAAATATTTTTCATAAATTGGAACGGTGAAAATACCATTTTCTAGTGATTTTAGGCCACCAATTTTACTAAGTTGTCCCTAATTACGTGCTAAAATTTTCAGTGATTTCTTATAGGTGTTATTTAGTAAGACTCTAAAATCTAAGTGTCACTGATCGTTTAAAGTGCTGAATTCTTTCCTATTTTGACGGGAAAGTAGGTCTAATTTTTTCTTGAAAACAACAGGTATGAAGCTAACAAGTCTGATATTATTTTACTATATACAATAAGTGACAAAGGAGCGAGTTTTGTCGTCCTTATTACAATTTTTTTGGTTAATTTGATGGGATAATAAATATAAGCAAAATTTACGTACTAGTTGGAGCAATTACGCTCTGTGGTGGTTCGTTAGATTTAGTTTGCTACTCAATTACTATCACATATCGAAATTTATTATTCAAAACTAGTTTCTAAAATGTCTGCACGTATCGCTTTGTTAACAAACACGGAGGCACCTTGTGAGTGTGCCAAAATCTCTTCAAGAAGGGATTGTTGGAAATTTACTAATGTGGAATTAAGTTTATCCTATTATTTATGACTCGAACAATTGGGGCCCCGCACGTCGGAAACGTCGTTTCCACACACGTGTACACGTAGTGCCAAGTATCGTAAATTTCATTAGTGAAAGAGATATTGGTACATACGTAATACGTTTGAGACATAGAATGATGGATGGTTATTGGCCAAATGACAAGTATTCCATGTTGGTAAATGAAGGAAGAAGTGTACGAAGTGTAAGATGAAACGAGTAGGAAATAGCCGCGGAGCCGTGAAGGGCCGCGGCGCTCAATGGTGGTTTGGGCTACTGGAGTCGAGGCGCTAATTCACAGAGCTGCGGCGCTTCGGAGGCAGAATGCTACGACGGGAAGATGGAAAGTTCTGACTTTTGGACTGATTTTGGAGCATTGAATCTCCATTATTTGGCACATGAATTCAGTCATTATTTGGCTGAATGTGACCCCTTAATAAGTGTCATTACATGACTATTGAAGGCCATTAGTTGGCTAGTTAAGGGGTCATTTCCTTACACTATAAATTGAGGCCTTTGGCTTAATTGTTCAACACAGAGAAATTTTCTGAAATCTTCTTCTTCCTCCCTAGCAAGTTTTCTATATTCAAAATTCTTCAAGAGTAACACTTGAGTTTCCTTTGCTCATTTGTTAAGTTGTTGTTGTATCTTGGGAGACTATTGTCCGGCAACATAAAAGGATATATACGGGGCAATCTTGTCTTAAAGACAGTGTCGTCACTCGTCTCAGCAAATCACAAGGAGTTTGTAATCGTTCATATTTCCAGTTTGTTGTAATCTTGAGTAGTTTATCATTTCTAGCATTTGTAATATTTACTTACTTCCCGTTTCCTGCAATTGTTGTAACCCACATGTCTTACTTTGCTTGGGCTTGTGCTTTGTCTTGAGCCGAGGGTCTCTCGGAAATAACCGCTCTACCTACTAAGGTAGAGGTAAGGTCTGTGTACACTCTACCCTCCCCAGACCTCATATTGTGAGATTTCACTCGGTATGTTGTTGTTGTTAGTTACTCGCCAATACATGTTGTCCTCACTATTAGAATTTGCAGGGATGGAAAGGATTGAGTATTTAATCAAAGGAGGAATTTTTATAGAAAGTCCAGTCATATCTCAGTGACCATTCTTTCAAATATTACTAACCTTAAGGGTGTATTCATGCCTATTCAGGAGGCCTTAGATAATGTTCCTAAAAGGTTCCATATTTGGAATCCACCTATCATTTCAAAGATTAACCTTTTCCCCTTTATGAACAGCCCACTGGATAGCACTTCTACAATTCCTTTTCAAGTTCTAGAAGTTAAAGATGTATTTCTTTTAGTACTATTCTTACAAATGAGAACTCTTGTCCACAATGAATCAAAAGCTGTCGCCAAGAGTCAGGCTGGTGAGCATTGTTTTATTCTTGGTCTCAACTGTTTGAATATCTATGCCGCCCTTAATCTAAGGCTTAATAGAAGTCTGTCATCCTAAAAGATGCATTTTCTTCTTAATACTAGTTGTCCACCAGATGAAGTCCCTCTGGGTTCTGTCTATAAGCTTATTTGTTTCACTAGGGAGCTAGATGAACTGCATAATATAGTTAGGGAAGATTTAGCCAAAATTATTATACCAGCCATATTCAAAAAACTTAATTTTCCAAAACTGTCACTAGCTTTAATAGTTAGACCTATGTTTCTCTTCATCCACATTAAAAGGGCAGCCCGGTGCACTAAACTACTGCATGCGCGGGGTCCGAGGAAGGGCCTGACAAATTATCTTCATCCACATTGCATGAACAAATTCTATACATATTATGTCTTCATTGCATGGGTAAATACAAGGAGTAAGTTTTTACAAATACATATTTTTTTAATTGTCCACTTTAACAAATCATGATTAAATTAATTATTACTTTTTCATTATAAACTTATCATTAGTCAAATTTATTTTTAAAGTATTATTAATAAGAATAATTTAATAAAATATTTACTTAATTAACATTGTTTAAAAGAATACAAAATACAATCTGGACAAATAAAAAATGGAGGGAGTAACATTAGTTTAAAGTTAGCCAAAAATTAATACATTTTTAAAAAAGGCAGTTTCTGAATCTGTTGATAAATGTTTGGGGGTGTGAGTTGTTTCAGTAAAAAGGATTTAGTTTATATATCTTTAGATCTGTTACTATTTTTGTTAGATTATTAATTACTTCTTCCCTCTCAAATTAACAGTTATAATTACCTATTATTTGCGTTTATTTTTACTTGTCCACTTTTGATTTTTTCACACCACTTAAAAATTAATAAATGATATATATAGATATATTTACTTCATCTGTCTCAATTTATGTGGCACAATTTCCTCTTTAGTTTGTTCCAAAAAAAATGTCACATTTCTATATTTAAAAACGATTTGCCTTTTTGAGATGATTTACACCACACATTTATATAAGTGTCTTGGATCACATTTAAAAAGTATTCATTTCTTCCTTAATTATGTGTAAAGTTAAATGGTGTTACATAAATTTGGATGGAGCGAATATACTTTATCATAATATCCACATCAATTAGTGTATAGTCTCAATAGACTTGAAAAATGATTTGAAAATGAGTAATTAATATTAGGGGTAAAAAAGAAAAAATTATTTTTCTTTTGATATACTAAAATAAATAAATAAAAGTGAAAATATATTTTTAATATAGTAGACAAGTAAATGTGATTAAATTGAGTAATTAATAAATGATTTGACTGCACAACTAATTTTTATATACTGTCTCAAACAAGTACCTGCTTAGTTTCCAGCACGATGAAAAAATTTATTATGATGAAGGCATAACCAACCAAAGGTGTGTGAAAAAAAATTATATTAAAAATCAAAATAATATGTTCAGTTATTCAAATAAAACATGCAATTTTCTTTTTAAAATTGGTGGCCAAATCTTGGTTGGTGTTCTTGCTGATGCTAAGAAAAAGTTGACATTCTTGTTGAAGCTAAATGAAAATCAAAATCAACCACCCCTATATTAACTTTACTCAACGCATTCATTTCATTAAATTTATAGCCACTTGTCAATAAAATAGACCCCAAAAACAACAAGAATATGGTTCTCTATTTCTCTTATTGTTACCGTCCGCAAGTGTTTACCGTTTTATCGGCTGATGAAATTGAATGAAAAAAATTAATTCTTTAACTAAGTGATTAGGGCCGGAAGTGGAACTCTAACTTTCAGTAATGGGTTCCCCAACTACTCCAAAAAGCGTTAGGATGGTGAGTGAGTAAACTAGGTGGTAAGAAGCATAAATATAGCTAGAGTGCAATAAAAGCGGTAAAGGTAGAATGAAGATAAATAAGAATTCATTTTTTGATTGTTTGTGTTGTTTATATACAAAGAATGATCATATTTGTAGTACAAAAAGGAAAAAGATAAAAAAAAATTGTACAACGTGATCCCCCCCCCTCCCCCAATGTAGCCATCAAGTAACCCACTAAGTTCAATGGCCGACTATGGGAGAGGTGGTGCCGATTTTCTCGCCCTCTACTCCTCTTGCTCGAATAATGCCCCTTTCTTTTAGCTGTTGTTGGCCGTTACCGCTTCTAGGGGTCCAGAAACCTTTTTGACTTGGTCGTTGAGGCGTCTGCATCTGAGTGGGTCCCAGACGTACCTCTAACTAACAACTCGGCTAAGATGCCTTAGTAGCCGATGAAGTTCTTATAGTCGAGGGCTAGGAGTATATTCAGCTCAGGAATAGTTCGGTTGTCACTGAATTCGGCTAAACACTTAAATTACTTTTGAGTGTTAACACTTATTCGTGCATACAATTTTTAACAGAAAAATAGATTGGGTGCTTTGAAGAAGTTAATAAAAGTACTAGTGAGTAAGCTAAAAGTCATTCTTAACACGACTTTGTAGGAAAAAAATATGTTATTTTTATACTCAGTTCGTAAACAAATGCAAAAATGAGAAGTGTTGAAAATTTCAGACTCACAATTACCACAATAACAACATACCGAGTTAAATCCCACAACGTGGGGTCTAGGGAGGGTAGAGTTTACGCATACCTTACCTCTACCTTGATAGGTAGAGCGGTTGTTTTCGGAAGACCCTCGGCTCAAGACAAAGCATAAACACAAGCAAAGAAAGAGACGCAAAGCAATAGAAACGGTCAGACCCGGACACGAAATTTAAAGCAATATGAAAATGAGGGTAACAAAAGCGAATAAGTCATGATAGCGCTTTCTGAAAAAGGAATCAGTAACTAACACATGTAAATAAAATAAACAAAGTACACTAAAGAACTCATAGCAGTAGATATCAAGCGACATGGGACTATAAGCAATAATGCGCCTACTAGTATGATAGGCTAAGCAGACCTACAATAATAACACTACAACTACCTAGGGGTAGCCAATGGGCCGGGTCGGGGCGGGATCTGGGCTCTGGCGTGACTGGGGGGCGGGAGCCGGGATGGGGATCCGGCGGGACTGGCAGGCCGAGATAGGTAGGACGGGAAGATGTCTCGTCCCGTCACACATCCCGCCAAAAGAGGGGCCGGGATTTGGAGGGACGGGTCGGGTCTGGTTTGCCGGATTTGGGTGATTTTTTTGTACACTTAATTTAAAAAATATTTAAACACATAAATAATTGAACAAGATAGTGAATAAAAATATCTCAATGTTGTTTTTCTGCCTCTTATATTATTTAATAGAAATATAATTTTTTTTGTAATACAATTTCAAAATCGCAAGGCGATGTATGCGTGTAAGGCACTGAATGGGCGACATTAGCCGATACCACGGCTAGGGACGCTTTGAGCACAATATTTGGTACACCTATGGAGGAGATGGTTAAACTCCTCAAGCCCCTCTATGTTAAGGCTTACATTAATGACAACTTTTGGCTGAGTATTTGTCGACAATGGGGTTGTGTTGAATGTGATGTCGCTGCTTACTTTGAAAATCCTCAACAAAACTAGGTAGGATCTCAACCCAACTAACATGAAGATGGCTAGCTTTATGGGAGAAGCCTCTGAAGTTTTGGGGATCTTAGTAGCATAAATCACTATGGTTCCCAAGATGGTCAGATCTGCCTTCTCTGTAATAGATGGAAAGACATCATACGCCATCTTGTTGGGCAGAGACTGTATTCACACCAGCCGATGCCTTCCTTCCACCATGCATCAAAAGCTCATTTTTTGGGAAGGAGACAAGATAGAAATCGTCTCAGCCGATGATAACCCATTTCAAGCAGGGGCGAAAAACTTGGAGGTTGTCCTCTATTCACCCTATGTGGCTCCCATATCCGTCACAGAGCAGTATGAAGAAGGACCTTGGGAAGCCTATAATCTTACCTCACGAGGGTTTGAAATAAAATAATTGGTTAAACCACAACTTACCTTGGAGGATTTAAATGATTGAGGAAACCCAACTCATACGCGACCTGTGTCATCGGATGACCGCCCTAGGTTCTGAGGCAAGGATAGTCGAGGCATCGCAGATGGGGAACCACGACAGAAAACTAGATCTGGAGACCAACAACATTTGAGTTGCCGATAGGAATTTTATGCCTAACTTTGTTTGTCTTTGTTTTACGCTTGTACAAAACTCGAGTACAAAACTCATTTTACAAAGACATGTCTTAAATGAAATGGGCAATCAGAAACTCCAAATCTAAAACTACGGGGACGACATCATATCGGCCAAATCTATGGCCAAGATGTAGTGTTGTCCTCAGAAGTTAATATCATTACGGATGGCCAAACCAAATTTTCTAAGTTTGGAAGAATATCAGTAGGCCATGCTAACGGAGTTGGGCCAGAATCGACTGACAATCATAGAAAGAGTCAAAGCCGATAAACGTAAAATGGTCAAAGCATACGACAAACATATAGAGCCTAAAGAGGTTTGCCGAAGGAGACTTAGTTTGGAGAATCATCCCACCGATTGAAATGAAAGATCGTAAAATCGGCAAATGATCGCCAAACTAGGAAATGACCCTTCATAGCGAACCCACGGGTTGTTGGCAATACGGATCAAACGATAAATATGCATGGAAAAGAAATGTAAATGGTAGACATTTTGAAGAAATATTACCCATCGATTTTGGGGCATGAATAAGTAATCAACAGCCACAGACCGACTGCCTAATCGCAAAAGAGGCTAATTTCCCTTTGATTTGGGGAATGTACGGGCAAACGACAACCACAGACCCGCTGCCTGGTCACAATAACAGAAAATTCAATTTAGGGTCGATACAACTAAAAAGTCAAATTGGTCGGCCTTGAACGAATCGAAGGCTGCATTACATTATCAGCTATTGAAGTCTCAAGATCAGCCGAATCAACAGTTGTTTGGTCTTCCAGAATTGCTGCAGTATATTCCTTATCACCAGCCGCACTAACGACCACTACCTCAACTACTCCTAGATCTTCGGGGATTCCCACTCCCACCCCTTGCGCGATCTCAGCCACACTAATTGATTGGATCTCGGTAAGAACTTGTGTATCAGCTGCTGGAGTATCTTCTGGTTGTTGTTCTGATCGGGCCGATGCATCTTGCAAGGCTGTAGGAAGGTCACCTGGCACTTGGATGGCATGATCAAATGGCAAAGAAATAGTCATAGCCGAAGAATGATGTGCTTCGAACACCACTTCAGAAAGATTAGCAGGTAATGACGGCTTTACACAAGCAAGTTTGCCTCTCCATTCAGCACACTCATTTTCCAGTTGGGCCAGCCGTTCATTACCCATATTTAGATTCGATTCCCAAACAACTTGTTGAGTGCCAAGCTCCCGTATCTCGTTATCCAGATGACCGCCTTGCCGAAACAAAGAAGAGCGAGAAGAATCGTGGGGTTTAATAGTTGAGTCTATGGCACTTATTTCAGGGGTTATAGTCCTTATCTCTACATGGATCTTATGTAATTTCTCTTGCAATTGGGACCGCCGCCCCTGCAAATCGCACCTTCGATCGACACTTCACTGCCTCTCCTCATTTACCTGGGAAAAAGTAGCATGAACAAGATTTTTTTATTGTCGAAGAGATCCCAATCGTTGCAGAGCTGCGACCACTTAATCACGGCTATATTTGTCCACCTTATGTGAAGAGAATAGGTTATTCAAAGCCAAGGTTATGTCATTATAGGCGGCCGCCAGAGCTGGAGAGTCAATCGCCTCCTTCGACAACATGAACAAAGAGGTCCTCAATGCATGAAGTTCCTCCTTGCTGGTGGGGATGCCCTTAGCTAGAAACTCCTCAACTCGCTCTTTATGAATACCAACCGGCGAAGAGGGTGAAGGATCATAGCGAAGTTTGATTCTCCAGGTCAGGATCATACTTGGCGTATGCGCCTAAGGTCTGGTAAGAAAATGAACCAAGAGTCCAGTCCATATCCTAATCAAAATCCTCCCAGAAAGAACAACGATCCACCATCTTCTTCGGGTATGACTACATCGGTTGATACCCCTCCACTTCCTCCATCAACCCAAGTTGTGGGTGAACCTAGTCAATCTAAAGGTCCAACTGTTATGACCACGTTATTCATTAGGCAACAGATTGACTTGGGCATCCACGACATTATGTACCAGGTTTCCAAATAATTGGCTGACATTGTCAAGCCAATGGTGCATAATGAGGTTCAGTAGGCGAGAGAACTGGAATTTAATCGACTGCATCCAGGAGAAGGTTCGGCTAGTTCTGTCATCCCTCTAACGAATGGCGTTATGTAGCATGCAACTGTGACTTCAAGTGTTGTTCCTCAGCCGAATGTGTATCAGTCAGTACCTGCTCAGGTAAAGCCGATAGCACACCTAGGAGCATAAGCCCAGTCACTTGGTAACCAGTCTACTGTACGGTTGCCACCAAACATTGGGGGGCAAGCTGTGCCACTCGACCAAGCGAATCTGCAGTATAGACAGATCAATATGGATCAGAGACTAGTTCAGACGTTCGAACACCTTGGTTTGCCGCCTATTACGCCGTATGCTTAAGCCAACGGCCCTACGATACAAGCGACCAATATTGGCCAACCGAACTGGCAGCCGATGGCCCCAAGCTATGACCCTGCTAGGCTATCTGGTGACGCTATCTACAGCGGGATACTATTCCAGCAATCACCGCCGGTACCCAATCCATACCATTCAGAAAGTGCAAACTTTCTAAGAACTATTGATGTCCAAGGAGAGCAGACATGGAACACTGTTCCACATTATCCTCAAGTTCTGTCGGCTGTTCCAGGAGCTTAGGTTGCAGGCTTTGGTGGCTATGCATAACAATAGCAATGAGGATATACCCCACCTGTTGGTAATGGCTAGCAGAATGTCTACAACTTTCAAAACCCTGTTCAACAAGGTGCATAATGGAGGCCTCCAGTTCAGAACGCCTACCAGCCGGTTCCAGTCGAGAATCGGCAGGGGACGCCATAGTTGATGAACCCTGAAACCATTTCAAATACTATGAGGAGGTACTTTGGTATCCAACTGAACCCCTTGGACATGCCTGTTTATAGGAAGCCCTACCTCGATTGGGTAGATCGAGTAGCACCACTACCAAGAGGCTTTAAAATGCCTAATTTTGCCACCTTCTCGGGTGATGATGATAAATCTACCATTGTGCATATCGACAGATTTACTGCCGAATGTGGCAAAGTTGGCCAGAATGAGTATCATAAGCTGCAATTATTCCTCGTTTCTCTAACCGAAATGGCATTTGCCTAGTACTCATCTTTGGCCCCCGACTCCGTGCAGAGTTGGGCTAACATGGAGCGTTGTTTCCATGATAGATTTTATTGGCCCCAACCTCAAGTCACTATGACGGATTTGACGAATCTCAGGCAACAGATCGATGAATCGGCTACCGACTTTATCGAGAGATTCAGAAGAAAGGTTGGTAAATGCACTGTACACTTCCCTGAATCAAAATGCGCCCACATGATAATCAATAACATACAACCACAACTAAAGGAGAAATTAGTGGGACAATCTTGCTCTGACTTAAGCCAGTTAGCCGAGAAGGCTAGCCAAATAGAGCAGTTTATCTAGGAGAAGGAGAATAGAAGAGCCAACCGAAACCGAGGCTCCTATTTGGTATCCATTATTGAGGTAGATGAGTCTGACTTAGAGTCAGTCGATTGCACGGCAGATACAATGGTAGCCGAGATCGTCAGGGATAAGGCTTACTCCTACTAGCCTTAAAAGTCATAAAAGGCAAGGAGACTAGTTCATCCGATGACAGGGTCGGTTACTCATTTGACATCACAAAAGCATATCAGATCTTTGATCATCTGCTCAAAGATAAGCAGATTCGGCTTCTTGATGGTCATAGGATTCCGCCTGCCGAAGAACTCAAAGATAAGAAGTACTGCAAGTGGCATAATTCATACAGTCACTCTACTTCTAATTGTGTGGTCTTCATAAAGGCGATCCAAAAGGGCATCAAAGAGGGGAGGTTCAAGTTAGCCGATAAGAGTATGGCTGAAATGTCTATTAATACCGACCCCTTTTCCGCGGTACCAATATCTATGATATCTTTTGCTAAGCCCGATGAGTCAAGGGACACCAAAGGGAGACAGTCGATGAAAAGAGTGTGGATCCCAAAGAAACCTACCGAAGGGGAGAAGGCCACAAGGACCTCTGTATTCAATCGGTTAGGCAACCTACATGATATTCGCGATGACATGCAGCCAGCTAGGAGCAGTTTGCATGGCCGCCCTAAATACTCGAGGGACATTGAACAAAAACTTCAAGAACAAACCATGAGGTTCAAAAGGGTCCCTATCGGCGCCAGGCATTGGCCTAGGGGGCAAGTACGGATGTAAACCAACCGGCAGCTGAGCATGCCTCGAATAGATGAAGAACTACTCCCTAAAACCAAATAGATGGTGGTCGAGTTTAATGTAAATGAGAGTGTTTCATCCTTACGTATCACGGCGAGAAATGAGGACCAGACGAGACCTCGAAGAATGATTAAACCAGCCACCAACACAAAAGAAGGGAAGTGGTTCATCAACTAGGCTTCTGGAAAGAAAGAAGCACCACCAGGTATTATATCTGGGACGTAGAAAAGAAGGATGCAGCGGGCCAAAGCCTTGCGCAAGATGAAGCTAATGTTGCACATGATATCCAACGCTGAGGCAGCTAATAAGCAATAAATTCTTGAGTCTGTCGTAGCTAAGGCTATCGAGCGGGCATTCGACTCAACCTCTTCAAAGACAGAGCCGCATAAAGGAGAAGCTTTGGACCAACCAGAGTTGAGCATACAACTGGGTGACGACCCGACAAAAGTACTTCAGCAGGAGACTATAGTCCTGAAAGAATATCTAGCCGAGACGGTTCCACAAACTGTGCAAAGAATCTAAGCATTGGAACTCCAACCGGCTCCTATATGTCTCAAAGAGATAGAAGGTATTGACTTCTCATCAATCGAATTCGATGAGGTGGGAGATTCCATCATTAATTTATTTAAGCAAGATTCAGTCGATGAGATCTGGGCAGCTATTAGAATGGTTAGCATGATTCCATGTGAGTTCTTGGCCAGTCGCCCTAACCTGGACAGGATCTTCTGTCGGAATTGGAAGTTGTTGGTCAAATTGTTCGACGTCGCTTCCTGCTACCTCGGATAAGATTTCGTTGTAGTTGTCATCGTCTTCTTCGTTGATCTTTGGTTTACCGCACCTTCTACGCTCCATTCTAATTCAATCTCTGAATAAAACTGTTATCTCCAAGTTGTCTCCCGCCAATGAATGTCTATGCTCTCCTATTTGAAACCTTCCAGCAGAAAAAGTACTTTTCGAAGCTGTTGATGATGCTTGAATATTCAACACATCTCGAGCCATATTTGCTAGTGTCGAAAATGTCTTCTCATTCTCCCTCCAGTATCTCAACAAGTCTTCAAGTCCATCTTCATTGACAATTATTTTGTAGGGTACAACATCCTGCAAGACATAAATATCAAACTCGCTAACTTGTGAAGAAGTTGAATCACTATACATTTTATTTCTAAGGCCTTGAATACTTGAGGCATAAACAACATGTATTTTATAAGGTTGCAGTGAAGTAGAAAAAGCTGGTACAGAAGCCGGTTGATTATTTGCACTTTGTTATATATATATTTGCATTCAGTGTGTATGTTAGACGTAACTTCTTCTCTAGTTGGTTCGTGAGTTGGTTCTTTATTTGGGCCTGTTGGACTTGGAGGTGGAAGTATTTCTATACTTTCATAAATCGTTTCAACAAGTGTTTTACAACCGTCTACCTTAATAGTCGGATTTAATACAACACCAATAATATAAATAGTGGGAATAGGAAAAAAGTATTTTTTAAATTTTATAAACATTTTTTTAATAGATAGAGCGTGAGATGGTTTTTGCATATATTCACTAAGTAACAAAAATAAGAGCTATATAAAATAACATAGTTGAAATAGTAGGATAATAAATACCAGAAAATTCTTTAGTAGCTAAAAAAAAATTCTTTAAAAATCCAACAAGTTCTAAAAAAAAAAGCTCAATCATTATCTACAAGCATATCCCTTGGATTTTGATTGTGGTGTTAAATAATAAAGTTATAGGTCTTCTATACTCGTGAGCAACAAGTAGTTGTTCATACAGAGAATTCCACCTAGTCGCTACTTATGGAATTTTTATTCACAATTGTAACATTCCGTACTTTCGGATTACGGTTTAAAATCGCTAAGCGTATATAAAATCGCTAGGCATGTGTAAATAGACCCGAGCGTTGGGAAAATTTTGTTTTATCATGTATGCTAATAAAGAGCTTAGTATATAAAATGATGTAGTCCCGAAATAATTTAGGACTTAATAAGTGTGACGACAATGATTAAAAATAATATTTGATGTTTGTAAAATTAGGCTATGAACTAGTGTTATATCACGTCATTATGAGAGTGGGTGTAGGAAGTACGTTAAAAATGATTAGTATTTTAATAAGTAGGGAGACAAAGTGACAAAGGTCAGGATTAACATTGTTATGTGTAAGCATGGAAATAAGGAGTGAATGACTATTATAAAAAAAAATTACAATTAATGAATGGTGTCTTATTTGAAGTTAGCATTCACTAAGCCTTTAAGATTTGTCCTTATCATTATTTATGTGTCATTAGCATAAAGAGATGAGACTTCTTTCATCAATGACTCAATCCTTATCATTGTTTCTACGTAAGACAACCTTAATTACATAGAGTCCACTTTTAAGAATGGACCCAATTCATGTACCGTCGGTGAGTTCTTACAAAAACAGTGTCAACCATTCATTCCTTTAAGGTTTCTAATCAATTACAGTGGTCCTAAGTCCTTTAAGTTTCACGGCAATATGAAGTATTTACGGTGATTGAGTATTGAGTATTCAACACCAAGCCGTTAAGCTTGGATTCAAGGTATGTTAAGGTAAATTATTTCTTTCTTTTGGCATGTTCTACGTATGAACCGTAACCGTAATATTATTCCATAATTTATTCTATTCTTAGAAGTTAAGGAATGTTCATATTATTGATTCCTATGCTAAAAGCGTGTCTAAATATGTTCTTAAGTCCTTATTGAGGCATACAAAAAAGATGTTGACATTTACAGTGTTAGCCGAAGGTACAAGGAAATTATGTCATTCAGGATATTTCATTGTGATTCATGCATTTTCATTTGCATTGCATTCATGTTTTACCCAAGACCGTATATTGGGGACGGGAAACGGGAAACGCATACCACTTGATCAGTTGGGTTATGATAAATGATAAAGCATGTGTGGCTTAATGAAGGAAGATGCCTAATTAAGGGTATATATATATATATATATATATATATATATATATATATATATATATATATATGATGTGGGTGTTAATAGTGTAATTAGCGGTACTCGGCGGGTGGGGTCTAGGTGCCCATCACGGCCCTACAGTTCGGGTCGTGACAACAATCATGACAAATTTTTATACTCTTTGCATCTTTGTATTTTATTATCTTTAAAATAAAGATTATAGAAAATTGTACTTTATCAAGAATGTTCTCAAAAAGTTTTTGGTCATCCTTTACAACCAAGTTATAAATATGGCATGTACATCTTTTATGAAAATTATCAGAAAAAAATGGAGTTAATCGAGCTTTTAAAAGGTTTACAGCATAATCATTAGAAATAGCATTATCTAATGTAACAGTCATAATTTTATCAATTATTCCATAATATTCAAAAAAATTATGAATATTTCTTGCAATAAAAAATCTAATGTGTCTATCATCAATATATCTATATGTTAAAATACGTTTTTGCATAGACCAATTCTGATCTATCCAATAACATGTTACAGTTAAATAATCATTACTGTTAGTACTACGACCTATATCAGAAGTGATAGTCACTTTGCCATTAAAATGATATAATGCATAACGTAAATACTGTTGATATTCATGTGCAAATTTAAAAACGTCTCTTCTAACAGTTGATCTAGAAAAACCGTTAAAAGCAGGATTATATGTTTATCTAATGTAATGAATAAAACCAGGAGAGAAAGAAAATGAAAAAGGTAAACCCTTCACCGCAACTAATTTTGCTATATTTTCTCTATCTTTGTGTTTATCATATTTAGGACCTATAATTCCCCTCCGTTGTCGGGTTAATTCGACCCTGTACTTGATCGGGGACACTATGTGAACCTTATCCCGACTCATAAGGCATTGGCACACCTAATTTTTCAGCCAGGTATTGGTTATACCTTGCTTTGTGAGAGTTTTCTACATGTCTCATTAAACCTCTCGTCTCACCTTTACCTTTTCCGATTTAAATTCATAAACTTCTTGACAAATTTTACATCTAGCTAATTGATTATCAATGTCCCTGTCAAAAAAATCACATGTAGATGATTGTAATTTTCGTTGTTTTGGGTTCTCGACTCATACTAGGGGGAATAAGAGACATTCTAGATTGAGTTTCAGGCTGAGACTCAGTCTGAGCCTAAGATGGAGGTGCACTAGTGGGTGTGTTATCTAAATTATCTTATAATTCATTTTCTAAATTAAAGTCTGGTTCAGATGCAGAATATACCTCATGATCTAATGGTATATTAATATTAACATTAAAAAAATCAGTTTCATTTACATGAGTGAAATTATCGTAATTAGGATTACTAGAAGATGCACCCTTATCCCTGTTACCCCTAGTACCTCTAGTAGAAATAAAAAGTCCAATTCGTTCCATTATAATTATGCAAATAAATATTAAAGATAATGAAATTAAGTATGATAATTAAAATTAAGTAACAATAATAATTTAAAGAAGGAATGAAGGTACCAAACGCTGACGTAACGTCGACGT
Source organism: Anisodus acutangulus (assembly GCA_029783415.1). Lineage (NCBI taxonomy): Eukaryota > Viridiplantae > Streptophyta > Magnoliopsida > Solanales > Solanaceae > Anisodus > Anisodus acutangulus. The sequence goes on from CM056507.1 coordinate 10,515,063, forward strand.
GTAACCGAGGTTGAAAATTGAAACTTTGCTCGACGGATGATCCTCAAGCTAGTTGCCAACATCACTTTCAATTCTTGAACTTTGATATAAATAAGCAAATAAAATAAAATATTTAGTAGGCAATGTAGACTTGTAGAGAGATAGATAGAGAGATTAGAGAAATGGTAGGAAGATTTGTGAGAAAAATGAAGAGAAAAATGATGTATTTATAGTTGATAAATAGGGTTAAAGTATAAATATACTAACTTATGGGTTAAAAATAAATATTAAGGGCGTAGGGGGATTTATTGTGTGGGGGCAAAATGGTCATTATAGACGTTGCACAACGGCTAAAATCTAAATTTGGCCGTTGTGCAACCGTTATTTTTGCAAAGGGTGGGGGAAGGGGGCGGGACGGGGCCGGATGAGCCCCGGTCCCGTCCCGAGCTCGAACCCCGCTACCATTTTTTTAAAGGGGAATCGGGGCGGTAATTGGGACGGGCCGGGTTGGGATCGGGCCGACCCTGCCCACTGGACAACCCTACAACTACCAATTACCAGTTTGTAGGCGTAAGTAGGACTACTCTCAACTACCTACTACCCTTCTACCCTAATATGTGTCCTCCACAACCTCCTATCTAAAGTCATGTCCTCATTAAGTTGCACTTGTGTCATATCCCGTCTAATCACCTCTCCCCAATTCTTCTTTAGTCTACCTCTACTCCTCCTAAACTCGTCTATAGCCAACCTCTCACACCTCCGCACTGGGGCATTTGTGTCTCTCCTCTGCACATGCCCGAACCATCTCAACCTCGCTTCCCGCATATTATCCTCCATGGAGGTCACTCTCACTCTGTCCCGGATATCATCATTTCTAATCATATCTCTCCTTGTATGCCCACACATCCATTTCAGCATCCTCATCTCCGCAACTTTCATCTTTTGAATGTGCGAAGTCTTGACTGGTAAACACTCCACCCCATACAAAATAGTCGTTCAGAGTCACAATTGCAATAATTAAAATAACATGGTTTCGTTTTAAAATCATAAACAAACAAAAAAATCACAATCGATCGATCCGCATTGCAACTGAATCGCTGCATGAATACACACAAAAAAATACCATATTAAAATAAATCTGCCAAACTTACATAATATTGAAAATAAATTTAATTTAATTTATTGTGTATGGTGGGACCCATATCAACTTTAAATATACTTACTTTCTTTCTCTTAGTAGTTTTATGTTCTACCTTTAAAATGGACAAATGGGCCCACTATTCATGTGTCTAAAAAGTAATGGGCCTCACACAACTTTTGTTGTTTGTGCCTCAACCATGATAGTATTTTTTCAGCACGATGCCCAATAGCCAACCATCTTTGGGGTCGTTTTGGTAGAATGACTTAGAGAAAAATGTATGCATGGCTTTTGGTATTATTAATTTCTTGTTTGATATGCTTGGTCAACTTTGTATCTGATCAAATGGTGACATATAAATTAAGATGGAGTATAATAATGGCATAATGCCAACAATGTCTTCACTCGCTTTGACATGATATTTATTGAACCCTTGAGTTGATATTTGAGAGAGACATGCATACATTTCAAATACTAAAATTGCGGGGACATAGGCTACTCTCATCTCATGTCTGTTTTCCTAATTTTACTCTCTGCGTCGACAAAATTTAAGTTTTACATCTAGCTGTTTGAAGCTTTAATTAGTATCATATCTTTCCCTTTACTACAAAAGTTCATAAAAAAAAACTGAATCATTTGTTTAGATATATATATATAGATATAGATCAGCTCGTCATTTGTTATTTTTGAGAAATAAAACACAAAAACCTATTGTGCGTCGTTAATTTGTCTAACCAAATTAAGCTTCCTTGTTTTCTGTTTGATCACACGTATGCCGCCAGAAAATATTGACCACACCACGTTCATAGATACTTGTCCAATTACCAGAGTTACAACCTTCGGATTCCAATTGAGCTATTTGCTGAAATTTCCTCAAATTTATGTCTAGCATATTACGTCAAATTGACGGGTTGAATTGATATTTGAGGTAGGTTGAATCAAGATGGACTAAACATCTTGTTATAGGCCAATCCATCCAATTCTATCAAATTTTAGTTTTGCTTTTGTTTTCTTATAATTTACTTAATTACATAATAAAAAAACCTTGTTTATTATGACTATATATAATATATCAATTCAAAAAAATAAGGTTTTTCATCAGTGAATTTGGACTATATATTTAGCCCAAGTTAATAAATGGATGAGTCATTAACCCACGTAAACTTGAGCGCGTTGAGCCAGTCATATGTTCATGGACTATTTTTGCAAAGTTGCTTCATTTCAGAAAAATCAACCTCTTTTTAAACATAATCCTATAGAAAGCCTAAGTTATTTTTAGAAAGTATTCCCCCCTCCCCCCACATGGATCATGTAGACACAAAATAAACGAAAAGAGTGTAGAGAAACATACACTAATGATATGAACCAAACCCAGGAAAAGCCTCATACTATATTGTTCCCTTACCCTCTCCAAGGTCATGTAATTCCATTTGTTAATCTAGCCATAAAACTTTCAACCAGTGGCTTCACCGTCAGTTTTGTAAACACTCAATGAGTACACCACCATATATCGAAAGCTCGGCCGGACAATGACAACGCCAAGGCCAACGATCTTTTTTCGAGTGCACGAAAATCAGGCCTAGAAATCCGAGATGTGACCATTTACGATGGTTCCCAATAGACTTTGATCGATCACTTAACCATGATAAATACTTGGAAACTATCATGAATGATTTTGTTTTCCATGTTGATAAGCTTGTTGGAAAATTGGTGCTCTCCCATCTATTAGCGAATATTCTCAGAATATTCGTCGTATATTTTGTAATTATGATAAATGTATATTTAAGGTAACTTAGGATTCTAATTGTATTAGGAATCAACCTTTATAAGGTAAGTTAGGATTCGTACCATATTATGAATCAACCTTGTACAGCTATATATATTGTGAATAATGAAAGAAATTCCTAAGGGAAATTATTCTAACTTTCATGGTATCAAGAGCCTAAAACCTAAATCCTCATTCCCGGCCGAAATCAGAATTTTTTTTCGGCTTTCACAAAAAAAAAAAAAAAAAAAAAATTCTGGTTTCTTCCTCCATATTTCGGCCAAACTAGAAAATTCCCTTCCCTCGACAGGCGGCAACCATGTCTTCCCCTACAAATTCCGTTTCATCCACTGGCACACTTGAAAACCCCTCTCAACGTTCAGTATCTTCTTTTCATCCGGCATTCGCCGTTAACAACATCAAGAATTTTATCCCTATAATTCTTGATCAAGAAGACTGTCAATATTCCATGTGGATGGAACTATTCTACATTCATGCATGTGCATACAACGTGCTCGCTCACATTGACGAACTGCTCTCGTCCCACCGATGTTACTGACTCAATCAAGGCCGCCTTGACGCCATCGTCAAACAATGGATCTACGGCACCATCTCCAAAGATCTGTTATGCACTATCATGAAAACAGTGCTACGGCACGTGAACTTTGGGTCCCGCTTAGAAGAAATCTTTCAGGACAATAAAAATACTCGGTGTGTATTTGGAAGAGCAATTCAACAATACCCGCCGAGAATTTTAACAACATGTTCGAATATTGTAAGCAATCAAACTCATAACCGATCAACTATCCAACGTCGGGACTTCGCTTTGAAACCAAGATGGTGCTTCAACTTGTTGCAGTTTACCGAAAGGTGAATATGACACACTCGCAACAATGATTCAACAAGCCGACCCTCTCCCAAGTTTCCACAAGGCACGCTCACAACTATTGTTGGAAGAAACTAGACGCGTGCTAAACAAGAGGAACATAATCAAAAGCGTTAGTCGCTGACGGATGGCAACACCGCGCCAAGAAGAACCACCATCACAAAGATGTCCAAAGAAGAAGAAGCAGCAAAGACCACCTGGTTGTACCCACCAAGAAGAAGAAGAAGAAATAGCGAAGAAGAAGACTCGCAAGAAGAAGAAGAAGAAGAAGAAAGAAGAAGAAGACTAAGAAGAATAAAGAAGAAGACTAAAGAAGAAGACTAATCGCAAGAAGAAAGAAGAAGAAGACTACCAAAGAAGAAGAAGAAGACAAGAAGAAGAAGAAGACTGCAAGAAGAAGAATCGCAAAGAAGAAGAAGAAGAATCGCAAAGAAGAAGAAGAAGCAAAGAATCGCAAAGAACAACAAAGAAGAACAATCGCAAAGAAGAGTTCAATGGCCTGTCCCTCGATCGATTTGGGCCAGGCCTACACCACCGTGAACCTTCAACACTCGACGACAATTGGTACATGGACACCGGAGCCACATCTCACCTCACCCGGCCGTCAGGTAACCTATCTCACCTCCCTCGGTTCAAGTGTCCCCAATTTATTACCGTCGCCAATGGTCATCCCATTCCAATTGAAGGTTACCGTAACACACACACCAAACATACACACCCGCCTTTCTCCCTAAACCACGTCCTATACACACCTAACATCATTAAAAACTTAATCTCTGTTAGAAAATTCACTAGCAATAATTACGTATCCGCCGAATTTGACCCTTTTGGTTTTTCTCGTGAAAGAACTCAATACGGGAAAATTCTTACACGCCACAATAGTGTGGGAGACCTCTACCCATTCACTCAATCTTCCATTTGTCAGGCCATCGCAAGCACCTCTATCCCTTGCGGCAATCTCTCCCTCCACTTGGCACAACAGACTTCGGACACCAGGAGACCCGCTTTTACTTTTCTTAGGACTTCTAAGCGTATTCAATGTAATAATGGAACAATTGCCCAACACTGTTTTTCTTGTCCACTAGGCAAACATACTCGTCTTCCATTTATGTCATCAAACAGTGGTACTTTTTCTCCCTTTGATATTGTTCATGCCGATTTGTGGACATCTCCGATTGTTAGCTCTTTGGGTCATAAATTCTATCTAGTATTCTTGGATGATTTTTCACATTTTGTCTGGATTTCCCCACTGAAATTCAAATCTGAAGTTTTTACAAACTTCCTCGAGTTTCACAAATTCATTAAAACACAATTTGAAAAACCTATTAAATCATTCCAATGTGATAATGGACGTGAATTTAATAACTCGGCATTTCACAATTTCTCGTTCTAAACAAGGCATGGTTTTTCGTTTTCTTGTCCCTATACTTCTTCCCAAAGCGGAAAGGTTTGAAAGAATTATACGTACCATCAATAACATGGTCCGCACACTGCTTTCATGCCCGCTTACCACCGCCTTTTTGGGTCTATCTTTGTCAAAATGGTAGAATCCCTTCTAAATATTTTACCAACTAGCACACTCCAAAACAAAACCCCTACAGAATCTTATACCGTAGGCGACCATCATATGATCACCTACGTATTTTTGGATGCTTATGCTACCCCAACATAGCCTCCATCGCACCCCACAAACTTGCCCTCGCACTCTTCCATGTGTCTTCCTTGGTCTAACTCCTAATCATCGGGCTACTTGTGCTATGACATTGCTACTCGCAAAATCATCGCCTCCCGCCACGTTACCTTTAACGAGACAATCTTTCCTTTTCAAATCTCCGGAAATTTCAGACCACCGATTACATCTTTCTCGATGAACCGAGTTTGTCTCCTGGTCATCCAAAATCTGTATCAAGAAGCAATTCCATCGTTCGACGCCATCGCCGCTTCCAAAGGTGTCATCGACCCTCACTGCAAAGCAATGCTACCACCCATCCCAGCCTCCCACACCACCCATGCCGCACTGTTGAATCTAATGCACCACCCACATCGCCTCGATCCCAAAGAAATCCAACAACCTGTTGAGTCTCCCGCTTCGCAAAGAACACCGCCGCCAACCGGTCCCGCAGCCTCACCGCTTACTACCCAAAGAACCGGCCCGACCTCCCACTACAACCCCCTCACCGCATGGAGACTCGGGCACAACACGGGATCTTCAAACCCAAGGTTCACTTCAATCTCTCCACACAAACCTTATCACCCATTCCAAAGAATCCAAAACTAGCTAAACTGGACCTCAATTGGAATGCGGCCATGTGCGAAGAGTTTAACGCTTTAACCAAGCATAACACTTGGGATTTGGTACCTAGACCACCGGTGTGAATGTTATCCGGTGTATGTGGCTATTTCACACAAGTTCGCAGACAGTGGTGACTTAGAGAGGTATAAGGCAAGACTAGTTGCAAATGGCACTAATCGCCAGGAGGGTATTGATTGTGGTGAGACATTGATCCGGTTGTTAAACCGCCACTATTCTGATCGTTCTCGGTATTGCTATGGGCTTGCATTGGCGATTCATCGCCTTGATGTCAAGAATGCGTTTCTTCATGGGGATTTGAAAGAGACTGTACATGCATCGACCTCCTGGTTTTGTTCATCCGAAGCCCACGCCAGTTGTGTGTCGTCTCAGGAAGTCATTGTATGGATTGAAACAGGCCCCCCGCGCTTGGTATGATCGGTTCGCCAGGTATCTTCTGCAAATTGGTTTTGTATGTAGCAGGTGTGATACCTCTCTCTTCACCTTTCACCGAGGTAGCAGCACTGCATATTTGCTATTATATGTCGACGATATTGTTCTTACTGCCTCATCTGACGGGTTGAAGAATGAAATCATTGCTCTACTCAAAACTGAATTTTCTATGACTGACTTGGGGAAGCTAAGTTATTTTTTGGCTATATCGGTGACTAGATCTGCTGCCAATATGTTCCTGTGTCAGCGAAAGTATGCAGAAGAGATAGTGTACAGGGCCAAGATGGCAAATTGTAAAATTATGCCAACTCCGGTGGACTCAAAATCCAAGCTTAGTGCCAATGACGGTCGCCGGTTTCGATCCCACTCTATATCTGAGTCTAGCGGTGCTCTTCAAGATCTTACATTCACTAGGCACGATATTGCATATGCCGCTCAGCGGTGTGTCTGTTCATGCACGACCCGAGAGTCCCATTTTGCCGCCTCAAACGTATTATCGGATATGTTAAGGGCACACTTGACTTTGGCTTACATCTATACCCTCCGCCCCAACCAAATTGCTAGCCTACACGGATGCAGATTGGGCGGGATGCCCGACACACGCCGCTCCACCTCCGGTCTTGTGTATTTCTTGGGGATAATCTTATCTCATGGTCCGCCAAGCGCAGCCACGCTGTCTCCGCTCGAGTCTTTGAAGCGAATATCGCGGAGTTGCTAATGTCGTCGCTGAGATCTGTTGGCTCCGTAATCTTCTTTTGGAGCTCCAGTGTCCATTACGCAAGGCGTCTATAGTTTATTGTGACAACATATCTGCTATCTATATGTCTCATAATCCACCCAACATCGCCGAACCAAGCATATTGAGATGGATATCCACTTTGCGAGAGAAGGTTGCTCGTGGTCAGTCAAAATTTTACACGTGCCTTCCTCGTATCAGTATGCAGATATTTTCACAAAGGGACTACCGCGACAGCTCTTCACCGACTTCCGATCCAGCCTTAGCATTCGGCCTCCTCCCGCTCCGTCTGAGGGGGAGTATTAGCGAATATTCTCAGAATATTCGTCGTATATTTTGTAATTATGATAAATGTATATTTAAGGTAACTTAGGATTCTAATTGTATTAGGAATCAACCTTTGTAAGGTAAGTTAGGATTCATACCATATTAGGAATCAACCTTGTACAGCTATATATATTGTGAATAATGAAAGAAATTCCTAAGGGAAATTATTCTAACTTTCACCATCCATCACCAAATATACTAGTTGCTGATACTCTTTGCGTATGGCCATCAACCATAGCTAAGAAGTATAATTTGGTCAAGGTCTCGTATTGGACAGAACCAGCTCTGATTTTAAGTGTGTATTATCACTTGGACCTTCTAAGGAAAAATGGCCACTACGATTGCATTGGTAAGTTTGTATTTCAACTTTACATGCTTCTCTTTCCTTTACTTTTGGATTCATTTTAATACCCCATCTGTCTCAATTTATATGATATGTTTCGCTTCTCGAAATTCAAATTGCATAAACTTTGACCAACATTTTAAGACGTATTTTTTCACTAAATTGATATGAGAAAAGTTGCAACTTGTAGTACTTTTCATGTAGTATTCATATATATAAATTTTAATGTTAAAATATTGAGTTGATCTAATCTAATTTAACTTCAAAGTTTAGTTAAATTGACTCTCAAAAAGAGAAAAGTGTCACATAAATTGAGACGGTGAAATATAGTAATTCTACCTCCCTTCCAACTTATTTATCTGGTACCATGGCACGAAGTCTAAGAAATAAGGAAGGACTTTTGAACTTGTGATCAAAAATAGACATTATGTGGCTATAAATTATCTCATTAAGAATAAAAATGAATATTTTAAAGTTAAACTCAAAGATGTCACTCTTTGAGACATGAGAAACTTTCCTTAACTAGGCAACCACATAGACAATGTAGTCTCTAAACTATACTTTTGTTTGTATTTTTTATAATGGTTATATTTGTCGAACTCGTAATTTGGGCAATTCAATCGTACTCAAACGTGCAGTAAGTATGTATGTATGTATGCCAAGTGTGCACCCAACCTTCTAATTATATATTTAGAGGCAAAGGAAAAATTATTAAACTTGTGCACTTTCATACGCTAATTCAGTTGACCTACTCTCTTTTGTCTGTCCCGTTCAGCTTGATATTTTATGTCTTTTAAGATCACCACCATCCCCTTAATTTGGTAAATTATTAGAAGATAACTTAAAGACGAGGGAAAAGGACACTACCTGGCAATCCGAAATTTGTCCGGCTTATGTTTGGGCTTAAACAACGAATTGGCATTTCGGTTCAAACTATTGTCGAGCGCTAGCCCAACAGCCCAATAACTACAATAGATCAGACTTTTTTGTAGCGAAGTCATCACAAAAAGATCAAAAAATCGCCATTGAAAGTTTTTGTATGTATTGTGCCTTCAGAAAATATCCCAAAACTTGTATAATATGTGTATAATTAATAAGTATACGTTGATTGAGCCTTCAAGAAACATCTCAAAACATATATAATATGAGAATAATAATAGCATAATATGTGTATAATTAGTAAGTATACGTTGATTATATATTTATTAAACACAAATTATACAACAATGAAATATTTTCTAAACACATACGGTGGGAATACATATTCTATACAACAATAATACAGTTTTTATAAGTATGATACATTTTTTATATAACAATGATACAATTTTTATACGTATGCTCAAATTAGTTGAAAAAATGCTACGAAATAAAACTATTTTAAAAAGGCTAAAAATATCTTTTAAGCTTCTTGCGCCATCTGGATGTCAATAATTTGTGCCGAATGACCAGTTGTGTCTTTTCCCTAAATACAATAGGAAGGGATAAAAAGGGTTAGTCGGGTCAGGTATTGGATCGGGTGCGGGCATGTTTGATCCTAAATTGGTCCAGATGTTAAATTGTGTTTTTTTTAAAAAAATCTTAAAATTGAACCTGTCACATCAATAATTCTCACAGAGAAACGCAAACTCCCACTAAAATGACTATGAAGATTAACTAGGTAAGATGACTTTTGGACAAAAAAATATATTCTTTAGATAATTTTGATGGTCAATTACCACAAAGTTGAGTGGCCAATCAGACAATTAACTCATGGATTTAATAACCTGAAAAAGAAGGCAAACAATCTGCTACGAATTAAAATATACGAATATTTATAAAAAGGACATGCATGGTTCGTGTAAATAAGTTAAATCTTTTTTCTCTAATGCAATAGCTCGCATTAGACATAATTTAACTAGTATTGCCTGAGATATTATTCATTTTGAAAAGTTATAATAATTCTATGCTTGTGTTTAATTATATGTTCATGGTTTGCTAGACAAACGCCAGGACATCATAGATTACATACCAGAAGTGAAGGCCATAAAACCAACAGATTTATCTTCCTATATTCAATCAAATGATACAAATATGGTGGTGAACAAAATAATCCACAAAGCAATCTTCACGGGAGTGAAAAAAGCTGAATTTATCATTTGTAACACGGTACAAGAACTCGAATCCGAAACCATTGCAACATTACAAGAAAAACAGACAGTTTATGCAATTGGACCACTTTTCTCCCCTGGCTTCACCAACAGCTCAGTGTCAACGAGCCTATGGTCCGAGTCCGATTGCACTGATTGGCTCGACACAAGGCCTCGTGGTTCGGTCTTCTACGTCTAGTTCGGAAGCTATGCTCATACTAGTAAGGAAAATATCATGGAAATTGCATGTGGCCTAACAGTCAGTGAATTGAATTTCATTTGGGTATTTCGTCCTGATATTGTTAACTCGGAAGAAACTGATTATTTACCGATTAGTTATAAGATCGTATTAAGGATCGAGGGTTAATTGTGCCGTGGTGCTGTCAAACTGTTGTAATTTTCCATCCAACTGTCGGGGGATTCTTGACTCATTATAGTTGGAATTCTACCATGAAAAGCATAAGGTGTTCTGTTCCGTTGATTTGTTTTCCGTTGTTGACTGATCAATTCACTAATCGGAAATTAGTGGTTGAGGATTGGAAAATCGGTATTAATCTTTGTGATAAGGGCTTGATCACGACGGACAACGTGGCAGAGAAAGTAAAAATTCTGATGAGAGGAAAAGCAGCAGAGGAAATGAAGCAACAAATCAAGAAAATCAGGAAGAAATTAGAGGATGCACTGGCAATAAATGGATCATCTCAAGTGAATTTTACAAAGTTTATGAATGACTGGAGTCCAAAATTCCAAAGAAAAATGTGTTAGCCTTAGAATCCGAGGATCAGCAATTAAACCATACTGCAAAATGATGCATGTTGTAGCCACTTAAAAATAAGAGTTTCCGATACGGAATGATACTGTTCATTGCTCTATCATGAAAAGTGTAAGTTATATACGTTGACAGTTCTAACACATATTTATATAATTACGTCACTTATTAAGTAATAAAAAACAATTACGGATAGGGAAAAGAGACTATTTCAGTATGCGTTACTAATTTATTATATATACTACTAGATTATGCATCCCCTGTATTCCTTCAAGCATGCGTAGAAAAAAGATTGACAAAATTAACCAAACTAAGCCTATCATCAAGAGCAGTCATTAAATCTTAAATGTGCATGAATTCTGGAATCTTAACATCGTTTATGATTCGATTCTATTATTAATTAAGAGTTTTTTATGTGGTTCAATCACGATATTTGTATATCAATAAAATCACTCGACTCATATTTTATTTTCTGAAAAGTAACTTTAACCCGAAATGGGACTTCCTCCACCGGAAAGATGACTTGTAGTGCATGGTATGCCTTTTTCATATCCCCCAATTTTATACTAACAACTTTTGTGAAGAAATGCAGTTCTTATTGGGATCAACTGATTTTGTGATCTGATACCAATGGCTTGGAACTGGAGTTGGACTCCCTGGACATTGTGAACATGATCCAATGATCTATTCGACTATCCAGGAACCTCCATAGCATCGTTGAGAACATCTAAAGGAAGTTCCAACAAAGAAATATTAGTATGAAACATTGCTACGGAGAGAAAGCAATGAAGTAATAAATGCACTGGCACATCATGCTATCAGGGGCGGAACCTCCTTTGGCGAAAAAAATCATTTGTATATATATACAAGGTTAAAATTATTTGCTATGTATATATAATACTCTTGGGTATTTTTGCTCTATGGTACTTTATAAAGCAGTACGGGAAGTATATAACTATTACAAGTATTCGAAAGGATAAACAAATGTTCAATAGTTCAACTAGTAATCTGAAATTACAATTGTTACACAAGTAAAAACTGGAAATTCCAGTTTTGTAGAAGACGGAAAGATGTAAATTGTTTTTGCTGAGTCAAGTGTAGCACTCTGTCCTTAAGACAATATTGCCCCGTATGTATCCTTTATACGTCCTGGACAATTTGTCTCCCAAGATAAAACAGCAATGGAACCCTTGAGCAAAGGAAACTCAAGAGCTACCGTGAAGAATATTGAGTAACGAAATGATGCTTGGAAGTTGTAGGAAGAAAACTATTTTGGTTGTGTATTTTCGTGCACTGTTTTGCTGCATCTCTTACTGTTAACTCTTGGTCATTCTTGGTGCTCAACAATGGTGTAAGGGGGTGTTTAAATAGGTGAGGGAGGGGGCTGATTACTGCCCTCCATAACAGCCAAATAATGGCCATTATGGAGGTAGTAAAGCCACCAACATTAATGGGAGAAAGACCAACGGATTTGGCCATTATAGGAGGAGTAATTCAGCCAAAATAAATGGCTGAATTGAGAGCTTGGACGTTTCTGTTCTGACCGTCGAAATTCCAACTTTCTGAAAACTTCGGGGACCAAACTGTACATCTTGAAACTTCAGGGACCAAACTGTACATCTTGAAACTTCAGGGATCAAACTGCACATCTGAAAGAATTCTGGTCCAAACTGTACTTCTGAAACTTCTGGGATCAAACTGTACTTCTGGCAAAGTTTTCTGGCCCAAAAAGATAATATCAGAAGGCCCACAGCCCGGAACCCGAAACGGACGGGCGGGCGGCGGCGGCGCGCGTGTGGTCTTTCCTCAAACCGAAGCACATCTAGGTCCTCCCTCCTTTAAACACATGGGATACCCCTTGGGGTCCCAAACCCCAAACACATTTCGAGTCTTATATACACAACAATTCTTTCTTCCTCTACCGATGAGGGAGAATTGAACACAACACCACACTTTCCATGCTTCAAACACCTCACTTCGTGAACCAATATCTCTTTCATTTCTTAATGAAATTTGACGATTCTTGGCCCTACGGTTATCTACGTACTTAGTACATCATGCATGTGTGAAGAACCGGATTCTCCAACATACGTAACACTAGTGTTTAAGCCGTTAAAGTTGGTCGGTCGCAACTCCCGCCAAAGGCAAATTTCCAACAAATACTTCTCTTGGCTTCTTTGTATTTTATTCCTTTATATTTGAACCCCTAGTAAAAATTCTGGCTCCGTCACTGCATCCTACTACACTTCAAGAATAAAAAAATGTTCTGTTAGAGCTAAGCTCTTCACACCGCTACCCTATATCCCCAAGTTTTTATGGGAAAGTAAGGTTTAATGCCCCCTCTTTGTAAGCTTCTTTCAATAAATAAATAAAGTAGGGGTTTAGGCCAAATTCACCACCACCCCTCAGGAGGTGAAAACCTAGGTGGATGGAATTAATAAAAAAATCAAATCATCATAACCCATAATAATTAATCTCATCTCCACCATCAACTCACTTACTTTATTAATATTTATCTTAATAATCATTTTCAGATCAAATGATACATACATTTCTATAGAGGCTAAGCTTAGCATGAAAATTCTATTTAATTTCGAGTGGCTGTTGTTAGAATAGATGGGGTACATTTTAATGAGTTTGAATCGCAACAACTTTGGGATGATTTAGTGAAATTTGAAGTGGTTTTGATTCAAAATTGAGCTGCAGTTTGAAGGAAGAAGATGAAGTTTCTGCATGTATAAGTACGTATCTTCCGTGTATCACTTGTATTATCCGTATGCATTATTTGGGTATCCATTGTATATCCATGTATACATGTGTGACAGAAAAGTTTTCAACTTAATTTAACTACGAATTTTGGCTCCAAGCTAATTCAAATCACCTCCAATCTTCTTCTATTTTTATATATTGCCTCGTCCATATATTTTCTACGAACTACAAACTATACCTATTGAGGGTGAAAATTCCTAGATCTTTTTAATGTTGTATATAATTGATAATTTTTTGTTGGCCAAAAATGGTTAAATGGAATTCTATGGGTGAGTGGTTGTAAACTTCTTATATTTTATTGTATTCCCGTAACTCATTCAATAATTTTACCATTATTCAATAAATTATAATTTTTAAAATCTAAAATTGATAAATTCAAAATTCTAAATCCACCTCAAACAACATAAATCGTGCCAAGTTCAAAATAGTTAAGTACTCTGCCATTATAAGATTGTAAAAGATCATAATCCAAAAAACATCACTTTGAATGAAGACATTTTGATTTGTGGGTGGATTGGTCGGGTCTTTGATATGAGTTTTCTTTAATATTGTATTATTTATGAGGTTCAAGTCTACATGGCTTAAAGAAATAATTTCTTTTGCCATGTTAGATTTTTTTGGATAACAAATATGGCTGAGTGGTTTTGGAAGGGAAAAGTCACTTGAGTGATTTTACTGATACAAATTTAAATTAAGTGATGTTGGTAGTGATCGGATTTTCTCAGATCCGTATATATTTTATTTCTTATATTTTTTATATCTAATCGGATTTGAGTGTATTTGACATTTTTAATGTAAATTATAGTGTTTCTTTTTGTATTTTTGACTATATATTTCTTAATTTAGAAGGAGATATTTTTGTATTTTCATCTGTATTTTTTTAATTTTTGTTTTAATTAAATATGGTGAATTGAAATACAATGTAAAAGTAGCTATGAATGAATAGTGAATTGAATACAATAGAATATCCCTGTATTTTTTAAATTTTTATTGTTTGAATACAGACGAATTGAAGTTACATGGAGTTAAACACAATGTAAAATAGCTATGCATTGAAGCCGAATTAAATACAATCAATTGAATACACCGGAATACACCATATGACAAAGAATTACTAGCTACGAGCCGTAATTAGCTAAATTATAGCTACGACTTGTTTGAAGCGTCCAAACTATAGCTATTTTTGTAAGTTTGTCCTAATGAATTTGTTCAGCTGTGTATTAGTTTTTAAAAATGTTGATATCATTTACGAAAATTCTTTGTACACCAATTTACTACTCCATCTGACTCAATTTGTGTGACATCATTTCCTTTTTAGTATGTTCCAAAAAGAATATTATTTTTTTATATTTAAAAATAATTTAACTTTAAGAATTATGAAATAATTTATAGCCACACATTTATATAAGATTTATTTTGGATCACACATTTCAAAATTTTCATTTATTTCTTAAATTTCATGTCAAATTAAATAGTGTCGCATAAATTGAAACTAACCGATTAACAGAAAGCTTGCGTGAAAAATTGAATTTATCGGAAGGAGACAGGAGGAATATCATTGGGCAATATGATTGTCCAAGTAGAATTTACGTGTTGGTCCTAAACTGGCTGGATTCATTCTTGGACTTGAAAGTTTCATAATGTAGAGCTAGAGATTCTGTAGATGATGCCATATATTATGGTTGAGACTTTTTATGGGTATAAGCTTTTGTCCTCCACTAACTCTTTTAGCTTTTTGTTGACTTCAAGATTAGGTATTGAATGAGAGGTTGAATTAAATTTTAGCTAGTCAGAATGAATTGAGTTAGAAGTAAAAGTTATTTATCCTTAAATAAGTTGGATTAAAAGGCGAATTATAACTCAATTCATTTAATTTTTACTGTGTTTTAATTTCCTTGATTGTTCTTTTTAACTTTTTTAATTAGGTACATAATAATTTTTTTATATGATTATATATAACATATGAAGAAGTGGGTTTATATATTTATCTTCCTGGGAGATAGTATCTTAGTTGTGATCTTGATGTCGTTTTCATTGCATTAATACAGAGAGCTCTTTTACATAGAACTGATAGAAGTGAGAGCTTTTGTCTCCTCGTTTGTAAGGTCATAATTCATATGTCTATACTTTCTTTTTTAGCCAAAATTTTGCAATGTCACACTTACTATCAGTCTATCGATGCTATCGGCCGTGTCGGCCGATTTAGGTCTCACATAGTGTCATAGTGATGGATTTTAGGTTTTGACTCATGTGTCAAATTTATATACAATAACAACATACCTGATGTAATTCGCAGATTTTATCTCTATCTTTGTGTGATAGAAAAGTTTATCATAGACTCTAGTCTTAAAAAGAAAGTAATCAATACAAGATGGTAAGAAATAAGTAGTAGAAATAATACATACAGGTGCCCGTAAACTTGTTCAATTTTTTTCTGATTGCATATATAAAGTTTGAGAGGATCCTATTTCCCTCGTGTCTTTGTCCAAAATGCATCCCTGAACCTCTTTTGGCGGACCCAAAGCTATTTAATTTTAAGTGTTGTAAATTAATTATTTTTATTAAATTTTGAATAAATTATTTTATATATTAAATAAACTTTTGAACATAAAAACAAATTTTGAGCCAAATCTACTCCTAACCCATAGCCACTGCTATAGCTTCGCCCCTGGATAGATGTAGTGGAAGTGGCGAAGGAGATGGAAGCGATGGAGGAGGTGGGATCGGTTTTTTTTCTTTTATTCTTTTTTATAAAATTAGCCAACTAAGGTCTAGATGATAATGTATTAACAAAAAGGTACATTGATGGAACCAGGCATAACCTTAAGTTACGAGACAATTGGTGATACCATCGCCCAAGAAAACAGAAAGATGTGCCTACAGGAAAATAAGTTGAAAATGATGCTTGAGCCTGTCTTGTGTTCTTTAAGATACTGTACACAAACTTCAGTTGTTATTGTTTTAATACAGTTCTCCTATATGGCCATATGCATATGTTAAGTCAAGAAACAAACAAAATCTTGAAAAAAATCTTAAATTTGGGTCACAAAAGAGTGAACAAGTAGAGGACAGTGGACACGCACCACTTATACACTTCTAACATGCTGCCCTCCCGCTTATTGAAGTTGAAACTTAAAACTTGAAAATTTGAGTTGTTGAAGTTGTAGTTTTTGGAATTTGAAGTTGTGTTTGAACATGCATTTTATTAACTAAGTCAAACTTCAAAAATAGATTATTTGATTTTCTAGTTTTCTAGTTTAAAATCCTATATTATTTAAGCGAAAATGATACAAAAGAATTAAACTAACAACAGAGAATAAGGATAGAATTTACGGGTGATAAAAGTCGAGGGTACAATTATCGGACTAATCCTGTATAAGCTCCTATTGATACGCTTGATGTGATTCTATTAATCTTGAATCTGGGGTTGACAAAAAAAATAATATCGTTGTGTTAAATTATTATTTTTCCAAAATAGTCTATAGCACCGAATATTCTAATATCAATGTAAAAATTATCAACTCCAACTCCTGCATTTTTCTCAAGTAAATTAGAAAAATTTTGTTTGTCCTGCGACTTACAATTATTGGATGTTAGATTAACAAGATTAATATTGCTTAAAAATCCAAAATATAATTCAACATTAATGCATTGGACTTGTCCAATTTATTGAAAAGTTCTAAAAGATATTTTCTATACAATTAGGTATCATTGTCACTATCTATAAGAAAAAGTTCTTGGTGAGTTGAAACAAGACAAAGCTATGTGAAAAAGTATTCAGATGTCTTAGGCGCAATCGCCTGTTCATATAGAATTCTCCAAATTATTGAATAGAAAAAAATATTGAGTAAAAAGTTACATATAGAATTGTGTTGATGATATAATCGGGCTCAATGCTGATACTAGATATCGGATGAAAAATCAAAAAAAATTATACAATGCATTAATAATAGAAATTTAAATATTTTGTAAAAGTTAATTACGAAATCTTGATAACCCGTTAACATTCAAATATTTTCATGAAGTCTAAATATGCGATGCAATGATATTAATAATTTTTCCGAGACTACACGTTTAAATCACACAAGTGAACTTTATCTTCTTGATAAAGCCATATTTATCACTCTCTAAATCGAATAAGGTCGGGTCTAACTCAGCTTTAATCCTAAGATAGGAACTTGTGCAGGAACCAACTTCTTTCTATTTTAATATAAACAAATTGAAGTCGTCCTCATAAACTTATAAATGAAGCAAATTCAATGATGTAACAATTCGGACCATAGTGAAACGACCATAAAAAGTACTGTACTTATTTGTGGAGTCAAATATCATGATATAAAACGAGACGAATGAAAATGAAGTAGGTGTTTCGACATGAGTACATAGGTGTATGTGTCATCTTATGATAGAAAAGGTGTACAGTGAATAGTGAAGATATAAGCCTTCTATCACGAAAAGGGCAAATACTTCACACAGTGTATTAAGAGGTCATGATAGCTGGTTAGAGTCGTTCAATATTAGTAATATAAAATTAGTTATGAGAAATTTATGTATTATTTCAGGTAGAGATGAGTTATGCAAGGTTTTATTAGGTTGAATCCATCACGGATTTTTTGTGGTCGGCAAGATTTTTCATTTAAACACCTTAAGTAAGCTTTGTTTCATTTAAACACCTCAGGTGGGCCCTACTATTCCATTTAAAACTCTTCCTATTATTTGGCCCGTTGGATGGTTCTTTCTAATCATTAATGAGGGGTCCCTACGAACTTGGTCTAACAATTCAGCACTTGACTCCTCATCTGTGGCCTTTGTGGTCTCTATTGTTGTTTCAGATGTTGCTTCAGGTGTGACAACATTTGTGGCAACATCCGATTCTTCTACAATCTGTTGACTTTCCATTGTATCTATAATGTTATTTTCAATAGTTTTTCCTGAAACATCAGAAAGATCATCAAAGATAACATTTACAGACTCTTGTACAGTTTTGGATCACAGATTGTATACTCGATAAGCATGACTAATTTGTGAATATCCAACAAAAATTATTTTATCACTCTTAGAGTCAAATTTTACCAAATGATCTCTGTCGTTTAAAATATAACAAATACACCCAAAAACATGAAAGTAACGCAAGTTTGGTTTCTTTCCATTTATAATCTCATAGGGTGTCATCTTTGTTCCTGACCTTAAATAGACTCTATTAGCGATGTGATTAGCAGTATTCAAGGCTTCTGCCCATAAACGTTTTGACAAATGTTTAGAACTAAGCATTACTCTAGCCATTTCTTGCAATGTCCTATTCTTCCATTCTGCAACCCCATTCTGTTGAGGAGTTTTGGGGGGAGAAAACTCATGGAAAATTCCCCTTTTCTCACAAAAAAATGTGAATGAACTATTTTCAAATTCTTTTTCATGATCGGGTCTAATCCGAAAAATAGGAGAATAGAATAAATTTCTAATTCTAGCGTACAAGATTTTAAACATGTCAAACGTTTGTGATTTTTCTTTCAAAACATATATCCAAGAATATCTAGAAAAATCCTCTACTATTACAAAGGAATACATCATGCCTCCTAGACCGTCTACTTCAATTGGACCCATTAAATTCATATGTAGCAATTGAAAACAGTGAGATGAATGTTGTCCGTAGGGATGGCAACGGATCGGATCTGGACCGGATCCAAATCCATTTTTCATACCTGAATTCAGATCCGGATCCAGATCCATCGGGTCCATAAAAATTAGATCCATATCCGGATCCATCGGATCCACCGAGTCCCGGATCGGATTTGGATCCACATGTAAAAAAAATTGTCTTCCTAAGAATGTAACATTGCTAAGAATTTTTTTTGAACTGACAAACGATTTTTACTTAGCTAACAGTTTACTGTGTTTCAATTTTGAAATGTTCATATGAGATATTTTGTTCGTTGTCTCGTTTTGATTGTGAGTTATTAATTGAAAATGTTGGACAATGACAATAGTTGTGAAAAATGCTTACTAGTATTTCCACAATGCAGAACTTGCATGTGCATGGAATCTTCACAAATGAAGTGAATATAATTTTAACTACTTGTCTATGAAGATGTTAGTCATTCACTAATATAACATTGATTTTATTATCGATGTTACCTCTTTATTTTTTGGTTTTTGAGTTAACGCGGGGATAAATTAAACTTGTTTTGAGAATTAAACTTGCAAGGATGTGCTTAGCAATTTTAAGAAAATACTTATAAAATTACATTTTAGGTTATGAATATATTTAATAAAAATGGATCCACGGGTCGGATCTGGACCGGATACGGATCTCAAATACAAGATCCAGATCCAGATCCGATCAATCAGAAATGGATTCAGGTCCGATCCGGATCCGTCGGGTCCAAATTTTGAAGATCCATATCCTATAAAACGGATCTGGATCCACCGGGTCCAGGATCCGTTGTCATCTCTAGTTGTCTGTCGTGTTGGACAACATTATGAGAGACACGAATTTGCTTATCTTTCAAACAATCTTCACAGACAGTTTTATCTTTATGGCTAAGTTTGGGTATGCCTCTAACCGCTTCATATGAGATCAAATTTTCTAAACTGCGGTAGTTGACATGCCCCAACTTTTGATGCCATAGTGTTGTGTCATCGACCTTAACATTATTGCATGTTTCTTGTCTTACAACAAGATAGCAATTGTCATCTGTTCTTGTACCTATCATAACACATATACTTGCTTCATTCGTAACTTTACAAGCAATCTTATTAAATTTTACCTCAAGATTGTCATCACACAGTTGACTTATACTAATCAAATTAGACATTAAGCCCTCAACGTGTAAGACATTTCTTAAGGCTGGAAATTCAGGAATATCCAAGATTCCTTTTCCAATTATTTTGCTTTTACTGCCACCTACATAAGTCACGTTTCCTCCATTGAATGACTCATAGTTCTTTAGAAAACCTTTTGTACATGTCATGTGGCGAGAACATCCACTATCAAAGTACCAAGAATCTAAAATATTAGTTCTTAATGCAGTTATAGCAACATTACATGTTACATTCTTTTTAGGAACACAAACTCTCTTAAAATATTTTTTACCTTTTGGCTCAGAAATGTTGCTTCGATTGTTATCCGGAATGTTGGACAACATTTTAGCCAACATTTTGCTCACATAATTTTAAAGTTTGAAACAGTATGGTTTTAGGTGTCTAGGGGAGTTACAGTGATGACACACAAACTTCATATTCTTTGACATAAATGAGAACCTATTATTCATCCCTTTTTCTTTTACAAAGCATATTTTCACATTTTTATCAAAGAGATTAGAGCATATGGTTTTAAGAGAGTTTTCGTACCCAATTCCTGCATGTGAAGGTTTACTAAAGTTGAGTATCTCATTCAATTTTGAAGTCACCGTGTTGAACTTACGGAAAGTTGCTTAAGCTAAATTCAATTTTGCATGGATCTTATCAAATTCAAAATCCTTTTTGGTAAGTGCAATCAAGTCGGGTTATCGTGCCTTTTAATACTAAATTCTCATGAGTTAAAGATTTTACATTTTTGTCAAGTTGCTTGGATTCTATGATTAAGGCTTTATAAGTATTTTGTAATTCATTAATCATAGCATCTTTGCATTCAACTTGATCCATACAATAAACCTGACTAACATAAATAGAACCATTAAAGCAATTAACATCAGAATAGTTAAAGAATTCATACCTTTCGGATGTCGCTAAGGATATTGATGTCGTTGTTGATGTTGGAGAAAATATTGTGGCATCTGAGACAACATTGTATACGACATCTTCATTATCTTATAGAGACTGTTCGAAAATAGTAGCCAACAATGTTTGTGTTTCAATTTCACTATCTCCTTCATCTTCTCCTTCATCACCACTAAGAGAAATTCATAGGTTCTTACCAAATTTTCTAAGAGTGTTTGCACATTCGTTAGCATAGTGACCCCAACCCGAGCATGCATGACACTGCGCGGAAACAAGTTGTTTGGGATCAAATTTGGTATGATTTGAGTTGGTTCTTCTTAGTTGATTTCCATTTTGTACATTTGGAATGAATCTAGTGGACTTTTGATTGAAGACTTGGTTTTGGTGCTCTTTAGATTTAGATTGATTTCTCTCATTGTTGAACTTCCTCACCATTGAATTGTATTTTCTAGTGAGTAAGGAAGTATTTGTACCATCACCAATTTCTTCAAGATTCTCATCATCTTCTACGATTTGACTCTCCGAGGATTGAACTTGAAGTGCCACATTCTTGCTTTTATACAATTCCTTTTGATTCTCAATGTTCATCTCATAAGTTTTGAGAATGTTCATCAAGGTATGAAGGTCCATTGTGGCAAGATTGTGAGCTTCTTCAATATCACAAATCTTTAAATTAAACTTTTCAGGAAAAGAACGGAGAGCCTTTTCAACAAGTTGAGTGTTGGTTAATGGTTCACCAAGCACTTGACATTCATTTGAGATGTCAATCTACTTTTTAAAATAAGATTTAATATCATCCGCTTCTTCCATCCTTAAACGTTCATATTTACTCATGAGCATGTGTAGCTTTGTTCGACGAACACTTGAGCTACCTTCAAAATGAATTTGTGAAGTATCACATGCATCTTTAGTCGTGGGATAGTTTTGAATGAGTTTGAACATATACATATCAACCCATCCAAAAATTGCATTTAAGGCTTTTTCGTTAAAGCTAGCATTATTGATTTCTTCTGTAGTCCATTCGGATTCAGGTTTAACAAGAATGTCATATTCCTCATCCGGTGGCAACATTAAAACATCATACCCATTGGTTATAGATCTACATGCCTTAACATCAATTGATTTGATATGAGAACGTAGGCGAATCTTCCAATAAGCATAATTTGATCCATCTAAAATAGGAAGCCTACCAATAATTGAATTTGTCGGTTCCATAGCTTATGACAACAGGACCAAACACTTATTGTGTTAAGTGTCGGCTCTAATACCACTTGAAGGGGGCTATGGAATAATAAAAACAAAATGAAATAAACTCGAATGTCAATTTTGTTTCCGAATGTCGTAAATTATATCGTCCGACACCAGTAACAACACTTTAGCAAAACAGAAAACTTTGAATAGTAAATGCAGCGGAAATTTAAAGAACACAAATGTTTTAAATTTTAAGTTATATATATAATATAACTTATGATGGTCAATGACCAAATGTATTGTATATATATTATATACAAATATACAAGTTCTTTTCTTTACAGATTTACAAGATAAAACAGAAAGAAATTAAAAGTTGAAGTCGCAGATGACTTCTGCCTGAATAATCTAACTAAGTAGACATAGACAACCTCTCATTACAATCGCTCCATACAAAACTAATCTAGAATCTAAACAACAATTATAATGTTTGACAGATTGTTGTCAACACACTCAGACAACACTGGTGATTCAGATTTCTGAGAGCTCTCTTGGTATTTTTACTTTCTGGTTCTGGATCTCGATACTCTGTAGTAGCCTCTTTATTTATAATAGAAGGTCTTCCTTGAAAAGCTCATCGATCAGTTGTGGAAGTTGAGGAAAAGATGGACTGCTGGTGGGATTGGTTGGAGAAGATCAGAGAGTAATAATCTCAACAGTTTTGGCTTGATCCTCACGACAAGCAACAACTTTTGACTTAGTCCTCACTCATTTTTTACTAGCTCATTTTTACTTTGTCAAGTCGTTTTCACGTAATAGTAATATTTACACAAATATTATTGCATTGTGTGAAGTAAGACAAAATTTGTTCAGAAAATGTTGGTCCGAATGTTGTGCAACATTTGTCCCAACATACTTATACATTCATATCAATACTTTAGGAGATATGTTGGGTCAAATGTCACAACACCAAATTCAACATTAACACTATCAATGCCTCAAAAGCACATTAATTAAAATGTTATGATCTTAATTATTCAGTATTCGTCATATTTTGAGACAATATTCTAATACGTATTTGCCAGAAAAATTTAGAAATGTATTATAAAAAAGCCATATTTTAATTATTCAATATCCAAATTTAAAGCAAAAAATTAAAAGCAACAACTTAAAATAAGATATATATTCTGAGCTAAATTTATTATTAATTTTAATTAAAACTAACGAGGCTAAGTTGTCGCTTGCAAACACTTCGGGACAAAATGGTATGGTAGGCCAGCAAAGGAATAATCAATCATGCAAAACATTTCGTGAAGATTATAATTACAACGATGCTAGCTCTAAAACTACTCAAAGCACACTATTGTGGACGTGACTGATTGCCTCCAAATTTAAGCATCATTAATCCCTTTCTTGCAAACCCCCAAATAATCAAAAAGTTTGTCATAGAAGCTTATGATAACGATGGGTGTGACGCCTCTCACCGTAAACGTCTTGGCAATTTTGCATGTGCCGTGAGAGTCATGGGTGATGGAGCCAAGAGAAAGGAGACGACGTTATTGGCGTATTCAAAATTTGAACTTTAATTTATAAGTTTGGAATGTTTACCGAATTACTGAATTTAAAATTTAATAATTAAACATATTTTGTAGACTGTTTAACACATATATTAAATTTGAGCAAAAAGTGTTGAGTTCGACTAAATTCATTTCTTATCTTGTACATCTGCTCCTGTGGACATAATAAAGGCATACCCAGCATGAGTGACATGATGCATATAGCACAATACCTCCTTCACATTATGGTTAGAGTAAAGTTTACTTTACCTCCTTAATATTTGGGTTTGGGAAACAATATCTCCTTCACATTTTGAATGGAATAATAAATTCTTTTGATCTTAAATCAATGGCTAGAATTGAATTGAATTGAATTGAATTATTATATATATTTTTTAAATATAAAAAATAACCCTCAATAATATAAATTATGACATATTTTTCTGTAATTACAATTTTTAAGTAATTGCATTTTATAATTAAAATCAAACATCTTTTTTTCTTTTGATTTTAAAAACCCGACCATTAGACTTCATGGTATATTTATTTTATTTTACAGCTCAAATCTTGCTATATCTCGTTAATAGTATTAAAATTTTACTACAACAACAAAATTTTTGTAAAGTTTTTTTATATTTTCATGTTATACTTACATACTTAAAGTCCAATTATTTTGTAAACTATTTTAGATGAAAGTAATAATCTCCAATATAATTAAACATAGCTAATAATTGATAGGATATATAAAGTTTTTGAAAATTACTTGAAAATATTGATTCAAATAAGATTTGTATTTCATAATACAAGAAATGAACGACGTTTTATTTTTTGATCAATCTCAAAATTTTATGATCGTTAAATAAAATTTATTCAATTATGTACAATAAGTTTGAATATATTTTTTTCGGTAATTCCTCATTCTTGATCAGAAAAGTACGAAAGTCTATCAGAAATTGAGAGATAATTTTGACATTGTATTTTCTTTTTGGAAACTATTAGGCTTATGATGTGTAAGAATGATATAAAAATAGAATACTTTTTATACAAATCGAATAGTTGAAATAAAGCTTCCCTTCTTTTTGGTCCAATGAGATAAAGTTTTCAATACTAGTAATACTAAATAAATGGATTAAGATAATTTGAAGCTCTACAAAAAAAAGCTCATGCAGCAAACTGGAACTTTAAATATCAAAAGAAAAAGATTAAATAAAAAAAAGAGTTAAGGGATTTAATTTTTATACAATGCTAGATATTGCTTAACTTTTTAAATTATTAAAAAGAGTACATGTTATAATTCATATCAATAAGGATCTTTTTTTATATTTTAAAATTATATTCAATAATCCAATTCATTTCTAACTATCAATTTAAGATTAAGAAGACTTATTATCCCTTTCAAAATGTGAAAAAGGTATTATTTCCCAAACCCAAAACGTTAAAGGGGGTAATAACTTAGTATCATATCACTTTAACTTGTAAGCTTAATAAAAACAAAGGCTTAATCTATTTATTTTCTATATTCTTTACCAGTCGGAGGGAACTTTGTTTGGGCCCTCATGTAAGGAGTTAGTATTTTTATTGTACCCGTCCGATTGTTTTTAACTAAATACCCTTATTTAATTATATTATCTTTATCATAGACTCTGTGTAGGGTTTGTGATGCCGCGGGGATGGATAGCATGAATCCTGAGGTTCATTTATGTGATTTTTGGATGAAAAACCCAAATTAGGAATCTTAGAGTTGATTAGTTTGACTCAAAGTTGACTTTCGAGTATAGAAATTTATTTCTGGGTTCCGTCACTTTCGATAGTTTCGGAGGGTCATTTATGACTTAGTCGAGTCATTGGTTCAATTTCTGAGTCAATTAGATGTACTTTGTGGCCTTATTTGTGAAATTGTGATACTTAGATATTTTGGGCGATTCTTTAGAAAAGTATGTCTTAGCTCGGTTAAATGAGAAATCTGAGGGCGTGAGCGAGTTTGTAACAATGTTTACCTTGGAATAGCATGTTTGGTTTGTGTCCGAGATGTTCCGGGAGTGTTTCGGGTGTTTGGTGGAAGATTGAGTAGATTTCCAAGTTGTTGGTTCTAGTGTGCCGCACCAGCGGTTGGTTGGCTGCTTCTGCGGAGGTTGGCTCGTAGATGTGAGGATATCGTAAGGTTCCACCCCTGCGGAGATTTCCTCGCAAAGGCGATGGTGCCTCTGCGGTGATTCTCTCGCACCAACAACTATGGTGGAAGTTTAATATTTTCTCCTCAACGGACTTTCTCCGCTGCGGCGAGGTCGTCACTGTGTGATCGATTCCACTGGTGCGGGATCGCTATTTTAATCAGTTTCTTAAATCCCTAAAAATGATTCACTTTCCCAAAATATCGTATCTCGAAATTAGATCTGGTCAAGAGGGAAATTCTTAAAGTTTGTGCTTGGATTTTTTGTTAGAGGTAAATTCTTCATCCTTTTCGATTATGTTTCATATTCTAAGGTCTCTAATCTTGGTATAGACTATAATTTGGGGGAAATAAATTCTAAATTTCATGATAGAATAAGAGGGGATGAAATCTTGATATAAGGGTATAATATGAATTAGATTATCTTGATATTGTGAATTACCATTGCTTAATGTTAGAATATCATGTTGTAAGGTTTAATTTGATCATGGAAACCTTTTTCAATTTGGGGGAAATTCTAGGGTTTAGAATTGGGCTTTTGGTAAATCATGCAATTGACGGTTCAATTGGGTTAGTTTTTTAATTAACTTAAGGATATGACTACCTAGTATGTAATTATGCTTTTTAGTAATAAATTTCGTATCGTGGCACTGTGGGACCGGGGTTGGTTTTAGGTGTCTCTTGGTATGACTAAAGACTAAATCCTTGTATGTATATTAGCTTAATTATTAACGTAGAGTCTATGTATGTTAGACTGCGACTACTAAAAGGCACTCTGAAAGGGCTAGGCGTGCGTACAGGGTTGACAGTTCGTGGCTCCTGCTCGGCTTTGAGGTATGCTACGATTTCTCTTTTGTAAACTTCAATAGAAATATGTATTAGTTATAAACGTTGAGGGGTATTGAGCGTGTTTGGGAGTCCCACCTTAGCGGTTGTGATGAACACTTGGGTGGGTACCGGTGTTGAACTGTGATGATAGGTGATTTGGAGAATCAATCTTAAGCTGATTTCGACTGTTGATATTTAGGTTTGTCGCCATCATGTGGGCTTGTCGCCATAATTGAGTTTGTGTGTTTATTCATCACATAGCTTTCGATATGATATCCTGAGTTACATGAATTATGTATTAATGACTCTTTGAAAGCATGTGATATTCATCTCTATACTTGATTGGATCTCTTACATTCTGATGACTTGCCTTGTATTGTCATTTGCATTCATACACTCATAGTTCTGATGAAATTGAAATGCGAATAGTATGGAATATTGTGGTCCAAGAGACTGGAAAGGTAAGAATTCTTTATGAGATGGTTGACAATAAAGAGATGATGATGATACGCGGAGGACCGGGTTGCACACCTGCAACAGATGATATTACAGCCAAGAGCTGGGATCTATTGAGAAAAATTCCGGATAAGTATATGAAATTTGCGGGTCCTTCATGGGTGTGCAGTTCATAGAATTTGAATGTATGTATACTGGAGATGAAGGGTATCTAACATGTGAATTGCATTCATATCATACATTTATTATTTCCTTGGTTACCTATTGATTGATAGATTGTTGGAATGGTTAATGAGACTTGGATGATTTCTTGATAGAAAGCAGTGTTAATTGATTACCCGATATTTGGATTATTGGGTATGGAACGCTTATGTAAAGGTGGTGACTTACATGATTCATGAACCCTTAGATGAACAAAGTGTCTTAATTGATTCAATGAACCATTATGTGAACAATGTGATTTATATGATTTATGAAACTGTTTAGTATAGGATTACTATGATGTCTACGGAGGTACGTTGTGTACTCATGCTACACTTGTTGCATTCTTTTTTAATGCAGATACAACGTCTTCCACCAGTTCAGGACTTCGTGGCTGAGTCTGAGCCGACGGACTTCCAGTATTTAGGGTGAGGATGCTTCCTTCCAGCACGCCCTGGATGCCACTATCTCTTTCCTGTCTTTATTTATCCGAGAGACATGTTCAGACATTTTTAGACACTTGGCTTATGTTTTCCTTTTATCAGACTTGTATTCGGTGTAGTGCTCTTGTATTGTTGACCAGATTTTGGTGATTGTATAACTTATTCTCAGTATTATTTCCGCTTTTATGTTATGAGTAGACCGTTTATTTAAGTATCTTGTTATTTTCACATTTTTTATTTATTTGTGTTGGATAATCGGGAGGTGGTTCGCCTACCGGTGAAAACAGCATAGGTGCCACCACGATTCCTTAAAAGGAGTCATGAAATTTACACTCAATATTATTCTATAATTGTCTTCACTATACTAAATACATATTGTCTTATAGTTGAGAAACATTATAAATTCTGGAGAGATAGCTCAATAAATTAATATGAAATATTATTAACGAATTTTTTGTTGTAAAAAGAAAAAGTTTCTCCTTTTTGCTTCTGATATGAAGAGAAGATAGAAATTTTTATTTCTTCTCAGCTGCCGAAGAACTTTTATTGATTAAACACTTCTAACTCTAAAAGACGCATTTACTTTTAGAAATTAAGCATTATAGTTTTTGAGAAGTTTAGCTAAAATATCTAAAAGAGTACAATTTTTTTTTACCAATATTGTAGTTTACGGTTGCATGAATTCCTCATTGCATGTGAAAACACAATAATTATGAACCAAACTAATCATGCAATTCAATATTGCCATACAATTTGTAAGTCATGTAACAAGCGCATGATTTTTTCCTATATGAAAGCTACATAATTCAGTCATTTCTTCAATCAAATCAAATTAGCCTGCCAGTATAATTGAATTGCTGCTTCTCTTTTCCCCTAGTGGCCATGGCTGAACCACAAAAGTTGAAGATTAAGGTGGAGTCAGATACATCAGAGTTCAATGTAATGATGAAAGAGACGGACAAAGTTAAGGACTTATTGGAAATAATTAAAGCTAATTGGGGTAACGATTTGTCTTACAAACTTGAACATCATTCAATTGAAATGAAAACTAATGAGGCCTTGTCTGCATACAACCTCAAAGATGGCTCAGTCGTCAATGTAACATATTTTGTCGATTAACCTTAAAGTTGGTTTATAAAGGCTCAACAAGTACTATATTATGTCATTAACATTTAAGTTAAGTACTTTTTTAAAGTTAAGTTTAAGAATATGATGTCTGGAACATCTTTATTACTATCCTTATTAACTAGTAATTAGAGACAAATTTGTAATGATCGATCCATCAAGTTCTCTTAAGTAATTATGGTTATGTTGAATCCACGGTGAATGTTCTACTGAAGAAATATAGTTTCAGTTTCTTTTATAAAAATTGTACCGACTATCCACTTTTTGGACCAACTTTGTAAAAAAATATCTAGTGTATAAGAAAATTGATTGAAAAATAACCACTTTTGATGCAGAAGCACCATGAGATCCATGACAATGTCAAGAATTTCAAACTTAAACAAGTGAAAAATTTAAGATACTGTCATGATCTTTGGAATCATATATTGCGAACTTAATAAAAGTGAAATTCCATGACTGCATTTTATATTCCGTCTAGAATATTGTGATGGAGCTTCACTTTCTTAAATTTTGTACTTGTGACTATTTTTCAATTACAAGTCAGGAAAAATGGTTATTTTAAATTTTATCGTTTCTATTTGTTAAACCTTAAATATTAGTATGCTTTCTGAAATAGGGCCAGCCCACCAACAGTTAGCCCATGATACTCTAGTTGCTGATCCAAATCCTCAATATTGATCCAAGACACAAATCTTGCAATTGCAGTCCATGGACCAGTCCACATTATGTGACCCTCTATTCTAGGTTTGTGATAGTGTTTGCCTAGACATATTAATAGCATCTCATTTTGCATGGCAGAAATTGATCATTAGACACAGAATTAGGTAGTGTTATGCAATATATTCCTGGTAATAAAACATATTAAAATAATAATGCATTAAGTAAACATAAAGAAACTAATCCACTTGATAAATGCTCCAAGACTAAAAAATGTAAACGAGTGTCCTAATTTAAAATAATTCAATAAACTGAAATAGTATAACTATAACTACTAATATTGTACGATATGTCTCCCATGTACATGACTCAATAGTCCTAAAATGCAACAACAACCCAGTATAATTCCACAAATGAAGTTTGAAGAAGATGGAGTATACCCAGATCTTACCCCTACTTTGAAATGATAGAGAGTTTGTTTTTAATACACTCTCGGCCCAAATAGTCCTAAAATGCAGAAAAGGAAAATATAAGTATTATAGAAAAAAGTCATTACATGGAAAAGCAAATGCTTAAATTTGTGGGTATCACATTCACACCCTCTAACATGACAAGCCATATTGCTTAATCATACACAACCATGATAATTACACATATATTAAAAGTGAAGGAAGTTTATTCCATGACTTTATTTCATTCCCAAGTTTGCAATATATACGACTCTAATAATTAAGTCTTGCCATCTATAAGAATATACTAATTAATGTAATTGATCTAATCAATCCTAATTGATGATACTAATTTACAATTACAATATTCTTGATTGATTTTGGAGACAATTATGAGATTGACCCATAATTGTCTTAACATTCCCCATCAGTCTTAGCGGGAGGTTCTCGTATGCTGAGATTGTTCCTGAAATCATCAAATAGTACGCTTTGGTGAAAATGTTGGCAATCTGATAACGGGACTGTACATAGAGAACACAGACTTGTCCACGTGCAACCTTTTTTCTGACAAATAATATATCAATTTCTATGTGTTTTGTGTATTGATGCTGGACAAGATTACCAGATAAGTATATCGCACTCACATTATCGCAATAAACCACGGTTGCCTTTTCAATGGGACAATGGAGTTCTAAAAGGAGATTACGGAGCCAACATGATTCATCAACCACATTGGCTACCCCTCGGTATTCTGCTTCTACGCTCGACCGAGACATTGTTGGTTGTCGTTTGAATGACCATGAGATAAGGTTATATCCCAAAAACACACAATAACCAGAGTGGAACGGTGTGTTTCCGGCCAGCCACCCCAATCCGCATCTGTATAAGACGAGAGACTCGAAATTGAGGACTTATACATATGCATGCCAAAATGAAGAGTTATACTTGATATACCGTAGAATTCGCTTGAGAGCCCCCATATGTTCTTCTTTCGGATCATGCATATGTAAGCACACTTGTTGAACTGCATAGAAGATATTAGGTCTCGTGAAAGTGAGGTACTGCAAGGCTGCGGTAGTGTGTTGGATCACTATATGAGGTCCTTGTAGTGTTGCTTAATTTGGCCTTTGTATCAACAGGTGTGTGTGATGGTTTGCATGAGGACATACCAATTTTTTCAATGATCTCTTCGGCGTATTTCTTTT
Organism: Anisodus acutangulus; assembly: GCA_029783415.1. Classification (NCBI taxonomy): domain Eukaryota; kingdom Viridiplantae; phylum Streptophyta; class Magnoliopsida; order Solanales; family Solanaceae; genus Anisodus; species Anisodus acutangulus. The sequence continues at coordinate 10,546,644 of CM056507.1, forward strand.
GACTGAGAAATAGACCACATGCATATTGGGTTACAACAATTCCTAAAAAATAATTTAATGGACCCAAATCCTTCATTGCAAATTCTGTTGCAGGGAGAGACATAATAGACCGGTGAAGTGATGTAGATGAGGTCATGAGAATGATTTCATCCACATATAAAAGGATATAAGCCATGTCGTTGCCCTTATTGTAAATGAACAAGGACTGATCGGACTTGATGTATGAGAAACCCAATGTGGATACAAATCATGCAAACCTATTATACCATGCTCGTGAAGCCTGTTTCAAACCATATAAGGATTTTTTTCACCAGGCAAACATAATTCGGATGTGTAGAGTCTCAGAAACCCAATGGCTGGTGCATGTAGACTGTCTCCTGCAAATTGTCATGTAAGAATGCATTTTTGACATCCAACTAATGAATGGACCAGGATTTTAATAGTGTTAGCCTAAGAGCCGTCCTGATAGTTGCTGGCTTAACCACCGGACTGAATATTTTACCACAATCCACGCCAATTTACTGAGACCTACCATCACCAACAAGACGAGTTTTGTATCTCGCAAAGGAGCAATCAGAATTCTTTTTATGACAAAAAATCCACATGGACCGAATAATGTTGACATTAGATGGACGTGGCACTAACTCCAACATCTTATTTTTAATAAGAGCATCAATTTTGTCTAACATGATAGTTTTCCAATTCGGATCTGATAGGGTTGCTTTGGGATTTTTTTGGTAGAGGTGATGGTTGGACCGAAGGTGTTAGGTTAAAATGTCATTTGGGCTGAAAGATCCCATGCATGGCATGGGTTTCAATGGTACGATATTGGGCTAACCCCATTGTCTGGGGATTAGGGGTCTCGGCCAATATTGTGGCCCGAGAGAGGGTGGTGTTTTGGGCCAAGGGTGAATTTAGTTGGAGTTGGGTTTCCGCTGGGTTATAGGGCTAGGAGTTTTGGGCTTGGTTTACGGGTGAGGGAGCAGTGGGCTCCCTCAATTGGGCATGGCAGACACTTGAAGTGGACTGGGCCGAGACCAAAGGTAAAGAGGCAATAGCCTCCAGACCGCAGACTGGTCCAATCCCATTTCATGGTTGGGCCGGTCCCATCAGATTTTGGGTGTTAAGATCGTGTTGTAAAATTGGATATATTCCGTTGTCCAAGAAATCATATGAAGGGGGAGATGTCAGATGAGAATTAACAAACGAGAATGTAGACTCATAAAAAACTACATGACGAGAGATAATGATCTTCCCGTTCATCATATTATAACATTTATATCCCCTATGTGGATATCCCAAAAACACACAAGCAGTGGAATGTGCCTGAAGTTGGTTCATTGTAGTGGACGAAAATAAGAGATAACACAAACACCAAAAAACCCTCAAATGTGCAAAAGATGGGATGCGATGGTACAACATTTGTGTAGGTGACACATTGGAGAGTATTTTGCTAGGAAGAATATTTAAAAGATATGTTGATATTTGGAGTGCATGATACCAAAAAGTTGGTGGTGTGGATGAATGCACAAGAAGTCTGTGAATCATATTGTTAATTATTCGAATTTTCATTTCTGCTTTCCTATTTTGAGGTGATGTATGTGGACATGAAAGACGCAATTACATCATATTTTGGTGACAAAAATCATTAAATTGAGTATTTATGAATTCCCTCCCATTGTCACATTGAAAACATTTAATGGATTTGTCAAATTGAGTTTTGATAAAAATACTAAATTGTTTAAAAATGGTGTAGGCTTGCAATTTTTTCCCTAAGGGAAATGTCCATAGAAAATTCGAATAATCATCCAAAATGAGCATATAATATTTATGACCTGCAGAACTCAAAACCGGTGATGTCCACAAATCACAATGCATAAGATCAAATAACATAAGTGTATTTGAAGTAGAGGATGAAAAAGGAAGTTTAACATGATTCCAAAACACATACGTTTGGCAAACAGAAGAGTCCAACAGTTTATTACAAGCAACAAAATTATTCTTCCTAAGATTATTGAAAACTGATGCTCCAGGGTGTCCCAACCGATTATGCCATACTATAGGGGAAATAGCTACAAAGGTTGATGCTTTGGTCAAATGATTGTTCGAACCGATAGTGATGGGATACAAGTCCCCCATGCTATTACATCTCATTAGTGGCATCCCCGTCTGAAAATTCTTCACAGAAAACCCAAACAGAACAAAATTGACAGAAACATTATTGTCAGTTGTAAAACATCATACATATACCAAGTTTTAAATCAATTTTGGTGTGTGTGAGACGTTTTTCAAATATAATGGTGGGTGGGGGTGGGGGAGGGGGGAAGGGGGAGTTTTACCTTTTACCTGACCAATACCACGAATTGGAATTTCTGCCAACTGCCGACAATAACATTTTTATTACTGCTCATATTAAAATAAGACGAGAGATTACCTTGAGATGCCGTCATGTGTGATGTAGCCCTCGTGTCCATGTACCATGAATCATCTGGAACATTCAGCTTCATATTGTTCATTGCCTATTCGATATTGGTTGGAGCATAACCGACGGAGGATGGTGCCTGGGCTGCAAACGCTTGTTGTGGATGAAAACCTAGAAGTCCGGGCTGTCGGATCGAAGATAATGGCCTGGCCCACTAAGAGGTAGGGTAGGGGCAGCCCACTGTGGTGGCCAAGCCCACGTCGGGTACTGCCTCAGTGGTCCCGCCGGACTAGACCGGTGACTGCCGCCACTGCCCCTGCGGTTGGTGGTTGTCGTTGCCGCTGGCGGGTTGACCGCCACCCCTTCCGCGTCCCTTTCCGCCATTATTTTTTCCTTTGTTGCTGTTTCGATTGAACCCTCATTTTTTACCATTTTTGTTGCGATGTCCGGTTCCTCCCGAACCAGAATTTGGTGTTGCAAATTCCGCGGAGGTGGAGACGAGTGTCGTTCCGACAATGGCTGCCCAGAGACTATTTGTTTTGCCTTGCGGGTTTCTTCGAGAATCAATCTCGAACGAGCTTCATAAAATGGAGGCAACATATTACTCTGTTGAATGAATGTAGCCACCCAATCATAGTATTCATTCAACCATGCAATCAATTGAAGAACCAACCTTTGATTTGTCATCGGCGCACCAATGTTGGAAAGTTGGTCGGTGAGCATCTTTAACTCTTGACAATAAGTGGATACGTTTGAGAAATCATCCAATTTGACATTGGTGAATTGGTTTTCAAGATATATATCCCTAGAAAGTTTATTATCTTGAAAAATATTTTCTAAACGTTCCCATGCTTGTTGAGCCGTAGAGCCCGATTCCAAAATGGTATGCAAAAGGTCGTTGGAAATGGTGCCATAAATCCATTGAAAAACTATAGCATCTAGGCGAGACCATAACTTTTTGTCAACAATGGTGGTGTCCGATGAAGACTCAGGAATAATATGGTCGATAACCTCGAATGCCCGACAATGTATTTTAAATAACTCCGCCTAAGAGGAGTATTGTCCTTTTTCCATCTCCAGAATTATCGGAATAAAATTCTTGACGTTATTGACGGCAAGAGCGGGATGAAATTGTTTTTGGTCGGCCATGGTTACCCCACAAAATTACAAGAAAATGAGAAAGAAATAGGTAGAAGGAAACCCTAAAAGGAGGAACCCGAGGGGTGGGTTGTTTTGTGGCAAAGAGGAGGTGGTTTCGGCTAGGTAGGAATAGGAAAAACCCTAATTAGGGTAGCCAAATGGTTTTAGGGTTTGGGGGTGGTTTTCCGAGAAGGGAGGGGGGTGGGCGGCTGAGAGTAGTAAAAGAATTTTTAAATTTTTTGCTCTTGATACCATGAAGGAAGTTTATTCCATGACTTTATTTCATTCCCAAGTTTACAATAGATACAACTCTAATAATTAAGTCTTGCTATCTATTAATACATAATACTTCACGTTGATGTTCTAAATGTTGAGGTAGTATATTGGATTAATTAATTAATGTTTATGACTTGACATGCATGTTACCCATTTTCAGGCAGTACTCAAAATTAAAACAACACGGAGGCCTGGATGATGTGTTCTTACTTGAGTTATTACAATATATTTGTTACAACATACTAAGTGTATTGCTAGTCATGTGTGAAAATTACTTGTACAATCAATATATATAAGTAAGATTCCTTTGGGTATATGAATTATAGTTTTATATATACACACTAATTAATAGTACTGTAAAATATTTCTTAAATCACTAGAATAATTAATCTATTTAACATGTTAGTATAATACAATATGTTATATATATAACAACTATAAGAACGATAATGTCATAATATGATAGTGAGTGATAGGTTGTGAGTCCAACATATTCACATCATTACTATGAGTAATGCAAAGACATGAATGCTAAGATGGATGTACAATCATATCAGCTGATTAGATACGATTATAAAAAAATGGCCACATTCACCAGAAGGTGCAAGTAGCACGCATTGAAGATGAAATGTGAGAAGGTCGCTTGAGATAGTTTGAACATGTTCTACATCGATTTACATATGGATCGATCTGTAGGTATGAAAGTATGGTAAGTGAAGGTGTTTAAAATGAATGAGTAGACCTAAAATAACATGGAAGGAAGTTATCTCGAAATACCGATAATTATTTGGTGCTATTAATATAGACTTAACTATAAATAAGACAATTTGGAAGAAAAAGATTCATGTGTGATAACTACTAGTTGAGCTATCCCAAAAAAGCTCACACGTTAGTAATTTCTCTCTACATTAAAATTTGTATCATTTTCACTTAGGGTGTGTCCGGTATGGAGGAAAATGTTTTTTCACAAAAAATATTTTTCTGGAAAATGAGTTCTTGGAAAATAAGTAAATTTCTTACTTAATTTCTCATGTTAGTTTGGTTAGTGAAAAATAAGTATTTTTTACTTATTTTTTCATGTTCGGTTGGTTAGTAGAAAATATTTTTTTCCAAAAAACACTCACCCAAGCCCCATCCAACTCCACACTCAAACCCACCACACCCCCACCACCCACCCATAACCACCACCTACCCACCCTCTACCCCACCCACCCACTACCCCACCCACCCACTACCCAACCAAATCCCAGCCCCACCACCTTAAATGCACTTCGACTTCACCTACCCCTATGCCACACCCCAATCCCACCACCTAACCCCTTACCCACCAATCCCTTCCCAATTTTCTATTTCATATATTTTATTTTATTTTTATAAAAAATAAAAAAAAACTTACCCTTACTCCCTGTCCCTTTCCCCCACCCCCATCCCAAACCAAAACACGCCTTACACCAAATTTAACCACGCAATTTTTTTTATTTTTTTATAAATTTTTTATAAAAATAAAATATATGAACTAGAAAATTTGGGAGGGGGTAGGGGTGCGGGGACATAGGGGGAGGACGAGGGGATTGGTGGATAGTGTAGAAACATAAAATTTTATAAAAGTAACATTTGATATTTTAATTTACCTGTTATTATAAAATATTATAGTATGACTCTTGTGGAGAAGTTTGATTGTATTTGGTATAACATAAGATATACATTATTTTTCAATTTTTAATACTCAAAAGTTTGATAAAAAAAATACATCTAGTTTGTTAATATTATGAACAATTGTTAATAAACAAATTCAGTAGATTTTTTCTATTTCTAACCAAACACCAAAAAATGTTTTTCAAGAGATTAGTTAAAAATAAATCATTGAATATGTATATATATATATATATATTGGCGAATTTCAAGGAGAGCAATAGGAAAAACTTGTAAACAGGTGACAGGGTCCTATTACTATTATCCCCCAAACATGATATCTGCATTTAGAAATACTTGTACTAGTGTTTTCTCTCGTTATTACTTGTTAAACCCTAAACCCTACTTCCATCTCCTTCTCATTTCCACCCAAAATTTCTCCCTTCCCAATAAAGCTCATCGTTGTCACTCTTCAATGGCTGGTACTGATTTCCTTAATCCTTCGGAGAAACTGGAGAAACAGTTTGTAGGATTCCGGCATCATTTAGAGGAATCGGGGAATTTACGGGAGCGAATTCAAGCTGTCGCGACGGAGATAGATTCAGTTACCCGGCTCATTTATGCTAGCCTTCTTCTCGTTCATCAGTCTCGCCCTGTTACTGGTATTCCATAAATTACTACTCCCTTCAGTCTAATTTATATGAGTATCTTTTCGTATTATGCGTTTTCGAAATGTTTGATGCAATTATATCTCTAATCAACCTTCGCATTTTCAGAATTTCAAATCATTTTACCATTTACATTTTTGTTAGGTATATGTTAAGCTCGCCTTCTTCTAGTTCGTCAGTCTCGCCCTGTTTCTGGTATTAAAAAAATTAGTACTCTCTTTGGTCTAATTATATGACTGTCTTTCCATTTTATGCGTTTTGAAATGTTTGATGCAATTCCAGCTCTAAATAACATTGACAACAACATACCCAGTGAAATCCCACAACGTGGGGTCTGGGGAGGGTAGAGTGTACGCTGACCTTATCCCTACTAAGACAGGGAGGTTGTTTCCAAAAGACCCTCGGATCAGGAGAAAATATAAAAAGAGGTCAGATAAGGACAAAAATTTTAAAGCAGTATGGAAATGAAAATAACAAAAGCGACTAAGCCATGATAAAGTAAAAAATAGGATAATCAAAGTATAAGAAATAACAGATCATAGCAGAAATCAAAGCACAAGAAACTATAAAGCGATACTACGACTACTAATATGAAAGGATAAGCGAGACTACCTACTAGCCTTCTACCTTAATCTGAGTCCTCCATAACCTTCTATCTAAGGTCATGTCCTCGGTAAGTTGTAACTGCGTCATGTCATGTCTAATCATCTCTCCTCAATACTTCTTCAGCTTACCCCTACCTCTTCTGAAACTGTCCATAGCCAACCTTTCACACCTCCGCACTGGGGCATTAGTGTCTCTCCTCTTCACATACCTAAACTATCTCAGTTTCACTTCCCACATCTTGTCCTCCACCTAGGCCACTCCCACCTTGTCCCGGATAGCCTCATTTCTAATCCTGTCTCTCCTAATATGCCCACACATCCATCACAACATTCTCATCTCCGTCACTTTCATCTCTTGAACGTGAGAGATCTTAACTGGCCAACACTCCGCCCCATACAACATAGTTGGTCTAACCACCATTTTGTAGAGCTTGCCCTTAAGTTTTGGTGGCACCTTCCTATTGCATAGCACTTCGAAAGAGAGCCTTAATTTCATCTATCTTTCACCAATACGATGTGTGACATCATCGTCAATATCCCCGTTGCCTTGAATAATAGACCCAAGATACTTGAAATTACTTTTCTTCTGGATGACCTAGGTACCAAGCCTCACTTTCACGCCAGCCTCATGAAGTGCGTCACTAAACTTGCACTCCAAGTACTCTATCTTGGTCTTACTCAACTTGAACCCTTTAGACTCCAGAGTTTGTCTCCAACCCTCCAGCTTAGCGTTAACTACGCTGCGAGTCTCGTCGATAAGGAATATGTCATCCGCGAAAAGCATACACCATGTCACCTCACCTTGAATTTGCCGCGTCAATCCATCCATCACCAAGACAAATAAAAATGGGCTAAGACCTGATCCTTGATTCAACCCCATCACAACTGGTAAGTGCTCTGAGTCTCCTCCTACTGACCTTATCTTGGTTTTGGCTCCATTATACATGTCCTTGATCGCCCTAATATACGCCACAAGTACACCTCTAGCAAAGCATCTCCGAAGGACCTCCCTTGGAACTTTGTCGTAAGCCTTATCTAAGTCGATGAATACCATGTATAAGTCCCTCTTCCTCTCCCTATACTGCTCCACCATCTCCTTACATGATGAATGACTTCTGTAGTTGAGCGCCTCGACATGAATCTGAATTGCTTCTTTGAAATAGACACGCCTCTCCTCACCCTCATCTCCACCACCCTTTCCCACACTTTCATAGTATGACTTAGCAGCTTGATACCTCTATAGTTGTTGTAACTCTAGATATCTCCCTTGTTCTTGTACAAATGAATCATTACACTCGGCCTCCATTCCTCGAGCATTCTGGCCGTCTTGAAGATACATTAAACAACCTAGTCAGCCACTCCAAACGTGTCATGCCTGCGCTCTTTCAAAATTCCCCAGGAATCTCGTTAGGACCAGTCACTCTTCTCCTGCGCATCCTACGAACAACATCCTTAACCTTCCCAACCTTAATACTCCTACAATACCCAAAACTGCGACGCCTCTTGGAAAGTTCCAAATCTCCCAACACAATGTCTCTGTCCCCTTCTTCGTTCAAGAGTTTATTGAAGTATGCCTGCCATCTCCATCTAATGAGAGCTTCCTCTACCAATACTTTGCCAACCTCGTCCTTGATGCACTTCACTTGATACAATTCACATGCCCTCCTCTCCCTCGCCTTGGCTAGCCTGAACAACTTCTTATCCTCGCCTTTGTCCTCTAGTTCAGTATATAGGCGTTCAAAAGCTGCCGTTTTTGCCGTCGAAACCGCCAACTTCGCCTCCTTCCTCGCCATGTTATATAGTTCCCTATTCGTCCACTTCTCCATCTCATAGGGAACTATATAAGATGGCGAGAAAGGATGCGAAGTTGGCGGTTTCGACGGCAAAAACGACAGCTTTTGAACGCCTATATGCCGAACTACATTTTCAATAATTCAAATTCATTATGCTATTCACATTTTGTTATGTATTTAAGCTCGGTTTCAGTAAAATTGGAGAGTAGTAATCATTTTTCTCCTTTCCTCCCCTTAAATAGAGAACGTGTTCTTGAGAGCATTGGCAATTTCAGTATTTGAAATTTATAGGTTCTTAGAACGGCCTCAAGTTAATACGCAATAATAACTGGATTCTGAGTCAAATATTTATAAATACTTGGTAGATTTCTTAATACATATACAAAACAACTGTGTTTGTGTGAACTCACATATCGTACTGTGGATCCGCCCCTGCTTGAGCGGTGCGGTGGGTTAAAGTTTGAAATGTTTGTGCTTTATTTGCTTTGCTTTAAGAACATCTGTGCCTGTGTATGAGTAAGGTACTCTTAGTTTGGGGTATATTTTGTAGCATGGTCATCAACAGCAAGCAAAGATTGAAATATTTATCTGAAAGCATGTAAATGTCTTAGGAATGTTCTTTTTTTTCACACTGATTGAGTGATGTTCGTGAGGTGAGGGCGTGAGGCACTTCACATTAAAATATTTTAGATATCACATACTAGAAATTCTGAACTCAAACCTTTTGAAAGAGTTGAGATAAAATTTCATGTAAAATAAATTGCTTCTATGACTACCTGCTTAGCATGCTCATATATGGTCTGCATGTTAACGTTTAGTCTCAGAATGCCCTTAATGCAAGTGCATACTTGAATTATAAAATGAAGCAAATTGTTTTGACCATTGGTTTTTCATCTGCAATATCATCTCCATCAGTTAACAAAGCCAAATTTGTTTTTAAAAGATAACTGTAATAAGCCCTTTAAGAGAGAAGCGAGCGAAAAAACAATAACATAATAACAAAGGGAAGTTAGTGGGAATTGCAGGAAAGTGGCAGAGTAATCAGGCCGAAGAGGAGGATGGAGGGATAACAGATGTACGGGGAGGGAGATAGAACTTTGAGGACACCGATGGGGAAGGGAGAAAATCGAGGATAAAGGGTGACGCAAAAGAGAAGGTTGTTCTTTGACTTATTTAAATAAGAGGGAGAAAAGATCATTATGGCATGACTATGATCCAAGCCCCGATAATCACCCCATCACTGCTAATTCCAATGTAGTTATAGATTTCCCAGTAGAAGAATAAGAAGAGGGCAACCAAATGTTTGATTGTTCTTATCCGCCTTCTTATTTACCAACTAACTATGAGTCTATGACCCCTCTAGCAGTACAGGGAAAAAAAAGGACCCCTAAACTCTAAAGCAGTACAGAACATTGTACAGGGAAAAAAAAGGACCCCTAAACTCTAAAGCAGTACAGAACATCCATTCTTAAGATTGTAGGAATTAGAACTGAATCAATGAAAGGAAATGCTATTTCTCTTAACTTAGCATGTGTAAAGCCAATCAATTTCTAATATAACCAAGTGATTATAACAATATTCAACATAAATTTTATCAGTAGTGTAACAATTATAGTACTTCTCAGTCCTTGGCAATCAAACTGTGTAGTAGTTTTAGAGAGATAAATGATAATTCTTTCTGAAAGGAAAATCAAACTGTACAGTAAGAATAAGAGCGAAGTATCTGCCCTGTGGGCCCCAAGGCTTTGGTCTAGTGGTATGACCGCAGCCCGTGATGTGTGGGTTAGTTGCACGTCACGAGTTTGAACCCGGATGCAGTCAAAAAGTTTGGTATTTAACTGGAGAAGGTTAGAGGGGCGGGCTGAGTTTCGTACCACGCACCACTGGCTATCAGAGATTTCTCGGTTATAAAAAAGAAAAAAAAAAGTACATGCACTGTGGTACTCTATAATGTTCATCAACTAAAATCAACCTTAAGAAAAAAGCTATAGAGTTGCTGGTGTGTATGTCTGTTGGACGTGACAAACTTTTCAAGCAGTTTCACTTGACTGTGCGTAAAATAATTCCCATACTTTCTTTTTCATGGTAATGGTCGTTTTGACTCAGGAGCTTGTCAACTTCTTTAGAAAGTTTACTAAACAAGTGCTCTACTCTTCAAAACTTTCTGTGATAACTTCAAATCATACAGTGGAGGATCATTGCATTAATTGACATATTGGGAAGATTATACTAGGTCATGAAAAGGAAATTTAAAGAAAAGGTCCAGACAACTCTATTAGTTTTCTTGCAGTAGTTAATATTAGCATAGATTTTTCTTTGACATGTTACATAGACTAATATTTTTCCGTTCTCTATGAATTCAATAGAGGTAATAGAGAAGGCTAAGGCTCAGATTGGAGTGCTGAAGGAACATTACAGTCAGCTTTCAGAAATTGTGCGTGAATGCCCTGGTCAGCATTACCGGTGAGTGATTCTTGAATTACCCTCTTTCCTTAGTTTTTCAAAATGAGATGATTTTGTGGTTGCTTTCAGCCATTGTAATTGTGCATTTTTGGTGGATTAGGTATCACGGTGATTGGAAGAGTGAAACCCAAACTGTGGTATCATTGCTTGCTTTTATGCATTGGTTAGAAACAGGGTCTCTTGTTCTGCACAGTGAAGTTGAGGAGAAACTTGGCTGTAAGTTTTCTTCTCTGTTCACATTTCCTTTTCCCAAGAAGTCTTTGGATATTTAGGGCAAAATGCATAAGTTTTTTTTAGTATAACAATCATTTAATACTCTACAGTAGTTATAAGGGGTGCAGCATTTATTTTTCTTGTGTGATCTTTAGCTGTTCCCCTCATATTTGCAGTGCCAATCTTCCATTTGAATTGCCAATACTGTTTCTTTTACCGATGACCCTCTTCATATTTCTCTTTATCTCTCCCTATCTTACAATTTACTTTGTTAACCAATTAAATGTGAATTTAAATAGTATATCTTTGAACATTTTGGAGTTTAATTAGTGAAAGTTGACGAGTAAATTTTAACTTCAACTCTCAATGGTGAAAAAGCAGCTTAGAGGTCCGTTCTTAGTTGCCCTTCATAAGCTAATAGTTTCGTACCATTCGTGGTAAATGTTTTTTTTTTAGTTCATCTCTTTATCTTTTTCGTGTACATACTGTCTTAATTCCATGTGTCCTCCAAATTATGGTTGGAAACAGGGAGATCAATGCTCACTCACCCATGCTGTAATGCTTGGTATTGCCTCTCTTTGCACCTTCTACCGTTCTTGGACAAGTATCACCTTTCTTTTTGGGGATTGATTCAGAACCCGTATTTTGAATTCTCTGACAGCAAATGCTAATGAGTAATGAGGGAGTGTCAACCATTTAAAAGCAAAAGCCAATTGAAAACTTAAGGCAAGAATACTTTCTTAAATTAGCTTTTTCTGCAGAAAAATTCTTCCATGCCTTTTGAGGTGAATGGGCTCTTCGATATTCAAAGTGAACGTCATGTTTATTTCTATCGGATTTGATCTATATGTTTAATTTTTGTTGGATTAGAGAATGTCTGAAGTTTTTAACTTTTCATACTTGTCTACTTTGCAGTGACACCAACAGAATTTGGCCTTGATGTTGACGACTATCTTATTGGTGAGTGACTCTATATTTCCAGAAATCCTTGGTATAAAAACTCGCTGTTATTGTTTTTGCTGGGTAAACCTGCTGTTATTTTTTTGTAAATGTTTCAAGGATAGTTAAAATTGTAGGAGATTATTTGGTTCTGTTGATTTGAGGTTCTAGTCTGCCACATTTTAAAGGAATTTGTTATGCATATGCAGTCAGTGTTGTTTCCAAATCAGAAGCTTATATGTGATAGCCTGGGACTTGCCTTTAAAAGATTTTTTGCTTGCTAGGCCGGAGGCATCTTTCATGCCTTCCGTGTTTGCAAAGTACGACCTGATCTTCCTGTATATGCATCACTTAGGACTGGTCTACCTGATTCCCTAGAAAGAAAGTTTAAGGCATTGTAGCTTTGTTGTATTGTTTGATTCAATATTTTTGGAGGTGCTAATACTTCTTTTATTCTGGCAGGTATTTGTTTCATGTCCAATGAGTTGGTAAGCACGATAAGCTAACCCCCAGAATATATTTGTTTTCCTGTTTTATATGACTTAAGTTAATTTTGGTAGCTCTCTGTCTTGGTTTGACACAAAGCTCCTCGTATATTGTGTTTAAGGTTGTCTTAGTTCTTCCTTTTCATGTGGTAATCGGTGAATTTAAAGCATTTCTGGTAGTTGCCTTTGGTTATCTGTAAATATGTCATAATGCTATGAATTGCAAAACCTTTCAAGCAATGGTGTCTTAGCCACTCTAATTAGCCAAGGCTATTGACAATATATGCTATTGGATTGATGAATCATGTGGTAATTGCGTTGCAGCCTAGATATGTGGTGAACCAAGTGACAGCTGGGGATTATGATTGCCCACGTAAGGTTTTGAAGTTCTTGACAGATCTTCATGCAGCATTTCGCATGCTTAATCTCAGAAATGATTTCTTGCGCAAAAAGTTTGACGGTGAGCTTGCAATTCCATATAAATTAGATTATGCTTTATCTCCTTTTCTTATAGAAAAGATCCTTATAAATTGCATAATTAGATCACTAAGATTTCAAGGTATCTTTAGTTGAAATTTGCTCTTGTAATGTGTGAAAATATATACGAAGGAAAAGATTATTAACTCTAAAAAAAGAATTCTGGCCTTGTTTGAGCGCTTGGAGGAAATGTGAGAAAAATAGAGGTTATCTAGATTCTAGTTTTAATCAAAGCTTTAGGACAAAATGAGGGAAGAGGATGATTGAAATAAAAGTACTGCTGGTTCGAAGAAGAAAAGAATATCAGACAAATCTTTATCAAAAAGGAAGAATATCAGACAAATTGTCTGGCATGCTTAAATTGTGTATATATGTTTTACTAACCAAAGAAAGAGGTTAAAGAAATATGCATTATTTTCCAAACCAGTCAGTCCAACTTCTCCTGCTTGAGCAATAAACTAATTTTGATATGGTGGATTTTTGACTGTTTTTCTAAAGAGGGTAATTAGTTAATAGCATTGAAGCTAGACTGATTATCTTCACTCCCAAAAAGATTATTTTCCACAATAAACCACTGTGTGAATGCATGTTAGAAGTAGGCCTGGTCAACTCAGAATTTTAGGTTGCTGGGGAGAAAATAGTCAACAACAACAACATACCCAGTGAAATCCCACAAAGTGGGGTCTGGGGAGGGTAGCGTGTACGCAGACCTTACCTCTACCTTGATAGGTAGAGCGGCTGTTTCCGAGAGACCCTTGGCTCAAGACAGAGCATCAGCAAAGCAAAATCAAAAGCAAAGCATGGAGGAATTTCTTATCACCATTCTTTGCTGGTCAATATCTCCTTTTAAGCAATGGGAATTGGTCAATTATTTCAAAAACAATCACCAGTCTTTACTGGTCAATATCTTGTACAAATTGATGTTGACAAACCATTAGACATTAAAACTGCCCCATCAGGGTGAAGGCAAGGAGGAAGAAAGATTTTGAAGCTGATAATGTTGATGCTTGTTTGAATGAGATTTAATCTTGCCTGATAATAAAAAAAGGGAGGGGGTTGGGGGGTTGGGGGGTCGTGGGTGTGGAAGGTGGATCTGCATTATTCTTTTATTCCTGACTTAGGACTACCGAATTCTCCTATCAGTTTCTCCTACCTTCTGTTGACTCTTCTGTAAGGCAAGAAAGTTACTTAAGTTAGAACTCTATGCACACTAACTGTGTTTTTAAGAAGGGTGCATTTTTTCATAACTTCTTTTATATTTCCTTTTTCTCTGGTTTCCCTTAAAACTCAAATGTTTTAGGATTTCCGAGTATGAATCAAAATCTTATATCCAATGGATTCCTGATTTTAGTGGTATTGCATATCTAAATTTCAGTGCTTTTTCTATTTGACTTTCTGATTCATGTTTTGTGTATAAAGTTAGATGTCTTACACCTTGTTGTTTTGTGCAGGAATGAAATATGACCTGAGGAAAGTAGAAGAAGTATTTTATGATGTAAAAATCAGAGGTTTGGCTGCTAATGGAGACTCTTCTGGAGAGAAGCATGCCCAAGGACAAGCTTGAATAACTACCTATCTATCTATCCGTGCACTGAAAATTAAAATAGGATTTCGTCTTTGTATTTCTGTGTATGTTTAACGATGGGAAGTGGCTGTGATCCAGTTTTAGTTTCCCCTGTAATGCCCAATGCAGGTTCTGCTGATACATGCTAAGTGAAGGCAGCCTCTGTCAATGAAAGAGGAAAGACTTGAAAATCTATGCTATTCGTTTTGTGCTAAGTCATGCATTTCAACAATGTGATCATTGTAAATTTTATTCCAAAAAAGTTTTTAATGTCTTGTCAAAAGTAGCTTATATTATTAGTTTTAACGACATTCCTTTTTTTTTTTTTAACGGGAAGAAAATAGTTGAAAATTGAAAGATATTGTTGCCTTGTGCCAGATAAAGAGACGCAGAAAATGCACGTGCACGGGTCCAATCAAATCATTGCTATAATGTTGTGTTCTTCCCGTGGGCTTTGGGTGGTAGGGCCTAACTTCATGTGCTCTACATCCCTAGTTAATCATTGTTTCAACCCGATTCGATCCGCCATCCCCATCCCCGGGGCGATTTATAAGAATCTACTCGGAGGTAGATGGCCTTAAACTTTTGATCTTGCTTGTTCATAGCAAAATTTCAAGTTAAATAAATTTTGACTTTTGACCTTCGTTTTCCCATGGGACAATCAAGGTCAAAAATTCAAAAACTACTCATTTGCAAGGTCATTTGATGTAATTTCATGCCCCCACCCCCTCTTTCACAATTCATACACATACAATATAAAACTCTTGCACACATACAACTCTTAATGCACTTGCATACTACTTTCCAAACTTTCTGTTGGAGTTAAATTTGAATTTATTCAAGTGTAACTTGATGTCAGTTAATTCTGAAAGTAAGATATTGTTAGTACAATAATCTGCTGATTAAGTGATTATGTCCCACCTACGTGTGGTTATTTTACCATACTAGTCCTACTGCGACCAAAAAAAATAAGAACAGTAAACTTTTGAAAACAAGAAAAAACAAGTTTTACAGATATTTTCCAAAAAAATAAAATAAAAAATCATGGAATAGTCGATAAAATAATTGTTGGAACCAAACACATGGAATTTCGAAGAAACTTCCCTCATGTAATCACCAACTCGAAGGTTTCCTTGATTAAGACACCACATTCTTGTGGTATGTTGTAAGAATATCATGCCTGTAGGTAGCTAGACAGATACCATGCTATATTAATCATTTCATTATTTTTCTAATACATGACCAATATTCTTCCCTTACTATAGTGCTTTTGGAACAAAGATCAAGCTCCCCTTCGTCCTCTAATATTTGTGAAATGTGACACCTCATATTTTAAACAAATCCCAAATATTATTTTGAATATATATAGAACCTAAAGTCGTAATCTAGAAGTTGTTTGATGTAAATTTGAAAAAAGAAGAAATAAAGCTGGTGCGATATTAATGAATAGTATTATTATTGAAAAAAAAATTCAAATACAAGCTTTAAAGTATCCATTCTCAAATAAACTTTATTGCAATTGCATTTTCAAAAAAGGTGATATCTCTTTCTTTTTTACTATAATCACTGGTATCAAAATATATATTTTTTTAAAAAGAAAGAGGAAGCTGCTATATTCAATAATGAACTGCTTTTTTGCTTCGGCTAAATGCAAATATATACTGCAGCATGCAATGCCAGTATTTTTCTTTCTCCATTAACATCTGTTCCCATTTCACACTTATAAAAAGAAAATAACTTAGATAAACGTCTTCTTGGAGGGTTCAGGTGGTATGGGACTTAGTTGCCGTGTCCAAGTGGAATTTCTGGACAAGTTCAAGAGTCTATCTATATATTACGCTTAAGTTAAATAACCAAAGTCCCAAATATGCATATACTACTAATGGAAAAGGGTCAAATATACCCCTCTACTTTCTTTTATTAGCTATTTTATCCTCCGCTAGCGATTGTGAACAAAAAATATCATGCCATTACCAAACTTTACACATATATCCTTATTTAGATGAAAAATTCAAATCAAACTCAATTCCCAATTTCACTTAAAATTACCTATTTTTGAACGGAGCCCTACTGCTGACCGACTCCGCAACACTGCCTTCCTTCAACTGCAGGTTCTCTTCTTAATCCCCACAAAAACCTTATTCCCCTTTTTTAATTTAGATTACGGAAAAGGGTCAAAATCGTCCTTAACTTATTAGATATGGCTCAAAAATGCTCTTCTTCCACCTATTGAATTAAATATACCCTTCCTTCCACATATTAGGCTCAAAAATTCCCTTAACATATTAGAAGTAGCTCAAAACTATCATCCTTCCACCTATTTGATCAAATTTACCCCTAAAGTTATTTTTAAGCTTCCAATTGCCCCTCCATTAACGAAAGAACTATGACCTTTATTAATTTAATTAATCATGTGACCTTTGTTTATTGGTCCATAAAAAATCTAAGCCAACTCAAATGGAACCGACTCATTCATGAGCCAATCCAACACAAAACCTGTTCTAAATTAACTCAGCTAAGCGATAAAATTATTTGTTTACCTCCCATCTCAAATAAATTTGTATTGGTGTTGAGTAAATTGAAGGCTTTCTAATTTTTTTGGAATAAGAATTTCTATAATTATTCCCATATTTTTTATTATTATTTTACAGCAGGTTATCAAACAAGATTCTTTGATCGTCACACCTATGAATTTGGAGTAGTGGTTCAAGGAGCACAACTGTAGCTTTGGAGTAGTAGTCTCGATATGAGAGTCCATCAATATTGTATCTATTGCTATTTAGCAGACTGGTTCTAATCCTATTTGGTGTAAAATATTTTGCTTATGAAAAAAGTATTTTTAAACTTTATCATTTACAAACAACTACAACAATCATATCATATCTCAATTCCAAGCTATTTTAACACAACAAACCGCCGAACAATAAATTCTTCAAGGAAAATAGTATTTAACATTTTCCTAACAAACATTACATCATATTAGATAGCCAAATTAACATTTTCATGTTATTTTGATTTCTTACCCACAAAAAGCAACCAAATCTTCAACAATTAATTTCATTTAAAAATAAAAATCAACTGCATTTCAAAAGGCACATTTTTCTCAGAAATGCTAATACTATCAAATATTCCTATCAGTCAACGACGATACAAACGCTCTCCTTATATTATTGTAAGGAAAGTTACTTGTAGAATAAACAAATTGTACTACTGTATTAATCATTTTTCCACCAACACAGATTAATTTAAAAGGGGGGTGGGGGGTAGGGGGGGGTAACCAAATACTTTTATCGCTGATGTGTGTTAATATAAAACAGGTTTTGTGTTGGGTTGGGTCATGAATGAGTCGGGTCCATTTGAGTTGGGTTTGAATTTTATATGGACCAATAAACAAAGGTCACGTGATTAATTAAATTAATAAAATCATATTTGTTTCGTTAATGAAGGGGTAATTTGAAGTTTGAAAATAACTTAGGGATAAATAGGTGGAAGGAGGACAATTTTGAGCTACTTCTAATACATTAAGGATATTTTTTAGCCCATAGGTGGAATGAAGGACATATTTGATCTAATATGCGAAAGAAGGGTATTTTTGAGTCATTTTTAATACCAATTTTAAACCTTTTCCGTTTAGATTATTATTATGAGTTGTAAAAATCAGTATGCAAAATTGCTCTGTATCTGTTCAATTTGCACGAAGAAAAAGTAGATCTCTGAATGAGCACGTCGATGACCCAAATTCTTAGGTTGGTTATCGGGCATTTGGATAATATCATGACTAAATTGATTTTGTTCTGAAGCCTTTCCAGGCTTACATAAGGGAGGAAAATTTGATGATGATCCAGATGGCTCTGATTTTTCATGGAAAAGTGAATATTTTCATGGTTTGAATACTTATCTTTATCCATATTTCAAGTTTTCCAGTCTCAAGAGTTAGCATCAAACACTAAAAAGCTTAATAGAAATCAGAAACCCAAAACTGGAAAGTGATGATTTGTTTCCTGCTAAAGGCAAGAACTCTGTATTCAATTAGGATTTTAAAAAATTATTTTGATCTAAATAAGTGGTATTTAATTAAGATTTTTAAATAATCTAAATAAGTCTTGTGATATTTAATCAAGACTATTATGATTTTTTAAAGAGGGTGTCCAAATCTAGTAGTAGTCAATCAGAATTTTAAAGAAGTAACAAAAAGTCTTTTGGTATTCAAAAACTTGCTAAACAATCAGAATTTTAAACAATCCGAATTTTGTGTGACTTTTTAGTGGGTAGTATAAATATCAAACCCTATAAAATATCTCACCCAAACACATCAGATTTTGTGTGACTTCTGAATTTCAGTTTTTGAAAGGATTGTTGGGTAATGGCATCATCAAAGACGGGCAAAGATGAAAACAAGTCAACCAATCTTTTGGTTTGGCTTCAATCCAGCTCAAACCAAAAAAACTTTGGTGCATAGAGAGCACACTAGGATGAGTAATTTGGAATTGCTAACCAAACATAAACAAGCTAGTACACCAAAGCACATATGATGAATTCTTGTACTTGTGCCACATATGATGTACTTTATGTTTCATCAGAAGTCCACCCATACAGATTAAAAAATTGATATCATGTTTCTGATATGAAATTGAATAACAATAATAATTAGAAGATTATCTTTGGAGTCAATTAATGCATTTGCATCCGTTATGGGACCTAACAATCGGGAAGTTTGAGATTGTACGGACAATGGAATGTTAGAAGAGGTCTCACAAATCTGTGCATGCAAGTTGTTCACTGAAATACCTGTTAGAGAAATTGACATAGAAAACTCATATGGTCCTTTCAAATATTTATAAATCTTATGATAAATCTTTTAAAATCCAAACATAAAATTTTTTGATTGTCTTTTAAAATCTATTAAGTCATTACATTACTAAATAGTCTTTTAAAATGCACTAGATTTATTTATCCCAAAATAATCTTTTAAAATCTTAATTGAATAAGTTGCAAAATAACAACTCACAAGACAAAATTTGCTTTTTTCAACATATTTGAAACATGGGTATCCAAATATTTACTATGAAATGTAAATAACTACTCAGAGTTAGCATGAAACATTGTAATCAAGAATAAAATTCTCCTCTGTAAAATGCACCCAGGAAATGGTAAATTGTGAAATAAAGATTTTAAGTGGTTTTGTATCGAAAATCAGTATGCAAAATGCGGGTCAGCAGTGGGGCTCCGTTAAAAAATCGGTAATTTTAAGTAAAATAGGGAATTGGGTTTTATTTGGGGGTTTTCATCCAAATAAAAGTATAGATGTAAATGAAAGAAATAATCCATTGATTATTTTCATTAATTGAAAGACTATATATACAAGTTACATAATAGGAGAATCTTATTCATATTCTATTCCTAAAACCTTATTCTATACATTTATGGTAATACACTAATTATGGTAATACAATACTAATTATATTACAACCTTACCTAAACTAGGATACTAAATATTTATCATAAATTACACATAATAATCAGCCCATCCGAGGGCCAATCCGTGAGACCTAATATACACAATATACACATGTATATTGTGTATATTTAACACACACCCGCATGATCATGTGGCGGTCTTGAATCTTTGAGACTGTCCCTAAAATCTTCAAAAAGGACCGAGGGAAGACCCTTTGTAAAGATGTCGGCAATTTGATATCTCGACGGGACATGGCATACGCGAACTTGACCATGGGCAACTTTTTCACGAACAAAGTGAATGTCCATCTCGATATGTTTAGTGCGTTGGTGCTGAACCGGATTCCCAGAAAGGTAGATGACACTAATATTATCTCAATATACCAAGGTTGCCTTCTGAATGGGACAATGAAGCTCTAAAAGCAAATTACGTAACCAACATGATTCTGAGACCACATTAGCTACCCCTCTATATTCAGCCTCGGCACTTGACGCTTCGCAGACCAGGATACCAAGTTGTTGCCAAGGAACATACAGTAGCCAGACGTAGACCGTCTGGTGTCTGGACACCCACCCCAATCAGCATCTGTGTATGAGACAAGTGTGGATGCCGACGAAGGATACAAATGCAACCCATAGTCCAGTGTACCCTGAATATACCGGATGATGCGTTTGAGTGCATTCATGTGCTCAATTCGGGGATCATGCATAAATAAACACACCTGCTGGACATCATACGTAATATCCGGTCTGGTAAAGGTAAGATATTGAAGGGCCCCTGCAAGACTGCGATAGCGGGTCAGATCATCGTAAGAGACTCCGACCACGGCACCAAGCTTGGGGTTGGTATCAACTGGAGTGGAAATGGACTTACAGGATGACATCCCAGCCCTCTCGATGATCTCGGCTGCATACTTCCGTTGTGACAAGAACAACCCATCGGAATGACGAGTAACGGCAATCCCCAAAAAATAACTCAAGGGCCCCAAGTTTTTCATAGCAAACTCGGAGCTGAGTATGGTCATGATGGATTGGCGTAAGGCATCGGAAGAGGCAGTCAAGATAATATCATCCATAAATAACAAAATGTAGGCTACGGACGAACCACGACGGTAGATGAACAAGGAATTATCCGATCTGCTGTGAGTGAACCCAATAGTTGAAACATAGTCAGCAAACCTTGTATACCAGGCCCGTGGAGACTGTTTAAACCCATATAAGGACTTCTTCAACAGACAAACATGATGAGGATGGTTGGGATCCCTGAATCCCATTGGCTGATGCATAGAGACAGTTTCCTTGAGATCACCATGTAGGAAAGCATTTTTGACATCCAACTGATGAATAGGCTATGTCTTCGAAAGAGTCAAGCTAAGCACAGTACGAATGGTAGCCGGCTTGACCACCGGACTAAACGTCTCCCCACAATCTATACCAACCTGCTGAGTCTTACCATCACACACAAGCCGCGCCTTATGTCGAGCAAATGAACCATCTGAATTCTCCTTATGAGCAAAAATCCACATAGACCTGATAACATTAATACCATATTGACGGGGCATCAACTCCCACGTCTTATTATCAATAAGAGCATTATATTCATCAGTCATAGCAATTTTTTAATTCGGGTCGTTTAAGGCAGACACATGATTACGGGGCAATGAGGATTTAGAGACATTAGAATGTAAATTAAAATGTCTTTTAGGTGTAACAATACCCCGCTGACTACGAGTGACCGATCTATGACTCGAGAAAGAATTGAGTGGATGTCGGGAATTTGCTGGGCTCGGGATGGATCGCGGCGAGCGATGGGCTCTTGGTCCAACTTCGGAAGCGATACGATGGCAAGCTGGACCAGATTCGGTTTTGAAATTTGGACATGCCCGATTCTTTGGCGGCGATGACAAAAGCGGCAGAGAGGGCTGTGACGGGCCAGTGGGACCAGCGGGCAGTGGGCCCGCTGAAGAATTTTAGGTGCGGGAGATGTCCAAAAAATGCTGAATAATATACGGGGATATTTGTTCATCCAAAAAATTATACGAACTAGGCACGGGAGAATGACTTTTAGCAAATGGAAATTGAGATTCATAAAAAATTACATGGCGATTAATGATGATTTTATTGGAGGATAAATCAAAGCATTTGTAGCCACGATGATTAGAAGGAAAACCCAAAAACACACATGAAGTAGATCGGGCATGAAGTTTGTTAATTGTGGTGGATGGAAATAACTGATAACATAAACACCCAAAAGCTCGAAGATGAGAATAAGAAGGAGATTTATTATATAAAATCTGAAGAGGGGAAGAATATGTCAAACCTTTGGAAGGAGTTATGTTAAGTAGATATGTAGCCATTTGAAGAGCGTGATGCCAAAAATATTGGGGTACGGAAGCATGCATTAATAGAGTGCGGACAATGTTATTTATGGAACTAATTTTACGTTCGGCTTTTCCATTTTGTGAAGATGTATGGGGACAAGAAAAACGAAAATTTATCCCATTAGTATCACAGAATTTCTGAAACACCCCATTGTCATACTCTTTTCTATTATCACACTGAATATTTTTTATTTCACGGTCGAATTGGGTTCTGATGAATGCTCTAAATTTTAGGAAAATGGAAAAAACTTGAGATTTCTTTGCTATTGGAAATGTCCATAAAATTTTAGAATAATCATCCAAAAAAAGAACATAATACCGATGACCCATAGAACTAGGAACATGAGACGTTCATAAGTCGTTAAAGTATGAGATTTTGAGTCTACAAATGACAATTTAACAAATTTTCCTAAAGAACAAGATTGACAAATTGGAGTACGACTCGTACCCTTACATGAAATAAAACTATTTTTATCTAAAGCTGACAAAATAGAGGACCCCGGATGACCTAGACGAGCATGTCACAAGTAAGGAGATATGGCTACAAAAACTGATGGCAGGGTTTGACTCGATGGACCGAGACTGGGTGTGATAGGATAAAGATCTCCCCTACTATTACACCTCATAAGAGGACTCTCCGTCTTGAAATCATTTACAGAGAAACCAAATGGATCAAATTCAATAGAAACAGAATTGTCAGTAGTGAATTTACGGACAGAGACTAAGTTTTTAATCAATTTGGGGGCGTGTAGGGTATTTTTCAAGATAAGAGGGGGATGAGGGGGAGACAATGTTTTATGTCCATAACCACGAATTGGAACATAATTGTCATTACCAATAATTATACCACGAGGGTTGCTCAAATTGGATAAGATGAGAGAGTACCTGAATCGGATATCATGTGGGTAGTGGCACCGGTGTCCATATACTAATTCGGGTCCGGTTGAGTCAAACCCAGTATGTGCATCGCGGCCTCGATATCTGTCCGAGTGGGGCCTGCTGCGTGATGGACTTGCGGGGGCCGAGGCCCAAACACCCCTGCTTGCGGTCTTAGCCTGCATCGATGTTGGCCGTGAATCGACTAGGCCGACTGGGTCTGGATCGGGCTGGCCGCCAAGCCGCATTGGGAGGTAACCGGTTGGGCCCAAACTGCTGTTGTGGGGCCCATCGCCCGTGCGTAGGGCCATGGGCCCAGGCGTGTTCTGTTGCTGCTGACCACCGTGAGGACCCCCACTGCCACCACCATTCTGCCGACTGCCGCCGTTGTTGCCGCAACGGTTTTTGCCATTTTTCTTATTTCCACCTTTTTTGTCGCCGCGGTTTTGGCTCTAGGTGTTGGAACCGGTAGGATATACCGTGGACTCGGTCATCATGACTACGGTACTAGTACCGGTAGCCGCTTGTTTTGCTATGCCGCTTCTTCTAGTGTAAGCATAGAACGCGCCTGATAAAATTGCGGAAGTGGATTGCTTTGCCGAAGAATCGTTCCCACACCACTATAGGCCTCGGAGAGGCCGGAAACCATTTGGAGGACCAAACGATCATTCGAAACCGGCACGTCAACGTTGCGAAGTTGGTCCGTCAATTCCTTTAATCTTTTGCAATAAGTCGAAACATTAGAGAAATCTTCCATATTGACGTGGGAGAAATCCTACTCAAGGGTAACGACTCTAGAATTTTGATTATCTTGGAATATATCAAGCAGTCTATCCCAAGTCGCATGTGCCGTAGCGTCAGGCTCAATAATTGTTTGCAAAAGGTTAGTAGATATTGTGGAATATATCCACTGAAGGACGGTAGCATCAATAGTCGTCCACAACTTAGGATCATCCTCACGTTTTGGCACCTCCGTATCCTCAGGAGCCGCGGGGATTATGTGATGGATGACTTGATGCGATCGTGCGTGAATTTTGAACAGTTCGGCCCATGTCGCATATTGGACGTTTTCTATTTCAAGAACGAGAGGGATACTATTCTTGATGTTAGAAACTGTAAGGGTCGGATGAAACATGTTCCGGGATGTACACATATTGATAGAACAATATGTGATTGAGGGATTAGGGAGAAATTTTTGGAAAGAAAAGAGGTCCCGTCGGCACACAAACCGAGAGCAAAACGTCTCGGAAGTGGAGGGAAAGTCGACGGAAAATTTAGGAGAACAGAGAGAGGATTTTAAGACCTAGACTCTTGATACCATGAAAGAAATAATCCCTTGATTATTTTCATTAATTGAAAGGTTATATATACAAGTTACATAATAGGAGAATCTTATTCATATTCTATTCCTAAAATCTTATTCTATACATTTATGGTAATACACTAATTATGGTAATACAATACTAATTATATTACAACCTTACCTAAACTAGGATATTAATTATTTACCATAAATTACACATAATAATCAGCCCATCCGAGGGTCAATCCGTGAGCATAGCCGAGACCTAATATACACAATATACACATGTATATTGTGTGTATATTTAACAGTAAAGTTTGGTAACGAGAAGAGTATTTTTGTTCATAATTACTGACGAAGAATAACATTAGCTAATAAAAGAAAGTAAAGAGATATATTTGATCCTTTCCCCCCGCTACTAATTAATTCGGTTATTTGAGTGTCAGAAAAAGTAAGGTGCCTTTACATAAAGATTAACACTGTACGGCAAAACGCACTTCAGTGCTTAATGGGTTGTTCTAGCAAAAGAGGAAACGATAACCACACTGGCATAAAAAAATACATGTGTAGAACGTTAAAAAGTCAAATGATAATGAAAGTTTGGTTCAATCTTAATCTTTCAACATGGAAATTGCTATTGTCATCACCACTGAGCCAATATAATCTAGTGCTCTAATTAATTGGATGATTATTATTAATCATCCTTTCAATATAATTAGCCCCTTTTTCAAGTGGGCATTAGTTGTTAATTCAACTCAAAAACACTCTTAACATAATTACTATAGTCTGTTTTGAAATAACTTTGCATGATTTTTTAAAAAAGACCTCTCATTATTAAAAATATCCTGATACCTTATTAGATATAATTTTCTTATCAATTTCTTATGTGAGATTTTGTTCAACGCACTGAACATTAAGAATTTTTTCTTCGTTAATTTCTTTTATGATTAATCAACGTATAATATTAGAGGAACATACTCAATTCAAGATTTCAAGGCCCCACTTTCCACTCCTTTTTTTTTTTCATTACTTTGAGTTATGACAACAATAATAAGTGAGAGATGGGCATTGCACTTTGCCCAAGAAACTTATCTCATTTCATGTTTCATATCTTATCAGTATTCATTTTGTCGCCGGTATAGCTGGATGTCAAAGAAGGAAACTTAAAATTCAATTGGAGGTCTGTAATGTGAGTTCAAACTCTGGTGAAAGTAATTTGCTCTCTTTTGGAATATGATTTTGTAGGTGATATCAGTTGCTCTGTTTTCAACCTTAGTCATTCAGGCACATCCCGCGATTTATTAGTAGTAGTGCTGAGGGACCGGGACTACTATCTCCAGGAATAGTATGACGTAAGCCGGGAAGCTGGATATCAAAAAAAAAAGTCATTTTTTTCATCTGTGGGATCCGAAATTAAAATTTTCAGTAGATCACTGATAAAAAATATTAGCCTATCAGAGAAAAAGATGAAAAAGGCTAGGGCAGATTATTTATAATTAACAAATGCACATTGCTCTTAATTCACGAAATGCATTTTCGTACATTATCGTATAAGAAGTACTACTGTTCAAAGAACAGCTACGGTCAGCCATCTAGTGCACTTTAGAGATCGACCGATTCACATACTAATTATACAACTATAAGGTATTAATGTTTAATAATAACAATAAAGGCGTTAATATTAGGAATATCAAGTAGAGATTGATATGCAGTGAATAATAATACAAGAAATGTTATGTTACGACTTATGATTACTTATTGTTAGACAGTGTATATTCTTACATATTTATCCCCCTCCAAATTTTATATAATAAGACTCATTCGTATTCACATCTTAGAGTCTTTGGGTGCTTATGTTATCCATTATTTTCGTCCACCACAATTAATAAATTTCAGGCCCGGTCTACTCCGTGTGTGTTTTTGGATTTTTCATCTAATCATCGTGGTTACAAATGCTTTGATTTATTTTTTAATAAAATCATCCTTAGTCGCCATGTTATTTTTTATGAATTCCAATTCCCGTTTGCTAAGGTTAGTACTCCTGTGCCTAGTTCGTATAATTTTTTGGATGATGGTATATCCCCGTATATTATTCACCATTTTTCGGACGTCTCCCGACTTAAATCCACCAATGGCCCATCGCTCACCGCCCCACTGCCATGTCACGAGCTACGATTCGCGAATCGGGTCTGTCGATTCTGGCGATAATCGGGCGATGACTCACCATTAATGCCACTGGTCCAGTCCCTGTTCCACCATCCCGTTACCGAATTGGGCTAGCAGGCCCACTGCCTGCTGGCCAGTCCGTCCCGAGTCCAGAAAATTCCCAAAATCCGCCCGATTCTTCCCCTAGTCATAGACCGGTCACTCGTAGTCAACGTGGTATTTTTAAACCAAAAAGACATTTTAATTTAAATTCAAATGCTCTTAAATCACCCTTACCCCGTAATCATGTGTCTGTATTAAATGACCCGAATTGGAAAATTGCTATGACCGATGGATATAATGCTCTTATTGATAATAAGACGTGGGAGTTGGTGCCCCATCCATCTGATATTAATATTATTAGGTCTATGTGGATTTTGCTCATAAGGACAATTCAGACGATTCGTTTGCAAGGCATAAGGCTCGGCTTGTGGATGATGGTAAGTCTCAGCAGGTTGGTGTGGATTGTGGGGAGACGTTTAGTCTGGTGGTCAAGCCGGCTACCATTCACACTGTTCTCAGCTTGACTCTTTCGAAAGCATGACCCATTCAGCAGTTAGATGTAAAGAATGTTTTCTTACATGGTGATCTCAAGGAAACAGTCTATATGCATCAACCCTTGGGGTTTATGGATCCCAAATATCCTCATCATGTCTGTCTGTTGAAAAAGTCCTTATATGGTCTTAAACAGTCTCCACGGGCCTGGTATAAGAGGTTTGCTAACTATGTTTCGACTATTGAGTTCACTTACAACAGGCAGGATAATTTCTTATTCATATATCGTCGTGGTTCTTCCTTGGCTTATATACTTTTATATGTGGGTGATATTATCTTGACTGCCTCTTCCGATGCCTTACGCTAGTCTATCATGACTATGCTCAGTTCTGAGTTTGTTATGAAAGACTTGGGGCCATTGAGTTATTTTTTGGGGATTGTTGTCACTCGTCATGTCGGTGGATTGTTCTTATCCTAGAGGAAGTATGCAGCTGAGATCATTGAAAGGGCTGGGATGTCATCTTGTAAGTTCACTTTCACTCCATTTAATACTAAACCCAAGTTGGGTGCTGCGGCTGGCTCACCGTATGAGAATCCTACTCGCTATCGCAGTCTTGCAGGGGCCCTTCAATATCTTACGTTCACGAGACCAGTTATTACGTATGCCCTACAACAGGTGTGTTTGTTTATGCATGATCCCAGGATTGAGCACATGAATGCACTCAAACGCATCACTCGATACATCCAGGGGACACTTGACTATGGCTTACATTTATATCCTTTGTCGACATCTACACTTGTCTCGTATACAGATGCTGATTGGGGTGGCTGTCCAGACACCATACGGTCTACGTCTGAAAATTGTATGTTTCTTGGTAATAACTTGGTCTCATGGTCTGCCAAGCGTCAGTCAACTGTATCACGCTCTAGTGCAGATGCCGATTATCGAGGGGTAGCCAATGTGGTGTCTGAATCATGTTGGTTACATAATCTTCTTTTAGAGCTTCATTGTCCTATTCAGAAAGCTACCTTGTGATAATATTAGTGCCATCTATCTGTCTGGGAATCTGGTTCAGCACCAGCGCACTAAACATATCGAGATGGATATTCGTTTTGTTCGCGAAAAGGTAGCTCGTGGACAAGTTTTCGTCTGTCATGTCCCTTCCAGGTATCAAATTGTAGACATCTTTACAAAGGGTCTTCCCTCGGTCCTTTTTGAAGATTTTAGGGACAGTCTCAGCGTTCGAAGACCACCCGCTATGACTGCGGGGGTTTGTTAGACAGTGTATATTCCCGTGATATACATAGTGTATATCACGGGACTTTGGTCCTTTTTAGTATTGTAATTAGTGTAGAATATTTGTATTACTTAGCATTGTACACTTACCATAATTATAGAAGTCTTGTACTACTAGAATAAGATTTTAGGAGTAGAATAAGAAAATAATTTTTCTATTATGAAAATATATAAATTGTATATATACTCTTTCAATTAATGAAAATAATCAATGAATTATTTCTTTCACTTATTTTAAGGATAATTTTGTGTTTAAATATTCTTATATGTTGAGTTTCCCAATATGTTGTGGATGGGCTCAGAAATTTGGTCTCCTTTTATGATTTTGGACAATTCTGACCTCATGAACAAGTTTTTGGAGTTAAGTACGTTCAATGTCCAATCTTATTGTGTATCAGAGTTGGAACTTGGAACCATCTCAATTCATGATTTACTCGATGTTGGCCCCCATACTATATTGTCCACGCTCCAATTGTCAGGTCTAAGCGTGCAGGAATGTTGAGTTTGGATTGTGGATGGAGATGGAGATTTGATCTTCTTATATGATCTTAGTTAATCCTCTCCGCATGAGTTAATTAGTTTTTGCAACTCAACGTCCAATTTTTTATTGTTGTCCCTGTATTATTAGTACACACATTTTATTTAACATTCGATCTTGCATAAAATAATATATGGATTCTCACATAACTTAATCCAATGATAACACCAATCAAACGTTGCATACAATTATGAGAAGATTTATTTTTTCTTGTACGTCCAACTAAATATTGCATTACTTATGCGGAGATTTATTTTCTTCATTTCCAAACAATTAATGTATTATTTTATGCATGATTTTATATTGGGATTACTTTTTCTATTCCCTCAAACAAAACTGACTCCTTATAGTATCAACCACACGTGCTATGCCTATCTCAGTTACTCAACAGTATGTTGACCTTTTAGTGATCCCAAAAGATTGGCCCTTCAAATACTCTTATATATACCTATCTCACTTTCACACAAAACATCACTCTATATATGATCTTCCTCTCCCTCTAGTTTCATAAAAACAACTAACCACATATCTCTACATAATCTGAGCAAAGGGATATCAAAATAATGGATGGAAATTTTCTCAAGGCGTGCCAAAACAAATGGCAAAAGATGGGTACCAAAGTCATAACTTGTGCAAATTGTGACAAGTGTTGTAAGTGGATAAAATGGCCATTCGTGCAAGAAGATAACACTATCCCAATGGATGTTCCAAAGGGTCACTTGGTGGTATATGTTGGAAAATACCAAAAGAGGTTTGTAATTAAAATCACTTTGCTCAAGCACCCACTTTTCAAAGCATTGCTTGATCAAGCACAAGAAGAAATTTATGATTTCACTCATGTTGAGTCCAAATTATGGATCCCTTGTGATGAAAACATATTTGTAAGTGTCATAAGATTTGCCACATCTCCGAAAAATCGTTGTATCTCAACATGCTTTTGATGCTCTTGATCATATAGCTTGTGATTAAATTTCATTAATTCATGATGTTCAACTCATAGATCAGAAGTTCAGAATGTTGACATGTATTAAGTCTACTATAACATGTCGTAGACAACATCTAATTGTATGTATATTGGTTACCTATGAATCTGAAAAGCATTACTTCTTTAGGCAAGGAAAAAAAGCCGGTATATTCATTCAGAGTAGCTCAGTTGCTTATGTAAACTTTGTGAAGTAATATCAGTCTATTGTCATAACTTAACATGTATGTGTTTGGATATGAGGTTGTAGGTGCTCTAAGTCGTTACATCTTGTGCAAGTTGCTGCTTATTCTATGTTAATTCAAACACCAAAGGCGACTCAACAAATGTCTGCGGCCTAAAATAAAATTTTAATGAGAGGCTTTAAATTCCAATAGTTCATAAGGAACACCGTTGTATAACCATTCATCAATGGATAACGTTTTCCGGGTAAAAATGTAAACTTATAGCTGCAGAAGTAGGAATAATGGCACCGGAAATAATATTATTTCCGTAAAGTAGAGATCCTTGTGTCAGGACCTACGGGCCAAGGGACAGTCTTAAGTAGACAATTTCTATGGGGCGTAGGCCTCCCAAAAGGTAACGAAGACGTGCAAAGGTTTCATTGGGTCGGACAGAGATTGGCGTTATATATATATATATATATATATATATATATATATATATATATATATATATATAGAACTTGACTTTCTTTATTTCAGCTTTGAGATAATTTTTGCTTACCGGTGACAACCTCTATGAGGCCCTTTGGGCGGTGCTTTCTTGATCAACTAGTAGACTTGCATGAAGAAAGAAACTAAATAAAGCGGAGTACTTATTTAGAAGTAGACTGAACACCAACCCAATCTTGAAAAATAAAAAGTACAAACAAGGATACTTTCTCGATCAAGAAGGTATTGAACTTCTCGACGCACCTCTATCAATTCCTTCTTTACCTCATCTTCTTCTCTTATGAAATTTCTTTTGTAACAAAAAGCAGAATGCTATAACTGACTCCCTTGTGTCCGCTATGACCAATCCGCCCTTTTGTATAAAGAAAGATAATAGAAAGCTACAATAACATAACTTGATTCTAAAAGTTAATCATTTGATATCAAAACAAAACCATTCACTTAAGTCTCTATTCCAACACAACGTTTAAAATAGAACCATAACATAAATAATACTTCCAAAAGGAGTAGAATAAACTAACAATGTTAAAGTTAATTTTCGTCAAAAATCCGTTACACAAGGGTCATTGGCACAAATATCCTTATTTTGGGTGGTCTTTAATTTTTGCCCCTCATTGTTTTAAGTTTTATCCTTTAACATTATAAGTTAATAATAATTAATAAGTACTCACATTCCTTTAGCTTAGGTTTTTCTCTAATTATCTTCTTTTCAAACTTCATCTTCTCTTCTCTTTCAGATTTCAAATCCATAAGCTCCGAGCATCAACAATGGTGGATTTTAAAATTTAACAATAAACTTCTCCCAAAGAGCAGATCATTCATGAACTTAATTCAATTAAACCCAAATTCTCCTAATTTCACTCTACTTTCTTTGATTTTCTCCACACATTTTTGCTTGCTATTACTAAAATCACTGATTCACGAATTTATTCTATAAAGCTTCATCTGTTGTGGAGTATAGAACATCATATATATATAAAATATGAGCTAGAGGCTTTAATTCTCTTTTCCCCTTCCTCAGTTTTGCCCAATCCCTTTTAGTTTTCAATTTTGTATTAAAATGGAATAGATCTTCTTCTTTTTTGTTGCTATTCTTAATAGTAAAATAGATGATCATATCAATATTTGTTTTGTTGATTTGCCAGAGAGTTGTTCATATATGCATTTTGTATCAGAAAAAAGGATAATGTGTGGCATTTTAAAGTATCTCAGTACCAGAGCCATTGAACCGTTTTGGTACTGTTGTTGGTTTTAATGTTTTTCTATTTTTTCATATCCTTCTGTTTTTTTTTTTGATTTCTTAGGATGTATTTATCTTTGCTTGTATTATCAGAAGCAAGGATGATGATCTGCAATTCCGGTTATATATACATTACTGAGAAGTTTTGCCCAATAAGTTAAATTTAACTTGATGATTATTTATTTTATTTTTTAATATAAAAATTCAATTAGTTTTGCCTCGAGGTAAATCTTTTTATTATATATATTTATAAGTTTTGCCTCATAAGGTAAACTTAGTTGATGATTATTCAATTTATTTTTTAATATATAGTTTTGACTCCAGACAATTTTTTGTCCAATAAGACAAACTTAGCTTGATAATTATTTAATTTATTTTTTAATATAAAAATTCAACTAGTTTAATCTCGAGGTAAAATTTTACCTTAAATCATGCAAACTTTACCTTAAGTCAAAATTTGTCTTCAAACTAAGACAAACTCTACTTTATAAAGTAGAAATTTGCGAATTCAAACTCCACCTTATGACATGCAAACTCTACCTTAAAGCAATAGATTTTGAGATAATAATTCTTTTTGGTAATATTGATGCAAAAATTGAATAGCCAATCAAGTCTGTGAAATCCGAGTTTGTTTCAGAGGAGAGAGAAAAAAATAACCATTTCAAAGTTTTTCTCTGTTTGATTGATCTCTCTTCTTTACTCTTTTTCTACTTTTACCTTTATACTTTGTTGTGTTTCATTCTCAAGTCTCCCCCCTTTCTTAACACGTAACCCCTATGTAAGGAAAAAGTTAAATTCAAACTTACCGTTCTACATCGCTTATATTTTCAATAAGGATAATATTATGTTGAAAATAGGGTCTTGGAATGTTGGAACTGTAAGATGATATTAAACTTTCTTGTGGAGTCTTTCATTAATATCAATGTATATATAGAGTACAATATTTATCCCTTATATAATAGGAATTCTAAGCCTATACAAAAGAAGAATCCTAGTCTTATCATAATTATATTTACACAATATATGGAAATATTCTAATTATGGGTAGAGAATATATTGTTTCCTATATTTACACGTTTACACACCCCCTCAGTCGGAGCGGGAGGAGGCCGGACGCTGAGACTGGATCTGAAGTCAAGAAATAACTGTCTGGGAAGTCCTTTGGTAAATATGTCTGCATATTGATAGGATGATAGAACATGTAACACTCTGACATGGCCTAACGCAACTTCCTCACGAACGAAGTGTAGGTCTATCTCAATATGCTTGGTTCGCTGATGTTGAACCGGATTATGAGAAAGATAGATGGCAGAGATGTTATCACAATACACAATAGATGCCTGACGCAAAGGACACTGAAGTTCTAATGTAAAATTTACGAGCCAACAAATCTCGGCTACTACATTTGCAACGCCTCAGTACTCGCCGGCCTTTGGAGCGAGATAGGGTAGCCTTGTCGCAGCGTACTCAAGAAATCAGATTATCCCCTAAGAAAACACAAAAGCCGGAGGTGGAGCGTCGCGTGTCCGGAAACCCTGCCCAATCTGCATCCGTATATGAAAGCAACCTGTCTGGTGCAGAGGGGTATATGTGCAAACCATAATCAAGAGTGCCCTTAATGTATCGAATGATACGCTTAAGAGCAGTAAAATGAGACTCCCTGGGGGCATGCATGAATAAGCACACCTGCTGAACAACATAAGCTATGTCTGGCCTGGTGAATGTGAGATACTGAAGTGCACCTGCAAGGCTCCTATACAGAGTAGGATCAGAGACTGGAGCACCATCCATAGCATTGAGCTTAGATTTGGAATCAACTGGAGTAGGCATCTCTTTGCAGTTCGCCATCTTAGCCCTGTACACAATCTCTTCTGCATACTTACACTGACACAAGAACATATGATTGGCAGACCTGGTTACTGATATCCCCAAAAAGTAACTCAGCTTCCCCAAATCAGTCATTGCAAATTCGGACTTGAGCAAGACAATAATCTCATTATTCAATCCGTCGGAGGAGGCAATAAGAACAATATCATCCACGTAAAGTAATAAGTAAGCAGTGCTACTACCTCGATGAAAAATGAAAAGTGATGTATTACTCTTGCTGCATACAAACCCAATCTGTAAGATATACCTGGCAAAGTGATCATACCACGCACGGGGGCCCTGTTTCAGGCCATATAGTGACTTACGGAGACGACACACATAGTGAGGAACTGCTGGATGGGTGAACCCTGGTGGCTGATGCATGTAGATTGTCTCTCGCAGATCCCCGTGTAAGAATGCATTCTTCACGTCAAGCTGATGGATCGGCCAGTGTTTGCCTATGGTTATGCTCAAAACTGTGCGGATGGTAGCCGGTTTGACAACCGGGCTGAAGGTCTCACCACAATCAATGCCCTCCTGCTGATTTGTGCCATTAGCCACAAGACGGGCCTTATACCTCTCAAGATCCCCATTGTCTCTGAACTTGTGACGAAATAGCCACATACAACGAATGACATTCACCCCCTCAGGTCTAGGTACTAGATCTCATGTGTGCTATTTAGTTAAAGCATTGAATTCCTCATACATAGTTGCATTCCAATTAGGGTCTTGTTTGGCCAATTTTGGGTTCTTTGGAAGTGGAGAGATGGTTTGGGAAAACAAGTTGAAATGGACTTTGGGTTTGAAGATTCCATGCTTTGAACGAGTTTTCATTAGATGGGTAGGGACAGTGGGTGGCGGAGTGATGTCTGAGACGGGGGTAAAGTCGGATAAGGAGAAGGTGGGGGCGACGCCGTCGAAGGCGTCGCGGCTCCTGGATCGAGAGTCGCGGTGCTAGAAGGTTGTGAGCTTCTCGAAGTTTGGCGCGCGGCTCTCGGCCTGAACATGGCCATTGTCGACGGTGTTTCAAAAGATTGCTCTCTGGAAATCAGGAGCTGCAGCGCCTCCCCTCGAGGCTGCGGCTCTGACGATGGAACAGAGGATGTGAGTTGTTCGATTATGAGGGGAGAGATGGCAGACTCGTCAAGAAATGAGTAGTCTTGTTTTTGGAATTTTGGAAGATTCGAAAATCGGAATGTGATCTCGTCGAATGTGACATGATGGATATGTGGATCTGACGAGTCGACAAGTCATAGCATAGATAGCCCCTATGGTTCGGCGGGAATCCTAGAAAGACACATGGAGTGGACCTAGGAGCGAGCTTGTGAGGGGCGGTGGAGCTAAGGTTGGGATAGCACATACAACCAAAAATCCGTAGATGATCATAAGAGGGGATTCTATGGTAGAGGATTTCGGTAGGGGTCATATTGTGAAGAGTGCTAGTAGGGAGAATATTTAGAGTGTATTATGACATTTTAGCAGCATAGACCCAGAAGGGTGGAGGGAGGGAGGCATGAATCAATAGGGTGCGAATCATATTGTTAATGGTGCGGATGATTCTTTCAGCTTTACCGTTTTGTGGTGAGGTGTGATGGCAGGAGAAGCGAAATACCATGCCATTATTGGTACAAAAGTGGTGAAACATAGAGTTATTGAATTCACGACCATTATCGCACTGAAATGATTTTATGCCTTTTCCAAATTGTGTTTGAATGAACTTGCGAAACTCAAGAAATTTGACAAACACTTCCGATTTAAATTTAAGAGGGTATAACCGAACGTAGTGTGAAAAATCATCAAGCAACACAAGATATGCATAAAGTAAATATTGTTGATATTCACTTGCAAATTTAAAAACATCCCTTCTAACAATTGATCTAGGAAAACCATTAAAAGCAGGATTATATGTTTTCCGAATGTAATGAATAAAACCAGGAGAGGAAGGAAATGAAAAAGGCAAATCCTCCACCGCTATTAATTTTGCCATATTTTCCCTATCTTTGTTTTTATCATATTTAGGACCAAAAATTACCCCCGTCGTCGGGTTAATTTGACCTTGTAATAGGTCGAGGACACTATGAGAACCTTGTCACTCAGATGGCATTGGCACGCCCGATTTTTTAGCCATGTATTAATTCCACCTAGTTGTGTGCTCGCCTTGTACATGTCTCAGTAAACCTCCCATCCCACCTTGACCTTTTTCGGTTTTAAATTTATAAATATTTTTACAAATTTTACATCTAGCTAGTTGATTCTCTTCGTCCCTATCCAAAAAATGTCATGCATCTTATTTTAATTTTCGTTTTGTGGGGCCTCGATTCATACTAGGGGGAATAGGAGGCATTCCAGTTTCAGTTTCAGGCTGAGACTCAATCTGAGGTTGATGTGCACTAGTGGGTGTGTCATCTATATTATCGTTTAAATTAAATTCTGATTCATTTACTTCATCATCTACTGATATATCATTAAAAAAACATTTTCATCAATATTACTGAAATCAATCAAATCTTCGGGACTAGGAATAGGATTACTAGAAGTACTCTTACCCTTATTACTCATAATAGAAGAAGCACCCTTACCCTAACCCGTAATCAAACGTTTAAATCCTTCTATTTTAATTATACAAGTAAATAATTAAATTAAATAAATTAAGTGTGATAATTAAAATTAAGTAACAATAATAATTTAATTTAAAGAAGGAACGAAGGTACCAAACGCCGTCGTAACGTCGACGTGTAATCGAGGTTGATAATTGAAATTTTGCTCGATGGATGATCCTCAAGCTAGTTGTCAACTTCACTCTCAATTTTTTAACTTTGATATAATATTTAATAGTAGGAAGATTTGTAGAATTGTAGAGAGATAAATTGAGAGAATAGAGAAATGGTAGGAAGATTTGTGAGAAAAATGAAGAGGAAAATGAGTTATTTATAGTTGAAAAATAGGGTTAAAGTGTAAATATATTAACTTAAGAGTTAAAAATAAATATTAAGGGGGTAGAGAGGTTTATGGGGTGTGAGAGCCAAAAATGACCGTTATAGCCGTTGCACAACGGCCAAAATCGAAATTTGATCGTTGTTGCAACGGTTATTTATGCAAAGGGTGAGGGAGACGGGTCGGGATGGGGCGGGTCGGGACGGGCGGAACGAACCCAGGCCCCGTCCTGAGTTCCAACCCCGACAATTTATTTTTTTACTTTGGGGGATCGGGATGGGATGGGCCGGGTAGCGGGACGGGTCGGGATCGTGCCGACCCGGCCCAGTAGACAGCCTTATTACAAAGCAGAAAAACAGAGACTGAAGTTACAAAACATCTTCAGTCTCCAACTTGCAGCTTCTAGCTATAAACAACTAATATTTGCTAGCCAATTCATACAGGGTAAAAGTTTAGAGATTTTAGTTTCAACTCTATTCCACTTCTCAGGTTCCCTCTATAACATATTTCCTGCACCACAGTCTTGATTACTTGGTCTGCATTTTTGGATTTGCTCTAAAAAATTCTCAAGTTTCTTTCCTTCCATATATGATAGATACAACCAGATGTTATCATTCTGAATATTTCATCATCCACTGATTTGCTGGTTCGTCTAGAAATCCACTCTAACTCAGTATCTCAATCTTGAGTTAGTCTCCTGATCCCTTGCCGTGCTAATAGTTTGCTCCAGATGTAGTTAGAGTAAGGGCAAGCAAAAAATAGATGGCCTATGGATTCATGAGCTGTAGGACAAAGAGGACAGTCCAACACATTAGTAATGCCCCATTTAGCAAGTCTGTCTCTAGTATACAGTCTCTCCATAGCTGCAACTCGGAAGATAAATACCCATTTAGGAGCACCAAAGTTATTACAAATCATTCTCCTCCAAGGAATCTTAGGATAGTCATTCTGTCTTGCTTTATAAAACTTCTGAATTGAGAAGGCTTGCATTTCAACAAAATCAGTGTAGGTGTAGCCAGCTTTCTCAAAATACTTCTTACTCCTAAAAATCTTGATTAACACCCAAGAAGCCTGTTTAGGTAGCACATCCCATATAACTTGGCTCTTTATATAGTAGGAGTGCACCCATCTCACCCAAAGCTTGTCTTTTTTATGACTTAAGTTCCATAGCAACTTTGAGATAACAGCCTTGTTCCATTCCATGATATCAGTTATATTCAATCCTCCAACAGCCTTTGGTTTGCATAAATGCTCCAAAGAAATGAGAGCCTTCTTAGTTTTATCAATAGATCCTATCCATAGATAATTCCTAAGAATGGAAATAATCATAGCGATTACCTTTTTGGGAGGAATGAAAATCTGGGACCAAAATGTTTGAGTTGAGATGAGCACACTTTTGATCAGTTGTACTCTTACTGCATATGATAGTAACCTGGCTGTCCATGAAGTTATTCTATGAAGCATTTTGTCAAGTAGAGGTTGGCATTGTACACATGATAGTCTCTTTGTACTCAAAGGTACACCAAGATATCTAAAAGGAAGTTTCCCCTTTGTGAATCCTAGCTTTTGTAGGATCTGCTCCTAAACCCTTGACTTGACCCCTCCAAAATATAAGCAACTTTTATTGAGATTAGCATTGAGACCAGATGCAAGTGAGAACTGAACAAAGCAATCATATACAACACCAACAGATATGAGATCACCTCTTGAGTATAATAATAAATCATCAGTAAATCCTACTTGGATAATTTTCAGGTTAGCACACTTGGGGTAATACTTGAACTGTCTCACCTTCTCCACATTTTTAAGAAGTCTACTAAGATACTCCATGACAATCACGAAGAGATAAGGAGACAGGGGATCCCCTTGTCTAAGCCCTTTTTTTAGCAAAAGAAGGCTTCAAGGGGGATCCATTCAGTAAAATGGAATAAGACACAGAATTTACACAAGTTGTGATCCAGGATATAAATTTAGCAGAAAAGTTTAGGGAGTTCAATACTTGCTCCAAGAAAGGCCATTCCATCGTAAGCATTCTGCATGTCCACCTTCATCATACATCGAGGAGAGATACCCTTTCTACCATACCCTTTCACCAATTCATGGCTTAAGATTATATTATCAGTGATCATCCTGCCAGATATAAAACCAGTCTGATTTCTATCAATAAGATGATCCATGAATCCCTGTAGTCTTTTAGTAATAATCCTGGAAATCAGTTTGTACAATGTGGTACAACAAGCAATGGGTCTGAATTCCCGGATAGTAGAAGGATTCTTGACTCTAGGCACTAGTGTTATAGTAGCACAGTTGATAGACTTACACATAGAGCCAGTAGCAAAAAAAATCTAACACAGCATGAGTGACTTGATCTCCTATGACAGGCCAGGCTTTTTAAAAAAATATGAGAGTTCAGGCCATCACATTCTGGGGCCTTTGTATCATCAATCCCTTTTAAGGCTATGTAGACATCTTCAGTGTTGAGTTGTGGAGCCTAATTCACCGCCGACACTATGAAGACCCTACACAGAGTGTGGAACGCTGATCGACCTGTTTATAATGTAGTGTTATTTAGTGGAGGTTATTTTGAGAATTCTAGGCTTGTATTATATTCGCCCTAGTTTTCACTATATATAAACTAGGGCGCCGTTTTTCTTTCAGAAGAGTGGTCGAAAAGGACAGAAAGAGA
Organism: Anisodus acutangulus; assembly: GCA_029783415.1. Lineage (NCBI taxonomy): Eukaryota > Viridiplantae > Streptophyta > Magnoliopsida > Solanales > Solanaceae > Anisodus > Anisodus acutangulus. Next base: position 10,586,255 of record CM056507.1, read on the forward strand.
AAATTGTAAACTCAAAACTCCATTATAGTAAAATCTGCAGCGGCAAAGTGGACGTAGCTCTCGCATTGAGGGTGAACCACTATAAATCTGTGTGTGTTAGTTGTTCTTCGCTTATTTACTGTTTTTCTGATTAGGTAGGATTTGGGACGTAAATCCTAAAATTCAGGAGTTACAGGAGCAATTAAAGCTAATTGTTGGCTTCTGTTAAGTATGACCATTTGCCATTATTCTAGGACCAATAGCAGGTAGAGTAATTGCTGCAGAGCCTAACAAATTTTGATAGAAAGTCAGGATTTCTTCCTCAATTCCCCTTGCTGATTCAATCATATTCTCATTGCTATCAATCAGTCTCCTGATTTGGTTTTGGATTTGTCTACTTCTCATGGAGACGAAAAAATGAAGGGGAGCCTTGGAGTAACTGTTAAAGTTGCTTCCATGTGACCAGGAGGTCATGGGTTCAAGCCGTGGAAACAACCTCTTGCAGAATGTGAGGTAAGGCTGCGTACAATAGACCCTTGTGGTCCGGCCCTTCCCCCGACCCCGCACATAGCGGGAGCTTAGTGCACCGGGCTGCCCTTTTTTTTTGTCATGGAGACGAAAAAATATTTAGAGTTTGAGTCTTCCACATTAAGCCAGTGCACTCTAGCTTTTTGTTTGAGAATACTTTCTTCCACTAATCTCCATTTCTCTAGTTGCTTCTTCAAGCTCCTTTCCACATCAAATAAGTCACGGGAATGATGATGGTCAGTCATTAGGGACTGTACCTCCTCTAATTTTTTCTTAGTCTCCATAATCTTCTTGTCAGTGCCAGAGAATTCTATATTGTTAAGCTGCTTCATCTCATTCTTGACAAGTTTCAGTTTCCTCCAAACTAGCTCTGCATACCTAGTCCCTGAGTGTTCCAAGCATTGAGGACTCCACTTAGAAACTCCTTGTGATCAACTAAACTATTGATGAACTTGAAAGGTTTCCTAGTATTAGGAGGGTTGGTCTCCAACTTGACTGATAATGGGCAATGATCTGAAAAAACAGGGTTCAAGATAGTAGTTTCAATATGAGGGAATGCATTTAGCCATAGTGAGTTGATACTTGCCTAATCTATCTTGCTATACACATGAGAATTTGTCCAAGGATACCTCCTTCCAACTATCTTCATTTTAGTAAGACCTGTAGTATCAAGAAAGTTTTAAAAATCTCTAACCTCATTATCATGAACAGGAGCTCCCTATATTTTGTCATCATCCGCTAGTACAGTGTTAAAATTTCCTAATAGCATCCAAGGACCATGTATCTGATTCATAAGCCCCTCAAGTGCAGGCCACATTGCTGCTCTATCTTGTATTGTGTGAAGCCTATATATTGCTGTAAATGCAACAGTAATGTTGAGTGTGTACACAATAAGCAGCCCATGAATGAATTGAGCATTTAATAGTTTGCACAATGAAATCAACTCTTGTAGGATCCCAAATAATTCAAATTCTCCCTTTATGACCAGTACCATAGTTGTTACACCATCTCCAGTTGCCAAACAAGTTCTTAATCAGTTTATCAGCATGCTATTCTTTTACCCTGTGTTCAGTTATAGCTAGCAAACTAACTTTATTCTCAAATAAAAAAGACATCATTTCCCTATGTTTCCTAAGTTTATTCAACCCTCTAACATTCCAAGCTACTATCATTGAGATATAGGAAGTTGTGGGTTATCAGGCCCCTCTGTGCTACACTGACTAACTTCAGACTTGTAAACATATTACTACTAATCTGCCCTACATTATCTAGGGCTTTGAAAATATTAGTAACATGTATTTCAGAATTATCAACTTGTCCAGATTGATGAGCTTTACTAGCTGACTTCCCCTCACTACTGTCCAAGTGTTGGGGTCTTCAATTTGCTTTGGGATCTTGTTATCTGCAACAAGTAGGTTCCCAGCTTCAACATTGATTTTTGTCAGCACTTGTCTAGGTTTGCAAGCTTTATGTTGCTTTGTGGCCTGTTTCTGATGAATCTGCCGCTGCTTTTTTTACTCCGGCTCCTTAGCTAGTGGAGGCTGCTTATTTTAATAATGTAGTGGTTGCATTCTTACCTGTTAGTTAATAGTGTTGTAGAAAGATGAAATAGAAATAATGATTTCCGAAAGGTTAAACAAGAAGAAAAGGCTGAGTCGAGAGATGACTCTCTGTCTTTAAGATAAAATTGTCCCGTATATATGCTTTTACGATAATGGACAATAGTCTCCCAAAATAAAACAACAACAATCAACAAAGCAAAGCAAATTGTGTTGATCCCAGCTAAGTAAATGAATATAGAACAGATTGCTGATTTCTATATATGTTTTGTGTACTGTTCTGCGTTTATATAGAACTGAACAGAAGAAAGTATCAGAAATTATGTAAGGATTGTGTATTGTGTTGTGTGTTTTTTTAATTTGAACAGAATGTTCAATTTATAAGATCAGAAAGGGAAGCAACGTTCTATTCTGTTGAATAGTCATGTCTGTTGGCTGGTGTCCTTTGGAGAAAAAAAGAGTTGTTGTAACGTTCCGAAAAACTTCAGGGACCAAAATGTAAATAGTTAACATTTCAGGGACCAAAAAGAAAGTTTCGGAAGAAAGCAACAGCCCCGAAATTAAACCGAACGGGCGGGCGGCGGCGGCGGCGCGTGTGTGAGGCTTAACCCCGAACCCAAGCTCACCTAGGTCCTCTCCCTTTTCAACACATGGGTTACCCCTTGGGGTCCCAAACTCTTACTCAAACTCAGAGTTTATATATTGCACAATCCTTCCATCTTCTACCAATGAGGGAGATTTGTCATTTTTTGCCAAAAATACTTCATCTTTTCATGTCTCAAACACCTTACTTTGTGTACCAATATCTCTTTCATTTCTTAACGAAATTTAACGATATTTGGCACTAAACATCATCTACTCACTTAGTAGATTAGGCATGTGCGAAGAAACGACATTTTCGACATGCGGGGCCACATGTTTAAGTCATTAAAGACGGGATAAATTCAATCCCACATTAGTAAATTTCAAACAATTCCCTCTTGAAGGAGAATTGGTGCACACGAGGTGCCAAAATCCAGCAATCTTTCAGCGAAAACATATTGCATCAGGAAAGGTAGCTTTCGGCTTTGAACCTTCCTTAGTACCATCGGATTTACTTATTGCGCGGTGAACGTGATGTCTTGAACCGTAAGTGTTTAGTGTAAACCAAGACAATTGTATCAACACAATAACTCTATTTATTCATTTCTTTTTATCGTTTTGTCTGTTGTGGCCATGGACAACACTTGAATTCTTAAGTGCGTACATTTGAAGCGGCCTGTCTTCGCACTTAAATAGGTGATCTCCTATAAGGTATATTGCTCTACCCCACTCGCAAGAGTTATGAATCATTAAAAGTTTTAGAAACTTATCATTTACCCATTATGCATATAGCACTCAATGTCTATCGCGGGAACGACTTTAGAGTTATATTTCTTTAAAGAATGATAATCCGAAGTGCTCTTACTTCAAGTGAAGCGCTAAACTGAACCTCTATAGTTTAGTTTTCCCATTGAACCAAATTACCGGGATCTCCAGTCAGTAAGGTTGGATTACCACCATAAAGATTCTTATTATTTGGGTTTTAAGTCCATTCCCCTAGACAAGCATAATATTTGATTTTTGGGTAGGCCTTTAGTTAATTGATCTGCTAAGTTATCCGTTGATTTGACGTAATCAATGGAAATGACACCCGTAGTGATCAACTGCCTAATGGTCTTATGCCTCCGACAAATATGTCTAGACTTGTCGTTGTACATATTACTTCGTGCCCTTCCTAAAGCCGATTGGTTGTCACAGTGAATCATCACCGAAGGTACGTGTTTATCCCAACACGAGATATCCTCTGAGAAGTCGTGAAGTCACTCTGCTCCTTCTCCTGCTTGGTCCAAAGCGATAAACTAGGATTTCATCGTGGATCGGCCGATGCATGTTTGCTTAGAGGATTTCCAAGACACAGCCCTACCACCAATTGTAAAAACATACCCACTGGTGGATTTTGTGTTCTTTATGTCCAATATCCAATTTGCATCACTGTATCCTTCCAGTACGACTGGATATCTTGAATACTGTAATTCGTAAGTCAACGAATATTTCAGATATCGTAGTATCTGATTTAACGCCTTCTAGTGATCATTTCCAGGATTACGAGTAAACCTAGTCAACTTATTGACTGAATAAGCGATATCGGGTCGTGTGCAGTTTGTAATGTATAGTACGCTACCAATTACCTGCACATATCACTCTTGGGATACGGGTGCACCACGATTCTTATCAATTCTATAATTCATATCCATTGGTGACTTCATAGGGGGATTGTCAAATACATCAAATTTCCTCAAAACATCTTCAATGTAATGAGATTGAGATAAGACCAGCCCGTCAGATGTCTTAGAAATCTTAATTCCTAAGATTACATCTGCAATACCCATATCTTTCATGTCAAAACATTGTTTCAACATATTATTGGTTTCCAGGATCAAGTTTAGACTATCGATGAGCATGTCATCTACGTAAATACATATCATGACAAATGAGTCAGAGTTCCCTCTTATATAGATACATTTATCAAATTCATTTATGGAGAAACCTTTTGATAATAAAGTATTATCAAACATTCCATGCCATTGTTTCGGGGCTTGTTTGAGTCCGTACAGAGACTTAACAAGTCGACATACTTTCTTTTCTTGTCTTGGAACCACATACCCCTCGGGTTGTTCCATGTATATTTCCTCTTCCTACTCTCCGTTTAGAAAGGCTGTCTTAACATCCATTTTATGTATCTCAAGGTCACGCAAAGCTGCAATGGCTATGAATACCCTTATGGACGTTAATCTAGACATAGGGGAGTATGTGTCACAGTAATCGAGACCTTCCTTTTGTCTGTAGCCTTTGACTACTAATCTGGCCTTATACTTGTCAATAGTTCCATCTGCTTTGTACTTTCTTTTGAGTATTCATTTACAACCCAAAGGTTTGCTTCCCGGAGGAAGATCAACCATTTTCCAAGTATGATTTTGCATGATGGAATCTATTCGCTTTCTATAGCTTCTTATCAAAGCGGAGTTTCTGGAGTTGACAATGCTTCCTTAATTGTCCTCGGTTAATTTTCAATCATATATGTTAGAAAAATTGGACCAAAGATTTTGTCCTTTTTGGCCCTTTTGCTCCGTCTTGGTTCATCCTCTGGAACTTCTAAGTTCTGTAGGTCTAGAACATTAAGTTCCAGATAATCAGTAACTTCTGAGTCCTGTAGATTTGGAGCGTCTAGTTTCGGATAACCAAAAACTCCCGGGTCTTATTGATTTTGAGCATTTTGTTCATAACTTCATTTGCGCGAAATTATTTCTTTTTCCTTTCGAGGAAAGATCTTTCAAAGAATTCAGTATTCATTGATTCTATGATCGTACCCTCATGGATATCAGGTATCACCGACTTATACACCAAGAAGTGATAAGCACTACTATATTTTGCATATCCGATAAATATGCAATCTACAGTTTTAGGTTCAATTCTGACTTGTTTTGGTTTAGGTACTTCGACCTTTGCCAAACAGGCCCACACTTTCAAATATTTGTAAGTGAGTTTCTTTCCTTTCCATGATTCATATGGAGTTTTATCTTTACGCTTATGCGGAACTCTATTGAGAATTGTATTAGCGGTAAGAATTGTTTCGCCCCACATGTTTTGGGCTAATATGGAATTGATAAGTAAAGCATTCATCATTTTCTTTAACGTACAGTTTTTGCGCTAGGCAATACCGTTAGACTAAGGCGAGTAATGAGCGGTTGTTTGATGAACAATGCTGAATTGAGCACAGTATTCTTCAAACGGTGCTACGTATTTTCCCCCTCTATCACTACGAATTGCCTTAATATATAGGTTTAGTTGATTTTCAACTTCTGCTTTGTAACGTTTAAATGCATCAATCGCTTCATCTTTACTTTTCAACAAGTAAACATAACAATACCTTGTACTATCATCAATGAAAGTCACAAAGTACTTGTTCCCCATCTAGTTTGCAGAAACTTTAAATCACATATGTCAGTGTGAATAAGTACTAGAGGAGCGGTGTTTCTTTCGACTGAATGGAAAGACGATTTGGTTAATTTTGCTTCTACGAATACCTCACATTTATATTGAGGGTTTATGTCGAAGGAAGACAACAATTCCAATTTTACTAGCTTTTGAATGGATTTGTAGTTAACGTGTCATAATTTATGATGTCATAAATTAGAGGACTCAAACAAGTAGGTAGAAGACTTTATTTCATTTGATGAACGAATTACAGACATAACATTCATTTTGAAGAGATTGTCACATGCGAAGCCTCTTCCTACAAAACTATCATTCTTAGTTATTACAAACTTGTTGAACTAAAAAACTAGTCTAAAACCAGCCTTGACCAACAGTGGCCCTAAAGATGGGCGGGTCAAGATGGATGGGAGGGAGGGGTGGTGGGAGTGAGAGGGGGCTAGGTAGTGGGGTAAAAAAAGTTTCTCATTTTTTATAAAAAATTTGTATAAGTAAAATAAATATATAAAATAAAAACTTGGGGGTAGTGTGGGAGTGCAATGGGTTGGAGGTAAGAAAAAAATTCATATTTTTAATAATTTTTTTATAAAAGTAAAAAAAATATGAAATAAAAATATGAGGATGAGGGTAGGGCATGGGGTGGGGTGGGGGTGGAGGGGGAGGGGAGGTAAAAACAATTTCATATTTTTAATAATTTTTTAATAAAAGCAACAAAAAATATGAAATAGAAATTTGAGGATGGAATGGGAGTTAGGGTGGTAGGGGAGGTAAGAAAGAATTTCATATTTTTTATAAAAATAAAAAAATATGAAATAGAAATTTAAAGATAGGGGTAGGGCAAATGGGGTGGGGTGTGTATAGGTAATAAAAAAATTCAATTTTTTTATAAATTATTTATAAAAATAAAATAAAAATATGAAATAGAAATTTGAGAATGGGGTAGAGGCGGAAGGTGGGGGTAGATGGTGGGATAGGTGGGGGTAGAGGTAGGTAGGGATGGTAGGGGGTGAGGTGGAGTAGGCAAGGTAGGTGACAGAGATGTGAGGGTGGTTCAGTGCTTGCGTGGGGGTTGATGTAGGGGAAAGGTAAGGTCGTTGGAGTGCGTTGATGTATTTTTATTGTTTCAAAATAATAATAATTTTTTAAAATAATTATTTATAAACAAAAAATTTAATCTAAAGTGGAGCTTTAATCGTTAAGATTGAACATTTTCGTAGGTCAAGATTGGACATTATCATGAGTTTATTTGGTTGCTGCTTTATGATGGGTTAACTTAGACTAGCTAAATCAACTTATCCTCAAAATCACTCACGTCCAAACTCATGAAACCTTGGTGAATTGAGCGGGTCATTTGAATTTGGACAAATTTTACCACCCCTAGCCCGGGGCAGAGGCAGAGAGCTGCAAGGGGTCACCGACTCAAAGTTTAGTGATCAATATTCATACATATCGAGGTAAGATGAGGAAATATTGGAGTTGTGCATTTTTCTAAGTGATATTCTCCTATATAAGAAGGAGAGATAAATAACAAAACTGAAGAAGACAGGACTTCGTTGTCATGCCTGCTTGCGAGTATAATCGTCAATTAACTGATTATTTTTTTAAATGGTTTCATTGGTTGAAAGAAAATTTTACTGTAGCTCGGTGGTAAATATTTTTTGCATCTTTAGTCTTCTTTTATTCAGCAGATGCTTTGCTGCCAAGTCGCATATAATAACACAAACTTAACTAGCTGCGGAAAATTGATCCAGCTAGTAAATATATATATATATATATTGATGTAGAAGTTAAAGGTTGAAGGGGAATATAATAACACAAATGTGAAAGCACAGACCAGATTAATTTAGGATAATAACATATAAATTTCACATCGTAGGATCTAAGGACCTTAATAGGTTGATAGATAGAACGACTGTTCTAGGAGACCCTCTGCTCAAGGCCACGATGCTATATGTACTTGGTATATTTTATGTTGTTTTGTTGCTTTATTTTCCTTTTTGATAATGTCAAAGGGGAGAAAGGCACAAGGAAATGGAAGCACCAAGACGGGGTGGGGAGCACCAAGAAACTTAGAATCTTGACTGCTCAAGCCAGGGGAAGCTTTCTGCCTTCTTCAGATATATTCAGGGAAGTAACATATCAAGTCTCTCCTTTTGTTGTCATGATAAAAAAAGGGGAGATTGTTAAGTTAACACTTGTAACTGGGTCTCAATTAGGCACCACGCCGGTGATCCAAACAAGTATAAATATCATCTGTCACTTATCTTTCAGTTCTTATTAATTTAATTATAATTGCTTGCTAACAAATTCTTCGGATAATCGACTATGAGAAAAGATAGTTGATTAGTAAAAAAAAAGGGATTACAAGGTTATGCTTTCTGCTAATGCTATTATACTGAAAGTCTTTACTTTGTGACAATTTAGCGATTTGTTCGAGGCCGTAATCAAAACGACAAGTATTTGAAAGGCACGGAGAATCGCTTATTGATATCGCCAACCTTCAATGCAAGTGTTCATCATTGTTTATTGACGCACTTGCTCTGCTAATTGGCTATAATATTTGGTTATAACTATCATCAACAAATCCAAGTAAATGAATTTAAGTTATTACAAAATGAATCAATTTAAAAATAGCATCTCAGATTATTTCTCCCCATGATTTTCTTCATTTAGCAATCAAAGTGCAAGGATAACGAATTGGATTAATCATCATTGATGCTTTTCTGTGAAAATTAAAGAAACTGCATAAAGAAAAAAGAAAAAAAACTGAATAGATTGGATCTCAGTTATATAATTCTTCTTCAATCCCATAACTGGAAATTCTAGAAAGATAACGCAGTAATAAAACTAATCATCATAGATCCAAATAAACAATCCAATTTCCTTTAAAAAATACTCACAAAAGAAGCAAAAAAATCGTTTAAACGACGGTTGTTTAAATTTAAGTTTAAAATGCCTGGAAACTTTTAACCATATTTAACAACTAGAATAAGAGGATTATGAGATCTCAGCTATAGAGAAAAATAATCTACATTTCCAATGAGGAAAATTCAGAACTCGGATAAATTGTTTATCACATCCTCGATCCCGTACAAAAAAAAACATAACAAAAAAAATCAGTAAATCCAACGAAACAAATAATCAGGAAATAAGAGAAGTGATAATTGGATCTCAGAAAAGTGAAATACCGAAGAATTAATATATCATCATATTGATTATTTCAGTTTGTTTTTTCTGTTTCCTCATCGATCCATTGCAATAATAAAGAATTAAAAAAACATGGATAAACCGAATAACGAAATTAAACTAATATACTTCATGGGATGCAAATAGTCTAACTAAATAGCAGCAGAAAGAAATAAGGCACTGATTTAGAAGAGTTTATCAGGTGTAGGAGAGGAAGGGACAAACCCTAGCGCCGATGGAGAAGACTGACTGGTATTCGCTATATTTATATAGGACTTTGAGAAGCAGAGAGAGGGGAGGATACGGCGACGTTTTTAGTGAATCCTTCGGAATTTACGCACTTGGCAAATATATTGGACGAACCCTAAATGAAAGGTGAAACTATTAACACCCTATCGCCCAAACACCTAAAAGACATTTTTTTAGCATTTTTAAAGTAATTTTATTTTCTAGTTAATTTAGCATTTTTAAAGTAATTTTATTTTTTAGTTATTTTTCAACTAATTTCAGCATATGTATAGAAGTTATATCATTATTGTATATGTATCACTACTCTATATGTATAGAAAATATATTATACATATAGAAATTATATTATTATTATATAAAATATGTATCATTATCATAGATGTATAGAAAAATGTGTCATTATTATGTAATTTGTGTATAATAAATATATAATCTATGTTTACTCACTAATTATATAGCATTATACAAATTATACACATATCGTATATGTTTTAGAGATATTTCTTGAAGGCAACTACCGGAGATCAGAACCTTCACTGTCCGCGCCACCGTAGCACCAATTGAACACAACCACTTCACCCTGTCGCTCTAGCTGTTGATTAATTATTCGTTATTGTTCGAAGCTAGAAGATTGATAGTGTGAATAAATTGAAGAAAATTTAAATTTCATTTCTGAGCTTCAAAATTTTAGATCTTGAAAAATGTAGCGAGTTAGACAATTGTTGTTTGATTAGCAAAGCATAAATCAGTAGCTACCAACTGATTTGGAACGTGCTGAGAAAAAATTTAGAGGCCATCATTGAAGAACTTTGAGAAAAGCCTACATAAATTGGAGGAATTAGTGCTGTAAAGTTCAATCCCTCCATTGCTGATATCTTGAAGGAGCTGTGTTCAAATCAGATCTGAAAATCGATCGTGGTAAAGTATTTTTTTTTCTCTGTTCTTTTGTTGTGCATGGCTAAATAGTGGCATTAATTTGCTCCTAAAATCCAATTCGGATACTTTATCTAAGAAGTAGTAATAAAGGTGTCTTATTTTTTATTTTTTTTATATTCAATTTCTTGGCTTACGCCAGATTATTTCTGGAGATAATAGTCTCGATTCTTCAACACTACTATCATTAAATCGCGGGATGTGCCTGAATGACCAGAGTTTAAGAACAGAAGAACTGATATTATCTATAATGTCCTACCCAAGAAGAGAACAAATTACTCCCACCAAAATTTAAACTCACGATGCAGGCCTCCAGCTGAATTTTAATCTCACTTTATTATCTTTTCCTTAAAAGATCATGTGGTGTCCTTTTCCCAAAATTGAATTTGCACGAGAAGTCCTCAATTAAATTTCTCGGCCAACTTCAACCTTGGACTTCTTGGAATTATTCTCCGATATTTTTTGAGTTGGGCTTTTCAAAAGAATCGAAACTTGAGTTTTTCAATTTTGCAAATTGTTGTTTGTTTGAACTGCTTGTTTCTGTAAAAGAAGTTTATTTTCCAAAACTCATTTTTTCTAAAAATAAATTGCATTAGTTCAAGAACAACTCTGAAGCAGTTTTTTTTTTTTTTAAAAAAGGTTGGCTGAGTTTGATACTTTTTTCTCTAGAGAACAGTACAAGCAATAGTTCGCAACTTTTTTTGGGGGCAAACTCAGTTTTTGAGAATCAAACAAAACTAAACAAACCTCTTCCATAAAAAAGGTTTGATATCCTCTTTTCCAGCTAAAATTTCAGTTAAGTAGCACATGCCTGAACAAAGCCAATAAAACTATGACGGCATTCAGTGGCGGAGGCAGGAATATCATGGAGGATGTTTAAACTTTAGATAGTAAATTATACTCCTATTATTTTCAATGATTGGGTGCACCAAAAAAATTAAGATCAAACTATGCAATATTTAGAGGAGCTTAGGCCCAGTTTTAGGGGAAAAAGGCAAGCCCACAAAATTATATAGCAAAATGTGGACAAAGGGAATCAAACCTAGACATCGTCCAACTTTCCGCACACCCTTTGCCATTGAACTACTACTCTCTTCTGTTAAAGCACGTTTAATATCTATATATTACGATATTTAACCTATGTATATAGTGTTCGACTGACCACCTTGCACCAACTTAGCTCCGCCCCTCACGGCATTAGGGTGTGTTTGGTATGGAGGAAAATATTTTATGAAAATGTTTTTCAATTCTCCCATGTTGATTGGTCAAAATGAGAAAAAATTACTTTATTAATAGAAGTAGGAAAGACAAGTTTTATAATTAATATTTCATGTTCATTATCTCCGCCTAGCCCACCAATATGCTCCCAACCCCAAACCCTTGCTACCATCGAACCCTCATTCCCACCCCACTTATTTTTTCAAAGAAACATTTTCCTTCATATAAAAACACACCCTTACATAGCAAAAAGAAAGTAAAGCGAATTAGAAGAAAATGTCACAAATAAAAAGAACAATAATTGTAACCAGATTGTTATTGTGAAATACAGATTGAAAATGAAATGTAGAATTAAACAGCTTTAACATTTCTCTAAACTATGTAAGAAGGGTTGATGAATTGGGCAAATGAAAGGCAAAAATATATATGAAAAGATTTCATTCAAGGACATAGACTCAATCCAGGAATAAACACCCACACACATATATATATATATATACAAAAAATAGGTTTAGAGTCTGTTTGGATTGGCTTATTTTAGGTGCTTTTACGCCAAAATAGCTTTTAAGCACGTTTATAGTGTTTGGATAAAATGAAGTGTTTTTAAGCACTTGTTTTAAGCCAAAATAACAAAAATAAGTTAAAAGTCATTATAAGTCAAAAATCATAAGACGGATTCTTAGTCAATTTGTCATAGAAAGAGCAAAAAATGACAAGCATAATATGACCATGTCTATCTCTGTTATTTGTGATTTCGTCACTCGTTAATCATTAGCCGGATAATGCTTGTCTTGTCATTTTTTGCACTTCCGCTAGGAAAGTCATTTTCCTCATTTTTAAGGAATTTGTTTTCCAAAAATTTTGACCAACCAATATAAAAAAATTGCAAAACATTTTCCTCCATACCAAACACAGAGTTAGCAATAGTCTTTTACCTAAAAAGAACTCAAGTTAAATAATCAATTCATATGGTATAAAGCAACACTAACATCCAGAAAATGTACAAGCAACAAATAAGAAAACAAGAAAGAAATTCATGGAAGAAGACCTGTACCAAAGAAACGACCACAAAGTACAAATTCCAGGAAGATCAAGGTTTTTCATTTTTCTTTTCAAATTGTATAAAAATCTTGCTCTCATTCAACAAACATCACTGTGTATTTTTCTATTTCAAATAAGTAAGAACATCATTGTTTATGCCGCAGATTTATGAACTAGTATCCAGTATCGGATGCAATTATGAAAGAAAAAACAGTTCATAAGTTTTTTTTGGCTAAAAACACTGAAAAATACTTCTTGTCATGCATTAGCTGCACTATTGTCCTTATTTTCACTTTCCAAGGTGTCAGGTTTGCTGCTGACCGCGGGGGAAGAATCCATCAAGCTAGCAGCAATTGCAGCTTTCAGATCCTCATCATCTTCATCTAAAAGTATACCTTGTTGCTCGTACTGGCGGTAGGGATCAGAAGGCCACTGACTTTGACCACTTCTGCTACCTGTTCTCTGTGCAGCGTTGCAGGACTTGGTAATCCTCTCTGCATCTTCTGGTAAAAGCCACTGTCCATATCCGCTAGAAGCTTCAGAAGAAGTTATCGGACATTCATTGGGAAATTTTCCCCTCACCAGGAAAATGCTCCAGCCGAAGCCTTTCAAGGAGTCCAGATATGCTGAAAGGTAAAATTTGGAAAGGTGCTCAGGGGCAGCCTTAAGACTGTCAAAGTTGTACCAATCCCCATTTACTTTCCTGATACAGAACCAATGGTCCTGCAAGTGACAGATAAATGCATTTTCCAGTTCTGGGTCAATTTGAGCCGGCTCAGCAACTGGGCTGTCTAATGGAATGATTTGCAGATCCCACACCTCCAATGCCTTTTGCAAAACCTGCCATCCAATTCCAAGTCAAAATTTAGCTCCTAAAGCCAAAGCAGAATGGTGATTTAAAGAAAATCGCTGGAAAAATAGCACCGTAGTCACAGGAACAAGCAAGTTGTACTGTCATAGTGGCTCACTCCACTTGGTGAAAACTAGTTATCTCACATGTTATTTGACTCACTCCAACTCAAACACATTAAACAAAATCGTATGCTAGATAAAGGAGCATAAACCCAGGCTAAAGCTAGATACTGTATTTGCTAACAGCGAAAACTAGAACTCTGCAATTCCACCATTCCACCATAATTCTGTTGTCTGGTACTTCAACTTTTCACTCGGATTCACTAGCTAGTCTATTTAATGGTGACCTCAAAATTGTTACTACCAGCACATCCATTGAAAAGGTGATAATGCACCAGAAAGGATAAAAAACATGAGAACAAACAAAAATGCACATTGCATAGAAGCAAGGAGAAATACTAAAAGGATAACCAGAACTTTGAATTCCAAAACAGCATACAGACATACAATTTGGAAGGTACAATTTTGGTCCCCTTTTAGTAATTCTACCTTTAATAGAAGACAATTAATCGGTGGTTCTCAAGACACAAGGCTAAGTGACAGAAACAAGCATCACCCCGCCTATAAACACTTTCTGTGGTAATTACGTTCTTTATAAGCTTTCCTTACATAAACATGCTCTCATTACACTAAAACAAACCACAAAGGATGGTGACAATTATTATCATTTCTTTTACATCTGATGATAAATAGGCTTGCTGGGCACTACCATTATCACACAAAAGGGGCTTGCTATGCTTAAGTTTTTGATTGATTAAAAAAGGGCAACTCGGTGCACTAAGCACTCACTATGCGCAGGGTCCGGGGAAGGGCTGGACCACAAGGGTCTATTGTACGCATCTTAACCTCACATGTCTGAGGTTGTTTCCACGGCTTGAACCCATGACCTCCTTGTCACATTGATTGAATTAATGAATTTGAACTCTACCAAATATTTCAAATATTTGACAAGGGTTTATATATCATGTGCCTTTATGCACATGATTAGTCTTCATATTGGGAGGAAAGGATGTGATACTCAATTAGGAGACTAATATCAGACAGCACTTACTGTAGTCACAAAGATACTTTCAATCTTTTCTAATTTTTACTTTTTATTATAGTGGTGCCTGAGCCAGTTTGCGTGTATCTCAACTATTCATGTTCCACCAGGTACCCCCTAGCTCCCACGAGCAAAAGCCTCAAGCTACTTCTCTTCCACAACTTACCCTAAATTATAGATAAAGTTTATCAAATTAATTTCAAAATGAGGATAAAAAGAAAATTGTAACTAAAGGAGAAACCAGAGTCATTTGCAGAACAATAGGAACCAGACAAAAGGCTCACAGACAGTTTTGTGAACAAAATGCCACATAGAAATATAGTGATTTTCATCTACTTTATGTTCTCTCCTCCTTATTTTATCTCAGATTCTATCACTTTTCTTTTTCTCTCTCTTTTCTTTTTCTTTTTGACAATAGTTGTGTCAAGCCAACTTTGCATCGCGAGTTATCCATCAGATACCTGCTACCCCCTATCAGCACATGTATTGAGTAAGTCTATCCACCAAAACTAAGGCAACAAGAATTCACCTAGTTTCGCCTCTATTTGGATTCAAACTTCGCTAGGTTGATACTCCGCCTCTTCGCCCATTAAGCAACATCCCAGGGCCTTTTCTTCTCTTTCTTTTTTGTAAAAAGTTCATTTTAAGGGTCATATTTAGAGTGACCCATAAATTTTGTGTGCTGTGGTGATTAATCACTAGATAATTAAAAGAATGAATACAAGACCATTTCATATTTAAAAGTTGCTCCCAAGTCCCATCAACACTCAAATTAACTTATGATAGTAATTAACCTTTTTAAACTCGAATCATGTCAAGAATGAAACCAATTTACTTGTTCGATGTTAAGTTCAGGAGACTCCTTATACTGGCATGAATTGCTGTATATAATCTAGAATGATTCTAGATCATGCCATATACGTCACATAATATGGTGATTATTTGCTAAATATAAGAACGAGAATAGCTCGTATTTAAAAGTTAAACCTATCAGTGCACAAATTCAGATATAAATAATGCTTCTACTTTTTTACTCGAATAATCACACTCAATCAGTTACTTCCTTATGCTGAGTCATGTAGTTCTATCAAGGAAGAATTTGATTAACTGGCAGGTTATTACAGCTAACAACCTAGTATGAATCTGGTCTCCTGATTAGAGAGCTCATCTTTAGTTTTCACTTATGTAAAGCCCTAGGAAGCTCGGAAAGCAATTTAATTGAAGTCCGGACGAAGAAGGATGAAGAGCCACGGCGCAACAAGCAGAAGGGCTGCGGCGCTATAGAGCCGCGACGCCCAACATTAAGGCCTTGGCGCCCCTCAGGCAGTGAGCACATGATTTTCAGAAGTGAATTAGCGCCGCAGCGCTCTAATAGTTGAGTCGCGGCACCGACGACGTCAGTGCAACGAAAAACCTAAATTTAACAAGGGAAAAAAGGTCCATTTTGGGAGTTTTTCGTGATATATATTAAGGGAAATGTTTTTCTGAAAGGGAGAACACTTTGGAGGCAAGGAAACAAGAGAACAAGAAGCCATTAGAGACATCTATTGTTCAAGTTCTTTTCCTTTTCTTTACTTATTCAGTTTATGTTGGATATTAAGTTAATTATTTTTCTTAGCATGTCTAGGAGCTAATTACTTTATTAGGGTTTTCCGTCGAATCACTTGAAACTCTATTATGATTTAATGCATTGTTAATGTTCTTCTTCATCTATTAAAATATATTCAACTTGCGGTTATTGAATGAGAATTAATTGGCCTTTAGTTTTCATTATCTATATGAGTTCAAATCGAGATCTGAAAAGGGAGATTTGAATATGCTATAGTTGATTAGATGTAGGTTTAATCTTGAACGAAAGTATCACGACTGCCTGTGTAGCGTTTTAGGTTATTGATCTTAATTCTCCTATGTGGTCGAACTTATCATAGAAATATAGAAAGTTCTCACTTAGGTTGAGTTTTTATATATCCTAACCGGAATATAGAACATCTCAGTTAACCTGCTATCTTAATAAGAAGAAGAATCGTTAGTCTTGCATTAATGAATGATAGAGTGGAAAGTTGAGGAGATTGGAAACCTTAATTCCTTCATTACTACATTAAACTCCGTGTGTTTTCATTGCTATTTTATTCTAGAAATTCATGTTAGTTTTTTAATTCTTTAGTTAGAAATCATCACTTATATTCGTTAGCCAGATAGAAACTAAAGATTAGTTAATTGGTACTTGATAAATCAGTCTTTGTGGACGATACTCGGTCTTAACGAAATTTATTATAAATTGTGATACGTACACTTGCGTAGCTTCTACAAATACCGCAACAAGTTTTTGGCTCCTTTGTCGGGGACTGAAGTATTATCAATATCATAATAATTAATCTTATTTCTAATTTGGTTGTTCCTAGAACACATTTTATTATTATTAATTTTATTATTATTTTATTTTATTTTTGATCTACGTGTAGTGTTTGTGATCATTTTCAGGTAGTTTTGGTATATGCGAAGCAGAAGAGGAGCAGACACCCTTGTTCCTCTGAATCCTGAGATTGAAAAAGCGTGTAGGCATAACCGAAAGAACAAAAGAATTGCTGATTCAACCGCTATGGCTAATCAACATAATAATGATGGGTTGAATAGAGGGTGCCAGAAATGGTGCAGGAGCAAGCTCAGAATCCCGCTATGAGAAGCTTACGGGAGTATATACTTCCAACCATAACAAGCGTGCAAACTTGTATAAGACCACCAGCTGTAGAAGCAAATAATTTCGAGATTAAGCCAGCAATCCTGCAGATGGTCCAGAACACAGTTCAGTTTGGGGGTTTGCTCTATGAAGATCCACATATGCACTTGGCCAATTTCTTAGAGTTATGTGCAACCTTCAAATATAATGGTGTGAATGATGACGCCATTAGATTGAGGCTCTTCCCATTCTCACTAAGGGACCGAGCCAAAAGCTTATTGAACTCTCTGCAAGATAACTCCATCACTACGTGGCAAGACCTGGCTCAGAAGTTTCTTGCAAAATTCTTCCCTCCATCAAAGGCTGCTAAGCTAAGGGGAGAACTAAACAACTTCTATCAGCTGGACGAAGAATCTCTATATGATGCTTGGGAAAGATTCAAAGAGTTACAAAGAAAATGTCCTCATCATGGGCTTGAACAGTGGATGTTAGTCCATAATTTTTACAATGGGTTGTGTGGTACGACCCGAACCATAAATGATGCTGCTACTGGATGGATATTCATGAGCAATAGTGTTAATGAGGCGTATGAGATGTTGGAATATATGGCAACAAATAACCAGCAGTGGTCCGATGAAAGACCGACCAACAACAGAAAGGTGGCTGGAGTTCATGAGCTAGATATCATCACCGCATTAACTGCTCAAGTTGCTTCTTTGACAAAGCAATTACAATATTATACTATGTCCGCGATTGCTGTTCAGATGCAAGTGGTTTGTGAAATTTACGGGGGTCCACATACTTTTGATCGGTGCACAACAATGGATCCAAATAATGTTCCTATGAACCAAGCTCAAGTTCAAGCAGTTGGAAATTTTCAGAGGCCCTACAACAATCCATTCTCCAACACATATAATCCTAGGTGGAGGAATCACCCTAACTTTTCATAGAGAAATGACCAAGGCTAACAATCGCAGTTTCAAGGGCAATACCAGAACCAACAACCACAATTCCAAGGGCATTATCAACAAAACAATCAACAACAGCCCATGAGTCAAGCTTCGTCGTTTCAACAGCCCAAGCCACAAGTTCAACAAGCTGAACCCAATGAATTGCAAGCAGCTTTGTTGACTCTCACTAATTCCCAGACTTAGTTCATGACTGAAATGAGATCTTCTATCCGAAACCTAGAAACACAAGTGGGTCAGCTAACAAATATGTTAAACAATAGATCGAAGGGGAATCTTCCTAACAATACTGTTGTAAATCCGAAAGAGTAATGTCAGGCTATAAATTTGAGAAATGGTAAGCAAGTTGAACCAGTTGCACCTCTATCATCTGCAGAGAAGACAGACAAACTGAGTGAGCAGCTAATTCAGAGAAGTAGGGGGTTACTGAAGACCACCCCACGGTGGAAAAGGCACCACCAGCAGTGAGTAATGAGCCTCAAATCAGAATTCCGGCACCACCAAGTTTTTGGAAATATTCAAGAAGCTGCACATAAATATTCCCTTTGCTGAAGCCTTAGAGCAAATGCCCAGTTATGTCAAATTCATGAAAGAAATTCTCTCTAAAAAGAGAAAAATGGGAGATTATGAGATTGTGGCGTTAACTGAAGAGTGCAGCGCCATTTTACAAAAGAAGCTTCCCCAGAAGTTGAGAGATCCATGGAGCTTCACTATTCCCGGCACTATCGAAAATTTTGAGTGCCAGCATGCTCTGTGTGATTTGGGGGCAAGTATCAACCTGATGCCCTTATCTGTGTTTCGTAGACTTAGTTTGGGTGAAGCTAGGCCTACAACGGTTACCTTGCAGTTAGCAGATCGCTCAATCAAGCATCTATGGGGAATTATTGAGGATGTGTTAGTTAAAGTGGAAAAATTATTTTTCCTGCTAATTTTATTATCCTTGACATGGAGGAGGATGCTGATGTACCCATAATTCTTGGGAGACCATTTTTAGCCACAGGGCAAACACTTATAGATGTTCAGAAGGGTGAGTTGAGACTCCAAGTGCAGGGCGAAGAGGCGATCTTCAATGTATTTAAGTCGATATCGTATCCTAGAGAAAGTGAAGACTATTTTTCCATTGTTGTAATTGACCAAGCAGTTGCTGAGGAAAACTTCAAAAGTACTGATGCTCTTGCAGTAGCATTAACACAATGCGAAGACAATGAGAGAATGCATTCAATTGAGGCGCAAAGGAGGTTGAATCCAACTATGAAGGAGGTGATGAGAAAAGAGATCGTGAAATGAAGATGAAATCTGCATCCTGCTAAATGACGTTAAACGACAGCGCTATTGGGAGGCAACCCAATATTTTAATTATGTTATTTTATTCTATTTTGTTTATCTTATTTTGAATAATCTCATTGTCTTGATGTTTCTTGCCATGTGTATTTATGTTAAGTGAATTGTGAGCCAGCGTTGGGATGAAAATGTGACGCGGGATGTTGAAATCAGCACAAAAAATTAGAACCCCGCATGTTGAATTAGCACCGCGACGCTTTAAAGGCAGTGAGCAAAGGTTTTTTTCTGTTGATTTAGCGCTGCGGCGCCCAACATTAGGGCCGTGGCGCCTGGAAGGCAGTGAAAAATGGATATTTATGTTGAATTAGCGCCGCGACGCTCTAATAGAAGAGTCGTGGTGCCTACGATATACATGATCGCGCCGCAATGCGGAATGGTGAGAGTCGCGACGCCCATGCGGATTCCAGGATAAAAACCGAGAAAAATAACCCTTTTCTCATTATCCCCAAACACGATTCACATAACCTTCTCCATTCTTCTCTTCTCCAACACCAAAAATCCGGGGAAAAAACCCCAATTGTATCTCAAATTACGATCTTTTGGCACCACAAAAACTCTTCTCTTTCCTCAATCCTTCCATTAAATCTAAATCCACACTTCCCCCAAATCCCCTTTCCAAACCCTAAAATCCCAATCCTTCAAGAAATTGTTTCATAAGTTCTTCAAATCTTCAATACTTGTGGCAGTAAAGCATCACCTGAAGTCTCTCTCTCCATAAGATAAGTATTTGCATTCAAGTTTGAAGAATTTTTGTGTGTTCTTTTATGACTTAGGAGGAATTCTAAGTGGGAGGGTTGATTGTGTTCTTGTGAGGAATAGTGTTATTGTGGAGTGGTTGAATTGTAGTGATTGATATTGTGGGTTGATTGAATATAATGTTGAGGAGTTGAATTGTTGTTGGGAAGATTTAAGGGGAAGTGCTACTGGATTTTTAGAAAACTTTCAAAGTCGCCAAACAAAGAATAATGGGACCACGATGAGCTACTTTCAAGGCATCCTCCTCTCGGAACCCCGTGAATCTACCACCAAGGGTTGACTATGATAAGAAAAGATTTGCCAATAAGGATGCCTAAGACATGTATAACAAGTTGTGTACTCGTTCCCTGGTACCGGAAAGGGGGATGGAATTCCAGACTGTGCCATATGAAGATGAGGTATATCAACCCATCATGGCCATGATTGTTGATAGAGGTTGGGGTGCATTTGTCAATCCTTATTTGGCAAAGCCAAATACTCAACTAGTCTACGAATTATATGCCAACTACCTAGAGAAACAAGACAACATTTGTTTCGTACGAGGGAGAAGAGTACTAGTTGGGGCTGAAATGATTAAAGTCATCTGTGGAGTCACAATTTTTTTGGAGGAAGAGGAGGATGACTTCTTTTTGTCTGAAAGAATTCAGAAATTGACTGGGTGGAGGTGGCTGAGACAGTAGGATTTCCAGGGGCCCATTTCACATATACATATAACGTCTCCAAAGGCATGCTCCGCTGCCAATTCAACAAAGTTGCCAAAGCTTGGCTCTACTTTATGAGTGCCTGCCTGATTCCCTCCACACACTTCTCTGATATACCAGTGGATCGTGTCAAGCTGGTGTATGCTATCATGAAGGATTTTCAGTAGATGTGGGTCAAGCTGTCAAAAATAGACTCAATTGGATATGTAGACTGAACACAACAACAGGGTTGGGGCATGGATCGTTGATCACTGCACTATGTGTCACACATGGAGTGCCTGAGAACAACAATGATGTAAAAGGCAGAGTGCAGAATCCCCTAACCCGGACAATGGTCAATACATACTCAGACCCTACACCAAAACGTACACCTGGAAAGGGCAATCGCAACCGGCCAAAGCACCAGCAGAGGGAGTAAGATGAAGAAGCCGGAGAGCTTAGACAGAGCAGTCAACCACCTCCTTTGGCGATTGAGGATGGCCACACCCAGAGGTTGGATCAATTTTTCCAACAGAACCAGTACATTATCCAGCAGAACCAGTATCTCATCCAACTCCTGCAATATATGGACACTTACATGCAACAAAGGCATGAGTATGAGGTCACGAGTGTCGGCCAAATAAACTCATTCATGCATAACTAGTCCATGGATGACGACAACACTGAGTCCTCTCTTGGATATCCTCTAATATACCAACCGCCTTATTATCCACCACCACCGCCGCCACCATTCTAAATCGCTTAGCTGCAGTTTTTGTAAGTCTTCTTACTCTTGCTTTAATTATCACATTGAGGACAATGTGTTGAATAGGTTTGGGGGGAGTCTTACTGTTTTGTGTTAATAATGTTAATTATTTGTGTTTAGTTGTTTGTTTATTGTTAGTGTCTTAGTTTTATTGTCAGTATTTGAGTGTCTTGTGTCAATGAATCAAGTTGATAATAATAGCCCATGAGATTGAGTGTACACATGTGATAGAGTTGGATGAAATTGATAGCCATGAAATGCATAAATCTGTGTGCTTATATTGGATAGGTCTTGAGTTTCTTTTAATTATTAATATGTATGAAAACTTGATCATGATTGGTGATTTTCTTGTACTTGAATATTGTTTTATGCATGATTGAATTTTGGTTTGAGGAAAGATGGTGGAAAGTTCTAGACCTTGCTTGCTTGCTGTTTGAGATGAAATCATAGATGATGCATGCGTAGGAAGATGATTTAGGCTATTTTTGGAACGATTGAGCCTTTCAAGCCACCCTTGATTACATTAATCCCTAGTTACCCTCTTTGAGCCTTAAGTAACCCTTCTTTGATTGACACATATTCTGAGCCTACTTGAAACCATTTACAAATATTTTCCTTCCCTTGAATTCCATGAGCATATAAGTATATAAGTGGGGGATTGGCACTTTGTATTTGGTATTTTAGATTGGGTGATATCAATATAAGAACAAAAAAATATATTACACTCCCTTGTACATACATTGAAAAACAAGTTTTGGGGTGTAGTTCGAAAAGAAAAGAAAAATTGGGTAAATAAGAGAAATTGGGGATTGTTGTGGGTTGTAATATGGATATCAAGTTTGGTTGGTTGGTTTATATGTTTATGGTAATGTTGAGCCTAAATGACATTTTATCTACCCGTGCCTAAGCCTAGCGTCTTAACCTATAAAAGTCCTACTGATTCTTGAGCATGTGTTGTCTAAATTAGTGGAGAATAGCAAGTTAGCAAGCCTATAGAATTTTGGCCTGATGGAATGTTGGTGAGAATTCATTATGCATAAGCTAATATTGAATACTTGGTTATTTCAATAATCATGGTTGAGTGATCATATGCATTAATAACTTTAAGCAAATTTGAGGATTATCAAACTTGAAATTCTAGATAGCAAATTAGTGGCTAGAATGTTCCGAAAGGTTTTATTGCATGTTGTTCATGATCTTCGAGGCATAATCTATTGTGGTTGACTTGATTCATTTTTTGAGTTTGTGTGTTTTTCTTTTTAGGGTATCTAGAGTTCTTTACTCGAGGACGAGTAAAGTTTAAGTTTGGGGGTGTTTGTCAATGGCTTCCCCACTACCGACTTCATTGAAAATATCACATCCTCTACAAAGTAATTAGGTGCAAGTGTAGGGAATAAAATCCAAGCAATCGCAACACTCATTTCTTCCTCCGGGGTGAACCATGAATCTCACTTCAATGTCCTCATGGGATAATACAAATGTTTATCCTTTATCCAAAAAGAAGGCTTGGATACGAGTGTAACATAGTCTTCCAACAAACTACACCTAATAAGGATATGTCGACTACATGGAAATCCAATAGTAGGCTCTCCTTTGAGCTCACATTGTTTTAGAATGGTCGTACGTAATGCATTAAGATCATTCCATCCATTCATGAATATTCCAACGACTGCATATTGGAGATTTTCACGTATTAGCATAGCTTCAATCTCCTCCATATTATATTGTAGCGTTGGTTCTCCATGATGATACACGATAGGTTTAAGAGGGATTGGTTTTCACGGTTGACTAGTAGAGGCAGTAGGGTTAAGAGTTGATGGTTGGAGGATTTTCGTATAGTCCATGGGTTGTTTGAGATTGAGAGTAGGCTGGACAACTAGGGCCACCATTAATGGCGAAATTGAGCTCTAAGCTCCAATTCGCCCGAAATCGCCAAAGGGAGGAGAGATGCGAGAGTGGGGGGGGGGGTATTCGGGTTTCGGTATTAGGGTTTAGGAAAGTGGGCTCAAGGTACAATTCATAATTTTAAAATTTTTGGAGGTTTTATAATAATATACTTAAGTCCCTTTCTTTTGAACTCTCTCAAGCTTCCAGGTGAGTTTCCTCTCCCCCAAGCTTCGATACTCATCAGTCGTCATTTCCAGACATTTTCCTTAATTTTGCAACTATGTTAGAGCAATTTGAGCTTCATATTGCCCTGAAAATTTTGAATTTTTCTATCTTGATAAAATTCTAGTGTTCATAAAGTTCTATTTTTTTTCAAAACATTATAAGTTTAACCTGCTTTTTATTGAAATATGTGTTATTTGAATTATTTTATTTGTTCCGATCTTTCCTTTTTGTTTTTTCTTTTTGCAAATACATAGTGATATATTACTAGACTTTTGAGTGATTATTCTTGTATTCAGCGTCACTCTATAATTTTAATATAGATCGTAAAAAAATCCTAGGTGTAGAGAAAAAATAATTTCCCATTTAGATCAAATTGTTCAAACCCGTTCTAAAGATAAAAAAATAGTCGTTCTAAAGATTAAAAAAAAGTGAAGAAGTTAGACGAGATGGAAAAAGAAAAAGAATTGTAGAAGCTGATAATGAGGCTTACTCAGACCCATTAAGTAGAATGATGAGTGTAGCATGGATGACAATGATTCTAACGATGGTTCAAAGGAATATGGTGTTGATCCCTTGTCCTTGTCATATTGTGCAAAGATAATTAATGTGGATAAGTATGATTTGATTACTTGGCTAGATGATTATCATGCTTTTCTACCAAAAGTTTTTGTTGGGAGCAAGATAACTATGTTAGCGGAATTTTAAAAAGCGTTGAAAGGTCAAAAACTCCAAAAATGTTCAAGCATTCATATTTTGATCACTTTAGAAAAATACCAGAATTACAGCATCAAATTCAATGGATTGATGGTCTACTATCTGCTTCTTCGTCATGTGGATGAGAAAAAGAAGTGTGAGATGTGGTTCCTCGTGAATAACAAGCCTGTGTATTTTGGTTTGAAGGAGTTTTCTTTCATCACTAGTTTAAATTGTGGATTCTATCCCAGCCCATCTAGAGAGGACATGGTTAGTAGGAAAAAGGCATCATTCAAGAAGATTTCACTAGAGAGATTGTTGGGGATGATTAGAGGGAGTAAGATCTACAAAGAAAAAAGCTTAAATGTTGTCTTGTGTGGTTTCTACCTGTAATCTTGCTTGCCAAAGATGTGGCTAAGGGTGTGGATCATGATATGATCAAAATGGCTCACGATTTGGAATTCTTTGAGAGCTATCCTTGGAAAAACGAATCCTTTGAATCTACTTTGGAGTACTTGAAGCTCAAGGTAGATATTCCAAGCACCAACAAATGTACGCTGATAAGAAGATAGCATTATATGCTCTCTATAGCTTCCCCTGGGCATGCATTTAATAAACCACTGATTTAGTAGAGTAGAGATTGTGTGTTATTTATTTTTACACTCAACGATTATTTGTGTCATTACAGGTCTGGGCATATGAAATGTTTCCCGCACTTGCATTGAATACATGCAAATCAGATGAGGTTCCCTTTACTATTTCCAAGATACTTTGGTGGCATGCTATAAAAATGGAGCAATTTATTGAAGGTGATCCATTTAGGACTCCAGCGAGAGTTGCAGAGGTATAAATTTAGAGTCTACTATATAAATTTGGGTCTATTAATAAATAATTTATAAAAATACAAATTAAACGTTAATGTGTTACTTATTTGTAGGTTTTGCACCTTTACATCATCCCATAGTGCGTGAGTTCGAGCTGGACTGCATGATGACCTTTTTGGAATATGATGATGAGGTTAACGATCCCGTTATAGATACCTTGAAGTGTGAATTGGAAGGCATGAATGTATTGATGACATCAAAGAATGCCCCGAAGTCTCTTAGTAGGTTGGCAAAGGATCCCAATGAGCTTTTTGATAAGGACACTCAACATGCCTCGAAGGCTTCTAGTAAATTTGATTAATGATTCTGCAAATAATTAATTTGATTATTTGAGTTATAACGAAGAAGTAATTTTTGCTAGATGTGTGTGGTGAAAGATGCAAATAATATCAGTAGTAATGCTTTATGTTTTAACAAATAATTAATTTAACTTTTATTATTTGTTAAATTATTGTAACTTTTCTATAAGTTTGTTGTTGCCGTTGGACGTGCTTAAACATTTTGGATGTGTTCAAATATGACTTCTTAGTGTTCATTTCTTAATGTGTTGTTGCTTTGTATCTGCTGCTACAATGATGTCAGCGTTGGATCATTGGAACCTTTCTATCTTACTGTATTGTTGCTTTGTATCTGCTGCAGTGATGGTTAATGCTTATTATCATCGACTATGGATAATAATGTATAGGTAACTAATAGAGATGTTATAATCCTTGAGAACAAACACATATATTTTTCATATAAATAAAATTTATTTCATATTGTTCATAATACTTCATACACCCAAAATGAACCACCCAATCCTACTACAGCCCTATTACACATTTTCAAAAAGCAAAAACTGCTACTAAATCATACAATATCATTTTCGTCCATTTGCCTTTTCTTCAGCTACCATCAACGTTTGTTTTAGTTGATCCCTCTCTATTTCGATTTCTCTCAGCATATATTCCAAGTGATCCCTCTTTGCTTCAGATTTTTTAAATAATTACTGAAACAAATTTCTGTCCTTTTCAGATTCTCGGATCTTGTTTAGCATTTCAATTTTGGCTATGCTTTTTGATGTTGATGTCTCAGGTCATCCTGGGATCCTTCTAGTTCCTGAGTTCATGTGAGATTTCTTTACCACATTTTTTGTTATGTCGGGGTGTGGCTCATTTAACCTGAAGTAGTCGCAGCCACCATATTCTCAAACAAAACAACAATCATTTAAAGATTTTTTTTACTGAAATCACATAAAAAATGCATACCTTACCAATTAGAAACCCATAGTTCACACTTCACAACTAAAGAATCTGCGACCTGGATTCTTTTGAGTGCGTAGTGTCTTCAAGATAGTGTATTCATCGCAGAAATAAATATCGGGATCTTGTGCTTGAGATGTTTCGGATAACTCAGACATTTTTGAGATTTTAATTAGAAATAAATTATGGAGGAATTTGATCAATAATAGAGAAAATTGAGGAGTTTGAATTTTGAGTCGATTTTATATAGGGAAGGTTGTATTATTATCATTGTAAATTTAATAATTTTTTATTTTATTACCGTTGTAAAAAACTTTGTGGTCTGAATGTCGAAATAAAGCTAAGTGTGTTTTGACAATTATAAACCACACCTATAATAAACCATATTAATCTATAATACCTCAAAGTACGGAGCTATTATAGACCAACAAGGTCGATGATAAATCAAATGAATAAAGGCGACTGTTGGAATGAGAAACATGTTGAATTTGCACAAGTCCAATGGACCAAAAAGTAAGAGTGAACCTCAAACCCCCAAACATAACAAATCTAATGGATTGTTGATAGATATAACATAAACTGGTTATTTTCAATACACAACGGTTATCGGTTATTATCGATTTTATGAATAGTCAATAATATCGCACATGTCATGTATAGATCAAAGTCAATATTTGTCTAAAAATCATAAATAAAATAAAATAAATAAAAAGACCTTGAACACATTAAATATTATAATTACACTTTAACACATCACATGAGATTCCTCAACCAATAGGGACATGATCCAAAGAGTTTAAGGACAAGTAATGTACTTAATTCACTAATATTTGTCTAAAAGTCATAAATAAATAAAATAAAATAAATAAAAGGATTTGAAACTCATCAAATATTATAATTACACTTTAATGCATCATATGATAATCTACATCCATTAGTGACATGATCCAAAGAGTTTTGGCACAAGTAATGATTGTGCTTAAACAAGGTTGTGCTTTGAGAACTGGTACTTGTTCTCAGACTAATTAGATAGTAGTGTTATGATTCCCTTAAACTCTTTGGATCATGTCACTAATGGATGGAGACTCTTGTATGATGTATTAAAGGGTAATTATAATATTTAATGAGTGTCAAGTCCTTTTATTTATTTTATTTTCTTTATTTATGGCTTTTCTAAAATAACTATTAGTGATTTAAGTACAATTACGTATCCTTAAAATTTTTGGATCATGTCACTAATGGATGGGGACTCTCATATGATGTATTAAAGTGTAATTATAGTGTTTAATCAATGTCTAGTCATTTTATTTATTTATGACTTTTATAAGCAAATATTAGTGATTTAAGTACAATTACATATCTTTAAACTCTTTGGATCATGTCACTAATAGATGGAGACTCTCATATGATTTATTAAAGTGTAACTATGATGTTTAATTAATATCTAGTCCTTTTATTTATTTATGACTTTTATAAATAAATATTAGTGATTTAAGTATAATTACTTATCTTTAAACTCTTTGGATCATGTCACTAATGCATGGGGACTCTCATATGATTTATTAAAGTATAATTATAATGTTCAATGAGTGTCAAGTCCTTTTATTTATTTTATTTATTTATTGCTTTAGTCAAATATTAGTGTTTGGGGTTGACTTTGATAAGTACTCTAAGGTATTATAGATTAATATGATTTATTATAGGAGTGATGTATTATTGTCCAAACAGAAACACAATATAAGAAATATTTTTAGCAATAATAGTTTCATTTTATTTCATTGCAACCTCCAAATACAGCAAAAACAACAAAACTATCCAAAAGCTTTCATTCATGAAAGTCCAAAAACTTCCAATCTAAAACTTTCACAAATGAAACCTTTGCAAAAAATTCTTAAAACGAAATGAAAATATAAATAAAAACTAAAATTAAAAGACTAAACTAGGAGGTTACAAAAGGGGTGATGAGGGCATCATGATCAACCTCATCTATCTCCAAAAGGACATGCATAAATCGGATGATCCTGCGGAGAGACCTCTCAAGCCTCTCTCTGTCCTCTTCAAGGCCTCTCAAAATCATTGCGAAGTAGGAAGACGTCATATGATGGATTTTGAAACCTTTGGTGCCTTGCTGCGCATATTCGGATTCTTCTAGGCATTTTAAAGATAAAGTTTTTTGAATTTCTAAGAGGTTTGAGTTTATTTCAAAAGGACAAAGTATGGAGTAAGATATATAGAGTGGTTGTATCGGTTGAGTGAACCGTCGGCCAATAGATGAGAAACATGTGGCTTTAGGCATGGAGGTGGCATCTTAATTTTGTAGTTGATCGGTCTGATTGGACGTGAAACCTATAGCATTTTAAAACTTACTCATTACGGTTGTCAGTTCCACCTGCATAAGATTTTCACTTGGGGACTATAGATTAATATTCGAACAGTGGTATATTATAGAACACATATGTGGTATATTATAAAACAAGTATTGGTAAATTATAGAACACATATGTGATATAAAACAAATATTGATATACCATATACTAAAATAAAGTTGATTAATAATAAATTGGGCATTCACTTTTTAAAATTAATACATAAGCAGAGGACAAAATTTCAAAATACAACAAAAATAAATTGAAATGGAAAATAATCAAGTGGGATGCTCTCTCAGATATCGACGTGTTGTTTTCTTGTGGACACTTACCTTGCAAATCGAGCACGTATTTCTCGTCTGTTTTCTTGTGGACACCTCCCTTGCAAATCGAGCACTTATTTCTCGTCTATTTTCTACTTTCCTTGGACTTAAAAGATTCTGCAATGTCAGGAATACTCTTCACTCTCTTTCTTTCAAGTTTGGGCTCTTAAGGTGGTGGAGGAATGTACATGTTTGTAAACTTCTCAGGCACATCCCATTCTAACTCTAGTGGGACTACATAAATATTTTCAGCAAATGCAAGAATGTAAGATTGAAATTTATACATAGGCGAGGAATACTCATAGATGCTTGAATGATATCCAGCTCCGTAATTCAATCTCAAGGTTGTTATCGCGTGAACACACGATAATTTCACTAAGTCATACTCTCTACAAGAACATGTTATGTTCAATAGATTGACGGTGGCAGTTAGGCCACTGCCGACTATTGTGAACTCGTTGGTATCCCCGTTTATATTATTAACAAATAAAGAATCGAACTCATTCATTTTCCCCTTATCATCTTTTCAGCTGAAGGCACAAATATAGTGATTGAACCATCGATATTTGCACGCCTCTACCTGAAAATTTTAGCAAACCTCCTAGAAAATAGAATTATATATGACAGTCATAGGATACTCTCTTTCATCCCTCAACAATGATTTTAGCGACTCGACAATATTTGTGGTTAGCATATCGTACATGTTTGCTGAAAAATGTGCCCTACTCCACATTCAATATCAAACTCGAGGCAATTATCTGCTTCAGGGCATTTATCCTTTAATTGCTGAAAATGCTGACCGAACTCTTGGTAACCATATGCATTTGCTGCATTAAGGTAATAATGAAGAGAGTTTTCACATTGGTAATATTTTCAAAGGTTATCACCAAGATACTTTATGCATAGTCCATGATGAGCATGCTCAAAATTCTGGAGACATCGTTGGCTATGCTCTTATGCCTATCAGAGATGATGCACATGTCTAGTTCATTGGGGATTATATGCTTCAGTTTCTCAAAGAAGTAGATCCAAGATTCATTGCACTCCTTGTCCAACACGCAAAATACAATTAGATAGATATGGTCCTCAGTGTCTTGTGCTATGACAGACACAATATACCTTCGTACTTGAGAGAAAATGGTCAAATGAGCCCCCAATATTTGACCGAAATCTCAACTACACACTATATCTTTGTGGGAGTCATATTACTCCCTCGACTAATTTAAAATAGAATATATTGATCCCTGAAATGTCAATCCCAACTATGTATTAGAGAGTGAAGTGCACATGCATGCCACTTGTATATTTAATAAAAAATAATTATTTATATTTTTTCTTATTTTTTTCATAATTTTCTCTATTTTCCTCCATTCTCTTTAACTAAACTCTACTAACAATCTCCACCCCCTACCATTATTGTTGGGAAATGAGGGTTCGTGAAGATGAGGGGCTGGTGGTGTCATTATGGTGTTGGGGTTGTTATACTTTGCTGGAGTTGGGATCGTTTTGTTGGCCGGAAAAACAGAAGACGAGAGAGATGTGAGAGAGTGGAGTTCGCTGGTGATTGTGGCGGATTTTGGGTTATTTCGTGACTTCTACGGTTCACCAGAGTTGGAACTCCGCAGTGGGGGGAGAACGGAGGGAGCAATAGTGTAGTAGTGGAGCATTGCCTGAGGATGACAGATCTGGTGGTGGTGACTTTGCGGTGATTTGGGGTGAAGCTCGCCGAAGCTATGGGTTCGTCGATGGTGATGGAGAATGGGATGGAGAGACAGAAGAGGAGAAAAGGGGGTAGCAACAGTGAGTTTGGGTGGTTTCACCGGAACTCCGACAGTGGAGGGTCGGCGACTATGAAAATGGGAGAAAGAAGAGAGTGTTTTAATGGAGAAGGCATTTTTGTGTGAATAGTGATAAAAATTTAATATTGAATAAAAAGAAAGGGAAAAACTT
This sequence comes from Anisodus acutangulus, assembly GCA_029783415.1. Taxonomy (NCBI): domain Eukaryota; kingdom Viridiplantae; phylum Streptophyta; class Magnoliopsida; order Solanales; family Solanaceae; genus Anisodus; species Anisodus acutangulus. Next base: position 10,617,673 of record CM056507.1, read on the forward strand.
TAAAAATTCAAAACGTTAATATTAAATAAAATATATTTATAAAATAAAATTTTAATAATTTATTTTTTGCCACCTCAACATTTAGGGAGCAATATATTCCATTTTAAATTAGTCCACGGGGTAATAGGACTTCCGCGAAGGTATAGTGTGTAGTTGAGATTTCAGCCAAACGTTGGAGGCTCATTTGGCTATTTCCTCTCGTACTTGCCGTATAAATGTGTGTCATCAACGAAAATAACCCTTTGCTGGTATATCCTCGAATGCAAGTTGTGTAAGCTATGAGGTAATATTTAAACATGTTCGCATCATCAAGCCTAATGCAAATTCTAGAACTGGATTTAGATTTTCAACCATGCAAGAATAAATCGGTAAGCAAGCATACCCATGCTACGGTGTCCCCCTAAACATGTTCTTAGCCATTACACCTGCCTTGCAACACTTCTAGTAGCTTAATTTACAACGGAACTCCTTAAAAATCGTCCTTTGGATTTCCTTTATCATTGGCCCTTTATTGTCAATATAATCATTCATCGAGATTGATGCAAGGACAACTGACAATCCATGCTTATAACTGCTCGTAACATATTCAACCCCGCAATTGTGATCACCAACGTACTTGTAAATGCAAAATCTATCCGAGGTCACATACTTATTGGCCCGTAACATCCAGTTATAATTTGCCACATTTAGTAGATGTGCATTCCGCCTTATAATATTTTTGTATTACTATTTTTTGGTTTAAAACAACATGGAGTTTTTACCGCAACTTTCTTCAATAAAACCAATAAATACTCTTCGTTATTGACTGTTTGCCTGTGGTGAAAATCGGTTCCATCATTGAAAGTGTGGTTGCTTTGTGAACCTCTTGGATGCCTATCACTACCATTACAACCACTTGGTTGCCTATCACTACCATTACAACCACTTGGCTGCCCATCCCTATCACACACTCTTCATCATCACTATCAATATCATCCATATCCATCATATCCATTGAATGATCATCCATGCCCTCATGTTATATTAAATCATCACCGACAGACGGTTGTGGCTGATATAGAGATGGGGATGGTGTTGGGGCTGCTGATATTAAACCAACTTGAGACCTCTCAATAACATTTATTCTTAAAACAAGCCTAGAACCGTCAGCATCAACATTAAGCATGTACAATCTCACCTGCCTATCATTCATTATAAAAGGATGATGGATTTTCCCCCTAGTGGGCAGAGCATTAATCATATAGCTAATGCACAAGTCATTATGCTCATAATTTAATTCTCCGCTTTCCATTACGCTCGTAATCAAGTCACTATACGTACCATTGCGACACGTGGCAATCAACATTGTCACCTTGCTCACAGAATTTCAATTCCAACATTTTGGTGTCTCCTCTCATTCACTCATGTAATCACTACCTACTATAATGTATTCTGCAATTGATGACATAATAAACCTATAATAGACTATGACTATGGTCTATGATTGGTTGATGACTCGAAGAACTATACCAGATTCATAACCAAAAAGAGCATGGATGAAGCTCTTGCCAGTTACGAATTGAGGTATTTGAATTAAAAACTTACTCCAGAAGGTAATCTGTATTCCCAAAATGAACCCCATTGCGGACCAGGCCGAATTTTTCGCCGATAAAATGAGCTTTTATAACAATGGAGAAAGCTCTTTCTCAGCGATTTCTACCAGCTTTTACTTACAATGGATGAAATAGGAAAGTTTTCCGTCGTTGGGGACTGATTTCCCAATGAAATGCTGGAATTTTCGTCGGAAAAGGTATCTAAGAATTGGAGAAAATGGAGCTTTTGGAGGAAAATATTTTATTTATTATTTATTATTTCGGGTAATTAAAATGTAGGGGTTGGGGATCAAAATGTATTTTTCTAAACTTTGAGGCTAGGGCTGGACGCAACAAAATCTGACATTGCTGACGTCATAAATGGTGGTCATTCCCCTAATTATTTGAAATCAGTGGCCTATCTCCTAAATAAGTTTTTTTAAGTGGCCTTCTAGCAAAACACCACATGTTTCTATAGTAAGAAATAATTTGACTTTAAACTTTTTAGTTTACTTTTAATGATATGATTTATAGTTATACAAATATCTATAACTTGTTTTAAATACATATTTCAAAATAATTTTATTTTTTTAAATCTTCGTACCCAATCAAAATGCATCACATAGATAGGGATCACAGAGGGAGTAAATTTTACATGTAAAAATTATGAAATTGATGTTTAAATTGATAATGAATATTATGTACGTTGACTCCTGTTCTCCATACATTGTCATTCTTGGTTTCGAGACTTCCGCTAAGTTGTTTTTTGAGAACACCTAGTTGGAAAAATTTGTCAGAAAATCCCAAACGAGGGCTACTCATCACTTCTGCGAATAAATTAGTATTAATACGCCATTCGTCCCAATTTACGTGACATCATTTAATCGGGCATGAAATTTAAGAAATAAAGAAAGACTTTTTTATGTTTACTAAAATATTTTTACTTTAATGCCTACTTTTATTGACTTTTTTCATAATAAGTATATCTTCAAAATTAAGTGAGATCCAACAAGGATAAAATAGAGATGGTGCCATTAAAGAGTTGTCAAATAAGGAAATGTGACATTATTTTTTGGACAAACTAAAGAGAAAATGATGTCACATAAATTGGGACCCAGGGAGTAATTAGCTAGTAGTTTCGTAGCTGCTTAGACTTATGTATGTAGTAGTAATACAAGGATTAGTTATGATGGATTTTATGTACTACTAGTATTATTTTATTCATGATTAGTTATGCAGAATTTAATTATTCATTTATTAGTTAATTCACCTTCTATTCTAAATAAAAAATAATACATAGATTTTCTCATAAAATTATATATGTATTAGTTATGCGGATTTCTTAATTGTAAACTAGATATCATATTAATTTTATACATGAATAATTTACCTCCTAATCAGCTACCAATATGTTACCCCCTCTTATTGATGTTATCTATCTCTCTTGAGAATTCACTCTAACAGTACCTCCGATGACAACGAAACGTTTCATATTTCAGATTTCAATATCATTATTATGAGACATATTAAAGGGCAGGGCCGTCTCAAATATTTTGAGGGTCATGTTCTAATTCGTAAAAGTGAGCCCTTAATATAAGTAAATATATGATTTTAATAATTGGATTGGGCTAATATCTGTGAAGACCTGCGAATTATGAGTCTTTACAGTAAATTCTGGCTAATACTACTTAATAAATGAAAAAAATGGGCTCCTAAAATTTTTCATTTTTTCGAAGGCCATGTGCGGTAGCATAGCTCGGACGGGCCCAAAGCCGGCCATGTTAAAGGGAAATAGATTAAAGAAGCATATCCCTATACGTGTATGTGTTATCGTTTCACATGATTGTTCTTCGAAATGTCCTTTAGGTTCACACACGAAGGACAGCATACAGTCATGCCTAAGTGCTTTTAAGAACATGGACCATGTTTAATGTAAATAGGGTCCAAGACGGTCTAGTTTAATTACAATTGGTTTCCTTATTCCAAAAGGTGGAATCTCCCACCCCAGGAGCCCCCACACCCCGGTCCGACAGGTCTGTGAAGGAGGTAAATCATGGTGACTCAATTGATTTCAAAGGTTAGACCAGTACCACGCTGCGCACAAGGGGCCCTCCTTTATTTCAAGAAGAAACCCCCACACTGCCGCTGACGGGATTCGATCCTTGGTCTCTTATTCCAAATATCCCCCTTGAAACCAATTGAGCTGCCCAAGCGGACTAAACTAAGGTAGGGTAAACTTTTTAAAGTGACTGGTCCCACCGCATTACGGCCCCATACCCCAAAAAACCCCACCTCCGACCTGGCCCTACGGATTAGTATACACCGCTTGGCCCTACGCGTATGGAGGGATTTTTTTGGGGGAACACAGTTCCACTCTCGCTGATCAGAGGACTCGAACACGGAACCTCAGACAGCAATACCCTAATGTATTGGCCACTGGGCCAAACACTTTGGATTACAATTGGTTTCCTCTTTCTTCCTTATGATTGAGACAAAAGTACAAACTAACATTCACGTACGATTTAATGAAGGGAATATTTTTGGAAAAATTAAGCTTTATGTTCATTCGGATATCTAATTGGCTAGAATAGCTCAACTATTCACTTCTGAAAGTATACAAAAATATACACGGTATATAGGCATATCCAAAGCCTTGTGTATACCGTGTATATCACAGAATCGCATGATAAATTGGAGACCGTGATATACACGGTATACACAGCCGTGTATATTGATTTTTGAGAAACATATTATTTGTATTTAATTAGCATTGTACACTTACCATAATTGTAGAATTCTTGTACAAATAGAATAGGGTTTTGGGAGTAGAATATGAATAAGATTTTTCATATTATGGAAATTGTAAATTGTATATATACTCATTCATTAATGAAAATAATCAAGAGATTATTTCTTTCATAGTATCAAAAGTCTAGGTCTAAACTTACTTCTCAATTTTCCTCTCTTCCGCTGCCTCGGTTTCCGTGTCCTTTCTCGAAATCCGTGCCACCTTACCTCCTCTCTTCCCAAATTTTCTTCCAAATCCCCCATTCACCTATTGTTCTTTCGTTATGTCTACATCAAAGAACATGTTTCATCATGCCCTTACTATTTCTAACATCAAGAACAATATCTCTATTGTTCTTGAGATGGAAAATGTCCAATATGCGACGTGGGCAGAATTGTTCAAAATTCACGCAATCTCACATCAAGTCCTCTATCACATAATTCCTCCCGATGTTCCTACACCCGCGGAGGATTCTCAGTTATGGATCACTCTTGATGCTACCATCCTTCAGTGGATTTACTCCACTATTTCTACCGATATTTTACAAACGATCATTGAACCAGACACTACGGCTATGGCTACCTGGAATAGATTGCGTGATATATTCCAGGATAACCAACATTCCCGAGTTGTCACCCTTGAGCAAAAATTTTCCCAAGTCAACATGGAAAATTTCTCGAATGTTTTAGCTTATTGTAAATGGCTCAAGGAATTGGCGGACCAACTCCGTAATGTTGGCACACCTGTTACCAATAATCGTCTTGTTCTACAAATGGTTACATGCCTATCTGAGGCCTATAATGGTGTTGAGACTCTGCTCCGCCAAAGTAATCCACTTCCCCCCTTTTATCAAGCCCGTTCGATGCTCACGTTAGAAGAAGCTGGCTTGACCAAGAAGGCAGAAATCGATGCAAGTTACGTGGCCATAATGACTACGTCCAATAACTCACATGGTTTTGTTGACAATTCCTGCCAAAACTGCAACAACGGTGGCGGTAAGAAGAGTCAAAATCGTAAAAATAATGGCAAAAATCGCTGCGGCAACGACAGCGGCGGACGGAACAGTAGCAACACTGGTAGTGGGCCTCGGGGTACTGGGCCCCTTGGCAGTGGGCCTGGACCAGTGGCCCAGTCCAGTATTTCCTGCCCAGTTATTTCTCGATAAATTGGGCCCCATTCCAGTCCAATCACATGCCCAATTTTTCAGGTCTTTACGACAACTCCCAGCAGCAATCTAGGTCGGGTCAGTAGAGCGGTCTACTCGGGCCTCGGCCCCTGCATGCCTTCACTGCTACGGGCCCGAATACGATCCCGACACCCACCGATATTGAGGTCTCCATACATACACTTGGATTAGATCCTCCAGATGTGAATTGGTACATGGACACCGGCGCCACTTCTCACATGACGTCCGACCAAGGTACTCTCTCATCTTATTTTAATTTGAGCAAAAATCGTGGCATTATTGTTGGTAATAGCAACTCAATTGCAATTTGTGGTTACGGTAATACAAATTTGTCTCCCCCACATCCACCTCTTGTCTTGAAAAATAACCTTCATGCCCCTAACTTAATTAAAAATTTGGTGTATGTTAGCAAATTCACCACGGATAATTGAGTTTCTGTTAATTTTGATCCATTTGGGGTTTCTGTGAAGGATTTCAAAACGGGGATACCTCTCATGAGATGCAACAGTAGGGGCGATCTTTATCCAATCACAACCACCACTTCCTTGAGTCAAGCCATGCCATCGACTTTTGCTGCTCTAGCTCCTTTCTTGTGGCATGCACGTTTGGGTCATCCCAGGTCGTCCATTATTTTTTCCTTGCATAAAAACAATTTTATATCTTGTAAAGGTACGCATAGTACTCCAATTTATTGTTCATGTCCGTTAGGGAAACATGTTAGATTATCATTTGTAGCCTCTACGTCTCGTACTTTATTGCCTTTTGACATTATTCATAGCGATTTATGGACGTCTCTAGTTCTAAGTTCTTTGGGCCATCGTTATTATGTTCTGTTTTTGGATGATTATTCAATTTTTTATGGACTTTTCTGTTAGCGAAAAAATCTCAAGTTTTTCCACATTCTTAGAATTTAGAGCATTCATCTGTACCCAATTCGAACGGAAAATCAATAATATTCAATGTGATAATGGCAAAGAATATGATAATGAGTTGTTTCGGCTGCTAATGGCATAGTTTTTCGTTTCTCTTGTCCTCATACGTCCTCACAAAATGAGAAAGCCGGACGAAAAAATCGTACCATTAATAATATTGTCTGAATGTTATTGACCCATGCTTCCGTACCTCCTTCTTTTTGGCATCATGCTCTATAAATGGTTACTCGCCTACTTAACATACTTCCTACCAAAGGGTTAGCATATGATTCTCTCCTTAAAATTCTCTATAATAAAAATCCTTTGTATTCACATCTTAGGGTCTTTGGGTGTTTATGCTATCCACTTTTTCCGTCACCTACAATTAACAAATTTCAGACCCGTTCTACCGCTTGTGTGTTTATGGGTTATCCTTCTAATCATCGTTGGTACAAATATTTTAATTTATCATCTAATAAAATCATCATTAGTCGCCATGTGATTTTTGATGAAATCCAATTTCCATTTTCCAAAGTCAGTAGTATCGTGCCTGGTCCGTATAATTTTTTAGATAACGAAGTCTCACCGTACATTATGCACCACTTAATGGGCCAATTCGGTGATCACAACACGCCAGCAGGCCCACTGCTTGCTCCCCCATAAAATCCCACTACACATCCCTTCCCGTTCCAGGTCCAGCCGTTGGGCCGCTAGTCCAGCCAGCTTCAACCCCGGTTACTGTTCATGTACCAAATCCAGTTTCCAGTGTTGGTCCAGTAGGCCCACTGCCTGTTGGCCAGTCCATCACCCATCTGAATTTTCTCCAAAATCCACCCAATTCTCCCCCAAGTCACAGTCATGTTACTCATAGTCAATGGGGTATTTTTAAACCAAAAAGACATTTTAATCTTAATTCTAATGTTCTCAAATCCCCACTACCCCGTAACCCAGTGTCTGCAATAAATGACCCGAATTGAAAATTGGCGATGAATGATGAATATGATGCTCTCATTGAAAAAAAGATGCGGGAGTTGGTAACCCGTCCTTCTAGTGTTAATATTATTCAGTCTATGTGGATTTTTACTCATAAAGATAATTCTGATGGTTCTTTTGCGAGACATAAGGCTCGTCTTGTAGTTGATGGTAAAACTCAACAAGTTGACGTGGATTGTGGTGAAACATTTATTCTGGAGATCAAACCGGCTACCATTCGCACAGTTCTCAGTCTAGCTCTTTCAAAGGCATGGTCCATTCATCAGCTAGATGTGAAGAATGTTCTCTTACATGGTGATCTTAAGGAGACAGTTTACATAAATCAACCCTTGGGTTTTCCAGACCCCAAATATCCTAATCATGCATGTTTATTGAAGAAGTCCTTGTATGTGCTCAAACAGGCCCCACGGGCTTGGAATAAGCGATTTGTAGACTATGTATCTACTACTGGATTTTCTCACAACAGGTCTGATAATTCTCTATTCATATATCGTCGTAGTACTTTCCTGTCATATATTCTCTTATACGTGGATGATATTATCTTGACCGCTTCTTCTGATGATTTATGCAAGTCTATCATGACACTACTCAGTTCTGAGTTTGCTATGAAAGACTTGGGGCCCTTGAGTTATTTCTTGGGGATTGCTGTCACTCGTCATGCAGGTGGGTTATTCTTATCACAATGGAAGTATGCCGCCGAGATAGTTGAGCGTGCTTGTATGTCTTCGTGTAAGTCTATTTCCACTCCAGTTGATACTAAACCCAAGCTAGGTGTTGCGGCTGGCTCACCTTACGAGGATCCCACCCACTATCACAGTTTTGCAGGGGCTCTTCAGTATCTTACTTTCACAAGACTGGATATTACGTATGCCATACAACATGTGTGTTTATTTATGCATGATCCTAGGGTTGAGCACATAAATGCGCTCAAACGCATTATACGATACATCCAGGGAACACTTGATTATGGATTGCATCTATATATATCGTCGACCTCTAGAATTGTCTCGTATACAGATGTTGATTGGGGTGGTTGTCCATATACCATACGCTCCACGTATGTTATTGTATGTTTCTTGGTAATAACTTGGTCTTATGGTCTGGAAAGCAACAATCTACATTATCACACTCCAGTGCAGAGGCCGAGTATTGAGGGGTAGCCAATGTGGTATCTGAATCATGTTGGTTATGTAATCTTCTCTTAGAACTTCATTGTCTCATTCAGAAAGCTACATTGATTTATTGTGATAATATTAGTGCAGTCTATCTTTCTGGTAATCCAGTTCAACATCAACGCACTAAACACGAGATAGATATCTACTTTGTTCGCGAAAAGGTAGCTCGTGGACGTTTGACATGTCCCTTCTAGGTACCAAATCGCAGACATTTTTACAAAGGGTCTTCCCTCGGTTCTCTTTGAAGATTTTAGAGACAGTCTCAGCGTACGACGAACGCCCGCTATGACTGTGAGGGTGTGAAAGTATACAAAAATATACACGGTATATACGGCATATCCAATGCCTTATGTATACCGTGTATATCACAGAATCCCACGATAAGTTGGAGACCGTGATATACACGGTATACACAGCCGTGTATATTAATTTTTGATAACATGTTATTTGTATTTAATTAGCATTGTACACTTACAATAATTGTAAAATTCTTGTACATATAGAATAGGATTTTGGGAGTAGATTAGGAATAGTATTTTCCATATTATGAAAATTATAAATTGTATATATACTCATTCATTAATGAAAATAATGAAGAGATTATTTCTTTCAACTTCTTACTCCAATGAAGACAATCTAATTTGCATAAAAGTCTCCCTCGATCCTTTCCTCAGTCCCCCACTAGTTCGGTTGGTGTTGGACTTTGTCAATGGCTCAATACCACTTGGGATTTCAACCAAGGCCTAATAAAGACCAAATGGTTGGGCTAATTAATAAATGATCAAATTGGTATTTTGTTACTGTCCCTCTATGGTTTGGTCTCAACACTTGTTTTCATTCAATGATTTATAATATTGTTTTGGGTGGTGGCACCTCATTAACCTCCTAAGAGTTATGATGTATGAAGTCTGGCCAATATAAAACTACATCAAGTATTTGCCGTCTATTTCACTACTGCATTTTTTTGGAGAGGTAAAATAGAGGGGCGAATCTAAAATTTTTAGTCATTGGGTATAATAATACTTTTTTAAAACAAAGTTGGAGTTCGGTTGAAGCTAAGCAAGTCTTAAAACACTTCAAGGCGATGAAATACTGATGTCTTACAGAATTAAGTTATGTATATGTAATGTTTATATCTAGCTATACATAACATATACATTATATATACAAAGTGCATGTACTATTTATCTATAGTTATACAGATGAGATACATTATCTATATACCAATGACACAATGGGTGATATTGGCTGCACACTGAATGTGTGGGCAGTATATATTATTTCCCCAATATTTTTTGGTTTATAAACCAAAGAAGTGAGTAGTGCAGCGTCTCCTATAAGTACTGAGTATTATTTAGTGAAGGTGCAAAAGTATTTATATATTTATACAATCAAAGTCACTAGATATAGACCAATAACCTGGAAAGCGAGTAATTATCAGAATCGGTAAATTACACTACGCATGAAAATATTTTTTACACTTCCAGCATCAAACTTGGTTCGAATTCTTATCTGTCACACCTTCAATCCTCGTTTTCCTTTTCTTATTTGTTGACAAGTTAATGCATCTGAAGCACGAGAAAGGTAGGTGGGACTGATGAAGTAACCTATCAATATGCTTCAAAGGCTTGTCACTAGTGTATTTAGGTGCCAAATAAAGGAATAATATAAAAACCTTTGTTTCTGAGCGGATCGCCCTTCCTATGGACTGTCTTTAATTTTTGCTCCTACTTCCCATGGACCACATTACCACATCCCATTAGGCATTTAAGTTAGCAAAATTGTACAGCTCAGAAAGCGAACTCAATTTTGCAAGTACTCTATGTTCTGGATCCAAATCTTGCAGTAACTTTTACACATGATATTTTGTTCTCGAATCCCTAGAACAAGAAAATCTTGGAAGTCTATGCTCGAAGTGAATTTGCTGTTATTGAAAGCCCAATCAAATAATCCAAACAAGAAAAAACATAGATGAAGCATCTCAACGAGGTGTGGATTTGTTTAAGGTCTCAATGGTACAAACTCATGCGCAGCAAAGATTAGTACTTGATCATAATAATCAGGGCACTAGCATTATATATAATGAAACAAATAACAATTAATAAAGAGAATCCCAATCTATCATAAAATAACTCAGAATAGCAATATGATACTCCATACACTGACTACAAGTTCTCTCACTAGACTACACTAAAGTATCAGAACACAATTAAATCTCTTAATTTATTTTCTATTTCAACATTAGTCTCCCCTTGTATTTTATGAAACTTATTAGTAATACCCCAAGCGAGTGAGCCTTTCCTTTTTCCAGATTCTCAAACTATTTAGAGTTACTAGATTGTAATTACACTAGTACTCAAGTATTTGACCCAAAAGTATCCATAGGAAATGCCTTTTAGAGCTTCCGTTAGAACTAAGAAGTCAATAGCAAGACCAAAACAAAGAAACAAAACGAAAACATTATATAGAGGAAGATTAAGTTAAGTAAAATAACATAGAGCACTAAGAAGTTGATTCTCCACTAACAATAAGGTGAAAACAGCACCTCCCTCCCTCCCCCCTCCACTCCCCTCCCTCTCTCATTCCCTCCCTCTCATCAATAATGTGAAACTGCAAACAAAATTGAGAAATCAAAGGCTTCCTTCACTGTTCACACTTCTTGCTGCCCTACAGTCATATGTGGTACATATGGAAGAACTCTGTTGTAACTGGGCAGCTAAGACAAACATTTCTAAATTAATTATGCAACTTTAAAAGTGAGAATAGCGCTAATAGTTTATGTCAGTAATAGGTCTCTTTGTGCCAAAAAGATCAGAAGAGTACTCTGTCATGTTAAGATTAATTGTTACCTGATCAGCACCACATGCATGTTATATGTAACCCCATCATGATAATGTAAAATCTCCCTTTTAATGAAAAAAAAAAAGGAAGATACAACTAGTCCAGCGTTCTAAAATTTCCTACAAAAGAGGCCAATTTTCCTCTTTAGAACAGGAGGGTATTCAAATCCTCCCCCCTGTTTTCTTTTGCTATTCTTTTTTTCATTTTTTTTTCAACTCTATGACCAAAGAGACTGTACATCTGGTGTGTGGTATAAGCCGCCAATTGACGCCCTTGTTATCTGTGGGTTGCCTACACCTTCTCCTGAACCCTGCTGCGTCCAACCCTCTCTACAAAAGAATGGACAAAATTAGTAAGATTATGTTAAAAGGAAAAAACAAAAACGTAAAAAGCAACAGATGACCTTCCTCTGTGTGTGTGTCTCTCTCTCTCTCTCTGTTTTTTTGTGTACATTACATGTATATGTTACAAAAAAAAGGATCTGACAGATGCAGATATCATTCCCGGGGAAAGAAGCATTATCACTAAATTACAATTATATTGAAAAGTATAAAATGATAGACATCAGCAGGAGTCTCATTGTGCAATCCAGGTAAACATTCTGTACTTGTTGGGAGAAACTTCAGCATAGACATAACTGCTTTCCATAATCATAAGCACAGCCATAGTGCTTATGATTATGAAAAAGCAGTTATGTCAATGTCTAAACTACTTGGTGCGACTTAATTACTCTCAGCTTACAACTACAGAATGAGCCATAGGCTCAACAGCATACAGAGACTCCAACTCCTTTATCGTATATGAAATAATAAGTTGCACCACACTCATTGATGTTGAGCAGATATGAGCTATTACTTTTGCACAAGACAAGGAAAGATTTCAATATGTTGTTTGACTCGTAAATGAAAATGATACTTCAAGTTTATAAGCATAAGCTGAGGGTAAAGAAAAGGATATTAACCAAATTATCTTTACTGTAATATATCATCAGAAGTTATCCTAATATGACATTCTGCAGCTCATGCTAGCTCTATGTTAAATCTTCAAAAACTACAGAAAATGACACTGAATCATGCATGAACCTAATATATAGGTCCTGTATCGGGAAAAAATAGTGAACTTATCAGCCCTATTTCCACCAAAGGTGTCATAAACCTAATCCCTGAGATACTTCAAAAGGTAAGAAATGAAGGGAAACTTAGACACTCATAACTGAATCTTGGAATATCACTTTACATGAAAAGAGGAGTAACTCTCATCATTTAAAAATGGTTAGCAGTTATGTCCTCTATTGCGTGATTGAATGTAAAAGTCACTTTTGAAGTGTAAGGGAGCCATTCAACTGCTGTATCCTTCATATAAACAACACGCAGTGTGGTCCCACCTTTCAGTTTTAGAGCTTTGCAACCAAAAACCACCACAATCCTTCATCCTAAAATAGCTCTCTAGTAACAACCCCAAAGCAGAAACAAAGGGGTGATCTATCAGAGCAAGATGTGAACAACTGTGAATGAAGAAGCAAGGCCATAATTCCTTTTGACAACATCATTCCTGTGCGTGTGATTGGTGGTTTACTATTGAGAAGATTTACATGGTGATAACAGAGAGATGCTGTAGTTGTATCTGATTCTTCCTTTTTTTACCTTTCCGTGGGGGTTCTTTTGGTTCATTTTGCCTGGGAACAAATCTTTTTTTCCCAAAAAAATGTAGGCAATATTCTGTATTAAACTAAAAGCGAAAACGAATTTATCCAAGCATTTCCTAATAATGACAGATGGAAAGAGACAACTCTACAATGTTTTTTACAATATTTCTCAGAGAAAACAAATGCTGAGAATTTGGGGGCCAAACACAAGCTAATACAAACGCACCATCATAAGTTCAGTAGTAGGCCCAACACCAAAAACTGCGTGAGAAGACAGATCTAATTGTCATTAACACTTATGCTCGATGTTGCTTGGACTCACCAAAAATGTTGCCGCATCCGTGCCGGCAGCATTTTTGAAGAGTCCGAGCAACATAGCTTCCAACCAAGGTTTATTTTTCTTGTTCTTTGATCCGAAACAAATGTACAGTTGCAGGGATCTCAAAAAGGGAAAACACATGGGGCTTCATGATCAACAGGTAAACAATCAGGCCTCAAGTTCGGCTTCCTCTATTGTCAGGGTTCCACTACCTCATCCCTAAAGACTTTTAAACTGTTCTAAGTTCATGGCTTTAAGGCTTCAAACGGGGGCGAAAAATCAAGCTAGTTAACAGACCGAAAGGGTGAAGCGCCACAATTACACTCACAGCCACGCTATCCTTAATGTTCAAACATCCTCTACACCAATAGAGCCCTCAATGGACAGCACTTATCTTCGCATTGCTCTTCAAGGGTTTACTTGATTCTCTAGCTACCCTCATTCTATTTCTTGAGTTATCACTATTTATCATCTTCATATCAAGTCTGTTACAAAATAATCTACAGTTCTAACACCTAGGACTGTGATTAGGAGATGCCTCTTTACCACAAAGTAAAACTACAGTTCAATGTTATTGAGTATTGCAACCAAAGGTACGATCAACAGAAAGGTTGATCTCCATAAAGCCCCAACTAGCAAAAAAAACTTAGATATACAGTAGTCTTGATATAGAGATACTTTTCCTTGGTGAAATTGCATTTCATTCACCTCCTTATCTCCACGAAAACCATGTGTTTCATTCACCTCTTCATCAGTTGGAGGGTAAAGTACCTTCTTACATGGGGAACATGCTAAATAGATTTATATAGAACCACCACGACGATTTGTTGAACAGGGAGAATTTGACAGTAGGATTTGGTCAATTTAGCTGTCTCATTGGGAGGGAGCGAGTATAAGGATAACGACATGCACAAACTGTAGAGCATTATGATATGACTGAAAAAGATCTCCTTCAAACAGATAACGTACACTAAGCAGTGTTATCAAAAGCGAAAAGCGCAAAAAAGCTCTAAGGTCCTTTGGGGCTTTAAGCGCAAATTAAAAAAAAAGGGCAGTCCGGTGCACTAAGCTACTACCGCTATGCGCGGGGTCCGGGGAAGGGCCGGACCACAAGGGTATATTGTATGCAGCCTTACCTCACATTTCTGCAAGAGGCTGTTTACACGGCTTGAGCCCATGACCTCCTGGTCCTGGTCACATGGCAGCAACTTTACCAGTTACTCCAAGACTCCACTTCAAAAAAGCGCAAATAAGGCGTGAGCTTTTTCATAAAAAGGCGCAAGTGGAGAATATATACAAATACATATGTTTAGTCCGAGACTAATAATTATAAGCATGAATAACAAATAAATGGCCAAAGAACTTAAAAAAAAAATTTACGATAAAGTGAAATATCAATTGTTTAGTGTCGCTTCTTCAGTACACGCTCATTGGCAAGGAACAATATGTCTTAAAGCCTTGATGACGACACTGAAACGCACATTAAGCGAGGCGAAGCGCTCAACATGTTTTGAGTCTCGCTTCAGGGCTTAACCGCGCCTTTGATAACACTGACTAAGGTCATGCATTTTAATTGGAGGTAACATAATATTTCAGGAAAGTAAGAAGCATAGGCAAGATATGCTGGCTAAATCCAGTGCAGTAGCCAAGTCCGAGTAATCACTTTAGACACATCTGATCTTATTAGTTAAAACAGTTTTTCGTAGATCTCTTCTTGATTCTAAAATTGGCCCTAGAAAGCCTTTCAATACTGTTTATGTGTAATTCTTCAAGCGCAAAACAGTCCAAAATTGATGCTGGTTCAGGTTATGTCCAACTTGAATTTAATCACCCCCCCCCCCCCTTCACACACATAAACAAAAGCATACATAAAAACATGTGTAAACTTCTATGTTACTAAATACTTCTTGCCACTCATAATGCATCTAGAAAACTAGCATACCACCTTATCCTTGGGCATGCCAACATGTACATCTGAAATTATGGCTACTCACTTATATATTATTACTGAATGTGCAAGTTGCCAGTGGCATGCACTTCCACGCTTTAACACAAAAGGCAATGGTAGCTAAACATTATCACTTTTAGATGAAAAGGTAGAGAAAATGGTGGCTAAACATTATAGCTACACAAGACTCATGAGATGCTCCCAAAAGTAATTTTCAGAAAGAAAGGAATCAGACACATTGATGCAAACAATGATTGCAACTATGTACCTAAATTAAAGGGTTTCAAATCTCAACAAAGTCAAAAACACAATCATGCTACAAATGAAAGGTCACAAATCTTTTAAACCAGAAGTTAAGAGATTTTTCTTTTGCTTACTTGCCCCAAGAATCAAGTGGAGACAACTCAAATGGATAGCTTGTCACGGGAGCATTAGGACTCTTAAATTCCCTTTGAGCAGCATTCTCAGGATTGAGAGAGAATTGGCCTTCACCTCTAGAATATGTACCAAAGAGTGCTTTTTGGAACCCATTTTCAGCACTGCTAGGCAACTTAGCACCAAGTGTCGCACCATTCTGGCAATGTCCTGCATAAACTGTTTGTGGAGAATGAGAGACAGAAAGGCCTGGATCATCATTTTTAAACAGTGAAGCCATGGTCTTCGGAGGTGCAGAAGGAATTCTCTCTTCCATGTTTGATCTGTTATGTTCTGGATTTAAAAGCCAGTTAGCTGGAGTACCAATTAAACTAAGACCATCTTGACCAAGTGGAAAGCTATTCCACATCTGCCATGTTCCCGTATCATTTGCATTACTTGAAACATTCATTGGTGGCACAGTGCGTACGTCCTGAGCCTTAGGAGTGCGGGGAAAAAGAAAAGACTCAGCATGTCTCTCCTCTGGAACACATAATCTTGATATTGGACACACAATTGGCAATGGTCTGGTAACTTCAGAAGTGACATTGACATGCTTTGCAGGACACAGTTTGTCCAATTCTACATTTGACACAAACCCGACGTCAAGCTGAAAGTTATCAAGTGACTCAGAAACAGGTCCGAGCAATGATACTGGGTCTGGAACATAACAAGGATCTTCAAAAATCTCTGACTCCTCTGGCAATGACTGACCTGTACCATCTCCAACTAGGGGAAACAATGGTTCTGATGATAATGGAAGAGTTATACCATTACTTGTGGATCCAAAAGCAAAAGTAGATAAAGGAAAAGGTGACGGTAGTCCGAAGTTAATGGGGTTATCAAAGGATTGTGTAGATGGAGGTTGACAGGGGTCAGTTGGTGTTTGAACTTCTGCGTGTGGCTTAACAGATGGCCTGCTTATTACATTTGAAGTGGGACGAGAAACAGCAGTTGAATGTGTGAATAATTGTTGCCATGATTTTTTAGGAGCTATACATGGTTGAGATTCAATAAGTACCTGTAACGAATAGACCAGGGTAAATATAAATATGGCAACTGTGTAAATTATTGTTACCCTATCGAAAATTCATTCTTTCAATGAAAACAGTATCTTTTGAAAGAGTTACATTTCTCCTGACATGATGTGAATTCTATCTTTTCAGAAGTATAGGTCAAGCAAACAATAAAATGATGCAACCCAATTATTGAAATGACCATTGAAAATGCCAAACAAAATTATCAGCTGCCGGAGAGTTTAATTTTAGCACAAGTAACAGAAAAGATGTTTGATGAAAATGAAGGCATAGATACAAGCAAGAGAAAAAGAAGATTTGACAAAAGACTTACAGGACGGTTGATGCTCCTGTTGTCCCCATTTGGGTTCACTTTTCCAGATACCCTATCTGTCTGAGATAGTTCCCTCCTCGAGGCATGGGCTTGAATATGATCTACGCCAGTTTTAGATTTGTGTTCTCTTGGAACATTAGAGGCATTATTACTCTTTCCAGTATGATCACCTCCAGTAAATGCTTTAGAAGACGATAAAAAAGTACCCCTCATACGATCCAAGTACCGAATTCCAACATTCCCATGGTTGTGATTGCTTGTGGAAACACCCTTAGAACCATGAATAACTTCTGCATTATGTGTCTTAACAATTTCTCGCCTATTATTGTGCTGTTGCCTTCTATCACTCACATCACACTTATTTCGCTCACTTCCCTTGCCTGCTCTTTTATCCAGCTCTTCTGAATCTGAGTTGCTTTTGCTAGAACCCCTGTCCCTTTCTTTCCTCTTCTCTTGACGCCTCTTTTCTGCTTCTCTTTTACTCTCTCGTACATCAGAGGGTGACACTTTACACTGTTTTTTGTCAGCCTCAGTATGTTCCTCCCGCAATTTTCTGCGCTCTTCCACCAATCTAGCAACCTCCTCTCTTTGCTTTCGCTCCTCCTCCTCCAAAAGCACCTTCTCTAACCTAGCCAGCCTCTTCTCTTCTGCTTTTCTTCGAGATTTTTCCCATCTACTCTCCTGACAATTTCCCCCATTCTCCCTTCTCTTATCCAACATTGCTCTTTGCTCTGCATCTATTGAAGCATCCTCATCACCAGAGGAACTAATCCTAAAAAGAATTCTGCAGAGCCATATGATACTAGAGAAAAAATCAGTCAGCGCTTTGCAAGCTAAACTAAAAACACGAGAATATGACTTTTCTGCTAAGCAATTCTCCCTACCGAAAAACCCACTGCCATTCTTGCTCCAAGAGCCTGACTTCCCAACAGAAGTACCCCTGATCCAATTCCCATTATCTAACGAATCCTGTCCACACATCCACCTATTGTCTGGCCAAACCTTCCCATTTAATATCTTTCCGCCTTTCCCAATTAAGTCTTTCAAAATCCCAGAATTCAGAAACCCCAATCCTGGCTGCACAGGCAAGTCAAGAACAGGTCTCTTCGATACATGCCCACAATAACAACACATAAACTTCCCACCACCGGGATTCTGATCCCTATACGGAGTCAAACAATTCCTACACCTCCTCGTCGCTATTTTCCTCAATTTCTGCATTTCAACGGCGACAAACCTCTTCCTTTCTCTAAGCCTAGCTATTCTCCTCACATGCCAAGCTGACAACCAAGGCATCACAAAGTCATACCACACAAGTGTAAACAAAAGCACCATTACACACGCTAACCTTGGCGACGTAATTTCAAACCGAAATGCAGCTGGCAGTAGCTGTGATAATGCCCATAACCCAACCAAAGGAATCACTAACCATGGTAACATGGTAGCAACCCCTCTAGACCACTTTTGTATCTGGCACAGTATACACATTATCCTCTAACCCCACACTTATCGCCCCGCCCGGAATGATAAACAATGAAAATTAAACCAAAGTTGAAGCACAGCTGTTGCGATGACACACAAAAGAATTAAACTTTTCAATGAAGGAACTGCAACGGTGTCATTCTAAACAAAGATATGTTAACCCTAGTCTTTGAATTTCACTTCCTAGTCAAACTATGCAGCAAGTTTTGTTCTTCAATTCTTCTAATCGCCTAATTTCAATAGAATTAAGCGGAATATAATCAGGATTAAATTGAAATAATCGACGGGTTAGGGTTAGGGTTTGGGAACAGTATTGTTGGTTTAGCGTAGCTAGCTTAAAAGGATATGGAAGGAATATATATATTTATTTGAAGAAAAGAAGGTGAAATTGAGGTGCTCACGGGATTGGTGTTGATCGGAGATTGATCGGCGACGGTCGGAGACGGTGGCTTTGGTGCAATTTACCGGCGAATAAAGCTGTGATGACTGTTGATTGATGACAGAGAAAAGTTGGAGTGACGAGATAAGAGGAAGGTTAATAGGACGGTGGTTGAACCGGAGGGTTGAAATTAGACCCGGTTCAGACCATCAGACCGGTTGAGAAGAAGAAATGCAATTATCTACTGGCCTGAAATGCAATTCTCTACGGGCCTGAGGAGGAGCCGGAGAAAAAATTGCACTTTGTCTTTTAAACGGGCTGGTCTTTGAGTTTTGCCCTTCAAATAGGCTCGTTTTAAATTTCATAAATATACACTTGGCTCACTTACCTTGTAAAAATACAATCCAAAACTTACATTACAAAAATATAGCCAAAAAATATTTTTATATAATATTATACACTTATATACAAAAGACAGATACATTATGTATATAGATGTATGAAAGTGTATAATTTATAGATATATACTCTAAAAAAATAATTATACCATATTAATATATGAAAATACAATTATAACAATTATACAATATTTTAATATTATATAAGTGGGTATAATACATAGATCTGGATTGATTTTGAATAAGAATTGCACTTTTATACAACAGATACATGTGTATATGTTTGTATAAAAATGTATAATATTGTATATGGGAGTATATATACACTATTATACAAAAACTAACCCCAACACAAGACGGAGGAGCAACAGCCATCACCGAATTTCTGTTCTCCGGGGAACTCCAACACCACCAATGACTGACGACGGTGAATTACAGCCCCACAACTCCAGCGAACTCTAACACCACAATCGCAATAGTCCTCTCCCCCTCCTCTACAGTGACACACCGCCACTACACATTCACTGATGACCCCACTACCACTCGTTCTCCCTCTCCGTTCATCTTTATTTCTACCTCAACGAAATCAACGTCGGAGCTCTGACAAAAATCACCAGTCACACCACCTCGCTCATTACCACCAGATTTGAAAGAGAGAGAGGATGCGTCAGAGACCAGATTTGAGATAGAGAGAAGATGTGTCAAGGAGAGCGAGAGAGAAGAGGGAGAGTGGACCATTTTTTGTAAGATTTAAAAAGTGGATTAATTTTAATAGCATTGTTGCCCTAATTTTCATAGAGTATAATTATTCCTTAAATTTATGGCTAGCAAGGCATAAATTTTAAGGGCAAAATTTTTTTTATAAAAATTATGATGTGAAAATATAAATTTATGTCTCGTGAAAAGGTTATTTTCTTTGAGAGGCAAAAATTAAAGACCAACATAAAATCGAAAAAGTGTCAATGATCCCAAGTCGGAGCTAGGGATGGCAAAATCAACTCATAAATTATGACCCGCCCAACCCGTTTAGGGTTAGGCGAGTTAATGATCCGCTTATTTTATTATCTCAACCCAATTTGACCCGTTTAATTTAGCTCATTCAAAAAGTAGGTTGATATGTAGTCCAGATTGAGCCATGAGAAACGTTATCTAAATATTTTTAAAAAAATAATTATTTGATATATTATATAAATGGTAATAATATAAAAAAAGAGTTTTATTAGTTACTTGAATAAGGAATTTAGAACTTAATAAAAAATGACAGATTGGGTTATGACCCAATTTATAGCTCATTCAATCAAATTCGTTTCAACCCAAGTAACTTCCAAATGAATTAATGATCACTTATTTATTAACTCAACCTATTTTTCGACACGCCTAATTTTAGCTCAAACATGTTCATCTGACACCAGTAGTCGGAGTCCATAAGAATTCAATCTCAATTAAAGGTAAAGCCAGCCTGATTCCCCATATATAATAATTATTGCATTATTGATCATTCATTACAATTCTTGCGTAACTTGTCTCTGGACCAAACGACCCCAAAACGATAATAGTGATTGATGACTTAATAAGCTAGAATATGATCAACCAGAATTCCGATTTAATTTTTTACTATAATATCCTAATTAAGGCCAAAATTTTAGATTTTAAGTGATCCTTAAAGACTTAAAGAGATACATTTATTGTACAAAACTTTCAAACTTAAAAGAGTTAAGGTTGCCAAATATAGTAAGTTGGTAAGGGATGATAGAATTTATTTCAGTGTCTCAGTAAAATTTGTCTCATATTAGGACATATTCTAATTTGAGTTGATCAACGGATGGACTCAACTTCATCAGGTCAAAAGTTTTTAGTTTGTTGATTTGTTTTAAGACAAATAATGCAACCATCATTTATCATCCAAATACGTGTTAATTGTAGCATATGGGAGTGGCTCCCCCCACCCCCCAGTACATCATCTGTCCAGTTCGTCTAGTGAGGTCTTGTATTTATTACACGTGTCATTTTAACAAGTTAACGGATCAGATTTATTTTATTAACCAAAGTAATTCTAACCATGGTTACTACTTCTCTCTTGTTGCCTCCTCCTTCCATCATTGTCGCCTGCAAGTAACAAGCCATTCCATTCCTTCTAAATCTCTCAAGAAAACAACATAACAGGACAGGAAAAATCACGTAATAATGAAACTTTTGTTTCTTTTTTTTTTTGTTGAACGAAGATTTCATAACTGGGGAATAAAGAGTTCGAAACTGAAAACGTAAATGGTATGATCTAAACATGTGTTAAGAGTTTCACATCGAATATGAAATGAAAACATGGACTCCTTATATGAACTTGAACACCCCTCACCCTGCTATTAGAAGAAATATTTCCTCCCTTTCTTTATTTCACAAACTATGGTAATATATTATTGTACAAGATGAAATCATTGATTTACATACCCAACACCAATATATCACAGGATTCATCATGACAGGATTAATATCCTCTAATTATAGGACTAATTTACCTAACAAGGATAATCTACCAAATAAGTATTTCACTTACTACCAAATATACAAGATACTACATTAATTACAATAACTATTATTATTATTAATAATAATAATGATTATTCTATTACTCTACCGTAGTCGAAGCGGGAGGTAAGCGGATGCTGACACTATCCCGAAAATCTTCAAATAATATCAGCGAAAGTCCTTTAGTAAAAATATCAGCAATTTGATGGCGCGACGGGACATGTAGTACTCACACTTGTCCGTGAGAGACTTTTTCACTGACAAAGTGGATATCCAGCTTTATATGTTTTATACGTTGATGATTGACCGAATTTCTAGAGAGGTAGATAGCACTAACATTATTGCAATAAACCAATGTGGCTTTCGAAATAGGACAGTGAAGCTCAAGTAAAAGATTGCGAAGCCAACATGATTCAGATACAACATTCGCAATACCCCTGTATTCTGCCTCTGCACTAGATCTGGATAAGGTAGCTTGTCTTTTTGAAGACCAAGACACTAAGTTATCCCCGAGAAATACACCATAGCCCAAAGTAGAATGTCTGGTATCTGGGCAACCTCCAGTCAGAGTCAGTGTAGGAGACGAGAAGGGATGTTGACGAAGGATATAAGAAATCATATTCCAGAGTGTCTTATATATACCGCACAATACGCTTCAGAGCATGCATATGATCATCCATCGGATTATGCATGAATAAGCACATCTGTTGTACAACATAGGAAATATATAGCCTGGTGAAGGTCAAATATTGTAACGCCCCTGCCAGGCTACGATAAAGTGTCGGATCAGAAAATGATTTCTCTGTACTGGCACTCAATTTTGATTTAGTATCCATCGGAGTTGCGGACGGTTTACAAGAGGACATGCATGCACGTTCAACAATCTCTGATGCGTACTTCTTTTGTGATAAGAATAACCCACATCTATGATGTGTTACTGCAATGCCTAAAAAATAGTGTAGAGGTCCAAGGTCCTTCATTGCAAATTCAGAGCTAAGCTGTGACATGATGGACTTTCGGAGAGTATCTGATGAGGCAGTCAGTATAATGTCATCCACATATAAAAGAAGATAAGCAATATTATTATCCTGCCGATAAATAAAAAGAGAATGATCGGAACGACTGTTTGTAAAACCAATTTGTGAAATAAAATTCGTAAACCGTTTGTACCATGCTCTGGGGCTTGTTTCAGGACATATAAAGATTTCTTGAGGAGACACACATGGTTCGAATACTTGGGGTCCCTGTAACCCAAAGGTTGATGCATGTAAACTGTCTCATTTAACTGGCCATGAAGAAATGCATTCTTAACATCTAACTGATGAAATGACCATGACTTTGACAATGCCAAGCTCAAAACTATTCGGATATGTCACGACCCGACCCGACCCGACGGGCCGCGACTAACCGCCCTAATGAAGTCATTACACTAATCTGTCACACATAATCCAACTAACACTTAATAAGTCTGAAATTCGACAGCATAACGCTGCAATAACAACATATGCCAGGGTAGGCGAGCCGACAAGGTTGCCTTTACCCCCGAATGTACCTGCCTCCTGAGGAGTCACAACTAGCCAACACAATATACAGGCAAGCCGACAAGGATGCCAACAGATAATAATACATATACACGGGAACACCCCCAACATAGAGTACAATGATATGGCTGACCAAAACAGAGTTATAACCCTTACATAAGTACAACCCACCACTGTCTACAGACCTCTATAAGAAGAACAACGACATATGACGGGACAGGGCCCCGTCGTGCCCCTAAATACAACCATAAGTCTAAAAGAGGTTCGGTACCAAAATGACAAAGCTCTGGATCAAAGGAGCTTCCCAACCTGCTGAGTAGGAACCTAAACCGGAGGATCACCAAACTGAGCACCTGTACCTGCGGGCATGAACGCAACCCCCCCCCCCCCCCGAAGAAAGAGGGTTAGTACGAAATAATGTACTAAGTATGTAAAACATGAAGTACTGCATATGAGATCATAAGTAGCCAACAGAAACAGGAGATCAGTATAAAAGTCAGGATCCAAATCCAACTGTGCCATAAACAATAAAAGTCAGTTGCCTTATAAAAATGAGAGTCAAGTCAAGAAAACATGAGTGCCTGTCCATATACATATATATATATCTGTAACGTAACCCGGCCCACTAGTGCGGGACTCGGTGGAATCATATCATAACCCGGCCCATGCTAGGACTCGGTAAAGTCATATCTCATCTATGGATCCATCCTACATAACCTGGTCCTCTAGTGAGGGTCTCGGTGAAAAATGCAAGGCTGTGCACGAACGTAACCCGGCCCGGAACTCGGTGAGGTGAAGTAGTAACACTTAGCACGAGTAGATATCATGAGTAACCATATGCAAGTAAAAATTATCATCTGACTATCAATAAAATCATTGTAATAATGTCATAATAAACTTTTTGCTGAAAAATCATAGGCACTTCTCATAACAATCCTCTTTAGGAATTAAACGGTATAAGAATCAAGTACGTTCGTCGTACCTTCATTAAATAAAAATCATGCCAAAGAAAGAAGGAATAGTTGACATACCTCTTAGACGAACTAATTAACTCTATATTAGAGTACGTCTCGATTTAGAACTTCAACCTATAATAATGGTAATACGTTTGTCAATTCTATGATCGCTAGCATACTTTATATCGAATAACGACTTCTTATTTTATAAAAATTCGGGCAGCACTTCCCCTGTTTATACGTGTTTCCACAACTTCCAAACGAGGCTAATAACATCAATAAACAAGCACCCATTAAGGGCACAACCAAGACAACAATAAAGGGAATTTACACACCCACTTCTCATGTAAATTTAGCCTCTTAATCCACCTTAAAAACAGCCCACAAAACAGCCCATGTTTCAACAACAACGAGGGTAGAATGTGAAGCCTTTCTATGCCTTTCCACACCCTTATTCCTTTAGGACTTACCTTAGCATTTACCACACTTAAACATGCATAATGGTGACTAAATTTTCAGAATTATAACACCACAAAACAGTTCCTAAAACAGTCCATATACATCACAACATGTCCAACAATTTCATGCAAGTTCTTGGCCACAACATGTCATAATTCCATAACTCTTATCTTAATTCCTATAATCCAATTTCGGATTTTAATACTTTCATATAACTAATTCCAACTAAATCTCCACGTTTCCTTTCAATTTCATCATGCAATTAGTGATAATAATAACAACAATCACCAACGAATCCAACAACACCAAAATCTGACCCAAATTGGCAACTAGCCCAAAATGGTCACATGCAATGCTTAAATTTCAATTCTTCCTTAACACAAATTCATTACCTTAATTCTAACAACATGCATTCCAATTATATCATAGAAAGAAGAATTTTTATACCTCAAATTCGTCAAAACAGTCCGCAAATTTTCTGCCACTGTTTGTCCGAAAATTCCCACTGTTTTGTAATTTTTCTCCTCCTTTTTGTTCACTTCTTCAACTCAAATTGACATGCAAGTGTTCTACAATATTAAGCTATCATCCCTACACGTTTTTCTTCCAAAATTTCATCCCAAAAATTTGAAATTTCTAGGCAGATTTCGGCCCAAGCAGTGGCTGTTTTGCCACTGTTTTCGGTGTTGTTTTGCTTCTAATTTTTGGTGAAAAATGTAGTCTAGGAAGAGAAGATAACAACCTTAATTTTGGTTATTGTGGAGGGTGATTTTCGGATTAGTTTGGAGGAGAGAATGAGAGGAGAGTTTGATTTTTTTTTTGTTTAAGATAGAAGAAGATGAAGAGGTAAGTGAGTTTATAAGAACCAAAAAATCTGATTTTTTGGCCCTTTTCACTTTGGCCCCCAAGTTCTTCAATTAGTAAATCTCAAACCCACTTCTTTTAATTCCCGAGAATTTCATAAGCCTCGTATCCTCAATGTCATAATTTTTTTAATACAATACTAGTCCATAACTCCATTGGAATAAATTCAACTACTAGGATTAATTCTCGTTGTCACGTGTATAGCACTAAAGAAAAATTATTCCGGGATAACATCCGTTTATACACTAATTTCCCGTATTAGGATAGTTGCCGGCTTGACCACTGGGCTGAATATTTCACCACAGTCTATTCCAACGCGTTGTGTTTTTCCATCATCTATAAGACGAACTTTATGCCTCTCAAAAACACAATTAGAGTTTTCTTTGTGACTGAAAATCCACATAAACTGAATTATACTAATTTCCACGTCCTATTATTAATGAGAGCATGATATTCATCATCCATAGCCATTTTCCAATTCGGATCATGGAGTGCAGACATATGGTTATGGGGTAATGGTGATTTTGATATTTGAGTGTGTAGGTTATATTTGGTGTTGGATTTGACATTACCATGTTGACTCCGTGTAACTAGTCGTTGTGAATTAATTTGGACCGATGACACTGGCTTGGACCTGGGTGTTGGGTCACGGTCCACTTAATTTTCAGGCCTTGAAGTGGACGTTGGTGGGTCATTCATGGTATGGGGTCTGCTTGGCATTGAACTGGACAGTGGTGAAGTCGTCAGAAAATTGGGGCTGTTTGTTTGGCCCAATGAATTTGGGGAGCTGGGGAATGGTAATGGAAGTTGGGCTTGTGACAGTAGCCCAGTGACTGGATCGGTCCTCTAGACTGGGCTATCTTGTGGTTGAGTCACTGTTGTGTGGCCCAATTGGCCCAATTTGCTGGGTTATCCGACACATTGGGTTTGGGATGTGTTAAAAATTGGTTATCCATGGGGACTGATTTTCATCCAAAAATTCATAAGTGTGGGGTCCAAGCTTATGTAGAGATGCAAATAGGAAAGTCGTTTCATAAAAAATAACATGTCGACTAATGATTATTCTATTAGAAGAAAGATCATAACATTTGTAGCCTCTATGGTTAGACGTGTAGCCTAAAAAAGCACAAGGAGTGGACCGTTGTTGAAGTTTGGTGATGGTAGTGGATGGAAACAAGGGATAACATAGACACCTAAAAACTCTTAAATGTGAATATGATGGATCCCGTAGGTAAATGATTTTTAGTGGGGCTTGGTAGACCAAGTTTTTGTGAGGTAGTATGTTCAATATATGTGTAGCCATTTGAAGAGCATGGTGCCAAAAATTTGTGGGTTCTTGAGCATGAGTAAGGGATGTACGAATTGTTTATGGTTCTTATTTTCGTTCCGCCTTCCCATTTTGAGAGGATGTGTGTGGACAAGTGAAATGAAAATTCAAACCATAAGACTTGCAAAAATCCCAAAATTTTCTATTATCAAATTCCCCACCATTATCACATTGAATATTTTTTATCTCCCGTTCAAATTGATTTTTGATGAAGGTTCGAAATTCAAAAAACGTGAAAAATACTTGTGATTTTTTAGACAAAGGAAAGGTCCACAAGAAATTCGAATAATCATCTAACATAAGCAAATAATATTTGTGGCCCGACGAGCTCAAAACAGGAGAACTCCAAATATCACAGTGGCTAATGTCAAATGGCAAAATTGTGCATGAATGCCAAAACAGAAGCTGCAGGGTGTCCCAAACGTTCATGCCAAACAGAAGATGTTAAGGCTGCAAAATTAAAATGAAACTTGGACTGTTGAATAGATGATGTTATTGGGTATAGCTCTCCTGTGCTATCACATCTCATGATTTGCTTCCCCGTCTAAAAATCATAAACGGAACAACCAAACGGATCAAATTTAACTGATACCCAATTATCAGTAGTAAATTTTTGAACAAAAACCAAGTTCTTAATTAATTTTGGTGCATGAAAGACATTTTTTAAAGTTAAGGGAGGGTTTGGTGGTGATAATTTTGTAGAACCATAACCCCGAATTGGAATAGTATGGCCATTTCCGACAGTAATACCATTATTTTTGCTCAAATTAAAATAGAACGAAAGATTACCTTGGGAGGACGTCATGTGAGACGTCGCCCCGAAGTCCATATACCAATTTGAATCGGATGGATTAAGTCTGAGAGTGTGCATTGCAGACTCTATATCTATCGGGTGGGCCTCCTGCCACTAGGTCGGCAGTGGCACAATAGCCACTGAACTGCCTTTGTAATTTCCTGTCTGGCGTGGCCCAAAGCTGTTAGGCCCAGATTGCTGAAATGGATGATGGCCCGCCCCATTCTGAAAATTGAGGCAGTAACCACTGGGCAGGCCAGTGGGCCTGTAGGCTGGTCTGGCCCAGTTTCCCGTTGGGAATGGACTAGGCGAAATAGCCCACGGCCACTGCCAGGCCCAGTGGTATGTCCCGCCACTTTGCTGCCCCTGTTGTCCCCCGGAGTTAGTTCTGCCGCCCTGTCCACCGCTACCGCCGCCGCCAGAATTTTTATTGCCACCATTTTTGTTATTTCGATTATTACCATTCTGATTTTTGTTACCATTTCGTCCTTTTTCTCCTTGATTTTGTTGTTCAAAATTCATGAAATTATTATTGGTGACAGCAAAACTCGAATTCGGAATTGTGGCTGCCTTCTTCGCAAATCCCGCCTCTTCAAGAATTAACATGAAACGTGCTTGATAGAAAAGGGGTAGTGGATTGCTTTGACGAATGAGCGTTCCCACACCACTATAGGCATCGGTAAGCCCCCAAACAATTGTAGGACTAAGCGGTTATTGGTGACGGGTGAACCAATATTTTTAAGTTGGTCTGACAAAACTTTCAGGCGTTGACAATATGCCGACGCATTTGGGAAATCCGCCATATCTATGGTGGAGAATTCTTGTTCCAATGTGACGGCGCAGGAATTTTTATTTTCTTGAAAAATGTCCCGCAAGCGATCTCAAGCCTCATTTGCAGTGAAATCTGGTTCCATTATTGTGTGCAACAAATCTGACGAGATTGTTGCGTAAATCCATCTAAGAACTGTGGCATCAAGAGTTTCCCACAGTTCCAAGTCATCACCTGTCAATGATTCCTTCCCTTTGCTATTTTCCGGCGGGATTATGTGATGAATAACCCGGTGAGAGCGGCAACATATTTTGAATAGTTCTTGCTCATGTTGCGTAGTAAACATTTTCATCTCAAGAGTGACGGAAACATGTGTTTTTATGTTTGAAACGGCTAAAGCGGGATGGTAAAGGGATTTAGATTCAGACATTGTTGGTTGGATGGTAAAAAAAAAAAGAGGAAGAACAACAATGGAGTAAAATAAACAAAAAGTTAATTTTCGGCCAAGAAGGAGGAGATGGACGAAAATTTGATTAGAGAAAGGAAAAATATTTTTGAATCTTTTTCTTATGCTCTTGATACCATAATAGAAGAAATATTTCCTCCCTTTCTTTATTTCACAAACTATGATAATATACTATTGTACAAGATGGAATCATGACTTAATATCCTCTAATTATATGACTAATTTACCTAACAAGGATAATCTACCAAATAAGTATTTTACTTACTACCAAATATACAAGATACTACATTGATTACAATAATCATTATTAATAATAATATTATTATTATTATTATTCTATCACCTACAAGCTAGCTTTTGAGTTGAGTTATCAATACTTGTGCATCAGTTTCTACTATGAGTGGTCATAGATTCTTTGTGAAGACTGGTTCCAAACCCTTTAGAAGGGCTTGAATTTCTTCATGATGTGGGGAATGTGCAATTATCTTTGCGGCAAATCCCTCTGTCCATCGTCATGTGTCATCTCTTATGACTCCACCTGAGCCTTCTTGGCTTATATGTGGGTGAAAGCAGCATCTACATTGAGCTTATAGCTGTTTTGAGGTGATTTTTCCCATTTAATACCTATCTTTGTTACAGGATTTGGAACAAGGCTTGGTTACAAGCATGTTTGATATCAGTGAGAGCCTCTGTGTTTTCAATGGTACTATGATTTCTTTTCTTCCAGATGCTCCAGGTTCTATAAGGAACTATGGTGTGGAGGGGGATGGTCAGTCTATTTGGAAGTTAAATGGTGTTGTTGGAGGGCATTGTTGACGTAGCCATTCATAGAAATCATCATCGGAGGGGGGGGGGGTATCGTTATCCCCATGGTGACACAGATATTGTTTACTTTTGGACAATGTAGGAAGATGTGGGGGATATCTTCAATGATGGAACAGGGAAGCTGTTGGTAGGCTATGATGGAATAGAAGCCAGAAGAAGAACTGTATTTTCTTTGCAGTTTTTAGCTTCCATATTCAAGTGTTAGCAGGTGAGGGTAGAATAGTGTTAGTGGCAATCATGGATTGGTAAAGGGCATAGGCGTTCTTGGTAGTAAAGATGTCACCCTGAGAGCTACTCCAATAAGAGAGATCTGCAGCCTGCTGAGACAAGGGGATGTAGGTGTTTAAGATTTTATTGGAATCAGGGAGAGTGAAGGAGAGATTGTTGAGGTTCCATGAGACTTTTGTTGGGAAAAAGAAAATAGTGTCTTGATTTCATAATATAACTGGTTAATTGACGCCATTATATCATTCATTCTGGACTAAAATTGCCCAAATCAAACACCAGAACTATGAGAGTATTCTTAGTGTTCAAAGTTCAAAAAATCGGCCAAAAGAGCTTCATTTTCGTTCCTCACTGTTAAATATACACAATATATATATTGTATGTATATTGGGCTCTCAGATTTAGTGTAGCTACCATATATGGTGTAGATATTTAGGTAATATTGTAGTCTCCTAGTTTAGGTAATATTGTAGTGTAATTAGTATTGTACACTTATCATAATATTTGTATTACCATAATTGTATATTTAGTATCCAAGTAGAATAAGGTTTTAGGAGTAGAATAGGAATATGATTCTCCTATTATGGAAATATGTAACTTGTATAAATACTCTTTCAATTAATGAAAATAATCAAGGAGATTATTTCTTTCATGGTATCAAGAGGCTAGGTCTTGCTTCCGCCGTTGCTCTCGGTTTTTGTGCCATTTCTTGGCCACAACCGTCTCCGATTTTCGGAATTCGTGATATTATTTACCTCAACTCCCAAATTTCCCTCCTCTCCCTTTGTTCTTTCGTTATGTCTAAGAATAATTTTCATCCTGCCCTCATGGTTTCTAACATCAAGAACAACATCCCTATTGTTCTTGAGATGGAAAACGTCCAATATGCTACGTGGGTAGAATTATTTAAAATTCACGCTATCTCCCATCAAGTCATCCATCACATAATTCCTCCCGCTGCACCTATTCACGCGGAGGATCCTCAGTTATGGATTACTCTTGATGCTACCGTTCTCCAGTGGATTTATTCCACTATTTTGGTTGACCTCTTACAGATGATCATTGAGCCAGACACTACGGCTATGGCTATCTGGAATAGATTGTGTGACATATTCCAAGATAACCAACATTCACGTGTTGTCACACTCGAGCAGGAATTCTCTCAAGTTCGCATGGAAGAATTTTCAAACGTGTCTGCATATTGCAAGAAACTCAAGGAGTTGGTAGACCAACTCCGTAACGTTGGTGCACTTGTGACAAATAATCGTCTGGTTCTACAATTGGTTGCCGGCCTTTCTGAGGCCTATAATGGCGTTGGGACTCTCCTTCGTCAAAGCAATCCACTTCCCGCCTTTTATCAAGCCCACTCCATGCTTACTTTGGAAGAAGCCAATTTGGCTAAAAAGACGACTACCGGAGAAAGCCCTGTAGTCATGATGACGTCCTCCACAAATTCTTCGGGTTTTGTTTATAATTCGGGCCAAAACCGTGCTCATGGTGGCGGAAAAAATAATCTTAAGAATAATGGCAAAAACCGCGGGGGAAAACGCGGTGGTTCCGATGGACAACATTCTGGTAGTAGGCCCCGTCCAGTCAACAGTGGGCCTCCTCCCTACTGGTCCCAGCCGTGGGGCCCATGGCAGTGGGGTTGGTCTGTGGGTCGTGGCCCAACAACCCCTATTTTTCAGGACCTTCCAATGGGCAGTGGGCTGGACAGCCCCAATTCAGGCCCAACAATCAGGCTATCGCTTCTCGTTTCAGCACTGGGCCGGGGCAGCAGGGTGGACTGCTTGGGCCTCAGCCCACACAAACATTCTCAGCAGTGGGCCCCACACCTACTCACACCGACATTGAGGCCGCTATGCACACGCTTGGGTTGACGCAACAGTATCCAAATTGGTACATGGACACCGGCGCGACTACATACATGTCATCCTATCAAGGTACTCTCTCGTCTTATTCCAATTTGAGCAACCCTCGTGGTATAATTATCGGTAATGGTAACTCTATTCCAATTCAGGGTTATGGTCGGCTACCATTCTCACTCTGCTCAGCTTGGCTCTTTCGAAAGCATGGCCTATTCATCAGTTAGATGTAAAGAATGCTTTCCTACATAGTGATCTCAAGGAAACAATATATATGCATCAACCTTTGAGATTTCGGGATCCCAAACATCCTCATCATGTATGTTTGTTGAAAAAGTCCTTATATGGGCTTAAACAGTCTCCACGGGCCTGGTATACACGGTTTACCAACTATGTTTCGACTATTAGGTTCACCCACATCAGGTCAGATAATTCATTGTTCATCAATCGTCATGGTTCATCCTTGGCCTATATTCTGTTGTATGTAGATGATATTATTCTGACTGCTTCTTCCGATGCATTACGCCAGTCTATCATGACTATGCTCAGCTCTGAGTTTGCTATGAAAGACTTAGGGCCCTTGAGCTATATTTTGGGGATTATTGTCACTCGTCATACATGTGGGTTGTTCTTGTCCCAAAGGAAGTATGCAGCTGAGATCATTAAAAGGGTTGGGATGTCATCATGTAACTCTACTTCCACTCCAGTTGATACTAAGCCCAAGCTTAGTGCCGCGGCCGGCGCACCGTACGAGGACCCAACCCGATATCGCAGTCTTGCAGGAGCCCTTCAGTATCTTACATTCACGAGACCAGATATTACGTATGCGGTCCAGCATGTGTGTTTATTTATGCATGATCCCAGAGTTGAGCACATGAATGCACTCAAATGCATCATTCGGTATATTCAGGGTACTCATGACTATGGGTTGCATTTATATCCTTCCTCAACATCAGCACTTGTCTCGTATACAGATGCTGATTGGGGTGGTTGTCCGGACACCAGACGGTCTACGTCTGGCTATTGTATGTTTCTTGGGAATAACATGGTCTCATGGTTGGCAAAACGACAGTCGACATTGTCCCGATCCAGTGCCGAGGCCGAATATCGAGGGGTAGCTAATGTGGTCTCGGAATCATGTCGGTTACGTAATTTGCTTTTGGAGCTTCATTGTCCCATTCAGAAGGCAACCTTGGTTTATTGCGATAATATTAGTGTCATCTACCTTTCTGGTAATCCGGTCAGCACCAACGCACTAAGCATATCGAGATGGACATTCACTTTGTCAGCGAAAAGGTTGCTCGTGGTCAGGTCCGCGTCTGTCATGTCCCGTCAAGATATCAAATTACAGACATCTTTACAAAGGTCTTCCCTCGGTCCTTTTTGAAGATTTTAGGGACAATCTCAGCGTTCGAAGACCGCCCGCTATGACTGCGGGGGTGTGTTAAATATACACAATATACAAGTATATTGTGTGTATATTGGGCTCTCGAATTTAGTGTAGCTACCGTATATGGTGTAGATATTTAGGTAATATTGTAGTCTCCTAGTTTAGATAATATTGTAGTGTAATTAGTATTGTACACTTACCATAATATTTGTATTATCATAATTGTATATTTAGTATCCAAGTAGAATAAGGTTTTAAGAGTGAAATAAGAATAAGATTCTCCTATTATGAAAATATGAAAATTATATAAATACTCTTTCAATTAATAAAAATAATCAAGAAAATTATTTCTTTCACTCACTTCAGACGACAAAATGACTGTCAGCGACGACATAACCACTAGAGGAATTTGAACTATATATCCCAGTAAAAAATTGCTTATTTTTTGAAATTTGAATTATTCTAACCAAGAATTGTCACAAAGCTCTGTGGCAATTTTTCCTGCGGTGAGCTCTCATCATTTTATTGCAGAAAAAGTTTGATTTAATTAGAAGAGAGATATTGAAGAAGAGGAAGGCTTAATTAACTATGGTTAGAATATATTTCTTAATTAATTAATCTAAAACATCGGATTTTAAATGGGATAGGTGTTGCACATTTAAAAGTGCACTGGATGAAATTGAGAGCATCTGAATCCTTAGTGCTAATGAGTAATTACTTTCTCCGGTTCATTTTACTAAACTATTAATTGGTCCAAAATACTTGTTATTTTAAAAATCAAGATAGAATTCATGATTTCTTCCAAACTTTGTCATTACTCTAATAAATGAGATCAATGTAGTAAAAAGAACAGTAATATTAATTGATATTAAAGAATAAATAAGTGTAACAAATTGTTTTTAGTTAATGTTTTAACGTACAAAAGACAAATATGATAAGTAAAATACATTCAAAAGGAGTATAGAATTGTATCTTCATTAAATTATATTCCTATTGTATATTCCAAATTGATTATTAACACCCTTAATTTCAGTTGAGGTGGCTTTCAAGCTAAGTAGGTTGTATTCCTTCCGCACACACATATACATACATGTATGCATGTGTCTTACCTAGAACACACATTCGTTAGTGAAGAAAGAGAGAAAAATTCACATGACAACTTGAAAACAAAGACTAATACATACGCTAAATGATTCAAAGATTTAGAACTTAATTATACGTATATTTTTAGATGAAATAAACCACCAGTATTCATGATTCTCTCTTTATGAAGTTTCATCTTTTTCACCTCCGTGAATTATTTTTAGTACAGACTTTATTCTTAGTCATTACCATTTAAGAATTTTAGAAGACAAAAGAAAGAAAATCTATCAAAAATTTATATAATTCTCTAAGTATTTTTACCGTTCTTTTTCCACACATAATTGTCGGTGGATTTTGCTTGTAATACAGTTTTTTTAATCATCCACTGCCAGAGAAAGGTGGCCATGGTCACGTTAATGATGCTGATGGAATATACACTTGGACAATTACATGTACCTGTTCGGAATAAATTTTCATGTGCCAAAATTAGTCAATTTCATAGTTATTATTTACAGTCTAATAACATCCCCACAGGTGTTTCAAGTACTATCCCTAATTCGGACTCTTTTACATTCGAAGCTCCGTCCGTATATAAGGTCCAGACTCCCGAAGTTGTTTCCGAAGTTATTATAAGTTTTCTTTCCACCTCGGGAATTATTCCAAAGGTGAAATCTGCTACGAAGTCCACTAAAACCTGAGACTTTATAGCCGTTCTCGGTTTATTTTCTATGTCATATCCACTAATTTCTACAGCCCACTTGGCTAATCTACCTGACAATTCCGGTTTATACATTATATTCCTTAGTGGGTAAGTTGTCACTACACATATATGATGACATTGAAAGTATGGTCTCAATTTTCTAGCAGCCGTTATTAAAACTAATGCCAATTTTTCTAAGTGAGGGTACCTAGTTTCAGTACTAGCCAGAGTTCTATTTACATAAAAGATTGGAAACTATGTACCTTTTTCTTCTCGAACCAAATTAGCACTTACAACTACTTCGGATACCGCTAGATACAACAGTTGTTCATCCTTCTTCGGTTTATGCAACAATGGAGGACTAGACAAGTACTCCTTCAAATCGTTCAGTGCTTGTTTGCATTCCAGAGTCCACTCGAAGTCATTTTTATTTTTTAACAAAGAAAAGAGCATATGACTTTACTCTGAAGATCGAGAAATGAATCTACTCAGGATGGCCAGACTTCCAGTGAGTCTTTGTACCACCTTCACATCTTTAAGCACCTCAGAAATTTCCTCGATAGCCTTGATCTTGTCCGGATAATCTCGATTCCTCGGTTTGAGACCAGAAAACCCAGAAATTTGCCCGAGCCAACTCCAAAGGCGCATTTTTCCGGATTCAACTTCATCTTGCACTTTCAGAGTATGTCGAATGTTTCCTGCAAATGCCTTAAATGGTTCTCTTTCTCCAAGGACTTAACTAACTTATTATCAATATAAACTTCCATTGTATTGCCTATTTGTTTTTCGAACATACGATTAACTAGGCATTGATATGTTGTTTCGATATTTTTTAAGCCAAATGCCATTACGTTATAGCAGTAAGTACCTAATTATGAAAGAAATTTTCTCTTGATCCTCCGGATTCATTCTGATTTGATTGTACCCGAAATAAGTGTCAAGAAAACTTAGCATCTCATTCCCTGTCGTTGCATCGATCATTCGATCGATGTGCTGTAAGGGAAAAGAATCTTTTGGACAAGCTTTATTTAAATCCTTAAAATCTATTCACATTCTTAGTTTATTACCTTTTTGAAAAAACAACTACGTTCCTTAGCCATTCCTGATATTCTATTTCACGTATTGATCCTATACTTAATAACTTTGTTACCTCCTCCTTGACAAACTGATGCTTGTAGTCCACCATGGACCTCCTTTTCTGCTTTATCGGAGGAAAATTTTGTAATCCAAACTCAACTTGTGAGTCGTTATCTCCGGTGGGATACCTGTCATGTCTAAATAGGACTAGGAAAAATAATCGTTGTTAACTTAAAAAAATTTAATTAATTTAATCCTAAGCTCTGGGGATAACTAGGTGTCCAGGTATACCTTTCTATCCGACATATGCATGCATAAGATGACTTGTTTCAGCTCCTATATAGTTGATTTTGTGACATCTGAATCGTCCGACAACACAAATGATCTCAGGACGCGGTAATAATCCTCTTCTTTCTCCCCTATTTTTTTCTGACTTGATGTACCCGAATCCTTTAATTGCTATTTAGTTCCTTTACCCTTCTTTTCAACTTTACTTCTTTTTGTGTTTCTACCGACTCCTCTACCGCAAATATTTCCCTCGCTGCCGGTTGCTCACCTCGAATTGTCTTAATTCCCACTGGAGTTGAGAATTTTATCATCATGTGCAAAGTCAAAGGTACGACCATCATGTCATGTATCAACGACCTGCCGAATAGCGCGTTATACCTCATTTCACCTTCGATAACATTGAACTTTGTTTGTCGAATTATCTCGGATACATATACTCATAGATTTATGGTAATCAAATATAGTCCTGAAAAATCTAATTCATTCAATACATCTTTCCAGCAATTTTGTAGGGGTGGGCGTATATCGGTTCGGTTCAGTTTTGTATCCGAAAAATATGAACCGAATAAAAATTGTTTTTTTTAAAAACCGAATACAATTTTTTTTAAAAAAAAACAATATGTTCGGTTTATATGACGAACGTATTGGATTATATCGGTTTTTTCTAGTGGGCCGGGTCGGGTTGGAGATTTTTTTATTTTTTTTTAAATTGAATTTTCAAAACTAAAATTGTCATTCACACCTACACTATCATGAAATTTCGACGTTGAAATTTATTGTGTATCGTGAGATGTTTACTAAAGAAAAAAGAAAATTAGAAATCGATTTGGGGGAAAACACAAATTGATTGGGAAAACAGATGTTTTTTAAAAAAAAATTGGCTACGCGACCGGCCCCGTCTCGAAAATATACGCAAAATCAAAAAAACAATCGGGTAAAACGGACATCCGAGCATAGAGTTATGACCATTTAAAGTTTTATCAATTTACATCTATTTTTTCTCCCTACATTTTATGTCAATGCTTCCGTGATATGTTAATCAAGTTCATGCCGCATGCGACTTTCATAAAAGCTTCATAGATTAGCTTCAATGACTATGATTCAAGAGATAGTAGTAGCCTAAAATAAAAAATAAAAAATAAAAAAATACATATATTTAATTCGGTTTTTCGGTTAGGTTCGTATCCAAAATTAAAAAACCGAACCGAATCACTAAATCTTGATTAGGTTCGGTTTTTCAAAAATCTTTTTTTTTTTAAAATGAGAAAAAACCGAACCGAATTTCTGTTCGGTTCGATTTTTTCGATTCTCCGAGTTTTTTGCTCACCCCTACAATTTTGCAAACAAAAGGAAAAATTAGTACCATTATATTTATATTTGTTTTATCGTGCATCAGAATATTCCAGACTTCGTATCATGATGTTAACCAATGCATTAAAATTAGCCTTATCCAGTATGAGGAACTAACTTTAACATAGCTTATAACCAAAGTATTTATATGTGAAGTCCCAATTTGTTGTTACAATAATAATAATAGTAATAAAAATCATCTGCACATTCCTCCCCATTGTTCTCCCTCACTTGCACGTCCCATTCCCCTTTAATTTCCCTCAACCTCTTCTTCTTCCATCTCCCACAAGTTACACACACAACTCACTATATATTCTACATAGCACAAAAGAAAGCACTTAGCACAAAGAACAAAAGTCAGAAAAATATCAAGAGAGCAAGAAGAACAAAAATCAGAAAAATACCAAGAGAGCAAGAAGGGAAAGGATTAGTTGGAGTTTGAAAGTTCATTTGCAGTACGAAGCAATAAAAGGTGAGTTCTCTCACTCATAAATATTAGTAAAATCCCTTATTTTTAAGTTACAACACATATTAGAATAGGATCCGGATGTTGAAAGAGTGATCATGAAATTATTGTTAGTAGGTTATTTAATAACTAGTTTGGGTCATGCAATTTACAATCTGTTTTGCTGAGTTGTGCTTGTTAGAATTGGATGAAATTTTACAGTGTTGTACATCCCTCCTTCACGATCATATTGAGCCCAAGCAGGACTAAAACCGACATACGATTTGAGAGTTATTGCAGTTCAAAATTTCTGTCTCGGATCGAATGAAATCCGGAGGGTGGAACGTATAACGGAATAAATGTACATATTGGTGAGGAATATGAAAAGTTGTGATGAATAAAAGTTTTAGATTTCTATGTTCTTGACAGTTTGAGACTTTAAAGAGATTAATCTGACTTACGAATAAACGTTATGACTGTTTTAAGATTGTGTCAAAAAATCTGGCGAAATAGTTTTCTGAGAGTTGTTAAAATAACAGAAATGAATGTTTCGGTGAGGAATATGAAAAGTTGTGTTGAATACATGTTCTATATTTCTATGTTCTCGACATTTTGAGACTTTACAGAGATTAATCCAACTTACGGATAAAAAGTTACGACTGTTTTAAGCTTGTGGCCTTTTTATAAACAAATCCTGCCGAGACAGTTTTCATAGGGTTGTTCTTGAGTGAATTTGTACTAGTTAAACTAAGCATTTCCATAGGAAACTTGGGATAGTGATAATATCCCCGTGTTACCTTCGATTTGGCGTAAGAAACACCTTATTTGAAGTTACGGTTCGAGAGTTATAACCCTTACAAGTGGAAAGAGCGAAAAGTTGAAAGAAAGGAATATATATATATATATATGTGTGTGTGTGTGTGTGTGTGTGAGAGAGAGAGAGAGAGAGAGTGAGTGTGTGTGAGTGAGTGTGTGTAAGTTTAATCATACATTCGAGATGATAGAAATATTGGTAAGGTAAATAGTTTTGCTATCACCTACGGGGCTATTCAAATATACTTGCCTTCGGGGTTATTCAAATATACTTGCCTTCGGGGCTATTCAAATATACTTGCCTTCCGGGCTACTCAAATATACTTGCCTTCGGGACTATTCATATACATTTGCCTTCGGGGCTATTCAAACACACTTGCCTTCGGGGTTATAATTGAAATGCATTGGATCGGGTTGCATACACCGCAACAAATATATATAATATGTGATATGAGATAGGTAGGTGTACTGGTTAACTAAGTATTCCCTAGGACGAGTTGGGAGGAGATTTTGTCTGTGTGAATATGTATGGGCTTGTACACTGACAGTGCTGAAACATGTTTTCATGAAATGCTTAAATGTACTTAAAATATTGTGAGGTTGCTTTGAATTGTAGGGCGAGGTTATCACTCAGCCCTAGATGGTAGGGCTGACTCTTTTATTTAAATTATTTCAGGAAAGCGCAATAGAGGAAAAACTCTGCAACAGGGCTAGCGATCGTCCCGCAACCTTATTGTCCCACCAATCCACTACTTCGGATTTGGTGAAAGTTGTTCTAGATTAAGTAGGTTTGAAGAACCAAGTTTCGTTATCTCGGGGAATGCCCCACATGAGACTATTTTCTTTTGAGATTCAGATGTTTTTATTCTGTATTTGAACTTCCATTGAGTCTAGAGAAAATAGGGATGCTCGAGTATGAGCTCGTGCTTTCTTTAAACAAGTACATGATTGTAATATTTTCGCACCTATATATATGTATAATATTGGACGAAAAGAAAGAAAATGGTTAGCCTGGAAATGGATGGTCGTTCAGGTGCCATCACACCCTAAGGGAAGACTTGAGAAAAGTTGGGGTGTGACAAGTTGGTATCAGAGCTAAACTAGGTTAGGAGATTTTAGGAAATTTCTTTGAGTTGAGTGTTTGAACGGTTACTTATTGCGACGGTGTACGCGCCACCTTAGTAATAAGTGAACGGAATAACATCCTAAATAGTTTCACTTCCTTCATACTCTTTTCGTGCCTATCATGAGTCTTTTCAAGGACTTGATTCTCGCACTACCTCATTCACAAGATTATGAAAGGGGATTGTGCAACGGTAAACTAACTAACAGTTATTTTTATAGATAGGGTTACAATACGAGTTCCAAATAAGAGGGAAGTGCTCATAGAAACAAAAAGGATAATGCGAGCTTAGGAGGAGTTTATGGACCGTAGGATGAACTCAGAAGACGATTTGACGACACAGGGATGTGGTGGAGGAATTTTAGAAGAAATCGGTCCCCGATGTCGCCACCAATGACGTGGGGGGGAGTTCAGAGTAGGGCTGGCCAGTGAATATATAGAAAAACCAGCTTATAAGGCAGCTATTAAAAAAATATTTGTCAAAATAAAAAAATATTTTATTCCTATTCCCTCTATTTATATTATTGGTTCTGTATTAAATCCTACTATTAAAATAGACGGTACTAAATCACTAATTGAAACTATTTACGATTGTATAGAAGTACTACCACCTCCAAGTCCCAAAAATCTAAATCACCCATCACCTATTGAACAAACTAAAGAAGAAGTGTTGTCTAGCGTAGAACACCAACGCAAAAATATATATAGATTTTATCAACAAGAAAATGCTAGTAACTTACCGGCTTTCATACCATCTTCTTCATCTTCAACACAACCTCACAAAAGACATGCTGTTTCTGCGACTAGTATTGAAAGCCTCAGAAATAGAATGTGCGGCCGTACCTCTACTACTAACCAAATTAGCGAGTTGGATATTTTTGTTTTGCAGGGTTCTGTACCGTATCAAGAAGTTATCAATGAAGATGGACATGAAGACTTGCTGAAATACTGGAGGGGGAATGAGAAGACCTTTCCGACACTTTCATTGATGGCTTGAGATGTTTTGAACATTCAAGCGTCATCAACTGCGTCTGAAAGCGCTTTTTCTGCAGGCAGATATCAAATAGGAGACCGCAGACACTCATTAGCCGGAGACAGCTTGAAAATTGCAGTATTATTCAGAGATTGGGTACGAGCGGAGCGGAGAAGGTGCGGTCAATCGGAGATCAACGAAGAAGATGATGAAAACTACAACGAAATCTTAACCAAAGGTAGTGGAAGCGACGTGGATCAATTTGACCAACAAATACCAATTCCAACCGAAGAACCACATGAAATCATCAAGCAATTAGAACAAGTTTTTTTGAGAATGTAATTTTTTTAATTTCAATTTTATTATGTAATTTGCAACTTTTGGACAACACCACAAAGTTGCAATTTAGATTTTAGACAATTGTATTTGTATTACAAAAAAATCATATGTCTATTAAATAATATAAGAGGCACAAAAACAGCCTTGGGATGTTTTTATTACACTATCTTGTTTTGTTTATTGAGTTTTTTTATACATATGTTATTTAAAAAAAATAGGAAAACCCGTCGTACCCCTCCCCGAGCCCGACCCCGCCCCGACCCGATAACGATGGGATCGGGATCGGGACGGGACTGGAGCAAGTCCCGCCAGACTCGACCCCACCAGACCCCGCCGACCCCGACCCTGACCCCTTCTCCGTCTCGCCCCGACCCCGACCCCGCCAGACCCGAGCCTGGCCTACTGGCCACCTTTAGTTCAGAGCAACATTCATTGAAAAGTATATGCCTAACACCCGAAAAGATGGGCTCAGACATGAGTTTGAATAGTTGAAACAAGGGGACCGCAGTGTGCAAGAATACGATACCTAATTCATGAGATTGTCGGCATACAATGCACATATTGTTCCTACGGAAAGGGAGAAGGTCAAAAGGTTTGTTGAGGGTTTAAACCCGAACTTGGCAGAGAAGGTAGTAGCATTAGCCCATGATCAGACTTACCTTCAGATCGTCGACATGGCAATGAGGGTAGAAGGTTATCCTAAAGCAAAAAGAGAGAATTCGCTGAAGAGGTTTCGATCGTCGGGATCCTTTAATCAGAATCAAAACCAGAGGCAAGAAGGTAGTAGGGGCTCTTCAAAATCGAGCCAGTCTGTAGGTCAGTCTCATTACAGGCCCCAAGAGCATAAATAGTTAATCATCAAGGTAGCAACGCCAAGGCCACCAACCCCAACGTAGGGAGAGACAAACCGGTCTGTAAGGTTTGTCAAAATAGACATTTTGAATAATACAAGTTCTCACAGAAAAGTTGTTACAACTGTGGAGAACCAGACCACTATGCCAGGGATTGCAAAAAGAGAACCCAAACTCAGTTTTCTCATGGGAGGTCAGAAGCGACCACAGCTGCCCACAAGGGAAATCCGGGCAACCAGTCCCGACAGAGTCAGGGAGGTCAACAATCCTAACCGACTCTACGCTTTGCCCCAGAGGAATGAGGCAAAGGAATCTAATGCGGTGGTCACATGTATTTTGTTGGTCTCAAGTATTCCTGCACTTGTATTATATGATCATGACTCTACATTTTCGTATGTGTCAATGGTTTTTGCTAAGAATCTACATGTGGAACCTTCCTGTTTAAATGAATCCTTTGAGGTCATGACACCAGTGGGGGCCTTAATTTGGGCCTCTCGGGTAATTAAATTTTTTCCATGAGAAGTAATTCATAGAGGAACATTAGCAGACTTAGTATTACTTGATATGGTAGACTTTGACATTCTTTTGGGTATGGATTGGTTGTCAACATGTTATGCCACGTTGGATTACCGGCAAAAGGTTGTAAAATTATCTTTTCGCGGGGAACCAGAAGTTTTTATAAGGGGTACAATTGGGACACCCTCGAGTCGACTTATTTCCTATCTTAGGGCTCAAAAGTTATTAAGAAGTCACGAAGTGGAATACTCTTACCTGACTAATATAATGGATACCCAAAAAGAGTCCACTGAAGTGCATACTGTCCCTATTGTTCGTAATTTTCTGAAGGTTTTTTTTGAAGATCTTCCAGGCCTTCCTCCGGATAGAGAAGTGGAGTTCGCTATAGAGTTAATTTCGGGTACAAGACCCATTTATATTCCTCCGTATTGAATGACCCCAGTTGAATTGAGAGAGTTAAAAGAACAGTTGAAGGATCTTCTGGATAAAGGTTTTATAAG
This sequence comes from Anisodus acutangulus, assembly GCA_029783415.1. Taxonomy (NCBI): domain Eukaryota; kingdom Viridiplantae; phylum Streptophyta; class Magnoliopsida; order Solanales; family Solanaceae; genus Anisodus; species Anisodus acutangulus. The sequence goes on from CM056507.1 coordinate 10,661,134, forward strand.
GCCTAGTGTTTCCCCCTGGGGTGCACCAGTCTTTTTTGTGAAGAAGAATTACGGTTCGCTCTGAATGTGCATCGATTATCGACAAATCAATAAGGTCACGATCAAGAACCGATACTTGTTACCAAGAATCGATGATCTTTTTGACCAACTTCAAGGAGCCAACTATTTTTCCAAGATTGACCTCCATTCGGGATATCATCACTGAAAATAAATTCGGATGATATATCCAAAATAACCTTTAGAACCCGATATGGCCATTATGAGTTCTTGGTCATGTCTTTCGAGTTAACCAATGCCCAATAGCTTTTATGGATCTCATAAACAGAATATTCAAACCATTCTTAGATTTGTTCGTGATTGTATTAATCGATGATATTCTAATTTACAACAAGAGTGTTGTAGAGCATGAAGAGCATCTGAGAGTAGTGCTTCAAGTCTTAAAACATGAGAAATTGTATGCTAAATTTTCAAAGTGTGAATTTTGGTTGGAAAGGGTAGCATTCTTTGGATATGTTGTGTCAATGGATGGAATTAAGGTAGATCCCCAAAAGATAGAAGCAGTGAAGAACTGGTCAAGACCTACCACTCCGATAGAAGTTAGGAGTTTCTTGGGTTTCGTTGGGTATTATAGAAGATTTGTAGAAGGTTTCTCTAGTCTTGCTGCTCCCCTGACCCGATTGACTCAGAAATCGATTAATTACCAGTGGTCAAAAGCATGTGAAGCAAGTTTTCAAAAACTGAAGGAGTTGTTGACTACTGCACCAGTCATAACCTTACCATCGGGACAAGAAGGGTTCACAGTCTATTGTGATGCCTCTAAAGTTGGATTAGGATGTGTCTTGATGCAGTTTGGAAAAGTGATTGCGTATGCATCTCAACAATTGAAGATATATGAGAAGAATTATCCAACTCATGACTTGGAATTGGCCGCGGTAGTGTTCGCCTTGCGAATATGGAGACACTATTTGTATGAGGTGCATGTAGACATATTTACAGATCATAAGAGTTTACAGTACATAACCACACAAAAGGAACTAAATCTCCGACAAAGGAGATGGTTAGAGTTCCTTAAGGATTATGACCTTAGCATTCTTTACCATCCCGGAAAAGCTAACGTGGTGGCCGACACACTCAGTAGGAGATCAATGGGCAGCTTGGCCCACTTGATAATACAAAAGAGAGGTATTATAAGTGAGGTACAAAAATTGGGAAACCTCGGGGTTGGTTTAACTGAGATCGATGAAGGCAGGGTGGCGGTGTATGATACCTCTCAGTCTGCCTTAGCTTCGGAACTAAAGGTGGCCAGTGGGCCAGGCTCGGGTCTGGCGGCCCGGGTCTGGCGGGGTCGGGGTCGGGGCTGGACGGGCGAAGGGGTCGGGGTCGGGTCTGGCGGGGTCGGGTCTGGCGGGACTTGCTCCAGCCCCGTCCTGATCCGGCTCCCGATCCCGTCGGAATCGGGTCGGGGCGGGGTCCGGCGGGTTTCCTTTTTTTTTTTTAAAATAACATATGTATAAAAAAAAGTCAATAAACAAGACAAGATAGTGTAATAAAAACATCCCAAGGCTGCTTTTTGTGCCTCTTATATTATTTAATAGACATATGATTTTTTTGTAATACAAATACAATTGTCTAAAATCTATATTGCAACTTTGTGGTGTTGTCCAAAAGTTGCAAATTACATAATAAAATTGCAATTAAAAAAATTACATTCTAAAAAAAACCTGTTCTAATTGCTTGATGATTTCCTGTGGTTCTTCGGTTGGAATTGGTATTTATTGGTCAAATTGATCTACGTCGCTTCCACCACCTTCGGATAAGATTTCGTTGTAGTTTTCATCTTCTTCTTCGTTGATCTCCGGTTGACCGCACCTTCTCCGCTCCGCTCGTATCCAATCTCTGAATAATACTGCAATTTCCAAGCTGTCTCCGGCTAATGAGTGTCTGTGGTCTCCTATTTGATATCTGCAGGCAGAAAAAACACTTTCAGACGCAGTTGATGACGCTTGAATGTTCAAAACATCTCGGGCCATCAATGAAAGTGTTGGAAAGGTCTTCTCATTCCCCCTCCAGTATTTCAGCAAGTCTTCATGTCCATCTTCATTGATAACTTCTTGGTACTGCATGTAACCCTCGCAAAACAAAAATATCCAACTCGCTAATTTGGTTAGTAGTAGAGGTACGGCCGCACATTCTATTTCTGAGGCTTTCAATACTAGCAGCAGAAACAACATGTCTTTTGTGAGGTTGTGTTGAAGATGAAGAAGATGGTATGGAAGCCGGTAAGTTACTAGCATTTTCTTGTTGATAAAATCTATATATTTTTTTGCATTGGTGTTCTACGCTAGACAACACTTCTTCTTTAGTTTGTTCAATAGGTGGTGGGTGATTTAGATTTTTAGGACTTGGAGGTGGTAGTACTTCTATACAATAGTATATAGTTTCAATTAGTGATTTAGTACCATTTATTTTAATAGTAGGATTTAATACAGAACCAATAATATAAATAGTGGGAATAGGAATAAAATATTTTTTTATTTTGACAAACATTTTTTTAATAGCTGCCTTATAAGCTGATTTTTTCATATATTCACTAAGTAATAAAAATATTAGAGTTATATAAAACAACATAGTTGAAATAGTAGGATAATATATATCGGAAAATTCTTTTGTTGCTTGAAAAAATTTCTCTAAAAATACAATAAGTTCGGAAATTTTTACCCAATCATTATCTAAAATCATATCAGCTGAATTTTTATTATGAGAGTTAAAAAATAAAGTTATAGGTTTTCTATAGTCATAAGCAACAAGTAGTTGCTCGTATAAAGAATTCCACCTAGTGGATACTTCTTGTGGAATTTTTCTATAAGATAGTACACAATCGTGACAAGTTTTTTTATATTCTTTTCTACGTTGTACTTTATTACTTTTAAAAATAAAGTTTATAGCAAATTATATTTTACTAAGAATGTCTTCAAAAAGTGATAGACCATCCTTTACAATTAAGTTATATATATGGCACGCGCATTTTATATGAAAATGATCTGGAAAAGATGAAAGTTAAACTATTTTTTAAAATTGTAATTGCGTAATTGTTAGAAGAAGCGTTATCTAATGTAATAGTCATAATTTTATCGGTTATTCCGTAATAATGGCACACTTGATAAATATTATCTGCAATAAAAGTACCAGTGTGCCTATCATCTATATATCTATACGCTAAAATACGTTTTTGCATAGACCATTTATAATCTATCCAATGACAAGTTACAGTTAAATAATCATGGCCGTTAGTACTACGACCTATATCAGACGTGATAGATACTTTGCCATTAAAATGATATAATGAATATCGTAAATATTGTTGATATTCATGCGCGAATTTAAATACATCTCTCTTAACAGTTGATCTAGGAAAATCGTTAAAAGCAGGATTATATATATCTCTAACGTAATGAATAAAACCGGGAGATGAAGGAAATGAAAAAAGCAAACCCTCCACAGCAACTTATTTTGATATTGCTTCCCTATCTCTATGTTTATTGTATTTAGGGCCTACAATTCCCCCCCGTCATAGGGTTAATTTGACCATGTACTTGGTCCGGGACAGTATCAGTATGTGAACCTTATCCCGATGGAGCGGGCGTTTGCGCACCCGATTTTGAAGGCTGGTATTGGGCATACCTAGCTGGATGAGCTCTTACTACGTGTCTAATTAAACCCCCCGTCCCACCGTGACCTTTTCCAGTTTTAAATTTTAAACATTTTTACAAATTTTACATATAGCTACTTGATTCTCTACGTCCCTATCAAAAAATGTCCATGCATCTGATTTTAATGGTCTTTTTGCTGGACCTCGTCTCATACTAGGGGGAATATGAGGTATTTCAGTTGAAGGTGCACTAGTGGGTGTGTTGTCGTCAACATTAGTGGGTGTATCATCTAGATCATCGTCTAAATTAAAGTCTTCTTGAGTTCCAGAAAATAGCTCCTGGTCTAAATCTAATGGTATTGTAGGAAAATGTTGAGTATCAACAAAATCATCCTGTGTAGGAATAAGATGACTAGAAGAAGTACCCTTGCCCTGGTTGCCCTTACTAGAAGAAGCACCCTTACCCTTAAACATACCTCTTAATCATTTCATTTTAATTATCTTAATAGATAATTAAAGATAATAAAATTAAGTGCGCTAAATAAATAAACAGACAATAATAATTTAATGAAGGAACGAATGTACCAAACGCCGACGTGTAATCGAGAGGTTGAAAATTGAAACTTTGCTCGATGGAAGATCCTCAAGCTAGTTGCCAACTTCACTCCCAATTCCCAAATGAATAAATAAAATTGAATATTTAGTAAACAATGTAGACTTGTAGAGAGATATATTGAGAGATTAGAGAGATTGTAGGAAGATTTGTGAGAAAGATGAAGAGAAAATGAGTTATTTATAGTTGAAAATTTGGGTTAAAGTGTAAATATAATAACTTATGGGTTAAAAATAAATATTAAGGGGTAGGGGGGAGGACTAAAATGGTCGTTGACCAACGGCCAAAATCTAAAATGGTTGTTGGTGCAACAGTTATATTTGCAAAGGGGGATAACTCGGGAGGGGTCGAGACGGGCTCGGGGCGGGGTAGGGTGGGCTCGGGTCTGGCGGGACGAGACATTGTCCCGTCCCGAGTTCGAGTCTCGCCATCGTTTTTTTTACGCGGGGTCGGGCCATCCCGACCCACTGGCCAACCCTATTCGGAACTAAAAGAAAGTCAGTTTGAGGATACAAAGTTTGTTAAGTTTCAGGAGAGGATTCAACAGGGAAAACCTTCACAGTTTACATTAGGAGGAAATGACGGTGCCCTTCAGTATAAGGGTATGTTATGTGTTCCTAAGTTAAGGGACCTAAGAAGGAAGATCTTAGATGAGGGTCACAACGCAAGGTATTCCATTCATCCAGGGTCAACAAAAATGTATCAGGACCTCAAGGAAAATTACTGGTAGGACGGAATGAAGAAAGATATTACAGAATTTGTCGGAAGGTGTCTCACATGTCAACATGTAAAAGCCGAACATCAAAAACCCGACGGATTACTTCAGGACATTGGTGTCCCTATATGGAAATGAGAGACGATTCATATGGATTTTGTGACTGGTCTACCGAAAACTCGAGAAGGTTATTATTCTATTTGGGTTATTGTAGATCAACTTACAAAGTCAACCCATTTCCTGTCGGTCAAGACTACATATCGGGCGCCGCAGTACGCGCAGATTTATTTAAAGGAAGTAGTGAGGTTACACGGGATTCCATTACAAATTATATTGGATAGGGGTTCCCAGTTCACCTCACACTTTTGGCAAAGTTTCCAGCAGGGCCTCGGGACGAAGGTCAAGTTGAGTACGGCTTTCCATCCGCAAATCGACGGACAAGTTGATCGAACAATTCAAACATTGGAGGACATGTTGCGATCTTGTATGTTGGACTTTTGGGGCAACTAGTTGGATACATCTATGTCTAATGAGTTCGCCTATAACAACAGTTTCCATTCTAGCATACAAATGGCTCCGTTCGAAGCCTTGTATGGGCGAAACTGTAAATCTCCATTGGAATGGTTCGAAGTGGGTGAGACGCAACTGTTCGGACCCAAAGCCATTCAAGAAACAAATGACAAAGTGCAGATAATTTAGGAGCGAATTAAAACAGCTCATAGCCGCCATAAATCTTATGCGGACCATTGCAAAATAGATCTCGAATTTCAAGAAGGGGAGAAAGTGTTTTTAAAAGTCTCAACAATGAAGGGAGTGATGCGATTTGGCAAGAAAGGGAAGTTGAGCCCAAGGTTTATTGGACCATATCAGGTCTTACGAAGAGTGGGGAATGTGGCTTACGAACTTGTCCTTCTACAAGAATTAGAAGGCGTGCATCCGGTATTCCATGTGTCAATGTTATGGAAATACTTGCACGATTCAGGTCACGTCATCCGACCCCAGGAGATAGTCCTGAATGAAAAGCTTCAATACAAGGACATTTCGCTAGAAATACTTGATAGACAGGTTAAACGCCTCAGGAATAATGATATTGTTTCTGTGAAGGTCTTGTGGAGAAATCACTCCACAAAAGAAGCCACATGGGAAGCCGAAGACGCGATGAAATTCAAATATACATTCCTATTTGAGTAAGGTAATAAAATGTGTTAAGTTGTGTTTCATATGTGTGCAGTTTGTGTGTCTATGTGCTTGTGTTACGATTTTATTCACATTCGAGGACGAATGTTGTTTAAGGAGAGGAGAATGTGAAGTCCCAATTTGTTGTTATAATAATAATAATAATAATAATAATAATAATAATAATAATAATAATAATAATAATAATAATAATAATAATAATAATAATAATAGTAATAAAAACCATTTGCACATTCCTCCCCCCTTGTTCTCCCTTACTTGCACGCCCCCCTCCCCTTTAATCTCCCTCAACCTTTTCTCCTTCCACCTCCCACAAGTTACACACACATAACTCACTATATATTCTACATAACACAAAAGAAAGCACTTAGCACAAAGAACAAAAATAAGAAAAATACCAAGAGAGCAAGAAGGAAAATGATTAGTTGGAGTTTGAAAGTTCATTTGCAGTACGAAGCAACAAAATGCGAGTTCTCTCACTCATAACTCTTTGTAAAATACCTTATTTTTAAGTTACAACACATATTAGAATAGGATCCGGATGTTGAAAGAATGATCATTAAATTATTGTTAGTAGGTTATTTAATAACTAGTTTGAGTCATGAAATTTACAATCCATTTCACTGAGTTATTTTTGTTAGAATTAGATAAAATTTTACAAGGTTGTACATATCTCCTTAACTAATTGAGCCCAAGCGGGGCTAAAACTGACATACGGTTTGAGAGTTATCGCAGTTCAAAGTTTCTGCCTTAGATCGAATGAAATCCAGAGGGCAGAACGTATAACGGAATAACTGTACATATTGGTGAGGAATCTGAAATGTTGTGATGAATAAAAGTTCTAGATTTATCTGTTCTCGACAGTTTGAGACTTTACATAGATTAATATGACTTACAGATAAAACGTTATGACTGTTTTAAGATTGTATCTTATTTTACAAAAAATCTGGCGAAATAGTTTTCTCAGAATTGTTAAAATAATAGAACTGAATGTTTCGGTGAGAAATCTGAGAAGTTATGATGAATAAAAGTTCTAGATTTCTCTATTCTCGACAGTTTGAGACTTTACAGTGATTAATCCAACTTACGGATAAAAAGTTAAGACTGTTTTAAGATTGTGGCCTTTTTATAAAAGAATCATGGCTAGACAGTTTTCATAGGGTTGTTCTTGAGTGAATTTGTACTAGTTACACTAAGTATTTCCAGATGAAACTTGGGATAGTGATAATATCCCCATGTTACCTTCGATTTGGCGTAAGAAACACCTTATTTGAAGTTACGGTTCGAGAGTTATAACTATTACAAGTGGGAAGAGCGAAAAGTTGAAAGAAAAGAACATTATTTGAATCTTCTGAAATAGGACAATTTATATATATATATATGTGTGTGTGTGTGTGTGTGTGTGTGTGTGTGTGTGTGTGTGTGTGTGTGTGTGTAGGTTTAGTCATACATTCGAGATGATAGAAATCTTGGTAAGGTAAATAGTTTTGCTATTACCTACGAGGCTATTCAAATATACTTGTCTTCGGGGCTATTCAAATATACTTGCCTTTGGGGCTACTCAAATATACTTGCCTTCGGGGCTATTCAAACACACTTGCCTTCGGGGTTATAATTGAAAAGCATTGGATCGGATTGCACACACCGCAACAAATATATATAATATGTGATATGAGATAAGGTAGGTGTACTGGTTAACTAAGTATTCCCTAGGACGAGTTGGGAGGAGATTTTATGTGTGTGAATATGTATGGGCTTGTACACCGACAGTGTTGAAACATGTTTTCATGAAATGCTTATTATGTTCATAATATGAATGTACTTAAAATATTTTGAGGTTGCTTTGAATTGTAGGGCGAGGTTATCACTCAGCCTTGGATGGTAGTTCTGACTCTTTTATTTAACATTATTTCAGGAAAGCGCGATAGAGGAAAAGCTCCGCAACAGGGCTAGCGATCGTTCCGAAGCCTTATTGTCCCACCAATCCACTACTTCGGATTTGGTGAAAGTTGTTCTAGATTAAGTAGGTTTGAAGAACCAAGTATTCGTTATCTCGGGGAATGCCCCACATGAGACCGTTTTCTTTTGAGATTCAGATATTTTTATTCTGTATTTGAACTTCCATCGAGTCTAGAAAAGTTGGGGATGCCCGAGTATGGGCTCGTGCTTTCATTAAAGAAGTACATGATTATATTATTTTCGCACCTAGATATATGTATAATCTAGAACGAAAAGAAAGAAAATGGTTCGCCTGGAAAGAGATGGTCGTCCAGGTGTCATCACGTCTTAAGGGAAGACTTGAGAAAAGTCGGGATGTGACATTATAACAATAAGTTACAAATATATTAATATTGATTTTCTTCTTCTTCCTCATCTGGTTATGTTGGGCAGAGCTATAGATACTTTTGTGGGAAGGGGCTTTTGTTGAGCCAAAATTTTCCCTATCCGTGGTAGTTCATATTAATGAGTAGGGGGGGCTCATTTGATTGAGGACAAATTATTCTGAAATTAATTATTTTAGGATTAGTTATTTCAGAATTGTTATTCCATCATTAATGAGGGATAAAAATTAATACTACAATCCCAGAACATTTAATTATCAGAATTAGTTATGCCGGAATTTTATCCTAATCAAACGTAGGATAAACTCACTCCAGCTTTAATTTCGAATTTAATTATTTCTTATCCCTCGTATCAATCGAGTCCTAAATATCCAGCGCAACATCACACTTTCTGCTCAATAAACAACTGAGCGACTACAAAAGATTATGGTGGGATTGATAAAAAGTCTCCACTTCTAATTTTGATAATAATAAATTTGATAGGGAGTGTTTTTTCTTTAACAGACCTTACACGGCATAAGTCTAGATGAATTAAAATTTCAAAATGAATATTGAACACCGAGTAAAAAATAAGAAGAAATCAGTAGAAAAAAAATTCATATCTTCGTGAAAGTATATCAGTCAAAAGTGGGTTGGGATACCTAACTATTCGTATTTAAACTTTTAATATTTATAATAATATGCATTTGAAGTTTCCTACACTTAAAAGTTAGTGATTGTTGATGCAATTTAAAAACCTGTTTTGGCATTATCCTTAAGCGATGCGCCAAGAGAGATAATTCTCACAGTGATTAAAGATTATCTGTGTCAAATTCATAATTTCTAAATTTGTTTTTAACCATCTAGTATTTAGAAGTGATTAATTTAAATTTTTACCTTAAAATCCACTTAAGAGTGAAGCTTCTTACCAATTTTTTTTTTATTATTTAAACTCGAAATCTCTAACAAAAAATGAAGAAATCCTATTAATTCTATCATAACCTTTGTGGTACCCACAAATAGAGCAAAGAGATTCACAATTTTATTGAGTTTGATTAATGTCAATTTGAGTATCATCGTGGCCTTGAAAGTCAGCATAATAGGAGTATGAAAGTCACATAAGTCAATAGGTGCTACTGTTTTGTTACAGTCAATCTCAAACATAATCATGATAATGCAATGCCATCTCTTTAACTTTATGATAATTAGGTCATTAGTAGGCTTATATAAATACCAACTTGGAAAAGTCATCCATGCCCTCTCAACACTTGGGGCCCCATTTTATTTACGTTGTGACTCATTTTTGCCACATTACTCATAACAGCGGATTCAAATTTTAAAGTTTACGAATTTCAATAACTTTTAGTTAATGGTATAATAATAGTTGAGTTTAGTGTCAAATATTTATAAATATTTAAGGGCCCGATTGGTCATGGTTAGTCTCATTTTTTTTGAAATATTCCGAAAAACTATTTAGACACAGAATGATTACAATTTTCTGGAATTCAATGAAGTTGAATTCTGAAATTTTACGAAATTAGAAAAAATTCAAAAAAGTTGTTTACATAATTTTTACTCCAAATCACACACAAAAATTCAAGAACAATTCCAATTTATATTCATATCCAAAGTCCAAACATAACTTCAATTTTCAACTTAAAAATAAATATACTTTTTTTCTTCAAATCACAATTTTTATGTCCAAATGTCCATTTAGTATATTTTTTAGTATATATGTAAGATATGCACAAAAACTATTGAATTCACTTGAACACGTCTTCAAACTTTATTGACTCCAATAATCTTCAAACACAAAAACTATTGAATTCCCCGCAAGCACGAAGAAACTCTGCATGTTGGGGAATTTGATCTTGTCTCATTGATAAGTTGTACGCTCCTAGAAAATTGACCACCGGAGCACATCCCACGATTTACCTGGTAATAGTGTTGAAGGACAGGTGCTATTACCTCCAGGACGTAGTCAGGTGCAAGCCTGGAGACCTGGATTATCAAAAAAAAAAAAAATCCTCCCACCCCACCCCACCCCACACGCGCACCCCACACCCATAATCCCTTTCTCCTTGTCCTCTATTTATTTACCTTTACTAACTCCAATATTTCCCACTTTTAGCCACTCCTCAAGTAGAGAGAGAAAAGAGAAAACACAAAACAACTCTTTTACTCATCATGGGAAATTATAGGTTTAGATTATCAGATATGATGCCAAATGCTTGGTTTTACAAGCTCAAAGACATGAGCAAAAGCAGCAAGAACAAAAGCAGAGACCATAACCGGATCAACTCATCTTCATCAACATCATCATACTCATTATCAACTATCCAACCCGACAAAAAAAGACAGCCCCACAACTTGTCTTACCAGAGAAAATCATATTACATTTCAAGAAACCTCAGTCCACCTGAAACATTAAACTGCCAGAATCCAAAATCCTTTGACAATGTTGTCCAATTTTCAGAGCCACCAAAAAAATCTTCCAAGAAAAGGCGTAGCACAACAAGAAGGAAAAATTCTCCTAAACTTGTTAGTTCCTCTGTTTCAGCTAGTTGTAGCTGTCGCGCTTCTATTGAGTCTGTTTGGACTAAACCTGATTCCACCCCTGAAGAATACCCAAATTCCCCTGTTTCCTCATCATCGGCATCATCATCATCTTCTTCAACCGAACATGTGTCAATCTTAGCGGAAAAATTAGACCCCATGACTTCAATTTCACCATCTTGTGGTTGTAGAATTGATGACATGAAGAAAGAGACACTAAATCTTGATCATGGGTTTCAATCTGTTAACAAGATTAATCTCCCCCCAATCATAACCAAGCTCGAAAAATTGAACGAAAAACAGAGGATTGTGAAAGAAACTCAGGGGATTTTGAATGAAAAACAGAAGATTGTGAGTGAAGAACAGGGGACTTTGAGTGAAAAACAGGGGATGGTGCTAACAAAACAGGGGATTTTGAATGAAAAACAGGGAATTGTGCAAGAAAAACAGAGGATTCCTTCAGTGAGAAGAGTTTCAGTGAGTTCATCAACTGGTGTGAAGTTAAGAACAAATTCTCCGAGAATTATGACAAATAGCAGGAAGATTCAAGGAAGTCGAAAGAGTGTTTCTTCAAGGAGGAGTAGTGTTTCTGAAAGTTTTGCAGTGGTGAAGTCATCTAGAAATCCAATGAAAGATTTCAGGGAATCAATGGTGGAGATGATAATGGAGAATAATATAAGAGCATCAAAGGATTTGGAAGAACTTCTTGCTTGCTATCTTTCATTGAATTCAGATGAGTATCATGAGCTAATCATCAAGGTGTTCAAGCAAATCTGGTTTGATATCACTGACATTCGGCTAAAGTAAATAATAAGAATCTATGTATTCTGTTATCATTCATGATATGTGTATAATTAAGTAAAAAAATTCACCACCAAAGAGTCTGGCGGATGGATGATGCCTCGACCATTAGTATCGTTTGACATGGTTAGAAAGTAAATTATTTATGTATTAAAATTAATATAATAACATATTTGCTAGTATTTTAATTGTTATGTATAAAATTTAGTAGATCAAATACGATATTTGGTTACCAGTTTATATCCCGTATAACTAGTACCCTTTTCATTTCAATTTATATGACACCTTTCGAATTTCGAGATTCAAATGAGTCTTTCTTTATCCGTAATTTTTTTATATGTCTTTTAAATAAATTATCAATACTTATAGTACTTTTTATGTAGTTCTAAATATGTAAATTTTATTTCAAAAATCTTAAATATTTCCTGTCGAAATTCAATGTCAAAATTAAAAGATTTGACTATGTGCTACATAAATTGTAATAGAGGTTTTTCATGTATAAGTTATGAGGTAATGTATTGTTTATACGGGATAAAATATGGAATAAGTAGTACTTTCTCTGTCGCAAAAAGATTGTCCTACTTTCGTTATTAGTTTGTTCCAAAAAAATTGACATCTCTCTATATTTAGAAATAATTTAACTTTATGATATGATTTAGAATCACACAAATATCCAAGGCTTGTTTTGAACTATAAATTTTAAAAGTCTTCATTTATTTCTTACTCTCTGTCAAGTCAAACTAGACTAATTTTCTAAAACAAAGGTAATATATAAATAATTAAATCTTACATTACTAATTTCTATATTACTAATAAATGTACAACTCTAACGAGCTATCAAATAATCCTTTAATCAGGGTCTCTGGTTGGACTACGGCAAATTGAGTTTTGGACGTACACTGAATGCGTGAAGGAAGAAAAAGTACAAAATCCAAATGTTATACAATAAAAAGATTTGCCTGATTATGACGTGATTTTGTACGTGTATGTGTTAGTGTTGTCTGCTGGAAATAAGAAAAGTCTTACTGCAAATTGCAAAACAGCCTCAGCTTCGCCGAAATTGCTAATTAGATTATTTGGTCAAGTATGATCACCTATTGAATATTAATATTCCAATTCCGACTGTGTGTTCTTTACACTTATTATCAGTAAGTTTATGCTATAACATCAACTTTCATTTCTAGCATTGAGGGCATGTTAACTTTCGGTGGAATAGGGATTATTAGTTCACCAAAGCAGTGAATCTACAGTTTACCATACGTCTATCACCACAATTTCTCAAAGATGAATTGAAAACCTAGAAGGTATACATGGATCTACCAGAAAATTTTCTTTAAGAAAAGTTGTTACCTAACGGTCAAAAGTTTGATGTAAATGTAAATACTTTCATATATATTTTTCTCATTTATCAATGTTTATTACTCTGATTGAAGATTCGAATACAAGATTTGGAAATCAGATTTGTTATTTTAGTCGGATACGGAGCTAGAATTTTGAATTTATGAATTTTGGATTATAAAAAAGACAACTTATTGAATTCTGAATAAATTATATATACACGTTAAGTGAATTTCTGAACACAAATATAAGGTTGGACTTGGATCAATGTTAAAAGGTTTTGTCGAACCTGTAGGCCGTCTTGTAGCTCTATCCCTGATTTTAGTAGCGGTGAATACTTGACAATGAATTCATCTAAATCAAGTATTTTCGATGCAGAGTTGTCAGAGCATCGATATATCTATGTGAATATGCATTAAAAATTGAACAAATATTATATCTAAACCTATAATTTTTAAAAGTAAAATGAATTCAATACAAAAAATCTTTAAAAAGTCATATCATAAAAAATTAAATACTGAATCCACCGCGAATTATAGTAGAAAAAGGACTATGAAGAAAGTAGTGCACAAGTCCTCCGGGGCATAGTCCAGTGGCAAAGCCTGGGAGCTATAAGGCGCTCTGGCATGGGACAGCGTGAGTTCGATTCCCAGCACGAAGAAACTCTGCATGTTGGGGAATTTGACCTTGTCTCATTGATCAGTTGTACGCTCCCAAAAAAAACTGGTCATCGGAGCACATCCCGCGATTTTTCCTGGTAATAGTGTTGAAGGACCGGTGCTATTACCTTCAGGACGTCTGGGTAATACCAGTGAAGTAGTCAGGCGCAAGCCTGGATTATCAAAAAAAAAAAAAAAAAGAAAGTAGTGCACAAGGGTAAAAGTAAAATTGGCGTATGAATGACTTGATTTTGCAGAGATAGACTGATTCCATAGCAGTGGAGAGCCCCCCTATAGAGCTTCAGGTTTCACCTTTTATCTTTTTGTTAGTAAGTTACTTACTTAGGTAGCAAAGATAAAGAAACTTTTTTTCACTCTTCATCAACTGATTTATGCAGTGAGGTAAGAGAATAGAAATAACTGTCTTATATTAGATTCCATGTAATACTACTATAGTATATAACTGCACATTGTGAATCAAATCTACTAACTTACTGACATTTTCTTCTATCAATCTTTAGCTAAACTTCCAAAAAGAAGATACCTTTTTTAAGTCACTCCTACTCCTCACATAGACCATATAGCATAATACATGCAGATGTCAACAGAGAAAAGTGTCTGATAGAAAGATTTAAACTAAGCTCATTCTATGCAAGTTAATTTCTCTGTACTTCACATTTATTTTTTCAAATATTATGTACTATGAGTCCGCATGGGCGTAAAGTTAAGCTTTTTTGAAATTTCTGCATTAAGGAAAAGTAGATTCGAAAGTGACAAAAGTGTCCATTTTCAAACCTAAAAAAGCTACCTCTAGTTTAATTTTGATAAGAGTTTAGCTTTAAACACTACTATCTCCGGATAAAAAAAAGTATTCACTTAGTCATTTGCACACCTCTTAAAAAATATTAACTCCTAGGCAAAAATATATAAGTAATTTAACTAAAATGTCCATAGTTAAATAACTATTGAGATTTAGTCACTAACACTTAATAAGGAAAATCTGAAAAAGTAAGGTTAATTCTTTCTTGATTTGGTAAGTGGACACTCTTTTTGAATCAAAAAATAAAGGTTAAGTTGACACTCTTATTGAATAAAAAAATAAAGGCTAAGTAAACACTCTTTTTGATCCGGATGGAGTATCTGATAGTGTAAATAATTTTTTAATGATCGAATCACTTTTATCTATTGTAGCAAGAAATCAACTTTATTTTTAATTGTAAATCCTATTTTTTTAAGAAAGGTTACCCATAGTCCGTTTATATTCAATAAAATTCAGTAATTTTTGACTCAAATCTTAAAATTTCAATTAATATGTATAAATAATTTATCTAGAACTCATTATAAAAAATTATGATTAAAAAATCCATAAACTACAAATTTTGATTCCGTCTGGCGTTGTTAGTGAGTAGTACAAGTTAACTCTGTATAGAAGAACAGTTTTCTTTGACTTTTACATAACTACACATTTATCTAATTATCTTTTCACTGCTAACGGATCAAATCACAATTTGAAATTATAATTTCTTTTATTAAGGCATTTTCCAAGTTTTCACACACGCATATGCTTATGTACTACAAACTATTTGAAAAAGCTTAGTGTAAACACGCATATGATCCTAAAAGTACTTTTTATTTAAAAAGCATAGAGCATGTATAAAAGGCTTTAATGTCCTCACTTTAAGTAACAAAAGGAAACAAGAATGATTACTTTGTTGCCTACATATATTGTGTAGTTGGACAGTGTAATTGACCGGTAGTACTTTGGGTGATTTTATGAAAATTAAAATTGCAATACGTGTATGCACCAAGTTTGAAATAGAAAATGTTGTAATTAAGAATTTCTACAATGTGTGTGATAGCCATTATAGAATTATTTTATTTTGTTTAAATCGAGAAAAAGGAATATGGAAATGGTATGCAACCATACTAGATTAAAGCTATTAATCAACCTAAGTACTGCCATATCAAATTTAATTTCATTACTTTTTATAAGATCTAGTGTAATGATAGTTCATGATGTGATTATTGTGTTATTACCGTCAGGACAAGTGAGGGACATGCAATATACCGAGGTGTTTAGAACATAAAATACAATATATTAGAGAATTAATCGAGCGAGTATTCGCTCAATGTCCATTAGTATATATACCTCCCAAAAATGTAACAATAACACACAATATGTAACTACTACACTCATGTGCTCAAGTCTGATATCTATATTTTAAAAATCTATGCAGATGTATTACAACTTAAACATGTCTTAATATTGAATATGCAATAATTAATGCAAATTCAACAAAACATATACAACATGAATAAGCTGAAACTGAGGTTCAACTAACTGAGCTTGACAGCAACTTGCAAATTATGTATACGCTCGTCACACATGTACATAGATTCCCATCTAGACATCATGTCATTCATAATATAATTTGACAAACATTAAATATTCTTGATTTAGTCAAACAAGTATTTAATTAGAGGGCTAACGTCTGGAGTTCATCAAAATATTCAAATATACTCAATTCCATATTTTGGGTCTTTGGACAAAACTCTTGAATTTATATGGTTAGGTATTTGATAGCTAAAACATGTTATAATACGATAGTATTAACCCAATATAGTGTTAGAGATCTTAGCTCAATGGCTCAAAGAGACATGCCTCTTAAATAGGTTTCTTCGTGATCTTTTGTCAAAGGAGTCCTAAAGAAATTTCATGGATACTTTAACACAAAGTTGGAGGGGATAATATATTTTTTATCCTTTTTTTAATATAACCATATGATAGGTAGAACCTACTGTATCACCTAATCTAGATGTGGGCCGTGTAAGGCCTAAAAGGAGTTGTATCCATGGTGACCTAATCATGGATACTTGCACAATGTCCGAAGGATAAATAATTTTCATCATTTTGTATCCGGAATTTACTGGCCCGCATAATCCAGATTTTCACGACGCGCATAAAACCTATTAAATGGGAAAGTCTTCCCTATCATGAGTTTCTTCATTCTCAGAACTTGAAGCTAAAATCTTTAATTAAGAGTGACGGGATCACATCCATCTAGACCACCGTACCCCTTTGTGGTTTTTCATCACCTTTTTTTGCCAATAAACTATTACTACTATACTAATTTAATAAGTCTCCTTCAAATAAGATTTAAGGAAGGAGTAGTGTTGACACATTTTACTATTTCCCTAGCAATGATGTGTCAATCATGTAATTACACATTAAATTTCAGGAAAGAACATTAAAACTGAAGCGGAGGGAGTGAAGTATGAAAGTAATGTTTATTACTTCCTCTGTCCTAATTTATGTAATATTATTTTTTTTTAGTCTATTTAAAAAAAAATGTCACCTTTCTAAAATTAGAAACAATTTAACTTTAAAATTTTTCTTTTACCCTTAATGAAATGTTTTATAGCCACACAATTGTCTAAGACCATACATTTCAAAAGTCAACCTTTCTTTTTTAAACACTACAAGAGAACATGCGATTAGCTAGAGACACAATTCCTAGCTAAAGTAGAAAAGTCCCTAGCAAACGTCAATTTAGTTAGGAAAATGACCCTAGCAAACTTCCGTGGCTAATCATCTCTTAGCTAAATTTTAGCTAGAAGATTTTTTCATTCCTAGCTAATTTTGCTAGGATATCTCTGCTAGGCACTTTTCCTAGCAAACATTTTGCTACGACTTCTGCTAGCTAAAATTGTAGCAAAATCTGTTTGGTCAATGTTGACTTTACAAAAACTTAGCTAGGGATGGCCCTAGCAAAACTTACAAATTCTCTAGCCTTTTTCCACATTTGTCTGGAATGTTTCCCTATCTAAATGACTAGCTAAAAATTGCTAGGAATAGTTTGCCAAGGTCATTCTAGCTAATTCGATAAATATCCTAGCCTATATTAGTGTTTGGCTAGGGATATTTTTCTGGCTAAATATAGCTAGAATTTGCATATGACAAAATATAAATATAATTTTCTACTAACATAAGATAAAATAAATAATTAAATTCATTCAAATTCTCAAAAAAGCATAATCACTATATCACAGTAAAATTAATTCGTGAATGATGAAGAACAAGTCTACTAGTAAATAATATATGTCTTAAATTTAAAAATCAATAACATAAATTATCTAAGATTTGTTTGGGGGAGAACCAGAGCCATCTAGTGGTGGTTGAGGAGTGAAATCAAGAATCCGAGCCACAGCAGCACGAACCACAATATTTACTTCGGCTTGCATATGTTCCTGCATATTCGTCATACGTTGATCCAATACACGTTCAAGAAGTTGTTGAAACTCGGATGTTTTAAATATTTGTTGGGTAGGAACATTTGAAGGATTAGAAGCACTAGAGGACGCACAATTGGCATTCGATGAATCTTCCAACAAACAGTTTTTGAGACCAAGATCATATATTCTTCCTTTTTTTGTTCCTCCAAGTGTTTCTATCCAAATTTTTAGTAGTTGCTCCTTCGGTATAGTTTTTAATAAATTCAAATCATTGTCTTTGCTACTTTCTTCTCCTTCCTCTTCTCCATTTGTTGTCGTGTTTCTCTCTATGTCTCCATCATCTATTTCAAGACCTTCTTCATTCTTTAATGTTGAAGTCTCACCCACCATCTCCTTAATAATCTTTGTAAATAAATTCTGTAAAAGAAGAAAGTAATTAGTTATCACATAGAATAACAAAGTTGTCCAGTAGCAAAAAGTGTAATGAAGTATTCAGATTTATTCTGTAACCAATTTTTTGTTGGAAATTTGCCTTTGGCGGGAGTTGCGACCGACCAACTTTAACGGCTTAAACACTAGTGTTACGTATGTTGGAGAATCCGGTTCTTCACACATGCATGATCTACTAAGTACGTAGATAACCGTAGGGCCAAGAATCGTCAAATTTCATTGAGAAATGAAAGAGATATTGGTCCACGAAGTAAGGTGTTTGAAGCATGGAAAGTATGGTATTGTGTTCAATTCTCCCTCATCGGTAGAGGAAGAAAGAATTGTTGTGTATATAAGACTCGAAATTGGTTTGGGGTTTGGGACCCCAAGGGGTATCCCATGTGTTTAAAGGAGGGAGGACCTAGATGTGCTTCGGTTATCTACGGGTCCACGGGTCCACGGGTCCACGGGTCCACGGGTGTGGGCCTTCTGATATTATCTTTTTGGGCCAGAAAACTTTGCCAGAAGTACAGTTTGATCCCAGAAGTTTCAGATGTGCAGTTTGGACCAGAATTCTTTCAGTTGTGCAGTTTGATCCCTGAAGTTTCAATATGTACAGTTTGGTCCCTGAAGTTTTCAGAAAGTTGGAATTTCGACGGTCAGAACAGAAACGTCCAAGCTCTCAATTCAGCCATTTATTTTGGCTGAATTACTCCTCCTATAATGGCCAAATCCGTTGGTCTTTCTCCCATTAATGTTGGTGGCTTTACTACCTCCATAATGGCCATTATTTGGTCATATGGAGGGCGAATCGCCCCTCCTCACCTATTTAAACACCCCCTTACACCATTGTTGAGCACACAAAAGAATGACCAAGAACATACATATATGATACACGAAAATACAGAAATATACACAACAAAAACAGTTTCTTCCTACACCTTCCAAGGCATCATTTCGTTACTCAATATTCTTCACGGTAGCTCTTGAGTTTCCTTTGCTCAAGTGTTCCATTGCTGTTTTATCTTGGGAGACAAATTGTCCAGGACGTATAAAGGATACATACGGGGCAATATTGTCTTAAGGACAGAGTGCCACACTCGACTCAGCAAAACCAGTTTCCATTTTTCCGTCTTCAACAAAATTGTAATTTCAGTTTTGTGATTATATTGTAATTTTCATATTACTAGTTGAATTATTGAATCTTTGTTTATCCTTTCGAATACTTATAATAGTTATATACTTCCCGTACTGCTTTATAAAGTACCATAGAGCAAAAACTCCCAACATTTTTTAAGTTACAAGTTGTACTTAGTATTACATAAAAGAAACCTGAGAAACACACCAAATATTGAATTATCAGTCTTACTTCTACTAGCTTTTCAGTTTTTTCCAAGGCATGTAACTCTCCATATATTTGGCAGACAAAGAAAATTAAGACAATCTGTTTTTGGACATGATGGATAACTGACACACAAGTCATGGAATTTTTTAAAACTCCAAAACAGCATCTTTTCATTAATTAGTGAACAAACAAGAGCATATTGAAATCAATTGACATCACCAGTGATAAGTTCTTGTTCTTTGTTGGAGTTTTGTGACAGATAATGTATAGCTTTCATACTTTTTCAGAAGCATTTCAGTTTCAGACTAAACAATATATATTTATCAAACACCATCATAGTTATCTTTCTACCCCCACAGACAAAATATTTTCAAACTAAATTGTTGCAACCCCGATCCCGTCCCATTGGGATAAAAGAGGGTAAATATAAAATTATACTAATAAATATAAATATAAAATTATACTTTTTCAGAACCGTCAGTATTTAGTGTAAGCCAAGTCAACAGTACCAACACAACAACTTCCTCTACTTAGTTCTTCGTAATGTTTTGTCCGTTGTGACCGTGGACACTTCTTGGATTCTTAAGTGCGTTCATTTGAGGCGGTCTGTCCTCACACTTAAATAGGTGGTCTCCTACAAGGTATCCTGCTATACCCCACTTTACAAGTGTTAGGAACCATTTAAAACTTCCCCAAACCTAACCTCAACCGGTGAGGATCATTAAAGGTTTTGGAAACTTAACCTTCACCCACACGTATACCGATGACTTTGACCCTCAAAATTCTGGTTCGGGCAGTGGACAAAACCGCAACAACAATGGACCAAAACAGGGACAAATTGCAACAATATCGGTGGATTACATCTATACCCCTCTGCACCTACCAGGTTATTATCTTATACGAATGCAGATTGGGCAGGTTGTCCAGACACGCGACGCTCCACCTCCGGCTATTGTGTATTCTTAGGGGATAATCTACTTTCATGGTTTGCCAAGGGACATGCCACACTATCCCGTTCGAGTGCAAATGTAGAGTATATAAGCGTTTGTCAATGTTGTTGTTGCGATCTGTTGGCTCCGAAATCTACTTTTGGAGCTTCAGTGTCCTTTGCGTAAGGCGTCTATAGTATATTGTGATAACATATCTGCTATTTATTTATCTTACAATCCGGTTCAGCATCAGCGAACCAAACACATTGAGATGGATATACACTTTGTTCGTGAGAAGGTTGCTATCGGACATGTCAAGGTATTGCATGTGCACTCTTCATATCAGTATTCAGATATATTCACTAAAGGACTACCTAGACAGCTATTCCTCGACTTCAGATCCAGTCTAAGCGTCCGGCCTCCTCCCGCTCCAACTGAGGGAGTGTATTAGTGAATATTAGTAGAATATTCATCATATATTTTATAATTATCAGTGTTGTATAATTATGATAATTATAGGATCCCTTTTGTATTAAGATTCCACATTGTACACACTATATATATTGTATTAATGAGAAAGGCTCCCCAAAGGAGATTAAATAATTCTACAAAAATGTCCAGAGACGTCCACAACAAAATTTCTCTATTTCAATTATATAAAGAATTTGCATATGCTTGCTATAGCAATTGTCAATCACGCACATTTTTTTTTTTTATGATTTAGTACCTTTCTTACTTATTCTTAATAGGGATAATAATTTAATATCCTCAATCCATGTTTAGTTCCTGATAAAACACAATAAAAATCTCATACTAAGCAACATACAACAATACCCCAAATCTGATTATACAAACCGAAACTCCCAAATAAGATAACAAATTCCAGTTTATAGTTCATCCTCCATATCTAAGCAGAGTATATTTTTATAAGAAAAACAGATATTGCTAATTCATATCTAACAAAAACAGATTAAAACTATTTTTTAAAACAGTACCTCTTTCTACAAATGCATTAGGTTTAGGAGAAATTCTTACCAGAAGGCAGAGACGACAGTAATCAGTTGTGATTTCAAGCTTCTGTAGATTGGAATAAATAGCTCGAGTTTTGCGAGAATGAAGATAAGTCAAGTATGCATCGTGCATTTGAGGGGATTAAGAAGAGTAGTTTAGTTACTTTGATTTGATTTTCTAGGATTTTAAGGCCAACTTTAAGAGAGTTTAAACGGTAATTAACTTGAAGAAATTAAGAAAAAAGACTACTTTATATTTTCTCCTAAAACTGCTACCTCTATGAGTCTATAATTTTTAATAATTTATAAATTTATATAATAAAAATAAAAAAATAAAAAAATAAAAAGGTAAAATTACATAGAAATTATAGAAAATATAAAATAAATAAAATGTATATAGGATTGTTTCATCTTTAAACCATAATCAGAATGAGACTGTTTCATCGATAAAAATCAGACTTCGAAACAAATTGAGTAAACATTTATAAACTAACTTAAAAACAAAGAAAAGCCAAGAAGGAACCAATACGAAGAACATCGAACTAGAGATCCAAAAATCTAACAAGTGGTGATGGCACCTACATCTAACTTGATAGGCGAATCATAATTCATTTTTAATCTATTTTTAATTAATAAACGGAAAAGTAAAATAAGAACATTAAATAAGTCATAAAAATAAAGTCTCATAATCATAAAATGCGGAAATCACGAGCACACCCTCAAAATCTGATGTCATAAATAAGAGCCTCTAAACCATGAATACAAATCTGAAAGTATCTCAATACAAATGGCTAGGAATAAAAGACAAAATGGAGAAAAGAATAGATAGAATCTGGTACTGCGGATCAGCCAGGCATCTCACCTCGGATTCTACAATGAACAACTATCGAAAACCAAGAGGGTCTGTATGATCCGCTGGTGCATGAATCTAAAAAGAGCACAACAAGTGTATCGTGAGTTTAGGATCAACATGTACTAACTAGTATCATTGACCGACTCTAACGAAGTAGTGGCCAGAATTGATCTTTGAAAATACTCGCTTCTACGCGTTAACAGATATAATTCTCAATAGTTAAATAATCAACAAATAAGAGGGAATATAATTCAACAGAATCTCAGAATCAGAGATATAGAGTAGATAAACATAATTCGCCTCAAAAATCAAATACATCTTTTTTTCCTATTTATGTGATACAATTCGGATTCGAGAGTCAAACAAGATTTTTCTTTTGGCCATATACGCCCTTTAAATATTTTAAATTGTTAATTATTATGATTTATAGTAGCATCTTTTTATGTAGCTTTTAAAATAAAGAAGTTTGATTTTTAAAATTCGGATTATATCACATAAATTGAGATAGAGTGAATAAACTTAAACCACTTTAATAAGACAAATAGAATGCAATAATGCAATGATCATACTATAGAGAGGCATGATTGTATTAAAGTAACAAGGTAAAAATAGAAAAGTAACAAATTCAAGGAACAAAAAAAGTAGCTTTGAGGTTAATTAAGACAACCAACAGAATTGAAGACATTAGTTAGAACTTGGAACCAAAACCAGTAAAAAATGAGTAGGCAAGAGACTAGAAATTATAGAAATATAATTTTAAATTTAAATATGAATTCCTCTTACTCTCTTCTTTCTCTCCAATGCGAAGAGTTCTCCATGAACTTAATTAGGACGGAGACAAACGAGGAAATAGAAATCACAGAAACAAGGGACCAAATTTGATATTCTCTTTTGGAGGAAATCAAAAAAATTTAAAATTAATTACGGATCAAAACCGTCGTTCTAATCATACATAGAAAAATTGTTTTAATAATGTGAATTGTTGCCACTATGATGTTGATAAACTTTCGTATTAAAAAAGTGTTAATTTTACAATTTTTTGTATTGTGAGATCGAAAGGTTCTGATGGTGTACAGAAGGAACAATTGATCATTTTTAAAATAATTTTTCATTTTATTTCTTTTTCTCTTTTCCGAATTTTCTATGAATTTAAACAAATGACTTACAATAAAATAGAATTACCACTAAATTTCAATACGAAACAAATAAAAATATTCAAAATATAAAATAACAAATAAATAGATCTAAAAACATAATATAATATACTTCTATCTCATTTTACTAGACACACTTTTCGTTTTAATCTGTCCCAAAAAAATAATATCATTTTATATTTAAGTTACATTAAACCACAAGTTCTAAATTCTTTTGTTATTTTCTTAAATTACTTGTCGGTCTACCACCACAAGTAAACTAGAACAATATAGTGAAATAGTAAAATGCACTAAGAAATCCAAAATATTTACTAAAGCTCTTATTATCAATGCAATACAAGCATCGTGCTGTTAGGCGAAGCAGCCTAATACTGCACCTTAGATATCTTTTCTTTATGATAACAATAAAAATAATAATCCTATAATAATAATAATCAAATAATAATAATAATAACCCTATAATAATAATGAAATAATAATAATAATAATCAAATTATTTATAGAAGTTGCTAGAGATTAGTAGGGTTCGACTAGCTAAACATAAATTAGAATTCCCCCAAAATTTAGCTATAGAGTTTGCAGGGAAACTTCCCTAGCTACCTAGAGATTAGCTACGGACTTTCCTCCTAGCTAACACATAGATAGGGATTAGCTATAGATCGTATCCCTAGTTAAATCATAATCTTTAGATAAAAAACATTAGCGCCAAAATTGTATTACCGCCAAAAATTAGTTAGCGATTTGGCTTGGCTCTTCCCTAGCTAAATCTTAGCTAGAATTGCATTTATTTTTCTCGTTGCTGGTCATATGTATAGAATTAGCTACGGATTGTATTCCTAGTTAAACGGTAATATTCAGAGAAAAACATTAGCGACAAATTCATTTCCCACCAAAACTTAGCTTGGGAGTGCGCTAGGAACAATCCCTAGCTATCCATTAGCTAGGGATTGGTCTTCCTAGCTATGATTTGACTAAATTTTCAGACAAAATATTTTGCTAGGAAATGGTGCTTTTCTAACTAAATCTATCGCTAATGATGTGTATTAGCTAGGAATCTGTGTTCCCTAGCTAAAATCTGTGGCTAATAGCCTGTTCTCTTATAGTAAAATTTTGTGTCAAGGTTAAATGGTGTCACATAAATTAGAATGAAGGAAATAATAATTAGGATGCGTGTATAGAAGGAATTCCTATACCTCAGCTAGCTATTCTGGAAATAGTGGAGGCAAACAGGCTAGTTATTCTATTCTTGTAAACTTGTTTTTAACTCCTTTCAGCAACAAAGAAAGAAGACAGAGATTTGAAGGGATGAAAAGTCACTACTAAAAAATCACGATTTTTCCACTTAAATTTTCTTCTTAAAATTGTTTGGTGGTTATTTCCACTGAATGTTGGTGGAAAAAATTTAATAGTAGTATTTTCACACGAAAAAATTTGAAAGTTTCTCAGCGTTTCAAAAGGAACTTGTTTTTTTCATCATGCGTTTTTACAGTAAGCTGATTTGATAAAAATGAGATGGAAAAATTATATTTTATAACATAAATATTCTACTGAATGTCATTAAAAAATACATCTATTTATAGCAGTAAGTAGGACTAGGATTCATTAGTTACTTGTTTATTGTTTTATTGGAGCATTCAATAATGCAGTGATCAACGATTGTGGAAAGTAATACAATATGGAAATATATACCTAAAAGAAGAAAGGAGCATCTTTCGGGAAATAGAAGGGCACTATACAGCACTAATCAACCAAAAGGCTACTTGTCCTAATTAAAGCCTCATAAGACATGACTATTCGTCTATTATTTTCCTGGGGTGGGGTTTCTCCTTGTCATATCGCATACCTAAAGTAATTAGAACAAATATTATCAACTCTTTAGTAATTTTATTTTTAATTAAAATTATTCATACAATTCAATATGATATTAACGAATTCAACTATCATCGATATTCACCAAAATTTTACATGTTCGACCTAAATGAAAAAATAAAAAGAGCTAAACTTGTGTGTGCGGGAGCTAGGGTGTGGAAAAATCGGTTAACAGATAAATCCGAACCAATAAAAATGTTATTGGATTAGCGGTATCGGGTTAACAGTTTATAAATGATTTTGTAAAAACATATTGGGTTATCGGGTTGGTTTTAGGTTTTAAGGCTTTAGTTAATGGTTAAATCGATAACCCAATAAACTTATATTAAAATTATCTTTTTATCCCTAATTATATATAAATTTTAATTTTTTAATACAAACCCTATATTTAAATTCTTACCACAAGCACGCTTATTCTCTCAATTCTCAATTTGCTTATCATTTATTCATTGTTTAGAATACATTAAACAATTTGAAAGTTCATTATCATTTGATGCTTGATTGCTACATTGCATTTTATAATTTTTGTCTTGTAATTAGTGTAGACTTTTATGCATGAAGGGAGTGTATATATGAACAAATGAAAATAAGAGAAAACAAAAAATTTAGCGGAGCATTTTTTTATTGGTTAAACCGAAAATCAAATCAGTAAAAGGACTATCGATAAATCGATAATGAACATCTTATCGGTTTGGTTATTGATTTAGCATATTTACAAAGTGAAAATCGATAAACTGAACCGGTAATACACAAAACATAACCGAACCGAACCGACCGATAAGTATCCCTAATGGGAACGTATTTCATATCTAAAGATAAATATGTAAAATATCCATGACATTTAAAGATTTAATTTTTTTTAAATGAAATGACTATTCGATGCCTCGAACTTGCTTGTAATTTTCAGAATCATTTTCGAAAAGAATTAAAAAAAAGTTGATTCACTATATTATTTTGTTAAGCCTAATTTGTCTTAGAAATGACGTTTTGCTGGTGAAAGATTCTCACCGACAGCAAAGATTTCGTCTTAAATTGGACAACGACCTCTTGTTTTTAATTACTTAATATAGTTTTGCCAAATTATTCTGCTAGAATGCCTAGTAATAGAATGTCTAGTTTTATGTTTTAACCTTGTCATTTAGACAATTTTCCCTTCTAAAACTAAGCCTCAACATAATTGGCATTGGCATTTGAAATTTTAGTGGATAAATTTGAATCTTAGCTCCCGTTTGTCATAGATTTTGAAGATGAAACTTGAAACTTAAAAATTTGAGTTTTTAAAATTATAATTTTTGGAACTTGAAGTGTTTAAACATGCATTTTATTTGGAAAGATTTGAAGTTTTTGTGAGTGGAAGTGAAGTTTCTCCCAAAAACTGGTCTGAGCCATTTTTTAAACTTGAAAATATTTTGAAGATAATTTTTTTTAAATATGATTAAATTTCATGGCCAAACAAATATTTGAAGATAAAATTTCAAAATCTGATCCATAATTTATGGCGAAACACTAGCTTTATGTTAGCTCTGAATTTAAAGCTTCTCCCTTACTTCTTGTGATTTGTAAGCAGCTTCAACGCGCAGCCAAAATTTTAACTAAAGAGATTCAAAATATAAAAAAATAATAATATAAAAAAGTTAAAGGAGATTCAATATTTATTATATATACATAAAATAATTCTGATCTTGATCTTGTATATGGAATGTAATGTAAATATCAGAACAAATGGAATTCTAATCAACCCCTTCCGCCCCAACTCAACCCATATCTTCAAGACCCGCAAAATACAATATATCCGTTGATGATATTTGTTAGCTAGTCATGCGTTTGGTAAATGCATCTCCCGATGAATTCTAATATTTGGTTATTAAAATAATTGAGAGTGTGTATCCTAATTAAGGAAAATTCTTGCTAAAAGGGAAAAATGATTTATTTCCATCTATTGAACGTTAATTATTTTGCTAAGCCAACAACTAATGTTTACGGGGGAGTCGCTTTTCTTAAGAAGTGTTTTATCCTTCATTGTGAAATTTTTCAGTGCGAATTCGGATCTAGTCAGGTCCTAATATGGATACCAATTGATAGACAGATTCAAGATTTAAAATATATGAGTTCCTACAACGATTTTAGGTTAAAAAATGATTTCGATAAACCTATTGGATTCCCGTGAACTCGCACGCAACATGCTGGATCCGCCCCTAAATATCGAACATCGAGTGAAAAATAAAAAAGAACAACTAATGTTCATTTTGTTCATTTGAAGAAAACTGAAAACCGTCCCGACAAATCAAATTTGAAATAAATCAATTAATGTTGATTCGATTTGGTTTATAACTTAACAACTAGTGAAGGAATCAATTCCGAGAATAAAAAAGAATTTAGATCGAACCATATACCCCTCTCATAATTAACAACCTTCTTAGCAAATTCGGAAAATGCAGTGTATTTAACTCGAGAAACAAAATCTAGTCTGCGAGAATATCGGCTAAGGCATTACCAAAATAGGAAAGCTGATAGTGTCGGACGCACTGACTTTTAAGGAAATAGAGAGGGGACAAATGCTCTTCCAGAATGGACCCATTCTACTTCTCATATTGTACCATTAGATAATTGCTTATTTTTTCCTTGTCATATGGTACATACCTTAATGCACTTGCCATTGTACAAAATACCCTCACAGCCACTCATTCAATTGAGGGGCCGTGGTCTAGGTGTACCAAATACATAGCCATTTAATTTTAGTACTGAAAAATAACAGTCCTTTTACTTAATTTTAAGAGTAGATTGGTTTGAGGAATATGATGAAATTTGATTATTAGTTTCATGGGATTGAAATTAATTTTATGTTTGGCCGGTGGAATAATTACTTTGATATCCCAACTAATCTCATATGCATGGAATAAAAGGTGGGATGAGTTATCGCACATAGAGGTTGAGATTAATTATCTTATCTTATACCATTCAATTCCATATGCATGGAATAACTTATCCCTCTTAGCAAATGACCCCTAAGTAGTCGTCTTCTCCCCCCCCCCCTTCAAAGTGCGTGTTACCTTCTCGGTCGTTTCATATCACGTGACACTATTTTTTATTAATATATTTAAAAATAAATAGTATTCTATTTTTATATTTGAAAATAATTTAGACTTAAAATTTCTATTATATACTTAAGAAGGTATAACTTAATTCGTGCTTCGTAAGGTTATACCATATAAATTGAAACGGAGAAAATATTTATTATGGTACGGCAAGACTTTGATCAATTCCTTTTCCAGCTACCAAGTCTGAAGGCTTTATGTTATTTCAGTCATCTTAATGTCTTGTTCTATTATTATTATTGACAAAGAAGAAGTAACTCTACTTCTCAGCCTAAGAATAAAATATTATAAGGGTCTCAACTGCTTCTCATCTTCAAGAAAAGTTTTCATTTTCATGTAAACTAAAAGATTTATATAAGAATCACAAACTATTATTTACCGAACCTCCACATGCATGTTAACGTAAGCTGAACTGTTTGTCGAATCAAAGGTAAGGTATCAAAGTTACTACAACTAAATATTAAGAAATTACTGCCTTCGTCCTAAAATACTGTTGAAGTATTAGGCAAATGCACTCTTGTGCGTTGACTAATTAAAGATAGTTCAAGTTGTTAAAGAAGGTAGTTAGTTGATTACAAGGTTAGTTATATAGTTAGTTAAGTTGTTAGAAGTAATTAAGAAAGAAGGGCATTAGAATATTCTAGAGAAGTAGTGTTGTATATATATACATATACTTGTATTGATAAATTTCAGAACTTAAGAGAGCAATTCCTCTCTAATACAAGCAATGGATTAATTCTCCAAAATATCTCTTCACCTTCAATGCTTCATTTCTTATGCATTCTTCATCAAAGCAACAACAAATGCTTCATAAATACGATTTCGATCCATCAATTCAACATGGTATCAAAGCCTACATGTCCGATTGAACAAATCTGATTTGCAGAAAAAAAAAATTCTCAGAATTTCCAGAATCAAAGATTGTGTGTATAACTTGAAGATCCATTGAAGATCATTGAAGATACATGCATGCAATAGATTTCTGGGAAGGCTGTTGTTGATATTCACAGAGATACAGACACATGCAGATTGAAATCCGAAGATAAAAACAGACTTGTGACAACAGATCAATCGAGAATCGATTGAACCAGTTACTGAGGTTCAATCTCATAATTTTTTTTTCTCTACTTGCTGATATTGTTTGTTGTTATCACAGCTTCACACGAGTTGCATAGACAAACTCTGTGTATTGTGAATCATAATTGATATAGAAATTAACAATAATGGATAACAATGAAGGAAGACCAGTAGATGAAATTCCGACAGTGATTAAAATAGATCACAATCATCCATTGTACCTATTTCCTTCAGATGCGCCTGGTTATCTATCTGTGGATATTATTCTCACTGGGATGGACAACTATACATTGTGGAGTAGAGCCATGAAGTTGGCTCTATTAGGGAAGAATAAGGTAGGATTCATTGATGGGAGTGTGGAGCGAGAAATCTTCCATGAAGATTTGGCTAAACTATGGGACAGATGCAATGCCATAGAGGGAAGCTTTATCACTCAGATTCATACAATATATGGGAAGACTTATGAGAGAGATTTGACAAAATCAATAGCTCAAGAGCTTTCCAACTACATAAAGAAATATTTTCTATGAGGCAAGGGGCACTATCTGTATCTATGTATTACTCTCGGCTTAAGGATATGTGGGATGAATATGATTCTATCATATCAATCCCATCTTGTTGCCCCAAGTCAAGGGATTTTGTGGATCATTTACAGTATCAAAGGTTACTACAATTCCTCATGGGACTGGATGAGAGTTACAGCCAAATAAGGAGTCAAATTCTCATGATACAACAAATACCTCCATTAAACCAAGTGTATGCCATGGTAAACCAGGAAGAGAATGGTAGCAGGAACTAGTAGGGTGATGTTTGAATCAGTGGAATCATCTGTCATGTTCACATCTAGAAATGGAAATTTCAGAAGTGGAAACGGAGTTCAAAAACAGAAGAAACAATACAATTTCAGTGCATATTGTAATCATTGTCATCTTAAAGGTCACTCAAAATTGGAATGTTACAAACTAATGAAGTGTAATCATTTTCAAAAAATAGGACATGTACAGAAGGGTTGCTACAAGCTCATTGGATATCCAGAAAATTTCAGCAATAAAGAAAAAAAGGCTTATGCAATCACAGGGGGGACTATGATGTTTGAGGACAATGGACCAGATGGAGCAGTTCCACATTATCATTCATCAAAGTCTCTGCACAATGCACATCCATTCACAAATCAGAAGCATACTGCTGAAGCAGTGCTACCATACAGCCAGTTCACACCCAGCCAACATCAAAAACTCCTTGACTTGTTGAACAATAATGCAAGTAATGTCAATGCCAACATGGCAGTTAAGCACATTACAGATTCAGGGAATTTGATTTAGTGGATAGTAGACACTGGTGCAACTAATCATATGATTGCAGACCAAAAGTATTTACAAAATAACTTGTTGACAGAAGGTACAGGAAAGGTGCAACTACCCACAAGAGATTCAGCCAGAATCTCACATGTTGGGGAGTACCACTTAGGAGGAGGTGATGTCTTTAGCAGTGTCTTATGTGTACCAACTTTCAAATTCAATTTACTGTCTGTTTCAAAGATGACTAGAGAACTGAACTGTAGTGTTACATTCTTCCCAACATGTTGTGTGTTTCAGGATCTCTCATCTGGGAAGGTGAGAGGGATTGTTAATGAGGAGGCATGATTATACATACTATCACTGGATCCTCAGAATAAAGATGGGGAGTTGAGTAAATGCATGTCTGCAACTCACAATGTTGATGCAGCTACATGGCATCAAAGATTGTGTCATGTGCCCATGAATGTCCTAAAGAAAATAGCATGTTTCAAGAATAATAGTAATTTTGTCTTGAATAATTGTAAAGTATGTCCTTTGGCTAGACAAACTAGACTTCCTTTTATTGCTAGCACAAATAGAGCATCAAAATCTTTTCAACTAATACACATGGATGTATGGGGACCCTACAAAACTGAAACATATAATGGAATGAGATATTTTCTAACCATTGTGGATGATCATACTAGATGGACTTGGATTTTCTTAATGAGACTGAAATCTGATGTATCTACACTGCTCAGAAATTTTCTTATTAAAATTAACACTCAATTTGGAGCTAAAATTCAGAGAGTAAGATCAGATAATGGAACTGAGTTCTTTAATCAAAATTGTAGTGAGTTGTTTATGAAATATGGCATCATTCATGAAAGTTCTTGTCCATACACACCACAACAGAATGGTGTGGTGGAGAGAAAACATAGACATATTTTAGAAACTGCTAGAGCCATTAAGATTCAGGGAGGATTACCAAACAAATTCTGGGGATTATGTGTAGAGAGTGCAATATATATAATCAATAGAATACCCTCCACTGCTGTAAAGAACAAGTCTCCATTTGAAATATTGTATAACAAGGTACCACAACTTGATCACTTGAGAGTATTAGGTTGTTTGTGTTTTGCTACTATACATAACAGACATTATAAGTTTGGTCCAAGAGCTGTAAGATCCATATTGCTGGGATATGGATCTACTCAAAAGGGATACAAACTCTATGATTTGAAAAATAGAACTCTATTCATGAGCATGGATGTGTTGTTTATGGAGATAAATTTTTCTTTCAAATGAGGCATAACTGAAAACACCAATCACATTAAGACACAAGAGTTTCCTTTCTATGAAAACTCATTTTGTCAACAGGATCCTGATAATCAGCACATACAAAACAACAACAACATTCGGATCAGGTATATACTGATACAGCTCAAAGATCATGGCACTGGCACTGGATCACCAGGTATTGATATGGCCATAAGATCAGATCATGAAGTCAGAAGATCCACAAGGAGCAGCAAACCACCTATATGGCACAAAGACTACATCACTACACATGGCTCTTCCAGTTGTTTATACTCTATTATTGACAATATTGTTTATGCTAGTCTTTCAGCAAAAAATCAGGAATTTGTAGCCAAGATTTCTCTTGACACAGAACCATAGAACTATTTCACAGCAGCAAGAGATCACAGATGGATTGAGGCAATTGAGGCAGAAATAAAAGCATTGGAGGACAATGGAACTTGGAAGCTGGTCACTCTACCAGAAGGAAAGAAGGCTCTCGGATGTAAGTGGGTATACAAGATAAAGTACAAAGGAACAGGAGAAATAAAGAGATTTAAATCCAGGCTGGTGGCAAAAGGATACAATCAAAATGAGGGACTTGACTACCAAGAGACTTTTTCACCAGTTGTAAAGATGACAACAGTAAGGACTGTGATCTCCATTGCAGCAGCACAACACTGGACAATCCACCAGATGGATGTATACAATGCATTCTTGCAATGAGACTTGTTTGAAGAAGTATACATGGAAGTTTCAGAAGGATTTGCTGTCAAGAAAAGGAATAGACAGGTATGCAGACTGCTGAAGTCTCTCTATGGGCTAAAACAGGCATCAAGATAATGGAACATCAAGTTGACTACATCTCTTGTCTCATCTGGCTTCCAGCAGAGCCATAGAGATTATTCTATTTTCACCAAACAGGAAAACAGTAGCACTGTGATAGTGCTAGTATATATTGATGACTTGTTGCTTACTGGAAATGATCCAGTGATGGTTCAGTCCACCAAAGAGATATTACAGTACACCTTCAAGATAAAAGATCTAGGGGAGCTTAGATACTTTCTTGGTATTGAGTTTGTAAGAAACTCCCAGGGCATCCTCATGCACCAGAGAAAATATGCTCTGGAGTTAATATCAGATATGGGACTTGCAGGAGCAAAACCTGCATATGCTCATGTGGATATGAATCAGAAGCTTACAACATGTGAATTTGACAGGCATGTAGCAGATACATCACATTCTGGCACTATATCAGGAGAGAATTCTGATTCTGAGCTGCCAGATCCTAGTGTTTACAGAAGGTTGATTGGAAGACTGCTATATTTGATAACTACTAGACCAGACAGAAGTCACACATGGAAGCTGGTCTAAGAATTGTCAGATATATCAAACAGGCACCAGGTCGGGGAATTCTAATGTCCAGTGCAAGTACTCCTCAGCTCAAGGTATTTTGTGATGCAGATTGGGGGGCTTGTGTTAATACTAGAAGATCAGTCACTGGTTATCTGGTGATGCATGAATCATCACCAATCTCAAGAAAGTCAAAGATGCAGGACACTGTTTCCAGGAGCTCTGCAGAAGCAGAATATAGGGCCATGGCAGCCTCAGTAGCAGAAGTGGTATGGATTACAGGCCTGTTTCAGGATCTTGGTATGGAGATTCAGACTCCAATACCAGTACACACAGATAGCAAATTTGCTATTCAGATTGCAGCAAATCCAGTGTTTCATGAAAGGACAAAGCACATTGACATTGATTTCCATTTCATCAGGGAAAAGATACAAACAGGATTGATCAACACTGTTTTTCTGCCTTCTATGGAACAACCAGCTGACTTACTTACAAAAGCACTCGGTAGACAACAACATGATGCTTTACTGTCCAAGCTAGGAATGAAGAACATCTTCATGCCTTCTAGCTTGACGGAGGGTGTTGAAGTATTAGGCAAATGCACTCTTGTGCCTTGACTAATTAAAGATAGTCCAAGTTGTTAAAAAAGGTAGTTAGTTGGTTACAAGATTAGTTATAGAGTTAGTTAAGTTGTTAGAAGTAATCAAGAAAGAAGGGCATTAGAATATTCTAGAGAAGTAGTGTTGTATATATATACATATACTTGTATTGATAAATTTCAGAACTTAAGAGAGTAATTCCTCTCTAATACAAGCAATGGATTAATTCTCCAAAATATCTCTTCATCTTCAATGCTTCATTTCTTATGCATTCTTCATCAAAGCAACAACAAATGCTTCATAAATACGATTTCGATCCATCAATTCAACAAATACTTATCGCATTTTTATTTACACGCTCTTTAAGAAAACATTTATAAGGATAAATTTTGATTATTTTACCCTTTTAATTAATTTTATCATATTATCTCATCTTCAATAAATATTTACTTCATCAAGGATGAGAACCTCTTAAATGTTGCTAATTAATACAATGGTAAAATGGAAAAAAACTATTTGATATTATCTTGGTTAAATAAGTGACAAGTATTTTGAGACAAATATTTTTAATAAAGATGACACGTATTTAGGAACGGAGGGAGTACTATATACTATTTCCCTTGCTAACAAAAAACAATTATGAAATTTTGCCTACAACAAGAGATCTGAGGATTAAGTGGGAAAATTGTTGATTTCTTAGAATTGAAAGGTGAAAAATGATTGCGAATTTGAGGAGGATAATGACAATTCCCACGGGGCAAAATCCAAAATCAGCCCAAACACAATCTCGTTTCCATGGACGAAAAATTCTGTCTTTTTTTGTCTGCCAGTATTTACTTACAGACCTCTCCTAATAAATACAACCACTTAATTCCACACCCAATGTCATTTTCTATTTCTAGGCTAAACAATCTCTTATAATAGGCATAGTGTCTATAAGATTACTAATCAGTGTATTAAAATGGAGCAAAGCGAGATAGGCACATTACACTTGTTGCGGTAGTGCAATTACTGGTGCAGACATACAATTTATGTGGTGTTTGAATAAAGCTAGAAAGGAGGACTTCTACAACTCTCAGTCTCCACCAAAGAGGAAAAGAGTAAAAAATACCCCTTAAATTATGGGAAATAGAATGTTCTCCATTTGAATTTGCTGTTTGTATTGACTTATTTTAAGTGTTTTTAATCCAAAATAGCTTATAAGCATTTTTGTGGTGTTTGAATAAAATAAAAAAATGTTTTTAAATTAAAACAACAAAAATAATCAAAAATCATAAGCTAGTCAAAAGTCATAAGACCATTCAAACGAGCTCCTTAACATTAGTGGATGACTCAGATTTGCTCTTCAACCATGGAAAATAGAACAAAGTCGCCATTGATTTGAATTTGATCCCAAATATATCCTTATCATTAAAGAACTTGCTCAAATTTATTTCTCAAAACTAACAAAATTCACTATTTTCAGACAACCCTTGTATTTTAGGGTCAAAGGTTTATTTGACTTTTATAATCCAAAACAACAACAAAAAGAAAAAATAAAGGAAAATAAAAAGATCATGTAGATTTTTTTCTTACAAAATATACATCAAAACGATACAAAACATTAACTCAAAATATTCCTTTTTGCTCAGCTAATGACTAATCATGGGTATAATAATACTCCGAGTGTCCACTAAATTAGATATTGGACCGGTCTCTCTAGTTGTTTACCATAAAGCACCGATTAAATATTAACGAAAGATAAAGTACTACACAACAAATGATAAAGCGGCCGGAAAGATCAATTAAGATTACACTACTGCAGCAAACAACAAATAGATCGTTACTTTAGTAGGCGTTTGATTTTTATTATGAAAATCAAATATTTTTTATTTTATTTAAAATTTTAAAGTTGGAGTTGGAGTTGAAGATGAAGTAGTATTTCGCTATAATTTTTGAAAAAAATATTTAGTTTTTTTAAATATACTGAAAGGAAAAAAGTGAAAAAAATGAAAATAACATTTTAAGTGTTTTTCAAATTCCAAATACAACTTCAAATTGTATTTTAAAAATTTTATGGCCAAACGGATACTTATATAAAGGTTATTCTACTCATATTTGTACACGTTCGGAAATTGTCACACAGTAAACATTTCACTATTCCGTTAAATCAATGAATGTAAGATATAATATAATATGTCTTTATAGTTTAAACATCACTATATAGGGTTAAGAGTCAAAAACACACATCAAATATAACTTTTTTTTTTCATACCTTAATTATTAGGTGTGAAATTTTTCTACCTAAACTATCACCAGCTAATTTGCAAAACACACCTCAACTATCAATTGTTCACCTTTCCTATTTGAACTATCACCAACTAGTTTACAAAACACACTTCACTAAAAGTGAACAACTGATAATTGAGGTGTGTTTTGCAAACTAGTTGGTGATAATTTAGGTAAAAAAAATGAACAACTGATAGTTAATGTACGTTTTTAAAATTAATTGGTGATAGTTTAGGTATGAAATTCTCACACCTGATAATTCAGATAGAAAATTTTAAAAAAGTGATATTTAAAGTGTGTTTTTGATCGTTATCTCGCCATTTTTAGTTTGGTTATAAATATCGATGTAATGTAATAAATATTTACTTTGTTGCACACTTAGTCTACGTAAATCCCCTAGTTTTCATGTGGCCTTGGTTTTCCTTGTTTTTTTCCAAGTCAGATTGCACGTAGATTTCATCTATAAAGACAAAACAGACACACGTACGCAAAAGGCGGAAAAAAACGAAAGATAATGAAAGTCGCTTCTTTAACTTTGTCAATATAGCAGTCTATTTTATTATTACAGTATTAATTTTGACATAATTTGCAGAAGAGTAAACAATTTATAACTGAACAATAATTGCAAGAAAATCACTGAATTTCGAACCTGTTACAAGATTTGAAATTATATCCTTTTGGCCAGTGAGCCATCCCTTTGAGTCCATCTATAGTTTACTTTCGATTTTAAGTTAATCGATCCGAAATATCACTTGATATACTCCCGCAATTCTTTTGTGACAATGTGAGTGTTTAAATTTAAATCCATGTGTTATAAACTTCTTAAAATATATACTCTATAATTTAAGGGAAAAAACATATATGTTAGTACCTGTTACCGAAAAAATATATAGATCCTTTTTGCTCACGGTTTTGATTACAAAAAGTAATTATTAACCATGTTGTCTAGTTAGATCTAGGGCTGTCCAAGGGCCGGGTTCGGGGCGGGGTGGGGTGGGGCCTGGTGGTACTGGGGAAAGGGTCGGGACTGGCGGGATAGGCCGATGTCCCATCCCGTCCCTCATCCCGCCGGAAAGGGGACCGGTGTTGGCGGGGCGGGTCTGGGATTCCATTTTTATTAGACAATTTCAAAAAAGCTGTGAATATAAACACTTAAATAATTGAACAATATAGTGTAATAAAAACATCTCAAGGCTGTTTTTGTGCCTCTTATATTATTTAATAGAAATATGATTTTTTTGTAATACAATTTCAAAATTGCAACTTTGTGGTGTTGTTCAAACGTTGCAAATCACATAGTAAAATTGCAATTAAAAAAATTACATAGTTATAAACACCTTTTCTAATTTCTTCACAATGTCTTGTGGTTCTTCAGTTGGAATTGGAATTTGTTGGTCAAATTGGTCGACGTCGCTTCCAGTTCCCTCGGAAAAGATTTCGTTGTAGTTTAAATCGTCTTCTTCGTTGATCTCTGGTTGACCGCAAGATGTCTCCCGCTAATGAGTGTCTGTGCTCTCCTATTTGAAATCTTCCGGCAGAAAAAATGCTTTCAGACACTGTTGAAGACGCTTTAATGTTCAACATATCTCGGGCTATCTTTGCTAGTATCGGAAATGTCTTCTCATTTTCCCTCCAGTATTTAAGCAAGTATTCACGTCCTTATTCATTGAGAACTGGTTGGTATGGTACAACACCCTGTAAAATAAAAACATCAAACTCGCGAACTTGTTTAGCAGTGGAACCACTAAACATACTATTTCTAAGGCTTTCAATAATAGCCGCAGAAACAACATGTCTTTTATAAGGTTGTATTGAAGAAGAAGAAGAAGAAGATGGTATAGAAGCTGGTTGGTTGCTAGCACTTTCTTGTTGGTAATGCATATATACTTTTTTGCATTCATCGTGTATGCTAGACAAAATTTCTTCATTAGTTGATTCCTTAGGTGATTGTTCATTTGAGTTTTTTAGAGTTGGAGGTGGAAGTACTGCTATACAATCATAAATCATTTCAATAAGTGTTTTACAACTGTCTATTTTAATAGTCGGATTTAATACAACACCAATAATATAAATAGTGGGAATAGGAAAAAATATTTTTTTAATTTGATAAACATTTTTAATAGGTGCCTTATAAAATAATTTTTCCATATATTCACTAAGTAGCAAAAATATTAGAGATATATAAAATAACATAGTTGAAATAGTAGGATAATATATATCGGAAAATTCTTTAGTTGCTTGAAAAAATTTATCTAAAAATCCAATAAGTTCTGAAATTTTTTCCCAATCATTATCTAAAATCATATCAGTTGGATTTCGATTATGGTCGTTAAAAAATAAAGTTATAGGTCTTCTATAATCGTAAGCAACAAGTAGTTGTTCATATAGAGAATTCCACCTAGTCGCTACTTCTTCAAGAATGTTTCTAAAAGGTAATCCACAATCGTGACAAATTTTTTTATATTCTTTTTTTCTTTGTATTTTATTACTTTTAAAAATAAAGTTTATAGCAAATTGTACTTTATTAAGAATGTCTTCAAAAATGATAGACCATCATTTACAACTAAGTTATAAATATGACACACACATTTTATATGAAAATGATTAGGAAAAGATGGAGTTAATAGATCTTTTAAAAGTCTCACAACATAATTATTAGAAGAAACATTATCTAACGTAACAATTATTATTTTGTCAGTTATACCATGATAATCGCAAACTTGATGAATATTTTGTGCAATAAAAATTTTAGTGTGCCTATCATCAATATATCTATATGCTAAAATATGTTTTTGCATAGACCAATTATGATCTATCAAATGACATGTTACAGTTAAATAATCATTGTCGTTAGTACACCGGCCTATATCAAAAGTGATAGATACTTTGCAAGGAAAATGATATAATGCATAACATAAATATTGTTGATAATCATGTGCAAATTTAAAAACGTCTTTCCTAATAGTTGATCTAGAAAATCCATTAAAAACAAGATTATATATTTCTCTAATGTAATCAATAAAACCAGGAGAGGAAGAAAATGCAAAAGACAAATCATCCACCCCAACTAATTTTGCTATTGCTTCCCTATCTCTGTGTTTATTGTATTTAGAATTTATAATTCCCCCCGTCGTCTAGTTAATTTGACCTTGTACTTGGTCCGAGACACTATGTGAACCTTGTCCCGACTCAGAGCGCATTGGCGCACCCGACTTTGTAGCCTCGTATTCATCCCACCTAGCTTTGTGAAAGCCTTGTACATGTCTCAATAAACCTCCCGTCCCACCCTGACCTTTTCCTATTTTAAATTTATAAACATTCTTACAAATTTTACATCTAACAACTTGATTCTCTTGGTCCCTATTAAAAAAATCCCATCCAGTTGATTTTAATTTTCGTTGTGTGGGGCCTCGACTCATACTAGGGGGGAATATGAGACGTTCTAGTCTCAGTTTGAGGCTAAGACTCAGTCTGAGGTTGAGGTTGTTGAGGTGCACTAGTGGGTGTGTCATCTCGATTATCGTCTAAATTAAAGTCTGGTTCAGTTGCAGAATATAGCTCATCATCTAATGGTATATCATTAAAAAAATTAGTTTCATCTATATGAGTGTAATAAATCAAATCATCCTGACTACGAATAGGATGGCTAGAAGAAGTACATCTGCCCTTGTTACCCCTACTAGAAGAAACACATTTACCCTTACCCTTAATCATACGTCTAAATCCTTCCATTTTAATTATGCAAATAAATAATTAAATATAATAAAATTAAGTGCGATAATTAAATAAAGTAACAATAATAATTTAAAGAAGGAACGAAGGTACCAAATGCCGACGTGTAATCGAGGTTGAAAATTGAAACTTTGCTCAATGGATGACCCTCAAGCTAGTTGCCAACTTCAGTCTCAATTTTTGAACTTTGATACAATTGTACAAATGAGCAAATAAAATAAAATATTTAGTACGCAATGTAGACTTCTAGAGAGATAGATTGAGAGATTGTAGGAAGATTTGTGAGATAAAATGAGGTATTTATAGTTGAAAAATTGGGTTAAAGTGTAAATATACTAACTTAGTGGTTAAAAATAAATATTAAGGGGGGGGGATGGTCGTTGGAATCATTGCACAACGGCCAAAATCTAAATTTGGCAGTTGTTGCAACAGTTAGTTTTGCAAAGGGGAAGGGGGGATCGGGTCGAGGCGGGTCGAAGCGGGACGGGCCCGTGCGGGACGAGCCTAGATCCCGTCCAGGTTTCGAGTCCCAACACCGTATTTTTTTTAGGGGATTGGGTCCGAGGCGGGTCGGAATCGGGCCGACCCGACCCACTGGACAGCCTTAGTTAATCCCTTTTTAATAATCACACTTTTTCTCCATTGATTGAGGAGACTTAGAAGTTACATATAATTTGAGAGCCTATAGATCCATACCAAATCACAACTTGTATTCATTTTTCCAAAACTCCCAACTAATCATTTGAACTTAATTATGATGATTAGTGAAAGCTTCAGTTTTCCATTTTTTTTCTGTCCCAATCTTTTGTCATACAATTTGACTTAGTTAAAAGCTGTTTGTCACCCATCCACGCATTCCTTTCGGTTTCTAATTTATGAAATAAAAAGTGAAAAGTTGTTGGAGAACTATTACTGTTTCATGTTGAAGAATACGGACCATTTTAATTAAAAACTTCAGGAACTACGTACTTTCGCTCTTTTTCTCACTTTAAAGTGACTTTTAGCAATTGTTATTATTTTGTAAGGTAAAACGCATAAATTTGAATGACTTAGAACAAAACGAAGATAAATGACTTTACTAGATAATCTTGTTAAGTTGAGTGACGATACTAAGAATATTGACTCACTAAAGTATGTACACATCTAATAACAGGGAGCAAGAGAAATGATTTTGTAGTCCTTTACAAATTTGTTTTTAGTTTTACGTCCTTTTTAAAAGACTTCTTTCATTTTTACATATAAGAGATCTAAAAAGTTATTTTCTTCTATTCAATTTGTAAGTGACAATAAGAGATCATTTTCTGGCGTTTTTTGTGCGTGGGTCTGTTTTTTCTTCGTCCGTGGAAACTTAGGATTATGTTTGGGCTACCTTTGTAGTTAAGCAGCGTGGGAATTGTCCTCTTCCTCCTCTATTTAACAATTTCTTTATTTTCTTTTCACCTTCCAACTCCAGAAAATCACCAACTTTCAAGCTTTTCTAAACGTGCCCTCAAGTGTGTATAAAATTTGTTATGTCTCTAATGATAAAATAGTACTAATAAATGTATAATTGGACATAAATAATAACGAGATCATTGAAATTCAATATTGTGATCGACCTCTTAGCTGATGATGAGTTATCCTTTGGGTAGCTTGGCTTATTTCAATTATACAATCCACTTTTGTCCATTTAATAATAATAAAAAAGTGGTTAGTTTTTTTTCTTTCCACATCTATATATAATATATTGCCCCACGCAAATATACTAGATCAGCCCATGGCTCCCATTATTTTTTCATGACAAAGCGGAGCTAAACAGAGTTAGTGAAGTAATTAAAATAAAATATTATATAGTACTTGCTGCAGAGTCCACATCACAATTCACAAAATCTCAACTCTTTCGGTGGAAATTCCGAACATAATTAACAACTACTACTAATATGAGTTTAGTGAATTCGTGTATGCATTAATTAGTTTAAAAATTATGAAATTAGGAATCACCTAATAGCGATTGATTGTGAGAGTTGTTTGCTGTGTATGCAAAGTGCCTTTTTCCAAGTGAAAAATCTTTTGTTGTTTTGTCATTAGATTT
This sequence comes from Anisodus acutangulus, assembly GCA_029783415.1. NCBI lineage: Eukaryota > Viridiplantae > Streptophyta > Magnoliopsida > Solanales > Solanaceae > Anisodus > Anisodus acutangulus. The sequence goes on from CM056507.1 coordinate 10,703,576, forward strand.
TGTGGGGTTGATGAAAGCTCAACTTTAACCTAAATTATACACCAAAACTCGATGACAGATCGGGGATCTTAAACAATGTGGTACGATATACCCCGTTATATTGTTGCTTGGGTGCGTTTGACAGAAATATTTTTTTTTAAAAAAGAATAATTTTCTGATAATCAAACACCAAAAATATTTTCATTAAAAGAGAAAAAAATGACCTTTTGTTTTACGTTCTTCTCCGAAATCCATTTAAAATAGCTTCCAATTGAATAGTCTGATAATAAGACAATGTTTCATCTAGAAAATATAATATATTCTCTAACAAATATTTTCCTTCATATCAAATACATCCTATAAGGGCCGTTTGGTTTGATCCATAAAGCAAAATAATTCTTGAGATAATTACAGGATGGTACCTTCGGTGATCTAACTTGCAAGTAGCCAAACTCTTTGATAATTATCCGTGTAACTTAATCAATATCATTCCTTGCTTGCTTGCCATTAATCTCCTATTTTCTAAGTCTTTTCCAACAGGTTATTTGGGATTTGTTGATATTGAAATGAAACTGTCAGATTTGTGTAGGATTACGGTTGATTTTAATTTGCTTCTTTTCCTTAGATTAACTTTCTTGCACTGAATAGTGCGTTAAAAAAAAACTCTTTTTTCTTGTACATTCTCTTTTTTGGGCTTTAAATTCTTATTCAAAAGTTATAAATTGAAAAAATTGTTTGTAAAATCTCAAATGTTGTTTTCTCATTTCGTTGGAAATACCTAAGGAAAGTTGATTATGTAGTGTGGGTTCGATTGAGCTGGGTTTGGTGTTTATTAAGGGTGAAAAATAATAAATTTGAAGGAGTAGCGTCATTAAAAGCATCAAGCAGATGCAAAAGTTATAAAAGAAGTTGAGCAACTTATACATAGCTATATAGAACAGATAATGTATCTATACGCTGTAATTTGAGTTGGTTTTGTGTGTTTATACATTATACAAAATATATACAGAGTATATGTAGTGTTTATATATAGCTATACAGAACAAATATATTGTCTATACATTGATGATCAATGAGTTACATCGGCTGCAAACTAGATGTGTGAGTTGTATATATAGGTTATTTTTCCATAATTCCTCGTATATGTTTCTGCAGAAAAATACATTGTTTAGTTGCATAACGATCCTAGTATAAGTTTCAGCATGAACAATACAGTGTTTGGTTGTAGTTTGTCTACCTATACAACTATATCGACCTAAGTTATACATAGTTTATACAATATATTATTTTATGCGGGATAGAATATATATAGCATAACAATACGGGTATTAGTAATATAATACGGAGATTAAAACATAACAAAATAATGAGTAAATTACCCTTTCCACTTCAGACTCAAAATATATTTCTTTTCCCATGTCTAATATGCATAACCACGCTTCATATATTTAGAGTTTTAATCAAATATTCGGCTGTTATATATTCCAAAACTATACTATAAACCATAAATTTAACAAGAAATATTTTTTTAAACTATTCCCTATATAACTAATTCCTGCAAATACTAATTTTGCACAGTTTGTCTTCGAACCCAACGAACCTTTAGTAATATGTTTTTTTAAGAATTCAATTAACCGGACAGTTTAAACTTGAAACAATATATGGAGTATTATATAAAAAGGACAGCGCGGTGCACCAAGCTCCCGCTATGCGCGAGGTCCGGGGAAAGGCTGGACCACAAGGGTCTATTGTACGCAGTCTTATCTCACATTTCTGCAAGAGACTGTTTCCACGACTTGAACCATGACCTCCTGATAACATGACATCAACTTTACAAGTTACTCTAAGACTCTCCTTCAATATTGAATATTATATAATAATGGAGAAATAATATATGGACTAACCCACAGTCACACACTGCGAAACTGGATTTCTTTGGTAGCCATATTCTCCAGTTGGGTCCCATATAAAATAATTGACTACTTTTTCTTCATTAATTGAGGTGACTTAGAAATAGAAGTTACATTTTGCATGAACGAGCCTCCTAATTATCCTAACTAATCATTTAAAACTAATGATGATTAGTGATAGTTTAGTTTCCCTATAATTTTCTGAATCATACAATTTGACATATAATTTGGTTAACAGCTTCTTATCACCCATCCATTCCATCTCGTTTTCAGCTACGTTTGCTTGTCAAATTTCAAATCCATACGTCAAATCCTTTTTTTCTTTTCCCGTTAAATCTAATGCTCAACGTTTGTTGCGGATATAAGTAAAGAACAATTTTAGGCCTACATCAAGTGTAAGAGACCATTTTTTCCTTTGTATTAACTATTAACAACAACACAATACTCTAAAAATATTAAGCCAATAGACCATTTCCTTCTACAAAGATATGAAAATTAAGTCCGTCCGGACCTCGTGCTAAACTATCATTCTTTTCTTCCTTTAATAATGATATGTTTATAAGTAGAAGTTTCAATCTTGGTAAGCAAACTTGTCTGATTAGCTATGACTTGTTTATGACTTTATTCTACATTTATGGGTTACTGTTATTCATTGCGGAGAAATTCTGTGGAGATTTTCTAACCTTGAACATGTTGTAATATATGTGTGGCTGCGATACTTTTGAAATTTATCATCTTAAGTATAACATACTCCCTATGATCTTTTAAAAATAGATTTTTGGGGTGTGACATACCATTAATGAATTAGGTTAATTAAAGGGATAATTTATTTACATATCCTTTATCTTTGCCTTGAAAAAAAAATACTCCCTCTTCAATATACTACTCGTATACTCTTAAACACCGTAAAGAATATAGTTGGAATATCTTTTAGAATGTTGTTCACACAATTTATTATAGCAAAGATAAGTTGGGAACAAATGCTTTCTTGATGTCCAAAGAGGGGCATTTTGGTCATTTTATGTGTGACCTCCGTCTTAAAAAGACGATGATGCCCTTTCGGTTAGAAAGTCGAATTTGAGATTTAAATTTCAAAATTTCCAATCTCTCTCCTCCTTAAATAAAAACAATTCTTTACTAGCTTCACCCCTTCCCGATGCATGCATTGCATGCCGATGTCTAACTTTTGAAAAAAAATATACTTTTTTGCCTTTTTTTATTCTGCAATGGATCATCACATATATCTGCCCGTTCTCCTCCTATCCTATTGGATTACTTCACGAACAACTCAACCCTAAATATATTCTAAACCCTAAAGAGAACTCAGCCCAATTAAAATGAGTTAACCTAAACAAGACCAACCAGAAGATTTTCTAAATCTTAAGGTATTTTTGCCGAATTAAAAAATCTTCTGAATCTTTATTTGTTTTTGTTTTGATTGTAGCTAAGATGTCAAATCTTACCGAGATCTGTCGCGATGAGAAAAACTCCATGCTTAACAAGGTAATTAGATGCAAACACAACTACCAGCTGAGACTAAAGACTTCTCAGAGTACAAATAATCCGGGCAGAAGTTACCGTACTATGGTGTAAGTGTTCCGATTCAAAAACCAATTTTATTGCTATTATTATTTATAAGATTGTATTAATCTCCCTTGAGAAGTCTTTCTCATTAATACAAATATATATAGGGTGTACAATGTGTAATCCTAATACAATAGGGATCCTATTTCTACCATAATTATATATCACTAATAATTACATGGGATATGGTGAATATTTAAATAATATTCACTAATACACCCCCTTAGTCGGAGCGGAAGGAGAACAGACAATTAGACTAGATCTGAAGTCGAGAAATAGTTGTCTAGGTAGTCCTTTAGTGAAGATATTCGCATAATGATAGGAAGATGACACATGCAATACCTTAACATGTCCTATAGTGACCTTCTCACGAACAAAATGTATATATATCTCTAAGAGCTTGGTTCGCTGATGTTGAACTGAATTATGAGATAAATATATGACGGATATGTTATCGCAGTATACCAAAGACGCATTATGCAGGGGATACTGAAGCTCCAAAAGAATGTTTCGGAGCCAACAGATCTCAGCAACAACATTTATAACACATCTATACTCTGCTTCTGCACTCGAACGCGATATGGTGGATTGCCTCTTGGCAGACCATGAAATGAGATTATCCCCTAAGAACACACAATAGCTAGAGGTGGAGCGTCTCGTGTCCAAAAAGCCTGCCCAATCTGGATCCGTATATGATAGTAACCTGGTCGGTGCAGAAGGGGTGTAGATGCAATCCATAATCAAGTGTGCCCTTAATGTAGCGAATGATACGCTTAAGAGCAGTAAAATGAGGCTCGATGGGGGCATGCATAAACAAGCACACATGCGGAACAACATAAGCAATATCAGGCCTGATGAATGCAAGATACTGAAGCGCACCTATAAGGCTCCTATAGAGAGTGGGATCGGAGATTGGATCACCATCAACACCACTAAGCTTTAATTTAGAATACACTGGAGTGGGCATGATCTTGTAGTTTGTCTTAACCCTATACACAATCTCCTCTGCATACTTACGCTGACTCAAGAACATAGTATCTGTAGATCTAGTAACTCAAATTTTCCAAGTCAGTCATATCAAATTTGATCTTAAGGAATGCAATAATTTCATTTTTCCACACATCATATGAGGTAGTGAGAACAATATCATCCACATAAAATAATAAATAAGAAATGTTACTACCTCAATGAAAAATAAAGAGAGAATTATTACACTTGTTGCATACAAACCCAATCTGCATAATGTACTTGACAAAGCGTTTATACTACGCTCTGGGGTCCTGTTTCAAACTATACAGTGACTTACGAAGACGACATACATACTGAGGGGTTGCTGGATGGACAAAGTCAGGTGGCTGGTGCATGTGAACAGTTTTCTTCAGATCACATAAAGAAATACATTTTTTACATCAAGCTGATGAATTGGTCAAGCTTAACCATAGGCTGCTTACCCATGTAAACAATTATTAGTAAAGTTTTAGAATTAATTAGGCAGCTTTTGAGTGTGTTCATAAATTATTATTTTTCGTAAGAATTTGATGGCGCTTTTACGATTGTAGGCGACGTGATCGTGCAAATTTTTGAATGAAGAGATAATGATTTTGTTGGCCTATCGCGATTTGTTGCTAGAATTAGACAAATAGAAGTTGAGTTGGAAGCTCATAGGAATGACGTTGAACCGGTTGTTAATAAAATTGTTGATGATAGAGATATTTCCTCAAGCCCTAATACCTGAAAAAAAAATGGAGAGACAGTTGATCTCTCTATGCTAAATTGGAGAAAGAGAGGGTGAAAGCCCGCTATTTGAAAGGCAAACTTGCTAGGGCAAAGAAAAGAGAAAATGTTCTCTTGTGTCTGATGTTGTTTGTATTTTTATGTATGTTGTGATGGCACAATTTTAAAATAGTCCTATGTTGTTTAACTTTTGAAATTTTGATATTCAAATTCAAACTTTTTTTTTCTCTATTTAGCACTTGCTATTAGAGCTTATAATTGATTGGAACAGCATATGCATGAGCACAAATTTGACTGGCTCTTCTCTATCTTAGAATACATTAGTGCAAATAGTTGTTACCACAGGTTCTAGTACATTGGACTTCCCATATATGCTCTCATCCTTCATCTATTCCGAGCATTAATGTGGAAAAGCCCAAAGTAATAAAAGTCGTGGTGCGATCAGTGCATGTTCGAGGGTGTGAGGCTTTACAAAAACGTTGGGAGAGTTAGAAACTTTGAGAACTCACAAAATGTTCGAGGGTGTGTTGAAAAAGATAGCATTCCACTCTATTTATATAAGAAAAAGGGTCAGATTCATTGTATTATCCAAGTCAAAAAATAAGTAATTGTCATTTTAAATATGGGATTTTATTGATTTGGTCTCTATGAAGGACTCAACAGAACTTTTCATATTTTCCAACCAGATCTAAAATAAAATTATTTTAGAATTTTATTGATAGATTGATGAAATTGGTAGCAATCACTAATTCAAAACCGTCATTTTTTAGGCCGTTACTTATATTTTTTTTTGTAATTTTTGTGATAAAATATGCAACTAAAAAAGCAGTTTTAGAATAAATATATGTGCCTTTTATTTTCATAAATAAATGACAACGGTTTATGACTTTGTTTTCTCAAAATAAATACAAAGTGCAAGTTGGAGCACCATCCAAGCAAAATCAACTTAAAAAATTCATGCGCGTACCTAGACTCGAGCTCAGGACCTAGGATCTCTAAACTTATTGCATGATCAATTTGCTGGAATAGCATCATCTGCCCATTTGTGTCACCAAATTCCTTTATACTTTCTTTGTGGATAGTCGGTAGGATAATTGTTCAACTCAAACATCACCCATCTAGTTTTATCTCATTTCTAAAGGTGATTGTTTGAAATCATTCAATAGTGACTGATTTTGGTATATAAATGACTCAAGAAGTCACGCTTTCACATAACCATCATTATTCTTAGCCATCACCTTTCACTTAATTTTTTCAAGACATTATAAAATGCTACTAGAAAACAAAATCAAGGGGAAAAAATGCAACTGCAAAAGCAGTGATGAAACAAGAAAAAAAAAACAACCGAAAGTGGTAATCTTCATAAAAGATAAACTTGACATATATAAACTTGGATGATGGAAAAAAATACATCCAAAATATGCCTACAATAATTATAACTGAGAATTTGTTAATAACATCTAAAACAAATAAAAATGACTATAAATTCTAATTAGTGCCTGTCCATCCTTGTGGTGCCTCATCTGGTATTCCATTAGGCAGCTCCCTCAACCTATGAAGTTCTTCCATTATCCTATCCTTTGTTGCAAATAATTCTCACCTTAGTTGATCCACGGTTGCCGGAATTCTTTGATTTTGTCGATCAAAATTGTCATATTTCAAGTTGGATCCGCCATCACTTTACTAAAAAAAATAGTAAGAAAATAAGGAAAAGAAAATGAAGTAAAGGTAGAAGATACAAAAAAAATGTAATCCTAATTTTATAAGGATAAAAAAATAGTATAAAGAAATTTATCTTAGAGAGTGCAAAAATTCGTCTTCTTTAGAGTAGGAATGAAAGTGTTAGTGTGTGTTTGGTTATGCGGTGGATATAATTGATTTTGAAAGAATTGATTTTGACAGAATTGAGTTTGACAATAATTGATTTATGTTTGGATGCAACAATGTAAAAGTGACCGTTATCAATTCATGATGTTTGGATAGTTTTGATCAAAATTGTTTTTGAATGTAGAATTATCAAAATGGACATAGTCAAATACATATAAATAAAAATTACTAAAATAATAGTGAAATATGAAGTATGTAAATAAAAATTACAAATAGATAATAGAATTTAAAGTGCAATATAGTACTTAAATATTAGTAGAATATTATTACAATACTAATTTAAAGTGCAATATAGTACTTAAATATTATTACGATATTAATTTTGCACCAATCAAAAAGCAAAAATTAAAGAGGCATTGAAGGAAGAATTAAAGAGGGACCTGTAGCAATTTTAAAGAGGGCAATGAAGGTGTGTAGAGCTGATGAAAATTAAAGAGGGTAATGAAGGAAAAGGTAAAAATTCAAATTGAAATAAATGTAGAATTGATTTTACTCACCTTAGAAGCCAGAAATTGTAGCTTCTTCCAGAATCAATTTTAAAAAGGAGAATTGATTTTGGAGAGAAAACTCAAACAGCCAGATTTTGCTCATTTTCACGAAAGTAGCAACTCAAAAGCACGGAAGGATACCAAAATCGAAACCAAACATGCACTTAGTCTAATCATAGAGAGAATATATAGGGAAAAAGTTTGGAAGAGAATTGTTTGAAACACTAACACTTGTTAGAGATGAAATACATATCTTTATTTGTTTAAACATAAAAAAGAAAAAAAATGATAGTATCAGAACTAAGTTTAACATAAAATAATAGTCTGATACCACTTTTAAATAATATTATAAAAATAAATAAAGTAATAGAACTAAGATTTTCAAAGTAAAATAATATAAAAATAATTATAGAAAGTAAAGATAATTAAATTTTTATTGAAAAGATAACTTTAATATGTATGATAATTTTAGTAGATGTCACTTTTTCTAAATGAAAATGTCACCTCTTTGGTGTTTAATTATTTTTTACAATATATTCAGTAGTTGTCATTCTTTTTGCATTGACTGATTTCTTAATTTTTTTAAAAACATTTTGGATGTCACGTTTTTTGCTTACATGTTGATTGAAATATGTTAATCGATGATTAACATCGAAATAACTTAGCACTTATTAAAGGTACGCTTCTCACAAGAAATTATTTGTTAGAGATTTATCTTATAAAATTATTAATTATGTTTTGAAAATCTAAATTTAATGTATATTTACTTTATATATATATATTTTTATATTGAAGAAATATAAGTAATCTCTCTTGATTTGCTAAAATATATTAGTTAAAAAAATTGAAGTGGTATTAGAGCTTTAACTATTTGCTATTTGTATTCATAGCTTCCAACATGTAGTTTTCTTTTGTCAAAATTAATGTGTTATTTCCTCCGTTTATTTTCTTATTATGTGTTGACTTACTTGACACATCTATTAATAAACTAAAAATATAATGACACTTTTACTATATTACCTCTAATTATTTTGCTTTGAAAATCTAAATTTAACTATTATTACTTTACTTTTTTTTTAACAATTTTATTTTAAAGTGGTATAAGAGCTTATTTTATGTCACACTTAGCTCTGATACCATTATTTTTTAGATTTTTTTGTATGTTTCAACAAATAAAGAGATATTATAACAATCCGTTGGATTGTTTTGAGATTTTTATCTTTTTTTCTCAATACACTCTTTCTATAGCGTTTAATTGCGGGAACGGGTGACACAATTATTTAATTGAAAAATAATCTTTAAAGTATAATTATTTAATATGTGCGAGTAATTTATGCATATAAATATTATTTGCACAAACATAAGGTATAAGTTGGTAATAAAATATTTGACGGAATGGATAAATATATAAGTAAACAAAGTGGTTAAGTGAATATAAGTGAACTGGGAAAACTATTGTGATAAGTTATTGGGCTAGATCCACTTTTTATGATTATACATCTTAGTGATTTAGGGTTCTAAAATAATATATTTACTTATGACAAGGAAAAAAGGAACACTTTCGCACAACAATGAACGACAATCACTGAAAGAATTTTTCTTTGTGAACCAAAATTGTAGAGGCATTAGATAGTTTTTTTTCTTTACATTTGGTTCTTGTTCACTTATTGTCACGACCCAAACCGGGGGTCATGACCTCGGACCTTATTTGCCGAACACCACTCTTCACATACTTACCAGCTAAATGAAATCAATGATGTTCGCAAGGGCCGTTATCGAATATTCGGCTAACACATATATCACGGCCGACAGGGCCATACACAACTACTATACACAGGACAACCGTCTACAAGCCTCCAAAGAGTATATGACATCATAAGGCCGGGACAGGGCCCCGCCATACCCTTATGCATATGCAAAAATACCATACCACGACTAGATTGCAACTCTGAATCAAGTAGAGTGCTCCAATATCAGCTGAACTAGCAACCTACTAGCGCGAACCGTCCACTGCCTACCTGAGCATGCGGGCATGAAACACAGTGTCTCCCAACAAAATGAACGTCTGTACGACTGATGTACTGAGTATGTCAGGTATGAAGAATATTATAACAGAAATACAAGAATAAACTGAGACAGTAACAGCTGACAGAAACAACCGACCAATAGTAAATTGCCTCTAAGGGCCCTAATATGCCTAAATGTTATGCATAATACAAATGCGGTATACATATATATTGGCCACACAAGGGCATCTTCCTTCCCATAACAGGCTATGTGGGCATCATATCATATCAGCGTCTGTGGACATAATCATTATCATATTGGCCTCATTGAGCATCTTTCTTTTCGTGATATCTCTACCAGCTGCAGGTGGTGTTGCGTATATAACGTCATTCCCCTTTTCCTACCCCCTACATATATATATCGATACCATATACTAGTGTATATAACACATGTGGGTCCAGGGTAATACATGAATATAATGCAAATAAAATGCATGAATGACAAGGAAACATTCTGAACTTATCGGATGACATAATATCTTGTACCTCCGGCTAGCATTGAGAATATTAACATGTACCTTCGGCTAACATTGGGAATATCAACATGTACCTTCGACTAACATTGAGAATATCAACATCTTTCTCAGATACCTCAATAAGAATTTAGAAACATATTTAGGCATGCTTTCAACATAAGAATCAATAACATGCACACTCTTAACCACTAAGAGTAGAATAATTTATGGAACAATATTACGGTTACATTTCGTACTTAGAACATGCCAATAGAAAGAAATAATTTGCCTTAATATACCTTTGAACCGACCCTTCCACACTGACGACGAAATCCGCCTCCTTTTCAAGTTAATCTTAGATATCAAGAACTACGACTCCTTTAGAGCTTCCCATTACTTAACTTAGCTACGAAGAAATAATCTTCGACTTGCTAGGATCCGAAGAAAACCAAGATTATAATCACGAATTCGTGGAAGAAATCTTCATACTAAGCTAGAATTATTCACCACTGAAACACTTGATGGAAGAGGAATTTTAAAGGAAAGTTTGCTCTCTAGTTCGGTTTAAAATTTAGGAGAAAGTGAATTGCAAAACAAATCTGATTTTATTGATGGAAATATAATTTATCAAAGAAACAGAGGGGAAAACGTTACTGCCATGTTTGTATCAGAAGACCATTTTTTTGCTAAGTGAAAAGGTCTCACATGTTGTTGCAAAACGTTCTTGGAGCTAAAGAAAGTGAGAATCTATAAAGGAGGGCCCCTTGTGCGTAGCGTGGTAGTGGTCTAACCTTTGAAATCAATTGAGTCACCATGATTTACCTTCTTCACAGACCTGTCGGACCGGGGTGTGGGGGCTCCTGGGGTGGGAGATTCCACCTTTTGGAGCAAAGAAAGTGAGAATCTAAAGTCTTTTATGTTTTATTAACCGGGGGCCCACTCACCTCTTCAATGTATTACTACATCACAAGCTTATCCAAATGATTCCACTGCATTAATCATATTTTCCCTTTTCTTGGCATGGCCCCACGTGGCCATGTTAAGACAACACTTATCCATTTTTGTCCATTAAATTGCCTACTTGTTCCCCATTTACAATCCAACACTTAATAATTTAGCTGCATAATTAATTTCTTGATATCAATTCACTTAAATTTTAATAACTTATAAAATCTTCATATACTCAATGTCATAGTCGTGCGACATAACACTAGTCCATAACCTCTTTCGGTACACAAAATATTATTTTCAATCCCCGTCATCATACTTGTTAAGTCCAAAATTATTTCCGGACCGCATCCTTTTATATATTAAGCTCTTCATTTTTGTCCGTGAATATCTAAATATCACAAAATTTCCTCGGCCTCAGTTCTACTTGCATACGTCTAGCGATTCAACCCATGACCCGAAAGTACGGAATGTTACACTTATATGCCTAATCATCAGGCAATATTGATGCCAATGATGAGATGATAAGGGGCAATATTCAGGGCTAATGATGTAGGTATGATGATTAGGTTCAATGATTAGGTAATACGTGTGGATAATAATTATGAAGGATGAAGGGTTAATAATGGAATCAAGATTAGCTAATCATTGAACATTAAGAGCAGAAATGGCTTATGGTTCTGCATTATTTTGTCTTTGCTGGTAGCTACTGTGTCCATGATTTAGCTTAATTTTCAAAATTTTCTTATGTTTATCTTGTTCAACTTTAATTATTAATATATTAAGTATATGTAATTGAACATTAGGGTACTGGATTATATGTACACCTTTAAATTCATGACATTTGAATTGTGGGAAGTGAAATTTTAATCCTAAGTTGAGATTTTGAGCCCTGATCTTAAGAAATGAGAATTTATTATGTAAGAGTTCATTTGTGGATGGAATTGATTAATTTTATAGATTTATGATTCTTAGGTTATGGGTGAAATGATTTTTTTTTTATAAAATTTCAGTTTTTCCCTTAATGCTCGGGTTTGACTTTTCAAGTTGATTTTGGTTTCGGATTATAACTGTAGCAATATGAACGTGTACGGATTTGTTTTCTTTTGTACATCATGTATTTGATAGATTGAGAATGTTTTGAGGCTTTGCAGAAGCGAAAGGCGAAATCTTGAGGTTCATGGCGCTTTCGCTCGACATTATAGGTCTGTTAAAACTTTCTAGATCTAGACTTCATTTGAGTGATAATTTTTGCTAAGTAAAGATAGAAAATGGAAATAATAATGAGGTAAGGCATAATTGGGGGGGGGGGGCTTATATCCGTGATGTGATGAGCATTGACACAAGTAATAGTACCATGATATAGAAGTTGTATCATATTCGGGTCATTATGTTTGTGGTCAGAATGTCAAAGCTGTCACGTCCCAAATCGGAGGGCCATGACGGGCACCCGGACATTACTTATCGAGTACCATTAATCATATATTTACCATCTAACCATAATTAAGAATGAGCCACGAGGGTCGTTACAAGGTAACCTGCTGACACATAGAAATAATAAACTGGAAAGGAGCTACGTAAAATTTTACAAACAGAAGAATCCAACCCATACATATATACATATTAAGGCTGACAAGGCCATACAGGACTACTATACACATGACATCTGTCTACAAGCCTCTAAAGAGTACGTGACATCCTAAGGTCGGGATAGGGCCCCGCCATACCCATATGTATATGCAAAAATACCGTACCAAGATTAGACTACAACTCCGGGACAAGTGGAGTGCTCCGATATCAGTTGGACCATCAACCTACTAGTGCGAACCGTTACTCTGTCTACCTGAGCCTGTGGGCATGAAACACAGTGTTCCCCGTCAAAAGGGATGTCAGTACGAATAATGTACCGAGTATGTAAAGCATGCATAACCATATGAATCTACAAACTGTAAGGAAAGACATAAACGCAATATGAAGCGACAAGCTATAAATGAAATCATGAGTAACCTGAATGCCATGTGAGCCGAATAATGAAACTCAAATACAACCTGTCCGGATAGGCCTTCACTTTATAAACTATCCTCGTCTTAAAGTGAGAGGTGTATAACATATCACTACCCCTAGGTATTCTTTAAGGTGTATGTGTGGATATACAATGCAATGTAAACACCGATTTATGCATGTGTTGCGGAATGCGCAACCCGATCCATTATGTGTATATGTTGCGGAACGTGCAACCCGATCCAATATATGTATATGTATATGTATATATGTTGCGGAATGTGCAATCTGATTCAATATATGTATATGTATATATGTTGTGAAACGTGCAACCCGATCCAATATATGTATATGTATATATGTTGCGGAACGTGTAACTCGATCCAATATATGTATATGTATTTGTGTTGAGGAACGTGCAACCCGATCCAATATATGAATACGTGCAACTCGATCCAATATATGTACATGTATATATGTTGCAGAACGTGCAACCCTATATATATATATATATATATATATATATATATATATATATATATATATAAGGTCGTTATACCTTAGATTAATATTATGAATATTAATATCTTTCCCATATACCTCACTAGAAATTTAGGAACAAATTTAGACATGCTTTAACGATAGGAATGAATAACATGAACATCCTTAACTACTAAGAGTAGAATCATTTATGGGACAATATTACATTTACGTTTCTTACTTAGAACATGAAAAAATAAGGAAGAGTAGCCTTAACATACCTTTATTAGTCTTCTTAACAACCCAATCAAAGCATCTCATCTTGCACCTCAAAATTATTTGCCAAGAACCACTCTTTTTCCACCTTACCTTACTTTGAAGAAAGTCCGAATTCAATACGTGACAAAATAACAACGAGATTGAAGCGGTGCCCAAAATCCGTATGTTGTTCTTAAGAAAAATTACACTATGCTTTCTTGAAATTGCAAGTCATGATGTTTCTATAATCATTGTCACGTTGATGCCCTGCTTGATTAATCCCAACATCTTATTTTGTATAAACTTATTGAAGAGGTTGATCCCTTTGACGTGCATATGTCAATTTTTTTTAAAATTATTCCCCTTTCCTTCCTTTATTTTATATCTCTATAAAATGTAAAACTTTCACTCGTGTATATACTCTTGTTGCTAATATTAATAGATAAGTTTCATTCACAATTTCCTAGTGCCTTTGTTACGTGACTGATTTTCATCCAAATACATAAGTTGAATTTAACACTTGAACCACTATGCTGCCACATGTCCTCCACGCATGACTAGACAAAGCATGATAATCACTTTATGCCCCTAATTAAAGATCTTCATTATCTTTTTTTCCATGCATACACTATTATTCCTCGTAATGCCACCTATACCAACTAGTGCATAATCACTTAATGTTATCTTACATATTGACACATGAAAAAAAGGTGATGCCACATCACTTATTCATCATGTCACTAACTAACTCCTTTAGATCACACTCCACATTTAACTCATCACACACACAATTAATTCCTTGATCCTAATTCACTTAAATAGTAATCATTTTAGCACACTTCATATATCCATTATCATAATCATATGATATAACACTAGTCCGTAGCCTCTTTTTCCATACACAAAATATCATTTCTAGTCATCGTTGTCACACTTTTAAAATCTTAAATTATTTCGGGCCGCATCCTTTTATATAATAAGCTCTTCATTTGCGTACGTGAATATGACATAAATCCTCCAAGGCTCGAGTCTACTTGCATACGTCTAGCTGCTCAAACTATCGCCCGAAAGTACGGGGTGTTACAAAAGCATGTGGACATTAGCTGTTATATGCTATGTGTAGACCTGATTGTTGTTATACTTGACACTTTAAGAAACCTCGTACTCTTTAAATAATATGTTAATGAATTGTCGGCTATTAAGTCCCCTTGTTGTTGAAATGTTAAATCTTTTGACATATTAAGTCCAGATATAAGATGATGACTGTATTGTGTTATGTCAAGCACTTGCATATGATTGATTAGGGTTGCACGCTTGTAATATATTATATATGGTTGGCTCGGGTTGCACACCTACAATGGAGTATATATGTGGTTTGGCTTGGATTGCACACTGTAACAAGTTTATGGACTTTGCGAGTCCCCCATGGATCACGAACTTCCAAAAATTATTAAAGAGTGTGTCATGTATACACATATTTGGAGCATTTGTTGAGACATGTCATTATATTGTAATTGCATCGCATCATTATTATCTCTCGACTAAATAACTGTGTTGTTGCTCCTAATTAACTAATTGAATTAATTTATTTACTTGATTGTTTACTATTCTTATCAACTGTCAACTTAGATTAAATAAGAAATGAACAACCCTAGTACAGATGAATAAAAGATTCTCAGATAAGGTGAGATAGTAATGGTGCAGTTGATCTTTTATTAATTACGTCGTCACTACTTCTTATATTATCGGTCTATGAAATATACTGGGTATACGTGATTTCGTACTCATACTACACTTGCTGCACTATTTTGTGGTGCAGATTCGATTTCAAGCACAAGCGCATCTTGTGGAGCCTTCTGAGAGTGAACTTGGAGATTCAGAGTTGTGATGAGCTGCTTGACTGTTTCGTGCCCCAGTTCTCCCTCTATCTTTTATTTATTCTGTCATTTTAGTATCCGGATAACATATTTCTTACATTCACACTTGTATTGACATTTTAGACTTGTATGTATTTCATAGTGACTCTTGTACTTGTGACGCGGATCTTGGACAATGTTGGGTTGTCCACATTTTCGTATTTATGAGACTTCATTTTGAATATTTTCTTCCACTCTTTACTTTTCGCTTAAAGTTATTGATTTTGGATTGCTATGGTTTGATTTGGCTTGCCTAATGGAGGGAAGGTTAGGGGCCATCACAATCACCAAATTTGGGTCATGACGATATTTATTATCTCTAACAAATATATCATGTTTCTTATTATATTTTTTTAATTGAACCAGTTTATATAATTTTTGTTTGTCCGAATTACTAATGTGGAAAAGCTACTATGTAGTGACTTGATTACAAAGTTATGCAGATATGAGTATAAGACTAATTTCGTACTTGTTTCACTTCGACATTTTTTAAGGAGACTTGTTTGAACAAAAGGCCGTGAAATGTAATACTATTGCCCCCTCACTTTCATCTTTTTCAATTTATTTGTACATAACTCATTCAAAAAATATATGAATTTTTAGGGTGTGACACACCCCTTAAGAAAGTTAATTAATGTCATTAATTAAAAGATAATTTGTCAAAATTAATCTGTAGAAAATGAGATAATGTTGGGGGAAAAAATTAATATACTTTGTACTTTGTAACATATCAAGAGAGATTTATTAATTTTATCAATGTTAAATAACTAAATAAAATAATAACAGTTTAAAATAAATTATCATAGCAAAATCTATAAGAAAAGCACAAACAACTCTACCATGAAATAACTCGAGATTGAAATATGTGTAATGGAAGATATTGACAATGGCAAATATCAATCACTTTATGAAAAATCCTATGTTTGAAATGACTTTTCAAAGGGCAAATGATAATATAATCACAAACTTAGCATTGAGTGGAGAAAATTTGTGGATGATAATAATCTGAAGGAGGGGACAGACTTGAATTTGTAAGGTTGATATCCTTTAATTATTCAAATTTTGTTTTGAAAATCTTAATTTAACTTTTATTTACTTAATATATGTGTTTTTATATCAAAGAAATATAACTAATCTCTCTTTATATGCTAAAATATTTAAATTAAAAAATGAAGTGATATAAGAAATTAGTTATCTTGGATATTTTAAAATCAGCTTATTATAAAGAAACTAGAGTTACAAAAGTAAGTAGATGAAGCTCTACAACAGAGTGATCAATTCTCTTAGTTTTCTCATCTAAGGTCCCTAGTTCGAAACCTGGCGTGATTCCCTTCTTTCAATGTACACTACAGTAAGAATAAAAGAAGTACGGATGTAGACTAGCATTTGTTGTACTGTTCCACCATATTTGTCATAACCTCCGTTTAGAACCCTTATTTCTTGAGTTTAAGTCTAAGTGGGCTCATTTTAATATAAAAAGATTTATTTTTAATTATTTCTTTACTTAGATGATCACTAAATTTAAATAAATGATGTATCAAAGTAATTTAATTCTTTTGAAAAATAAAAAGTCACTAAGTTTTGCTATTTAATTAAGAAAATATAAAAAACACTTACACTTTCAATGAAATATCATATTGAAAGTCTCATTTTTTAAAAACATAACACGTTAACGATTCTTAATGACAACTCATTATTTCTTAACATAACACGGTAATGATTTAAGCCAATTTAATATTGAAGTAACTATGAACTAAAATGAATTATAAACTTATAAATAGCATATTAGCGAACATTAATGTAAAACACCGAAGATAATCATTAACGAACATTGATATAAAGGTTCATAACATAAAAACCAATGAATATAATAAACTGTTGCCAATTTGATTATGAAAACACAACACCTATATGTTGCATTCAATGTCCTATTAAATATTTAAAAATCATTTTTAACCTTGTTTAATCTCCAAAAAAATATAAAGGAATTTGGATGACACAAATGGGGTAGATGATACTATTCCAACAAATTGGTCACGCCTTTAATTTAGAAAGCAAAGCGAATTTACGCACGCGTATTAAATTAAATTTTGTCTTTTGGAGTTTATTGATTTAGCTATGATTACGTAGTTACGTTAATTGTATGAAGACCTTTTTTACAGTAATTTTTCTTGTTCTAACTTAAACAAATGATGTACCAAAATAATTTAATCCTTTTGAAAAATAAAAAGTGACTAAGTTTTGCTATTTGATTATGAAAATACAAGAAAACACTTATATTTTGAATGAAATGTCATATAACGATTCTTATACTTTGAATGCAATATCAACTCATTATTTCTTAACATAACACAATAATTAATTAAGCTACTATTAATGTTGAAGTAACTATGAACTTAAATGAGTTATAACCTTAAAAATAGCAAATTAACGAACATAAATATAAACACCTAGAAAAATCATTAACAAAATTAATATAAAAGTTCATAATATAAAAATCTATGCAAAATATGAATATCTCTAGACACACTTCTCCGATATGCCCACCACCCCATCCATTCTTGGAGTGTTCCTCTCCATATATTAGGAAATGCCCACCTCATTCACGACTTCGACCTCGAGTTTGACCTTGACCTCGACCTCGAGCAGCTACGATTTTAGTCCCTTCCCCTCCTAGAATATTGAGTATTTGAAATCTCCACGGTAAAAAATAATCTTTGGTCTAACTCAACCCCCAAAACTAGCTTGTAGGGTGAGGATTGTCCAAGTCCATATAAGGAGTTCATGTTTCCATTCCATATCCGATGTGGGACTCTTAACACTCCCCACAGGCCCAGACCTTGTTAACTGGAGCGTGGATAATATAATTTGGGGGCCCAACATCGGAAAACAAAGAATTGGAATGAGTCTGACTCTGATATCATGTAAAGAATGGATCTTGGACCTAACTCAACCCCAAAAGCTAGCTTGTAGGATGAAGATTGCCCAAGTCCATATAAGGAGTCCATGTTTTCATTCCATATCCGATGTATGACTCTTAACATCTACTAGTCCCACCACCTCCACCACCGCTCTTACGGGTAGACCCATCCATTTTTGTACCAATCTTTTTCCGTTCTAGCCTTACTACGATTCACTTTTGGCCCCCCTTTTCATCGAGCAAGCGGAAGATTGAGGATGGTAGCGATACCATCTTCATCAACATTAGAAAATGCATTACGTGCTTAACAAGTCCTTCTCCAATTCCAACAACTTAAACTTGATGTAATCCATCTTGTCCTTTACGTTCATACCAATATCAGTTAATTGCTCAACGTAAGTCACAACCTCTTTGTATTTAGTATATTCCTGATCAGTCATTTCTAGGTAATCTTCGTAGAAAACTTCTTCAAATGAGGACGACAAACATCCTTCCACCATCTTCTTAAAATGTACCTCTCATACACTTTGATTCATAGGTGGGCCATTGCTTTCATTTTGTGACAACAAATAATGCCACGGAACTCGAAGCACATGCAGTTGCAATTCAGGTAATCACCTTTAGGCCCTGTATTCAACTGTAAATACAGATTCATTTCCTTATGAAACCATCTCTAATAATGAATTTCTGGACGTCGAGCCTTGATTCATCATTAATAAAAGGAGACAAATTACAGTGCACTATTTTAACAATTTGTGCTTGAACACTTAATCTTCGTTACTTGGACTTGTGCTCAGCTTTCAACTCCTCCTCATGCTTTTCGCGAAGTGCAACCTCGTACTGTTTCACAAAAAAATTTAGTGTGCTCCTACCATTTACATATTCGTCAAAGTACACATGAATTGCCTCGCTCCTGTGCGTTGATTTCATTCCAACCCTAAAGTAATGTCCCAAGTAAACTGAAACCCAATTTTGCCTTTTTCGGTATATCTTTATCAGCCATTCATTCCTTTCCATTCCATATCTTCTTATGAAATCTGGCCATCTACCTTCAATTCCTCTTTGGTTAAGCTGTCCGGCATGATAGACATAAACTCATCCTTTGCATCATCATAAAGATCTCCAAGATCCTTGAATTTCTCAGGTATCTTTGCAAAGATATTCCATATGCATAAATGATGGATAGTGTCAAGCATGACTTGACTGATCACTGCCCTGATACTCTCATCTTTATCAGTCAATATACACATAGGTTTAACATCGCCCATGACATCAATAAATGTATCGAACAACTAATGAAATGTCTATATAGTCTCATGCGATATTAATGCACAACCGAGAAGAATCGATTGACAATGGTGGTTGACACCCACAAATGAAACAAATACTCCACGTTCGTTCATGAGATACGTAGTATCAAAACTAACCACATCATGAAAATCTTGGTAAGCTGCCTTACATTGAGGATGGATCAGATTACATTCCTCAATCGCCCAAGACCACCTAAGTTGAACAAATGGAAGAAGTCCATATCCTTCTTTTACATTTCGCAAAAGAACTTTTTGATTGACTGAGCACCAATTTCATCCATTCTCAACCTCCTAGTATTGTGAATGTGTTAATGTTGCATTTGATGTTGTGACATTTGTACCAACATATATCTTTGAGTATTAATATGTATATGTAAATATGTTGGGACAAATGTTACGCAACATTCAGACTAACATTTTTTTAGAACAGTTTTGCCTTACTTCACGTTAAAAGTAATATTTTATTTTACTGTAAGGTAAAAATGACTTAGACGTGGTGAATTGAAGCTGTGTAAAACGTGGGAGAAAGAGTCAAAGCTTGGGGAAGAAGTCGAGTAAGGAACAAGTCAAAGTTGTTGAGATTTTCACTCCTTAATCATCTACCACAAGTTGCCCATCTTTTCCTCAACTTTCACAACCGATCGATGAGCCTTTCAAGGGAACTCTCTGCAATAAATAGAGAGGCCACAACAGTGTATCGACATCCAGAATCAGATTGCAAAAATATTAAGAGAGTTCTCGAGATTTCATCTCAGAAATCTGGATCACAAGTGTTGCCTGAGTGCATCGACAACATTCTGTCCAACATTACAATTGCTGTTTAAATTTTAGATTAGTTTTGTATGGATCGATTGTAATGAGAGGTTGTCTATGTCTACTTAGATTTTTCAGGCAGAAGTCATCTGCGACTTCAACTTTTAATTCCTTTCTGTTTTATATTGTAAATCTGTAAAGAAAGAAATTTGTATTTTTGTATATAATATATATACAATACATCTGGTCATTGATCATCATAAGTTATATAATATATATAACTTATGAAAATTTTAAACCTTTGTGTTCTTTAAATTTCGCTGCATTTACTCTTTAAAGTTACTGTTTTACTAAGTGTTGTTACTGGTATCAGACGACATAATTGACGACATTCTGAAACAAAATTGGCATTCGATTTATTCCATTTTTTATTTCCATAGCATTTGACACCCCCTTCAAGTGGTATTAGAGCCGTCACTTAACACAACAAGTGCTTGGTACTATTGTCATAAGTTATGGATTCGGCAAATCCGACTATTGGTAGACTTCCTATTTTAGATGGATCAAATTATGCCTATTGGAAGATTCTCCTACATTCGCATATCAAATCAATTGATATTCGTGCATGGAGATCTATAACCAAGGGTATGTTGTTCCAATGTTGCCACCGGATGAAGAATGTGACATTATTGCTAAACCTGAATCCGAATGGACTACAAAAGAAATCAATAATGCTAGCTTTAACGAAAAGGCCTTAAATGTAATTTTTGGATGGGTATCTTAACATGTTCAAACTCATTCAAAACTGCCCCACGGCCAAGGATGCATGTGATACTTTACAAATTCATTGTGAAGGGAGCTCAAGTGTTCGACAAACAAAGCTACACATGCTCATGAGTAAACATGAACGTTCAAGGATGGAAGAAGTGAATGATATTAAATCTTATTTTAAAAAGTTGATTGACATCTCAAATGAATGTCAAGTGCTTGGTGAACCATTAACCAACACTCAACTTGTTGAAAAGGCTCACTGTTCTCTTCTTGAAAAGCTCAATTTAAAGATATGTGCTATTGAACAAGCTCACAATCTTGCCACAATGGACCTTTATACCTTGATGAACATACTCAAAACTTATGAGATGAAAATTGAGAATCAAAAGGAATTATATAAAAGTAAGAATGTGGCACTTCAAGTTTAATCCCCGGAGAGTCAAATCGAAGAAGATGATGAGAATCTTGAAGAAATTGGTGAAGGTGCAAATGTTGCCTTACTCGAAAATACAATTCGATGGAGAGAAAGTTTAACAATGAGAAATAAATCTAAATCTAAAGAGCACCAAAACCAATTCTTCAATCAAAAGCCCACTAGATTCCTTCCAAATGTACAAAAAGGAAATCAACTAAGAAGTACCAACTCAGATCGTACCAAATTTGATCCCAAATAACTCGAGTCAGTGCAACGTCATGCATGCTCAGGTTGGGGTCATTATGCTTGTGCAAACACTCTTAGAAAATTTGGTAAGAACCTATGGATTTCTCTTAGTGATGATGAAGAAGAAAATGAAGGAGATCATGAAATTAAAACACAAGCAATGTTGGCCACTATTTTCAAACAATCTCTATCGGATATTGAAGATATCATATATAATGTTGTCTCAGATTTTACGATATTTGCTCCAACATCAGCAACGACATCAACATCCTCATCAACATCCGAAAGGTATGAATTCTTTAACTATTCTAATATTAATTGCTTTAGTGGTTCTATTTCTGTTAGTGAGGCTGATTGTATCGATCAAGTTGAATGCAAAGATGATATGATTAATGATTACAAAGTATTTGTAAAGAACGGTTGCTGAAGGCCGGGTTCATCAGAACAACTAGGTATATGGAATGGTTTGCAAATATTGTGTCAGTCAAGAAAAAGAATGGAAATGTTCGGGTATGTATTGATTACATGAACATAAATCTAGACACTCTCAAAGATGAGTACGTCATGCCTATAGTCGATATGCTAGTCGATTCGGCATCCGCTAATGGTGTGTTGATGTTCATGGATAGATACTCCGGCTATAATCAGATAGTAGTAGCCGAGGAGGACATTCACAAGACTGCTTTTAGGTGTTCAGGAGCCTTGAGCATTTACGAATGAGTAAATATGCTGTTTGGTCTGAATAATGCTGGTGCCCCTTATCAGAGGTCAATGAACACCATCTTCCATGATTTGATTTGCAAGACTGTGGAGGTCTACATTGATGATGTGTTGGTGAGGTCTAAGGACTTCAAAGACCATTTAGCCAATATTGAACAAGCACTAAAAAGAATGAAGATTCATAATCTTAAAATGAATCCAGCTAAGTGCATGTTCGGAGTATCGGCTGGAAACTTCCTTGGATTCTTGGTACATAAGAAAGGTATTGAGATAGATCATAACAAAGCTCGGGCAGTAATGGAATCTGCACCATCCAGAACAAAGAAGGAGTTACAAAGCCTATTAGGGAAGATCAACTTCCTATGGAGGTTCATATCTAATTCAGCTGGCAAAATAAATGCTTTCTCACCTTTGCTTAGGCTTAAAGGGTCAGAAGAGCTAGTATGGGGCTCAGAACAGCAATAGGCATTTGACCAAATTAAAGAGGCCTTAGAAACTCCTCCTGTGTTGATGCCTCCTATGCTAGGGAAACCGTTGAAGTTGTACATCTCGGCTGCAGATTTGTCTATCGGCTGCCTGTTAGCACAGAATGTCGATGATGGAACCGAAAGGGCAGTTTACTACATTAGCCGAATGCTCAATGAGGCTGAAACTAGATATACCCCTATAGAGAAGCTTTGTTTGTCCTTATTTTATGCTTGTAAAAAACTTGAACATTATTTAATGGCACACGTGGTTCACGTTTTGTGCAAAATTGACATCGTCCTGTACTTATTGAATAGACCTATTTTGCAAGGATGACTAATGAAATGAGAAATCAAGCTCACTGCGTTTTCTCTCGAGTATAGGCCACTCAGGGTTGTCAAAGGTCAGACGTTAGCTGATTTCTTGGTAGACCACCCTTGTGTAGATGCAGAGGACCTATGCGCCACCCCTCTACTGTGTGTATAGACGTCGTCCCTTGGATGCTAACTTTTGATGGGTCAAGAACCCATAAAGGAGTCGGAGCCGGAATAACGATTACCAATCCTAGAGATAAAACATGGAGGTTCTCTTATCGGCTAGATTCTGAATTAACAAATAACCAAGCTGAATACGATGTTCTCATCATGGGACTCAAACTCCTAGTCTCTATGAAAGTGAAGTGCATCAAGATTCGTAGAGACTCTCAGCTGGTTATCAAGCAGCTGGCTGGGGAACATGATTGCAAATATCCAAATTTGTTAGCCCATTACAGAACGACTAGCAGGTTACTTAGTGGGTTCGTATCATCTACTTTAAGTTATGTTCCCATGGGCATGAATGTTGAGGCTAACGACTTAGCATAAGAAGTTTCTGGCTTTAGGAAGTCTCTACTCACTCTAGAGTATGATGATCTGCCAGCCGAAGTGCTAGCCATGGACCAGATCGACTCGTGGAAGCAAGTGTTAATCGGCTACTTAAAAGATCCTTCCACTTGTAAGGACCTTAAGGTTAAGAGAAGAGCCTTGAAGTATGTGCTCATTGATGATGATCTTTACAAAAAGAGCATAAGTGAAGTGCCATTCAAGTGCATTGATAAAGCAGAGGCCTTAAGAGTCATGGGAGAAGTTCATGAAGGAATATGTGGATCACACAGAGCCGGGCCAACGATGAAGTGGTTGATTTATCGCCATGGCTATTATTGGCCTACCATCATGACTGATTTCTTTCAATACACAAAAGGGTGTGAAGAGTGTTAGAGACATGGACCAATCTAATGGGTACCAGCCGAGTTGTTTCACCCGATCGTGAAGCCCTAGCCTTTCAGAGGATGGACTATGGACCTCATCGGCAAGATTCACCCGCAATTAGCTAAATGACATAATTTCATTATTATGGCTACCGATTACTTCACTAAATGGGTAGAGGCACAACCAATGAAGAGGGTTCATAAGACATATGTCATTTAATTTATCCAACACCACATCATACATAGATATGGTATTCCTAAGATGATTACAACCGATCAAGGGACGATGTTTACTGGTTTTAAGGTGGCAGCCTTTGCTGAAAAATTTAGGATCAAGATGATCACATCATCGCCTTATTATGCACAGGTGAATGGACAAGTCAAGGCAACTAACAAACTTATTATGGACATAATCAGTAAAAATGTGGAGGATAGACCGGCAGTATGGCATCTCACTTTGGATGAAGCTATTTGGGCAATCAGAAACTCTAAGTCTACAGCTACTGAGATAACACCTTACCGGCTAACCTATGGCCAAGATGCCGTGTTTTCCTTAGAGGTTAATGTTAAGTCATTACGGGTGGCCAAATAGAATTCCTTAAGCTTAGAAGAATATCAGCAGACCATGCTAATGGAGTTAGATCAACTAGATGAAGATCGACTGATGGCCCTAGAAAGAATCGAAGCTGGTAAATGGAAAATGGCCAAAGCATACAACAAACATGTTAAGCCTAAGAGGTTCGACGAAGGAGACTTGGTTTGGAAAACCGTGTTGCCGCTTGGAATGAAAAATTGTAAATTCGGAAAATACTCACCAAATTGGGAAGGACCCTTCATAGTAAGCCAACGGATTGCTGGCAACGCGTATCGAATAATAGACATGCATGATGAAGAGATTGACAGAAACGTAAATGACAAATACTTAAAAAAGTATTACCCTTCAATTTTTGGTATGAATGAGTAAACAACAGCAACAGACCGACTGCCTGGCCGCACAGAAGAAACTAATTCCCTTCGATTTTAGGGAATATATGAATGAATGATAGCCATAGACCGGCGACCTGGTCACAGTCACATAAAAAGGCAAAAAGTACTTCTATTCGATTTGGGGAAGAGATGAGTAAACAATATCCACAGACCGGCCTGGTCACACAAATAGACCCTTCGATTTGGAGTCAATAAAACTAGAAAGCCAAGTTGGTTGGCATTTCACTAGCTAGAGATTGCGCTACATCATCAGTTACATATGTCTCAGGATTAGCCGAATCTACGGCTGCTTGGTCGTCTTGGGTAGCCGTAGTCTCTTTATCATCCTCAGCCGCACCAATGACTACTAGCTCATCCGCTCCTACTTCTTTTGGGACTCCCCTTTTCGCATCTAACAAAGGCTCAGCCACTACAACTGATGGGGTCTCGATAAAAGCTTGAGTGTCGGCCGGTAGAGTGTCATTTGGCTGTTTTTCGTCTTCTGTCAATACCTCTTGAGTAACAGAATCAACGATGGCTTTGGATTGCAAGTCTATGAGTATATCGGCTAACAACTGAGCAACGGGATCAACTAGCAAATAACTAGTCATAACCGAAGAATAAGTTCCCTCGGATACCACTTTGAAAAAACTAGCAGGGAGTGTTAGCATTGCTTGAGCAAGTCTGTTTTTTATCGCAGTCCACTCATTCTCCAATTGGGCCAGCTGTTCAACCCCCTCTTTCTGATCTAACTCCAAAACCACATCTTGGTTACCAAATTCCCTGATCTTATTATTCAAATGAATGCCTTGCCAAAAAAAAGAAGAGCGGGAGGAATCTTGGGCCTTAAAAGTCGATTCCAAAGCGCCTAGGGCCGGAGTAATAGCCTTTATTTCCGCCTGGATCCTCTCCAAATCGTCTCACAGTTTTGACAGCTGCTCCTGCAAGTCATTCCTTCGGCTGACATTCTGCTGCCTTTCTACATTCACCTTATTGAAAGAAGTTTGAATGTGGTTCTTCTCTTATCGAAGAGACCCCAAGTATTGTTGAGCAGTGATCGCCTCATCATGGCTATCGTTGGCCATTTTGTGTAAAACAAATAAGTCATTTAGAGCCAAAACTATGTAATTATAGGCGGTTGCCAAAACTGGGGAATCCTTTGCGTGTTTTGACAATCGGAACAGAGAAGCCCTCAAAGCATGAAACTCTTCTTTGCTAGTCGGGATTCCCCTGGCAAGAGACTCATCAACTCGCTCTCAATGAATGCCAACAGGCGAAGATGGTGAAGGTGCAATATCGACTGAGCCAAAATATTGCAGAATTACATCTTCAGGGATGATTTCGGTTGTCGCTTCAGAGTCATCAATTGGGTTGGTTTCAATCGAGGTATTATCTTCAGCCGTCTCCTATACAGAAATGATAGGTTCAAAATAGAGGCAAGGGTTTGGAAACAGTGAAGGACCAAACATAAGAGAGGGGTATACATCTACAGCTGCATCAACATAAAAATCTTCAGCTGCCTTGACAGGAGAAATTTTGGCCTTAAGGACAACCAATAATGGATCCTGCGGATGCTTGGAATCATGAGCCGAAGAGGAATACCATCCAATATGAAGAGGGGCATCAAACGCTTTTTGCGGCCGTCTGCGTCTTGTTAGTTGTGGTCCCTGAAGTGCAAACAGAAAACCTGATGCGAAGGTATTTAAGACAGACAAGGGATATACCTCAATTTCTTCATCTTCCTCAGTAGAAACAGAAACTCTAGTTTTGTGGGATTCTTCCTCACTACGATCTCGGATGACAACCGCTCTGCTTCGCCTGGGTTGCTTAGGACCAGACTTCCTGGGTGACGGGGATTCGTTGTTAGAAGTGGTCTCCAGATCAACAAACGCTGGAGGGATTGAGTTACTGAAAGACACATAAGAGATGTTAGCCGAAAATTCACAAGAATAATCTGGCCGACACATATGTAGAAAGTAATTTACCTTTTCTCTTTGTTTGACGCAACCTGATGGAAGACCTTGAGGCGACAGATCTAGCCGATTTAAGGGGATCAACTTTCAAAGGGGCCTCTTTCGTCCACATTTTAGAAGTTTCTTGGGTCTTCTTTTTCTTTAACAGGACCAGCCGATTACAGTAGACATCTATAGGAGACTGGAAGAATTTCTCCTTGGTTGTGTTCCACCAATAGTCAAAAGCAACAATAGTATTTGCTCTCGGGGAAAACGACTGCCAGTCAAATAGGGCGAGCCTATCAAGATTGTGATCGACTATTTTCCTTGCCTGTTTTGAAACAAGAATGCAGATTTGGGTTGAGCAAACAATACTGCGGTGAGGCCATGGTACGTGTTGAGTGAGACCGAATTGTCTTGCCATAAAGTTTGGATGATAGGGCTCTGTGGTCAACTTATTGTTCCTAGAGGTGGGCTTCAAGCCATCCAATAGATCCCTAGCCGTAAGAATATGCCCCGTGTGAGGGCCATAGTTCTCAAGCCACCCAATATATCCCAGTTGATCAGGTGGTCTGCGTTTTTCGTTTCCCATCCCCAATATACGGTCTTGGGTAAAACATGAATGCAATGCAAATGAAAATGCATGAATGATAACACAATATTTCAATCTCAACGGGTGACATAATATCTTTATACCTTTGGCTAACATTGAGAATATCAACACCTTTTCCGTATGCCTCAATAAAGACTTAGAAACAATTTTAGACATGATTTTAGCATAAGAATCAATAACATGAATATTCTTAACTATTAGGAGTGAAATAAATTATGGAGCAATATCATGGTTATATTTCGTCACATGGAACATGCCAAAATAATGAAATAATTTGTCTTAACATACCTGTGTCGAGTCGCCTAACAACACAATTTACACAACTCATTCAGCGCCTCAACCTTAGCTTCACTTACTTCATTACAGAGTAATTCTCCGATCCGCTTGAAATGAATAACGTTAAGCTTTAGCTAATTTTTTCACTAAAGTGTTCTCTCAAAAGTTAATGTTGCAGTCCATTCCATCAATTCTCTTATACGGAAATGTCTATATGGATATACATGTACGATTTGCTGTTGCTATGTTGTTATAAAGAAAGATTGTAGCTAACTGTATGATAAAGAAAAGTTGTTGGGTTGATGAAAGAAATGGTTAATACTATGTTCTTGAAATTAAAAGTGCTGGAAAACTTTGCTACTTCAAGTAGTATCACTTAAAGTGATATGATGCCAACGGTTGGTCTTAAAGGAGAAAACACATAAGACACTCTCAATTGTATTAGACTTATGTGTCACTTTAATATCTGTACACATATTGCATGACTAATGACTTTTCCACCCAATTACTTTAAGTCCTCTAAGTGTTGCCACATAATCGTTCCACTTCTTAGTCAATTAGGAGATTTGTCTAAATGCCTACACGTAATTTGCTCACTCACTTTGTCCTCATTAATAATTAATCGATCCCACGATTAATCAATTACACACATAACTAAGTCTAGATCCCTCTTCATTTAAAGCCTAATAACTCATAAAATCTTCATATACTCAATGTCATAATTTCCTAATATGCCACTAGTCCATAACCTCTTTGTGCACGCACCAAATTTATTTTCGCTTCCCGTCATCACACTTCTTACGTCCAAAATTATTTCGGGGTTTAATCTCTTTTATATTCTAGTCTCTTTATTAACATACGTGATCACATAAAATCCTCGAGGCCCAAGTCTACTTATCGCTTAGGTGCTCAAATCATTGTTCAAAATTCTGGGATGTTACAGTAAGGTTGTCATCAGCCACTTGACGGACCCAATCGGGGGTGGCCCATCTTTCAAGGGCCGGTTGCCAATCTGTGTAATGGTATTGAGACAGACCATGCAGGGTGGAGGCTGCAGTGAAATCATCCTGAGCACGAATGGTGTTTTCCGAAGAGTATCGGCTAGCACCGGCGGGTTTAATGGAAAATGGCAGTCATCAAAATCATCAGGAATAAACTCTGGAAAATTCGGGGTGATCCATAGTTGAAGGAACCACATGGGACCAGCTAAGGTATCTAGATTTATGGATTCCCTTAACCTTGCCTGGGCATCGCCAAGAGCCATATAAAGATAAGTCCGGAAGAGAGATGCTTAGCTGACATCTTCCCCCGAAACGGCTAGCGCCGTATAAATTTCCAGCTCCTTCACGACTGCATAAGATCATGTGAAGACAAAATATCGACTGAACCAAAAGAGTAGGAAAGCATGATGCTCGGCATCGTCGACTGGAAGAGGCAATATTTGACTGTTGTTGGTCATGAAATGGACATAGCCGAAAGAAGTCTTTGAGACCTTGATGCCCAAGTCGGCAACGTCTATGTCGCTTAAGACAGGCGCTTCGGCTCCCAGTATCGGAAGGTCAAGTATCGCTGTCACGTCGAGAAGTATGTGGGTCATCATTCCCTAGGGGAAAACAAAGGCGTTGGCAGTGGTCGACCAGTAAGCGAGGAAAGCGTATATGAGATCAATGTCACAGGAGAGGTCAAACTTCGACAGCGCAATGGCGTCATAGAGACCCATGCGTCTACATTTAGCCTCTCTGGCCGACTTCACTCATTCCAACCAATAAGAGTAGTTGGTACTCTTGGCCGGACAGCGGTCGCCGGTGAACCAATCGCAGGTAATAGGAAGTTCATAGTTTACCGGGCTAAGATACTGAGAAAGAAGGAGGTCACCCTGTTCAGATGTACCGTAAGGAGCAAGAACAAGTTGTTCATTGATGAAGGCAAAGGTAGGGGTTAGGTCATCAGCAACCAAATTGGTGTTATCCGATCCTTGAGATGGAGAGGAAGATGAAGACATGGTTTTCTAATTAAGGAAATAGGGTTCTTTGGAGAAGGAAAGGAATTTGGGAACGACTGAAGATTAATTAAGAAACCTCTAGGGGTGTCTCTCCTTAAATATCTTTTTTTGGAAATGTGGCTGACACACACTGAGACTACTTTCTTTCAAACATGCGGCTAAAATGCATCTGAATTCAGTTGTGGAAGCCGAGACGCCTCTGTTGAAAGAAAGAAACTTTTCAGAGAAAAATCATCATTGCATGCATTTAGGGGAAATGTGATTGAAATGACACACGTGGCTGCCACACGGAACGACGGCTATTTTTGAATACATCAACTCAACAGCCGCACTCGAGTTAATGTAGGGGGGCAATTGTTAGCACTCAAAAAGACTTTGAAGTGTTTAGCCGAATCAAGTGACAGCCGAAGGTGGAAACTTCAAAATGAGTAGGCAACAAAATTCTAAGTCGATAACCGAACTGACTCGTAGCCGAATCTATTAGTCCTAGCCCTCGGCTAGAAAAGCTTCATCGGCTATTACGGTAGCCTGACCGAGTTATAATTCCGAGGAACGCATATTTGGACGCCTTGAAAACCAAGTCAAAGAATCTCCTAGACCCCAAAAAATGGTAACAACCATCAACAGCTAGAATGAAGTGCCATTAATCGTGCAAGAGGAAAACAAGGAGTAAAAATCGGCACCACCTCTTCATAGTTGGCTAGTTGATTTAGTGGATAATTTAATGGCTAACATAGGGGGATCACATTTTATTTTTCTTGTACTATAAATATATGATCATTTGTACAGAATAAGAAAAACATTAATCAATCAAACAACTGATTTTACATATCTTCATTTTATCTTTATCGCCTTTACTGCACTCTAGCTGTATTTATGTTTCTTACCATTTAGTTTACTCAATCACCGTCCTAACGCTTTCTGGAGTAGTTGAGGAACTTATTGCTGGAAGTTAGAGTTCTGCTTCCAGCGGAAATCGCCTAGTTAAGGAATCAATTTGTCATCCGATTTCGTCAGCCGATAGACGACATACATTTTGGACGGGAACATAAAGTCAATAGTTGCACACCTTGAATGCAGTCCAAAGGCAGATGTTTCGCTATGAATGTTCAAGATTTAATATATAGACGAAAGGGTGTTCAATTGATCACCCTTCAGTGTATATGGTTACACCACTGCTTGAATGCAAAATAATGTAGTTCTTTCAACGCAGAATGTACACTTAGCCCTCCTGTGAAATCCGAATGTCACGGACACAAATTCTTTTCATTCAGTTTATTAATCGACTTTTTCTGCTTAGAAGGATGCCCAATGTTCATCAAGAATGCATGAGGAGATAAGTCTTAAACATTAAGGTCAAATTTTCTCTTTCTTCAAATTTGAGTCGTTTTTCAAATCTATCCTTTAACGAAGTCCAGAAAACATAATAGTTCTTAGCTCAACTTTTAGATTTCGTTGCTAAGAAGAGTGGTTGTTCGCTCACTTTCAATATACGAGGGAAGAAGTTTAATGAAACTAAACACTAATGTTAAAGGTTTTGTTAGAGATAATTTATGCAACTAATTTTGTAATCTACTTATTAAAAAAGAAAAGGAATTCATTCATTCCTAAAATATCTGGATTCACTCACCAAATGAAAACAACAAGATCCAATTTCTTGGAAAATAAATTACCACACAATTAACTTAATAAAGGTTACAAATGAATAAAAGTCACAATTATAGTTGAAAATAACCAAATTCGAGAAATACTTGATTTTATCAGCTTCAGTATGTTGCTTAGTTCACCTTCCTGCAATCGACACGAATCTGGCCTTGATTCCCAGTCAATGGCTTGATATTACCCATCTTAATCATAGATTCAGCAAAATCTTTGGAGAAAATCCTTAAGTTTGTACTATAGGTTTTAACAAGTTCATCAGTTTCTCCTCCACTAAATAGTGCTTGATCAGAGTGCAGAAGCCCTTTCTTGGACACCAAGTTACTGAAATATTTTGAGTCGAAAAGAGCAGGTGTAGGATCAAGGGAAGCAAGATTGGTATCACTTCCACTACGTGGACAATTTGCTTGGCGTTGGCTTGCAAAGGTGGAGTCAATGTTAATGTCATTGTAGATGCGATTCCTGAACGTTGAACACTGAGCAAACCCTAGTGTGTGGCCACCAGAGAGCGCGACGAGGTCTTCCTCATCCAATCCTTGCTTCTTGAAGTTGTCGATAAGTGCAGGTAAGTCCATGAACGGAGTTGGAATGTCATTGTTGGCTGTGGTTCTACTTGCTGTAGTAGAGTCCCTTCTTCCTAGTGGCACTTCCCATGTTGGTCCATGTAGCTGTTCATGTAAAATGTGTCAGTTTAATTATAGATTAAATTAAAGATTCATAGCATTGGCACTTGGCAGCATACAAATTTAGCTGGAGGAAATCTACTATTTATTTAATTGACTCTAGATTGACTATATACCAATTCTTTATTTCATGTTGAGCTTAAAATATCTAATTAATCTACATTTTAATTTGGCTATTCGAGAATAATTATCTCTTGTAACTCGACCAGTTTATAAATACTAGTTAACATTTTTTACTAATTAATCTGGACAATTAAACATTACTATGCATGGTTAGGAAAAATTGACAAGAGAAAAATAAAATTTATAGGATAGAAGAGAATAATACACACCGCAACTACGGAGTCACGAGCTGCAATTGCCAAGATATCCGCACAAGATACAACTGGACGTTCACAAACTTTATCAACCTCGAACTTGATTTTATCAATCACCTCAAATCCTCTAGCAGAATTGTTATTAGCACGAGCAGTCTTTTCACTGTCAATAGTAGCCGTTTGGTCAAGAAGAATCGAAGCGTCACAACCCTAGATAGACAATACAAGCATTAGTAACGATATCTCAAATCAACCAAAACCAATGACTAGCACTAGATCTCTGTTAAAACTATAAAGTTTGAGGTTATTCCATTCCTAACATCACCAAGATGTTAGGTTAAATACTAAAATGTTTTCACAAATAAATTTAAGTGGGAGAAAAAAGAATCTCACGTTAACGAAACAATCATGAAAATGTAGACGTAGCAAAGAGGCGCCCATTCGCCTCTCTTGCCGGACTGCATCCTCAACAACCCGTTTAATGGTTGCTAAAGCTTCGGGACAAACATCATTGTAGAAATCATTGGACAAATCCGAAAATGCCATTCGTGCTAGAGAAAGCATAACTAACACATGAAGAAAGAGGAAGCTACTTGAAGCCATAATGTTTGATAATTTCTGTAGTCTATGAAGTTCTACACTTCTATGGGATGCTTCTAATTTTGTGTGATGATGAGAGTAAAATGAGGCTATATTTATAGGCAAGAACAATTTTGACTATTGTAACACGACAATGATTCTAGCTAGGTTTAGCAACTCTCACAAGAATGAGCCACTCTTTGACAATTTCTAACAAGACAATTTTTAATTTTCTGGTCGGTTGTATCATACATGCACGAAATTTTCAGACTTTGTAACTGGTCATCAATTATTGCAAATTTGAATAGGTCAACGGTGACTCCATTACTAATAATTAAAAACTTATCGGTTTTGACTTGGCTAATAAACTGTACGAAGTAATTTCTCTCTTTGTATACTGATGGCACATCATTTGTTTTTCTCTGAGAATGGGTGTAACTATCAATTGTAATTTGTTTTTGGTATTAAGTCTATCACCTTAAAAATCAAAATAACCCCGATTTCATTTTTACTTTTATTTACTTTAAAACAAGGTAAATTGTAAAAAAATGTTTGTATTAAATACCGCATATCCCATTTTTAATGCATGAACCAGACATTTGTCAGAGAAACATATTACATTGAATAATAATCAAACTGACTATTAATCTGGTATCTTACAGTCCTTGCATTATAATCTCTACATAATTTTGTCCACGCACTAAATGACCTCTAAGTTGATGAAAAAAATGAGCTAAATAAAGCTGATGATAGAGATAGAAAATTTAAAGAATAAGAACCATTTTTCTTGAGGATATAGTTATGGCCAAAAGATTTACTTCATAAGAATGGTTAATGATATTATGTTGGCCCATTAAGAGTTACTTTAAGTATGTTTGCACATTAATAATAATAATATTATAACCAACTACTACCAACTCCAAATTAATTTGGAGAAAGAGTCAACTTATCTAACACAAGAAAAAGAATTAGTAAAAACAAAATATAGAAAGAAGAATAACAATTCAACGTGGACTATATCTAGAAAAACTTTCTTAGAGTGTCCATATAAAAATATCAACGTTAACAACATGCAAATAAACTAGTTATATTGAGGGTAACCTTTGGCTAAAATTGAGGAAAGGTCTTCATTAGTTCTTTAAAGAATAGAGTGGATACTTGCCACTGGTCTAATTTATTGGCGCATTCATTAATTATTACTTATAAGGTACGCTAAATCAATATTAATCAATTAATGGCCCATGGGCATAACGCGTCTCACCCAAATATCTATTAAACAAAAAATTGATGAAGAGAAGATATGCGTGACGAGTAGATCAACAACTATGTTGAATAATACGTTTTATATCTTTTTTAAATTGTGAAGGTATACTAATTTTGGAGAATGAAATTGATGAAATCTGTATTAATTGAACTTGTTAGAATGTAGCAACATTATCTCCGCAACAAATGAAATTTTTTAATCTTTAGGCAAAATTATAGTTTCATTAGTAATAGTTGTTGAAATTAAGGAGAATACAATCTAGCTTCCTTAGAGTTGGTCTTAGGCTATGATTCAGATGCTACTTCTATGATATTGAAGGACAAAGTCCAAGATATTTTGGATTGAAGGGAGCTTTATTTTTTTTTTCCTGGCAGTGAGGCTCAAATTAGTCAAATAGTTGAGACTAGGGGTGGCCAGTGGGCCGGGGCGGGGTGGGTCCCCGCGGGACGGGATCCGGCGGGAAGGGGGCGGGTCCCGGCGGTACGGGATCCGGCGGGAGGGGGAAGGGTCGGGATTAGCGGTACAGGGCAGATGTCCCGTCCCGTCCCATATCCCACCGGAAAAGGGGACCGGTGTTGGGGGACGGGGTGGGGCGGGGTCGGGATCAGGTTTTCGGTTTTTTTGGCAATTAATTTTAAAAAATAATATATATAAACACTTCAATAATTGAACAAGATAGTGTAATAAAAATATCTCAATGCTGTTTTTGTGGCTCTTATATTATTTAATAGAAAATGAATTTTTTGTAATACAATTTCAAAATTGCACCTTTGTGGTGTTGTTCAAAAGTTGTAAATCACATAATAAAATTTCAATTAAAAAAATTACATAGTTAACCATACTTTTTCTAATTTCCTCACAATGTCTTGAGGATCTTCGGTTGGAATTGGAAGTTGTTGGTCAAATTGTTTGACATCGCTTCCTGTTCCCTCGGACAAGATTTTGTTGTAGTTGTAGTCTTCTTCTTCGTTGATCTCCGGTTGACCCCACCTTCTACGCTCCGCTCGAATCCAATTTCGAAATAAAACTACAATCTCCAATGTGTCTTCCGCCAATGAATGTATGTGCTCTCCTATTTGAAATCTTCCCGCAGGATAAGCGCTTTCAGACGCTGTTGATGATGCTTGAATGTTCAACACATCTCGGGCCATCTTTGCTAGTGTCGGAAATGTCTTCTCATTGTCCCTCCAGTATTTCAGCAAGTCTTCATGTCCTTCATCATTGACAATTAATTCGTATGGTACAACACCCTGCAAAATATAAACATCAAATTCGCTAACTTGTGAAGAAGTTGAACCACTAAATATTTTATTTCTAAGGCCTTGAATACTAGCAGTAGAAATCACATGTTTTTTATAAGATTGCAACAAAGTAGTAGAAGATGGTACAGAAGTCGGTTGATTATTTGCATTTTGTTGTTGGTAATACATATATACTTTTTTACATTCTGTTATGTTTGCTAGACGTAACTTCTTCTTTAGTTGGTTTGTGAGTTGGTTCTTCAGTTGAGTCTGTTGGAAGTACTTCTATATAATCATAAATCGTTTCTACAAGTGTTTTACAACCGTCTACTTTAATAGTCTGATTTAATTCAACACAAATAATATAAATAGTGGGAATAAGAAAAAAATATTTTTTAAATTTTTTAAACATTTTTTCGATAGATGCCTTATAAGTTTGTTTTTCCATATATTCATTAAGCAACAAAAATATTAGAGCTATACAAAATAACATAGTTGAAATAGTAGGATAATAAATACCGGAAAACTCTTTAGTAGCTTGAAAAATTTTCTCTAAAAATCCATTAAGTTCTAAAAATTTTCCCAATCATTATCTACAAGCATATCCCTTAGATTTTTATTATGGACATTAAATAATAAAGTTATATGTTTTCTATAATCGTAAGCAACAAGTAGTTGTTCATATAGAGAATTCCACATAGTCGCTACTTCTTCAAAAAAATTTCTATAAGGTAATCCACAATCGTGACAAGTTTTTTATACTCTTTGCGGCTTTGTATTTTTTTACCTTTAAAAATAAAATTTATAGCAAATTATATTTTATCAATAATGTTTTCAAAAAGTTTTAGGTCATCTTTACAACTAAGTTATAAATATGACACGCACATCTTATATGAAAATGATCAGGAAAATGATCAGCAAAATATGGAGTTAATCAAACTTTTTAAAGTTTTATAGCATAATCATTAGAAGTAGCATTATCTAATGTAATATTCATAATTTTATCAATTATTTCATAATAATCACAAATTTCATTAATATTTTGTGTAATAAAACTTCTAGTGTGCCTATCATCAATATATCTATATGCTAAAATATATTTTTGCATAGACCAATTATGATATATCCAATGACATGTTACCGTTAAATAATCATTACCGTTAGTACTACGGCCTATGTCAGAAGTGATAGCCACTTTACCATTAAAATGATACAATGCATAACGTAAATATTGTTGATATTCACTTGCAAATTTAAAAACATCTCTTCTAACAATTGATCTAGGAAAACCATTAAAAGCGGGATTATATGTTTCTCGAATGTAATGAATAAAAGCAGGAGATGAAGGAAATGAAAAAGGCAAATCCTCCACCGCAACTAATTTGGCTCATATCTTTGTTTTTATCATATTTAGGACCAAAAATCCCCTCATCGTCGGGTTAATTTGACCATGTACTTGGCCGGGGACACTATGTGAACTTTGTTCCGACTCAGCTGGCACACCATATTTTTTAGCCTGGTATTGATTCCACCTAGTTGTGTGCTCTCCTTGTACATGTCTCAATAAAGCTCTCGTCCCACCTTGACCTTTTCTGGTTTTAAATTTATAAACATTTTTACAAATTTTACATCTAACTGCTTGATTTTCTTGGTCCCTATTAAAAAATCTCATGCATCTGATTTTAATTTTTGTGTGTGGGGCCTCGACTCATACTAGGGGGAATGTGAGGCATTCCAGTTTCAATTTGATCCTGAGACTTAGTCTGAGGTTGAGGTTGAGGTGCACTAGTGGGTGTGTCATCTACATTATCGTCAAAATTAATGTCTAGTTCAAATGCAAAATATACCTCATCATCTAAAGGTATATCATTTAAAAAAGAAATTTCAACTATATGAGTGAAATCAATCAAATCATCGGGACTAGGAAAAGAATTACTAGAAGCAGCACCCTTACCCTTAATCATACGTCCAAAGCGTTCCATTATAATTATGCAAATAAATAATTAAAGTAAATGAAATTAAGTGCGATAATTAAAATTAAGTAACAATAATAATTTAAAGAAGGAACGAAGGTACCAAACGCCGACGTAATGTTGACGTGTAATCGAGGTTGAAAATTGAAACTTTGCTCGATGGATGATCCTCAAGCTAGTTGCCAACTTCATTCTCAATTTTTGAACTTTGATAAAAATGAGCAAAAAAATATAATATTTAGTAGGCAATGTAGAGGGATAAATTGAGAGATTAGAGAGATGGTAGGAAGATTTGTGAGAAAAATGAGGTATTCATAGTTGAGAAATAGGATTAAAGTGTAAATATATTAACTTGGGGTTAAAAACAAATATTAAGGGGTAGGGGGGTTTATGGGGTGGGGGGCAAAAATGACCGTTATAGCCGTTGTTGCAATGTTTATTTTTGTAAAGAGGGGGGGGGGGGCTGGCGGGGCGGGACGGGGTCGGATCGGGATCGGGATCGGGACGAGCCCAGGTCCCATCCCAAGTTTGAACCCCGACACCGATTTTTTTTTTGGATCGGGGCAGGGCGGGTATCGGGGTGAGCTGGGTTGGGATCGGGCCAACCCGGCCCACTGGACAACCCTAGTTGAGACTAGTATTAAGGATAGAACCAACACCAACAAGAAAAAAGAAAAAAAAAAGAAGCTTCCCATAAAGAAATCCAAAGTGTTTCTCAAGCCCAATTTTGTTCAACAGGTTGGTAATATAGAAATAGAAAAATCTTCACTAAACATTCTCCTAAGGACAACATCATGAAGATAATACTATTGATCCCATAAATCCAAACAATCATAAGGATGATTTTACTTCTAGTTTTCCCATTAATCCAGGTGATGACAATGAG
The DNA here is from genome assembly GCA_029783415.1 of Anisodus acutangulus. Classification (NCBI taxonomy): domain Eukaryota; kingdom Viridiplantae; phylum Streptophyta; class Magnoliopsida; order Solanales; family Solanaceae; genus Anisodus; species Anisodus acutangulus. The sequence goes on from CM056507.1 coordinate 10,742,539, forward strand.
AAGGATCTGGATGAAGGTGGCAGAGAAGAAGTGGATCAAAATGTATTACCTCAACAGAATAACAGGCAGGACAATGACTCAATCAACATCAACAAAGGAGATGCACACAGTTCTTGTAATGAAAAACAACAGGATGCCGTCAATAAAGAGGGTAGTACCAATCGGAATGTGGAATCACAAACACATGTGAACAATACTATGGAGAAGTCTGATAGTCTTCCTTCTGCAATCAAGAATATGCCAGGTTTGGATATCTTTGTAGATATGAATGGAGCTATGACACAGACACAAGAAACCAACAACAAAAGTATAAAAGACACTAACTTCTAAATTGAGGTCACATCCCCAAATAGAGTGGTGGTGGTCATACCTGAAGAGCAGCTACAACAGCAACAAAATATGAAAGATACTTCTGCATTTTCTCCTGTTGTCAACAAAAAAAGCAGGAACAAGAGGGGAGGTAAGAAAAAGAAAGAAGACAATTTCAATGCTGTTAAAGCAAAGGAAACAAAAAAGAATGCTGTTTAATTTCCATTATTAATACAATCTTCTAGAACATTAGTGGAGTAAGGACCAAGAAAGCCAATCACAGGCTTAAGAATCTTATAAAAATTCATAAAGTTGATTTTATTGCTATTCTAGAACCTTTTTTGAATATGAGCAAAATTGAGAAATACATAAAGTACTTTGGTTTTCAACACAGTCTATCCAACTTGAATGGCCAAATCTGGCTGTTTTGGGTTGGAAATTATAACACTTCTGTCATCTACAACACTGATCAACAGATCACCATGAATATGCACAACCCCAACACTAGTAAGAATATCTTCATCACTGCAGTGTATGCTAAATGCATTGCAAGGGAAAGAAAAGTTCTCTGGGAGGATTTGGGAAGAGTTCACCATCTCATTCAGGGGCCATGGTGTATTAGTGGTGACTTTAATGTCATCCTATACCTGATGAGAAAATTGGAGGAAGACCTCATAGAATGAATATGAGTTTTGATTTTAGCAGCTGTATGGATGCTTGTGAGGTTTCAGACTTGGGTTTCATTGGTCCCCAATTCATTTGGTGATAGGACACCAAGGAAGAGAATTTGGAAGAGACTTGACAGAGTTTTCATCAATGATGAATGGGCAAACTTATTTCAAACTAATACTATCAAACACCTCCCTAGAGTTGGTTCTGATCATAGGCCTCTCTTGTTTAAGTGTTATGACAGTTCGCAGAGTAGTGTTAAATACTTTAAATTCTTGGATTACTGGATTTCAACATTCTTTTATGCAACTGGTGAAGGATAGTTGGAAAACCAACATCACATGAAATGCTCAATAGATACTACAGCCAAAAACTAAAGCTTCTTAGAAAGAAACTCAGCCACTGGTCTAGAAATGTGGTGGGCAATGTTTATGATCATGTGAATGAATGGGAGGTCAAAATGCATAACTTGGAAGAGGTTGATTTACTAAATAACAGTGAAATGAGAAGGGAAGATCTCAATAAAGGACAAGCAGAATATATTAGATGGATTAACCTTCAATATAATATCTTGAAAATGAAGGCTCAAACAAGATGGTTTGAAGAGGGAGATTCCAACACTAAGTACTTCTACAGTGTCATCAGATAAAGGAGGAACAAGATTCAAATTCACAGAATAAAAAATCACAGAAACAGATGGGTCCAAGGAAATGACAAGATTGCAAAAGCTGCAATCCATCACTTTGAAAAACTCTTTAACACTCCTCATGAGTTTAATGATTTTAACATATTGAATTATATTAACCCTTGTATTACATATGAAGACAACAACAAACTTATTGCAATTCCTAATATTGATGAGGTTAAGGATGCAATTCTCAGTATGAATGCCTCCAGTGCAGCAGGGACTGATGGCTACTCGGGTATGTTCTTTCACAAATGCTGGGATATTATTCAAGATGATATCAAGAACTTTGTTCAGGAATTCTTTAGAGGGAGGAAACTCACTAAGTTTTATTATCACACTTGTTTGATTTTGATTCCAAAAGTGGACTCCCTCTAATTTCTCTGAACTTACACCTATTAGCTTGAGTAATTTCACATGAAAAATCATTTTCAATATTATCTCTAATAGGCTTAACCCCCTATTGGGAAGATTACTTTTCTGAAAATCAAAGTGGTTTTATTAAAGGTAGACTAATTACTGAAAATGTTTTACTTGCTCAAGAAATTGCTCAAAGCATTAAGCAATACAACAAAGGTGGAAATTTGATTATGAAGCTTGACATGACCAAGGACTACGATAAAATGTCTTGGAAATTTTTAATGAGTGTTATAAAAAAGTTTGGGTTTTCTGATATCTCGCTTGATATGATCGGGAGAATTATTGACAATATTTGGTATTCCATTCTCATTAATGGCAACATAGTTGGTTTCTATAGTTCTTCTCATGGTCTAAACAAGGTGACCCTCTCTCCCCCTCTTTATTCATTATTGGTGCTGAACTATTGTCTAGAATGCTGAACTGTCTCAACTCTAATGAAAACTTCATCCTGAAAGTGGGGTCAAATGCTACGGAAAGTAAAAACAAGAGATGAAATAAATCGAATGCCAATTTTGTTTCCGAATGTCGGCGATAATGTTGTCTGACACAAGTGACAACACTTCGATAAAACAGAAAACCTTTAAGAGTAAAATGCAGCAGAAAAATTAAAGAACACAAAGGTTTATATTTTCATAAGTTATATTGATATAACTCATGATGGTCAATGACCAGAAGTATTGTACATATTTCATAGACAAATGTACAAATTCCTTTCTTTACAATTTTACAAGATAAAATGGAAAGGAATTAAAAGTTTGAAGTCGCAGATGACTTCTGCCTGAAAAATCTAACTAATTAGACATAGACAACCTCCCATTACAATCGCTCCATACAAAACTAATCTAGAATCTAAACATCAATTGTAATGTTGGATAGAATGTCATCAACACACTCATGTAACACTTGTGATGCAGATTTCTGAGTTGAAATCCTGAGAGCTCTCTTGATATTTTTGCAATCTAATTCTGGATGATTGATTCACTGTTGTGGCCTCTCTATTTATAGTGGAGAGTTTTCCTTGAAAGGCTCATCGATCTGTTGAGGAGGTTGAGGTAAAGGTGGGATCTGGTATGTTTGTTGGAGAATATCATAGAGTCGGAATCTCTACAACTTTGAGAGAAGGGAGCCAATTGTGAATAGCAATTTTGTGGAGGGTGGAGAATAGGGCAGTTAGTTTTGAGGCTGGGCATCTAGGGATTCATTTTTTCATTATACCTCTAGTGAGGTATTCAATCATTGTATCCCTATTTTCTGTTACTCTTTCTATTTCTCTCACTCTCTCTTCAGTATCAATACATTGATTTATAATTGAGGGTGTAAATTTGTAAATCTTGTTATAGAGATATACCTTCCCAAATTTCTTCGAGGAGGTATCCTTTATAGCAGAGTTTAAGTTGGCATAAAACAACCCTATTATCTCATCAATATATGGTTCTTTTTCAATAACAGAGCCAAGAAGCTGTCTGTCTATTAAAAATTCCACCAGACCATGTTCAACAAAGGAAGAAATATCTAGCTCTCTCTCACACCTAATTACTCTATTCTTATAATAATCCCACTTATCATGTTAAGCTTTAGAAAAGAATTTATCGTAGAAAGCTAATACCTCAATGTCTGAATCAGACATGTCTAAAATGATGGATTCGGTACTATTGGAGGATGCTGTGGTGTGTGTCTCTTCAGATGTTGGCAGGAATGTTGCTTGAGATGTTGTGGCAACATTCGAAGCAACACTTGTCCTTGTAGTCCTGGAATTTGTGAGATGAAAATTCCATCTTCACTTTGCTTAATCTGCAAACCTAAGAAAAAAATTAGTTCTCCAATCATGCTCATTTCAAATGTTGATGACACAGATTCAACAAATGACTTAGATAAGACTGTGAGGTCGAACCAAAGACTATGCCATCTATGTAGATTTGAGCAATAATAATATCTACACCGTGACGTTTAATGAATAAAGTACGATCAGCTTCACCACGGTTAAAATAAAATTCAAGAAGGAAGTTAGTTAGACGTCCATGCCATGCATGATGGGCTTGTTTCAACCCATACAGAGCTTTCTTGAGCTTGTACACATAGTGTGGAAGGTAAGGATATTCAAATTATTTTGGTTTTTTGACATAGACTTCCTTATCTAAGTAACTATTTAAGAATGCACCTTTTACATCCATTTGGTGTAAAGTAAGTTTTAGAAAATAGGCAATAGCAAGTAAAAGTCAAATTGACTTAATTCTAGCCACATGTGCGAATGTTTTGTCATAATCGATTCCTTCAACCTGAGTATAACCTTGTGCAACTAGACGAGCTTTGTTTCTAAAAACTGTTCCCGATTCATCTTATTTATTTTTAAAAATCCACTTAGTTCAATTACATTTGTATTATATGGATGTGGAACTAAGTCCCAGACTTCATTTCGAGAGAATTGTTCAAGCTCTTCTTGCATTGCTTGAATCCAAAAATCATCTTTGAGTGCTTCTAAAACATTTTTTGGTTCTAAAGTAGCTATAAAACAAGAAAGACTAACCTTTTGATATATGGTAGACATACACACATACCTTACCATTTCACTGTAGTTCAGTGGTTTTTTCCCTCTTGTTCTAATTCCTTCAAAAACTCCCCCTATCACTTAGCCTGATGAATGATTCTTTTTAATCCTTGATGAGGGGTCCCTTCGAACTTGATCTATAAATTCAACATTTGACTCCTCATTCACGGCCTTTGTGGTCTCTATTTCAGGTTCAGATGTTGCTTCGGGTGTGGCAATATTTGGGGCAACATCTGATTCTTCAGCAGTCTGTACATTTTCCACTGAAACTATAGTGTTCTTTTTAGTTCTATTTCCTGTAAGATTAGAAAAGTCATCAAAAATAATATTTACAGACTCTTGTACAATTTTGGTCCTCAGATTGTTTACTCGATAAGCATGACTATTTTGAGAATAGCTAACAAAAATTCCTTTGTCACTTTTAGAGTCAAATTTTGCCAAATGATCTCTATCATTTAAAATGTAACAAATACACCAAAAGACATGAAAGTAATGCAAGTTAGGTTTCTTTCCATTTATAAGCTCATAGGGAGTCATCTTTGTTCCTGGACTTAAGTAGACTCTATTAGAGATGTGACAAGCAGTATTTAAGGCTTCAACCCAAAAATATTTTGACAATATTTTAGAACTAAGCATAACTTTAGCCATTTTTTGCAGTGTTCAATTCTTCCTTTCTTCTACCCCATTCTGTTGAGGAGTTTTGAGAGCGGAAAACTCATGGAAAATTCTTTTTTTCTCACAAAATTTTGTGAAAGAGATGTTTTCAAATTCTTTTCAATAGTCGGATCTAATCCGAAAAATAGGAGAATAGAACAAGTTCCTAATTCAAGAGTGCAAAATTTTAAACATGTCAATTTTTTGATTTTTCTTTCAAAATATATATCCATGAATATATAGAAAAATCATCTACTATCACATAGGAATACCTCATGCCTCTTAGACTGTCTACTTCAATTGGACCCATTAGATCCATATGTAGTAATTGAAAATAGTGAGACGTACCTGAATGTTGTCTGTTGTGTTGGACAATATTATGAGAGACATGCGTTTGCTTACCTTTCAGACAATCTTCACAGACAGTTTTACCTTTATGGCTAAAATTGGGTAATCCTCTAACCACTTCATATGAGACCAATTTTTCTAGGTAGTTGACATACCCCAACTTTTGATGCCACAGTGTTGTGTCATTGATCTTGGCATTATTGCATGTTTCTTGCCTTACAACAAGATAGCAATTATCACCTGTTCTAGTACATGTCATGACACATTCATTAGCTTCATTCGTAACTTCACAGGCATTCTTATTGAGCTTTACCTCAAGATTGTCAACACACAGTTGACTAATACTAATCAAATTAGTCATTAAGCCCTCAACGAGTAAGACATTTCTGAAGGCTGGAAATCCAGGAACATCTAAGATCCCTTTTCCAATTATTTTGCTTTTACTGCCACCTCCGTAAGTCACATTTCCTCCATTGAATGACTTACAGTTCTTTAGAAATCCTTTTGTACCTGTCATGTGGCGGGAACATTCACTATCAAGGTACCAAGAACCTGAAATGTTAGTTCTTAATGCGGTTATACAGACATTACAAGATAAATTCATTTTAGGAACCCAAACTCTCTTGAGACATTTTTTACCTTTCGGCTCAGAAATGTTGCTCCAATTGTTATCCGAAATATTGGACAACAATGTAGGCAACATTTTGCTCACAGAATTTTGAAGTTTGAAACAATATGATTTTAGGTGTCCAGGGGATACAAATTTCATATTCTTTGACATATATGAGAACCTATTCTTTATTACTTTTACAAAGCGTATTTTCTCATTTTTATCAAAGAGGTTACATCATATGGTTTTAAGAGAGTTTTCGTACCCAATACCTACATGTGAAGGATTACTAAAGTTGAGTATCTCATTCAGTTTCGAAGTCCCTGTGTTGAGCTTGCAGAAGGTTGCTTCTGCTAAATCCAATTTTGTATGAACCTTACCAAGTTCAGTATCTTTTTTGGTAAGTGCAACCTCTAGTCGGGTTATTGTGCCTTTTAAATCTACATTCTCACGAGTTAAAGATTTTACCTTTGTGTCAAGTTGCTTGGATTCTATGATTAAAGCTTTACAAATACTTTCTAATTTATTAATCATATCATCTTTGCATTCAACTTGATTTATACAATCAGTCTCACTAACAGAAATAGAACCACTAAAGCCTTAACATCAGAATAGTTAAAGAATTCATACCTTCCGGATGTCGCTGAGGATGCTGATGTTGTAGCAAATGTCGTGACATATGAGACAACATTATAGATGACATCTTCATTATCCGACAGAGACTGTTCGTAGATAGTGGCCAGCATTGCTTGAGTTTCAATTTCACGATCTCCTTCCTCTTCTTCTTCATCATCATTCATCACTAAGAGAAACCCATAGGTTCTTACCAAATTTTTAAGAGTGTTTGCACATTCGTTGGCATAATGACCCCAACCCGAGCATGCATGACATTGCACGAACTCGAGTTGTTTGGGATCAAATTTGGTACGATCTAAGTTGGTTCTCCTTAGTTGATTTCCTTTTTGTACATTTGGAAGGAATCTAGTGGGCTTTTGATTGAAGACTTGGTTTTGGTGCTTTTGAGATTTAGATTGATTTCTATCATTGTTGAACTTTCTCACCGTCGAATTATATTTTCGAGTAAGGCAACATTTGCACCTTCACCAATTTCTTCAAGATTTTCATCCTCTTTTTCGATTTGGTTCTCCGAGGAGTGAACTTGAAGTGCCACATTCTTGCTTTTATATAGTTCCCTTTGATTTTCAATGTTCATCTCATAGGTTTTGAGAATGCTCATTAAGGTATGAAGGTCAATTGTGGCAAGATTGTAAGCTTCTTCAATGACACAAATCTTTAAATTGAATTTTTCAGGAAGAGAACGGAGAGCCTTTTCAACAAGTTGAGTGTTTGTTAAAGGTTCACCTAGCACTTGACATTAATTTGAGATGTTAATCAACTTTTCAAAATAATATTTAATATCATCCGTTTCTTCCATCCTTAAACGTTCATACTTACTCATGAGCATGTGTAACTTTGTTCAACGAACACTTAAGCTACATTCACAATGAATTTGTAAAGTATCCCAAATGTCCTTAGCCGTGGAGCAGTTCTGAATGAGTTTGAACATGTAGAGATCGACCCATCCAAAAATTGCATTTAAGGCCTTTTCGTTAAAGCTAGCATTATTGGTTTCTTCCGCTGTCCATTCGGATTCAGTTTTAACAAGAATGTCACTTTCCTCATCCGGTAGCAACATTGGAACAACATACCCATTGGTTATAGATCTCTATGCCCTCACATCAATTGATTTGATATGAGAACGTAGGTGAATCTTCCAATAGGCATAGTTTGAACCATCTAAAATAGGAAGTCTACCAATAGTCGGATTTGTCGGATCCATAACTTATGATAACAGGACCAAACACTTATTGTGTCAAGCGTTGACTCTGATACCACTTGAAAGGGGTGTCAAACGCTATGGAAAGTAAAAAAAAAAATCGAATGTCAATTCTGTTTTCAAATGTCAGCGATAATGTCGCCTGACACAAGTGACAACACTTCGATAAAACAGAAAACCTTTAAGAGTAAAATGTAGCGAAAAAATTAAAGAACACAAAGGTTTATATTTTCATAAGTTATATTGATATAACTCATGATGGTAAATGACCAGAAGTATGGTATATATTTCATATACAAATGTACAAATTCTTTTCTTTACAATTTTACAAGATAAAATGGAAATGAATTAAAAGTTGAAGTCGCAGATGACTTCTGCCTAAAAAATCTAACTAATTAGACATAGACAACCTCTCATTACAATAACTCCATATAAAACTAATCTAGAATCTAAACATCAATTGTAATGTTGGACAGAATGTCGTCAACACACTTAGACAACACTTGTGATCCAGATTTCTGAGTTGAAATCCTGAGAGCTCTCTTGATATTTTTGCAATCTAATTCTGGATGATCGATTCACTGTTGTGGCCTCTCTATTTATAGTAGAGATTCTTCCTTGATAGGCTCATCGATCTGTTGAAGAGGTTGAGGGAAAGGTGGACAGTTGGTATGTTTGTTGGAGAAGATCATGGAGTCGGAATCTCAACAACTTTGACTTGTTCTTCACTCGACTTCTTTCCCAAACTTTGACTCTTTCTCCCACGTTTTACACAACTCCTAATTCACACGCCTAAGTCGTTTTTACCTCTCAGTAAAAATATTACTGCTTAACGTGAAGTAAAATAAAACTGTTATATAAAAATGTTGGTCTGAATGTTGTGACATTTGTCCCAACATTTTATGCATTTAACAACAGTACTTCAGAGGATATGTTGGGTCAAATGTCACAACACCAAACCCAACATTAACACATCCCTTTCACCATGAATCACAATGGCCCCATTATTAATCATCTAGCTTATGATGATGACATAGTGATTTTCAGTGGGAAAAACATTAAGTCCATCAAACTCATTAAGCATCAAATTAGGAGATATAAAAAAGCTTCTGGACAGAAAGTTAATAGTGATAAGCGTTTTTTCATTATTTCTCCTACTACTGCTCCTTATAGAATCAACAGAATGAGAAGGATGATTGCTTACATGGATAAAAAAATTTCTTTCACTTACTTGGGATGCCTTATTTATAGTGGTAAGAAAAATCTTAGTTATTTTGATGGCATGCTTGCCAAAACTGTTAAGAGGCTTAATGGATGACAAAGTAATATGCTTTCTTATGGGGGAAAGTTACCGTCATTAAACATATTCTTCAATCCATTCCTATTTACACTTTGTCTGCTCTTAACCCTCCCAAAGGTACCATTGAGATCATGGAGAAATATTTTGCTAATTTTCTTTAGAAAAACAGTGACGGCAAGAACACATACCACTGGAGTAAGTGGGAAAATCTTTGTATTCCAAAATATGAAGGTAGTACTGGTATAAGAAGCATGAATGACATTACTAATTCTTTGATTCTAAAGAGATAGTGGAAGTTTAGAATTCAACCATCTTTGTGGGCAGAATTCTTAACCAAGAAGTACTGCAAAAGGTCACACTCTGTGGGCAAAATTCCCATATCTACTGACTCTCATACTTGGAAAAGCCTGATGAAAATTAAAACACAAACTGAACCTCATATCATCTGAACAGTCCAAGCAGGAAACTCCAACTTTTGGAAGGACAAATGTGGGGGCCTTGGCCAAGCTGTGTCAGGGCCCAAGTAAGTCTCCAAAAATTCTTATCAATTCTTTTATTGATAACAACTCTTGGAATATTGACAAATTGAAAATTGTTATACCCAATGACATTGTGAATTAAATTTCTAATATTGTTATTGGTGATAACAGTGAGCCCCATATGGAACCCATCTGAGAATGGGGTTTTCACAAATGACACTACCTGGCAAATTGTTAGAAAGCATAGGCCAAAAAAATAATTTTCTTAACAATCACTGGCATAATAGAGTTTCTTTTAAAATTTCCTTTTTGGCATGGAGGATATTTTAAAGGAGACTTTCTTTTAATGATATTATTATCAAATTTAATATCAACTCACAAACTGATTGTTTCTGTTGTAGGATGCACAAAATGAAACTATGCATGGTATTTTTGGAGAAGGAGATACAACAAGATACATGTGGAATTCTATGAGAAATCCCCTAGGAATACAACATGCAAATCAGCCTATGATCAACATCTTCAACAACTGGTGGAGTAGAAAACCTGAAAATGCTATCCACAAGATCCCTTTGAAGAAAACCCCTAATTTCATTTGCTGGAAACTATGGAAGCAGTGGTGTGCCTGCAAACATGGTGGTCAAAGACACTTCCTCTACAACAAGATGGTCTATCAAGATTTTGGACATATCAAAGCTATGATATACTCCAAGTACTTTCAGAATTTACAAGATATCAACCACTGGCCTAGCCTATTTTCTGTCTTACAATAGAGAAAGTCAGGCTAGTGCACATGGTGAAACAGGTTACCTGGAACTTTCCACAATTGGGAAGCATCAAAATCAATACAGATGGATGTTTCCTACATGAGAGTGGCAGGGCAGGCATTGGTGGAGTTGCAAGAAGTTGTCAGGGTGAACTGATTATGACATTCTCTATTTTTGTCAATTGTTGTAGCAGTAATATGGCTGAGGCGTTAGCAGCAGATTTTGGGGTAAAATGGTGCTATCAACATGGATACACTAATTTTACTCTTGGACTAGATTCTAAAGTCATAGCCACTATGTTGGATAATAACATTGTCACTAACATAAAGTTGAAACAAGTTCTGGACACCATCAGAAGTATCAAAAACAGAGTTGTGAACCACTGTTATAGAGAAGGGAATCAAGTTACAAATTTCTTAGCAAAATTTACCTTCATATCTAATCAGAATCTCCTCACTCACTCCATCTCTCATCTGCCTAGACAAGCAATAGGCTCTTTTCAGCTAGATAAGTAGCAATTGCCTAGTCTTAGATGAAAATATGACAAAGCCAATTTTTTTGTTAGCTAATTTGGTTGCTTTGTTGATATACCAGAAGGCACTATAATAAATGGTGTTGTTAGTCTTCTGATTCCCTTGGGGGTGATTTCATCATCTTTGGCTGTGTTGTATTGAGGTCAGGTCTAGCCCCGCTCTGCTCCTTTTTTGCTAATACAACACAACTCAGAGCTTATCTGGGTAATTGATTAAAAAAAAGTCCAAGAGATGAGAAAACAAAATGCTATGATATACTTCAAGATGCCTATAATATTACCAATTTGCATAGTGCGAATTGATGAGAATAAAATAATGAAGAAGAAGAGAAGTACGGTAGTAGCTAGCAAAGTATTTTTTTTGTTTAGTTTACTGTAGCTAGCAAAGTGTCAATTCTCCAATTGTTAAGTTGTCAAAGTTGAAGCCTGCGAGTAAATATATTAACCTAGTCATTTCGTTAACTAGATAAAAAGTCATCTAGTTAACTCAAGAAGATGATACTTTCCACACAAAAAATTAATTGTTCCTCGATAAAAGCAAGAAAGAATGTGATTGGCATGATTCTCGAGACAATCGGATGGGATAAGAAAAGGAACCTATCGCATTAATCAAAATCGGTTACACTACAAAGAAAAGGGGAAAGAACGTGTGTGCCCCCTCAAACCAAAGTAATTATCCTCTCATATCCCCGTTATTTTTGTACCCCAGAAAAAATCAAAACTATTTACCCGAGATGCCCCCAAATTATGATACCAACATGGTATATAAATATTCTGAGATGGTATAATGGAAGACTGCTTCAGTCCTTCTCTTAGTCCTCTATGATATCATCATGATATATAAATATACTGAGATGGTATTGATAGAAAAAATATTTTCCTTGATGTATTGTTCCATAAAGGGGAAAATATATACACAATATACAACTTCTCTTAGTCCTCTATGATACCATCATGGTATATAAATATACTGAGAGGGTATTGATAGAAGAAATATTTTCCTTGATGTATTCTTCCATAAAGGGGAAAATATATACACAATATACAATTCAATGAGAAGAGGAAATCAAGCCTCTAATCTTCCTAATCAATATCAATCCCTAATAATCTTCCTAATCAATAATCCTAATTATCATTTTACTACTTACCATACATAAAATTCTACTACATTAATAATAATATAATAATATTCTAACACTTCCCGCAGTCGAAGTTGGAGGGCGGCGAATGCTGAGACTGTCCCTAAAATCTTCATATAGTATCAGCGAAAGTCCTTTTGTGAAAATATCTACGATTTGATGTCGTGTCGAGACATGTAACACACACACTTATCCGCGAGCCACCTTCTCACAAACAAAATGGATATCTAACTCAATATGTTTAGTGCTTTGATGATTGATTGGGTTCCCTGAGAGATAGATTGCACTAACATTATCACAGTATACTAGTGTTGCTGTTGGAATTGGGTAATGAAGCTCAAGTAACAGATTTCTAATCCAACATGATTCATACACAACATTGGCAACAACACGATATTTTACTTCAGCACTTGAGCGTGATATACTGTGGCTTGTCTTTTTTAGGACCATGAGATTAAATTGTCACCGAGGAAGACACAATAACCGGAGGTGGAGCATCTGGTGTCCGGACAGCCTGCCCAGTCTATATCCGTGTAAGTGACAAGTTTGGAAATGGAGGATGGGTATAGATATAATCTATACTCCAGAGTGCCCTCAATATATCGCACAATGCATTTTAGAGCATGCATATGTTCTTCCATCGGATTATGCATGAATAAACACACTTGTTGCACTGCATAAGTAATATTCGGCCTGGTGAACGTGAGATACTGCAAAGCTCCTGCTAGGCTGCGGTATAATGTTGGATCGGAAAATGGTTTACTTGAGGTGACACTCAATTTAGACTTAGTGTCTACCGATTGATAAAAGACATTCCAGCTCGTTCCACAATCTCAGATGCATACTTCTTCTGGGAGAGAAATAATCCACCTGCATGTCGTGTCACAGTAATTCCTAGAAAGTAGTGTAGTGGACCAAGATCTTTCATAGCAAATTCAGAATTAAGCCGTGACATGATACTCTTGCGAAGAGAGTCTGGTGATGCTGTTAGGATAATATCATCCATATATAAAATAAGATAAGCAATATTATTACCCTGACGATAAATAAATAGAGAATTATCGGAACGGTTGTGAGAAAAACCAATGTATGACACAAAGTCTGCAAACCGCTTATATCATGTCCTGGGGCCTGCTTTAGTCCAGATAATGATTTGTTGAGCAAACACACATAATTGGGATATTTTGGATCTCTGTACCCCAACGGTTGGTGCATGTATATAATTTCATTAAGGTGTCCATGGAGGAAGGCGTTTGACATCCAATTGATGAAGAGGTAATCCTTTTGAGAGAGACATGCTTAGAAATGTTCTGATAGTTGTCGGTTTGACCACTGGACTGAACGTCTCCCCGCAATCTACACCAACCTATTGTGTCTTCCCATCACTTACAAGACGGGTCTTATGCCGCTCAAAAGTTCAATCAGATTTTTCCTTATGGCTGAAAATCCACATAGACCGAATTATATTAGTATTAGATGGACGAGGTACTAAATACCACGTCCTATTTTTAATTAGACATGATATTCATCATCCATGGCCATTTTTCAATTCGGGTCCTTTAGAGCAGATATTGGGTTACGAGGCAAAGGTGATTTCGAGACCTGGGTGTGTAGGCTATATTTGGTACTGGGTTTGACAATTCCATGTTGACTACGGGTGACCGGACAATTTGCATGGCCAGTGGACTGGACACCACTGGCCGAGAGTGGAGGATTCGGGATTGGACCTGGAGCCAAGAGGTGGCCCAAGCCAGTGGATTGGGCGCCACTGGCCAAAAGAGGGGAATTTGGGATTGGGCCCTGAGCCGAGAGTTGGCCTAAGTTTCCCGTGGGTTGTGGCATTGAGTGTTGGTGACTAGGCCCAAGAACCGAAGGCCCAGGCTGATGTGCTGAATTGTCACGCGGTTGGGCTATCGTTCTTTGGTCCAGTGGGCCCAACCTCGAATTTCCGGCACTACCTGTGGGTACCGAACTGTGAAAAAAATGTGTTAGATACGAAAGATTATCATCATCCAAAAAATCATAGGTATGAGTCTCTGTTTCATGTAATTTAGCACAGGGAAAAACCGTTTCATAAAAAATTACGTGACGACTTATAATTATTCTTTTTAAAGAAATGTCATAGCATTTGTAACCACGATGATTAGTAGGATATCCCAAGAAAACACATGGAGTAGACCAGGGTTAGAGTTTTGTAATTGTGGTGGATGGAAAGAGGGGGTATCAAAGGCAACCAAACACTCTTAACTGAATATAGGAGGGCTCTCGTAAATAAATCACTTTTAGTGGAGCTTGGTAGAACATATATTTATGAGGAAGTATATTCAACATGTAAGTGGCCATTTGGAGTGCATGATGCCAAAATATTGGGGGGTAGGGAAGCATGAGCAAGAGATGTTCTAACAATATTCTTTATGGTTTTAATTTTGCGTTCCACCTTCCCATTTTGTAATGAAGTGTGAGGACAAGACAGACGAAAATTTAGACCATTTGTTTTGAAAAAATCCCGAAACTGATTATTGTCAAATTTCCTCCCATTGTCACATTGAATACTTTTAATCTCCCGTTCAAATTGAGTTCGGATGAATGCTCTAAATGTGAGAAAAATGGAAAACACTTGTGATTTTTTGACAAAGGGAATGTCCACAGGTAATTAGAGTAATCATCTAGTATGAGTAAATAATATTTATGACCAAAAGAACTCAACACAGGTGATGTCCAAATATCACAATGTAAAATGTCAAATGGCATAAGAGTGCACGAAGTAGAAGAAATAAATGGAAATTTAACATGTTTACCAAGTGCACAAGCATGACACTTATTTAGAGTCTGTGTTTGGGTACAAGAAATAAATTTATTTTGTTTAAGAGAGGCCAAAACAGACTCTTCCGGGTGTCCCAAACGTTCGTGTCATAAAGATGGTGCCAAGACTGCAAAAGTATATGGAAACTTGGACTGTTGATTTGGTAAACTAATCGGATAGAGCTCCCCCTTGCTATCACATCTCATGAGAAGTTTCCCCGTTTGAAAGTCATGTATTGAAAATCCAAAAGGGTTAAAACGAACAGATACCCAATTATTAGTGGTAAACTTTCTAACAGAGACCAAGTTTTTAATTAATTTGGGAGCATGAAGGACATTTTTTAAAATTAGTGGTGGATTTGGTGGTGACAATTTGCTAGAACCATACCATTTTATTGGAATTGAATGACCATTTCCGACAATTATACCATTATCATTGCTCAAATTAAAATAGGATGAGAGATTACCTTGGGAGGACGTCATATGAGACGTCGCTCTGGAGTCCATATACCAATTTGAATCCGGTGGATTGAGTCCGAGGGTATGTATGGCGGACTCAATGTTCGTGGGTTGGGCCACTGCCGAGTGGGCCTCCTGTCACTGGGTCGGCAATGGCCTATTAGCCACTGAATTGCTCCTGGAATTTCCTGTCTGCCTTGGCCTAAAATTGGGAGGCCCAGAATGTTGAGATTGGTGCTGGCCCGTCCCAAAACTGAAATTGTTGGGGTTGTATCCATTAGGCTGGATAGTGGGCCTATAGGTTGGTCTGGCCCAGTTTCCCATTGGGAATGGACTGGGCGGCATAGCCCACGGCCACTACAGGCCCAGTGGCCTGTCCCGCCATTGTGCTTCCCATGTTGTCCCCCGGAGTTGGTTCTGTTGCCTTGTCCACCACCACCGCCGCTACCGGAATTTTTATTTTCACTATTTTTGTTATTTCGGTTATTACCATTCCGGTTATTATTACCATTTCATCCTTTTTGTCCTCGGTTTTGTTGTTCAAAATTCATGGAATTATTATTGGTGGCAATAAAACTTGAATTCGGAATTGTGGCAGCCTTTTTCGCAAACCCCGCCTCCTCAAGAATTAACATGGAACGTGCTTGATAGAAAATAGGTAGTGGATTGCTTTGACGGATGAGCGTTCCCACACCACTATAAGCATCGGTAAGCCCCGCAACCAATTATAGAACTAATCGGTTGTTGGTGATGGGTGAACCAACATTTTTAAGTTGGTTTGACAAAATCTTCAGGCGCTGACAATATGCCGACGCATTTGGAAAATCTGACATATCTATGGTGGAGAATTCTTGTTCCAATGTGACGGCGCGAAAACTTTTATTATCTTGTAAAATGTCCCGCAATCGATCCCAAGCCTCCTTTGCAGTGGAATCTGGTTCCATTATTGTGTGCAACAAATCTGAAGAGATTGTTGCATAAATCCATCCAAGAACTGTGGCATCAAGGGTTTCCCACAGTTCCAAGTCATCACCTGTCAATGATTCCTTCCCTTTGCTATTTGCCGGAGGGATTATGTGATGAATAACCCGGTGAGAGCGACAAAATATTTTGAATAGTTCTGCCCATGTTGCGTAGTGAACATTCTCCATCTCAAGAGTGATGAAAACATGTGTTTTTATGTTTGAAACGGCTAAGGCTGGATGGTAAATGGATTTGGATTCAGACATTATTGGTTGGATGGAAAACAAAAGTGAAGAACAGTAATGGAGTAAAAAAAACAAAAAATATTGATAATTTTCGGCCAAGTAAGGTGTTGGACGAAAAAAAAACATATTTTTGGATCTTTCCTTATGCTCTTGATACCATGATAGAAGAAATATTTTCCTTGATGTATTCTTCCATAAAGGGGAAAATATATACACTATACAATTCAATGAGAAGAGGAAATCAAACCTCTAATCTTCCTAATCAATATCAATCCCTAATAATCTTCCTAATCAATAATCCCTAATAACCTTCCTAATCAATAATCTTAATTATCATTTTACTACTTACCATACATAAAATGCTACTACATTAATAATAATATAATAATATTCTAACAGGTATTGTAGAGGATCATGTTCATTTATTAATAAAGACACTTTTCTAAAAAAAAAAGCTCTATTATACCATCATCTTATATACATATATTGTGATGGTATCATGGAGGAGTGCTTCAGTCCTTGAATGAGACACTCCTCAGTCCTTCATGGTACCATCGTGGTATATAAATAAACTGAGATGATATCATGGAGAACTGATTCAGTCTTTCTCTTAGTCATTCATGATACCATCATGGTATCATGGAGAACTGATTCAGTCTGTCTCTTAGTCCTTCATGATACCATCATGGTATATAAATATATTGTGATGGTATCATAAAGAAAGGGTTTTGGGGCGAGCGGGTACTCAGATAATTAGTTTCGATCGATTGGGTAAGAAGCCAAATTAGTTAAAGAGGGGCATGGGGCGGGTAATTATTTTGTTTTAAGGGTATTTGGTGTTATTTCCCCCAAAGAAAATTGTAGCAAGTTCTTCTCCCCTGATGTACAACTTCTCTCTACTTTATATACGTATCATAGATTCCGTAGGATTTAATTTATATACAATATATATTGATGGTATAAATTCATTACATTATTAGATCACTCTGAGAATAGTTAGGATAGTTACTTCTAATATAAGTGACATTAGTACATTAGAGAGTAAGGTAAGTATACTTCTACAGCATATTAAATTGAACTATGACAATAATGCCTCATTCTTATCTGAAAAAAATCAGTAATATGAATCATCACTAATCATATCGCTATATTTAATCTAGTCACAATCTAATAGTTGGAGATTTATATATAGTTTTCTAGCTAACACTAGAGTTTTCTTCATTTCTACTATATATCATATGCATGTACCACACTGATCTAACAAGACTTCTAGAAACTATAAATCTCAATCACGACAAATTAGTATTATCTATCTGAACCTTTTTCTTCCATTGTATTCTAACATTATGCTAAGTATGCATGTATATTTCAAGAGATGGTAAGTCTTTTAAGATAACATATTCAGCTGGTTTTAGGTTTACTTAGTTAATTCCCTTTTAATATATCTTCAATTTGTTGAAAATTTACTAATGTAGAATTAAGTTTATCCCATTATTTATGACTCGAACAATTGAGCCCCGCACGTCGGAAATATCGTTTCCACACACGTGCAATCTTAGTGCCAAGTATCATAAATTTCGTTAATGAAAGAGATATTGGTACGTAAGTGAAATGTTTGAGACATAGAATGATGGATGGTTATTAGATAAATAACAAGTGTTCCACGTTGGTAAACGAAGGAAGGATTGTGCGAGGTGTAAGATGGAACAGGTCGCAAAAAGGTCCGCAGAGCCGAGAAGGGTCGCGGCGCCTCGCGGACTGGGCCGCAGCGCCGCGGCGCTAATTCCAATTTTGGTTTCTGGAGCCGCGACGCTAAATGCTGCAGCGCCGCGGCGCTTCCCAGGCAGTGTTTGCTCGACGGAAGTCCAAAAGTTTGGCTGATTATGGAGAGGTTTTAGAGCATTAACTTGACAGTTTTTCCTCCATAACTCAGCCATTATTTGGCTGCATTAGTTGATGGTTTAAAGGGTCATTACATGACATTTAAATGACCATTACATGGGCAATTGAAGAGGCCATCTTGCACACCTATAAATTGAGGCCTTTGGCTCAATTCTATAGAAGAATATATATGAACATATGAACAGAAAAACAAGTTCACAACACCTCAACGAGATCAGATTTTCCTGATATCAATCCTTCTATTAGCAATCTTCATTATTCGTGTTCTTCGCTGAGATTATTTGTGTAGGCTTTGTGCACTTGATAGTTTGTTGTTTAATCATGGGAGATTATTGTCCACACTTCTGTAAAGCCTATATACGGGGGCAATCTTGTCTTAAAGACAGAAAGTCATCTCTCGACTCAGCCGGTGGTGTTGTGTTTATCTAATTGATTGCTAAGTGTTTCAGGTGTTAACTTAACAGACGAAGGACTCTAACCGTTCGTATTCTCAGCGGATCTACAAGCCACAAGTGTAGCAGTTCATGTTCTTGTATTCCCGAATACAGGTTCCATATTTGAAGTTTCAATTCAAGATCTAGATATTGACAACTTATTGTTGTCCTCTTTATTGTTTATCCTTTCGATCACTGTAATAGTTATTTACTATTCCCGTTGTTGCTTTACATATTCCAACAATTTTAAGACAAGATTATGTTAGTGATTCGAAAGATGTTGGTTGACAAGTGTGTGACCAAATTTGGTTGTGATTTTCTTTTTGAAAACAGTTCTATTGACAGTTTTGCTAACAGTTCAAACACTGTCTCTGTCAACAACCGTGATTTCAAATCTGGTCCTAGTTTTGGTTCTATCTTTGACGACAGTTACAAATCTGTTTCCGTCAAAGGAGGGATCTCTGGATCTGATGTTGAGCTTCAAGATACTGCTGATAGTCATGCTAGTACGGCTAAAGATCAAGGATGAGTTGGTGTCAACGCTCCCGAGAGTAGTGGGAACAAGCGCCCACGAGAGGCTGATGATGTCAACTGGGACAAGAAGAGAAGGTTGAATATGATGTTCTATCATGTAGCCAAAGGCATATATCTGTCCCAGACAAAGGATCCGAATTATGGTAAGGAGGATATGGACACGCAGTCTAACTGAAATGGGCCAGAATCCAAAAGGTCTAAGTTAATCATTCCTTATCAATAATATGTTTAGTTAATATCTGAATAGAAGTGTGCAAAGCAAGGCTGGAAATATGAAAGTGTTTTCATTAAAATCCTATAATCCATACACTCTAAAATCAGATATTGAATCTCCTTCCTTCCCGGTTAAAGATTGGACTATAGTAAACAAAACTTAAAAGATCCGTTCTTTTGGGTGTAATTATTAAAAGTGTGTAAAGTACGTTCGCACATATGAGGAGAGAGATCCACTGACTGTGCAAAAACTGTTACCACTCTTAAATAAGCGCCAGGGATTTCCCTAGGCACCAATCACAAGGGAAGAAGAGTAAAAGATAATGGCTTATCATAAGACGTTGAACCTGTCACACTATCTGACAGAAGATCATTCATTTGATAGGATGATATTGGACACTCAGTCGTACAAAGCCTACGGGTAACTGGAGTGGGCCAGAATACATTTGATAAGATGATATTGGACACTCAGTCGTACAACGCCTACGGGCGACTGGAGTGCGCCAAAATTCAGTTGATAGGATGATATTGGACATCTAGTGAGGTGTGCCAGAATTTCCAGGTCTTAAATGATCTGAAGAACAAAAGAAAGGCAGAAAAGTAATGAACACCTAGTGAGGTGGACCAAAGTTTCCAGGTCTTAAATGATCTGAAGGCCAAAAGAAAGGTAGAAAAGAAATTGGACACTCAGTCTGCCAAAGCAACTAGAGTGTGCCAGAGTATCCAAATCACATATGATCCGGTTACGCTCTAACCACGGGCAAGAGGTTGTTCATGTGAAGCAACTCCACCTCTAAAGTATAAGAGGTTGGAGAGGTTGTCCTCAATAGGACTTCAGGGAATATGATCACTTTAAAATGATGTTATACATGTCCCAAACTTGGTTTAAGGGACGCTGTTGGTCAAGCTGGTTTGAGACTAGTCCAACAGGTCTGTAATAACTAAGAATAGTACAAAATGTCTGTAGCTAAATGAATGATATATTTGTAATCTGTGCATCTATGCCATCATAGATTAAGACACGTCAAATAGAAAGTCATTCAAAAGCTAACGATGTTGAGATTGTTTCCTTCTGTCGACATAAACCCTCAAAATGAATGTGAGGTAGACGAAGAGGCAAAATCACCTTTCAAGTTCCGTCAAAGGAATAACGAAAGAAGCACCGCTCCTCTAGAACTTAGTCACACCTACATGAGTGATTTGAAGTTTATACAAAATAGAGGGGGGAGACAAGTACTTTGTGACCTTCATTGATGATGATACAACATATTGCATCCCTTGTTTGTTGAAAAGCAAAGATGAAGCTGTTGAAGCAGATAAGCGCTACAAAGCAGAAGTTGAAGATCAACTAAGCGTACGGATTGAGGAATTTGTAGTGATAGAGGGGGAGAATGTGAAGCATCGTTAATCAAATGATTACTCGTTACTCACCTCAGTCTAACGATGTTAGTCAAGCGCAGAGTCGTACGCCCAAATTATATGTGGCAAGGCGGTCCTTACCGTTAATGCGATTCTCAACAGAAATACGCATAAGGACAAGGATAACCCTCCGTGTGAAATATGGAAATGATCTCACATACAAATGTTGTGATGTGGGGTGGCTTGGTAGAAGTTAGAATACCGAAACAGATCAAGTTAGATCTAAGACTGTAGATTGCATATCCACTGGATCTGCAAATAACATTAGTGCTTATCTCCTTTTGGTGTCAAAGAATGTTGAATTCTTTGAGGATAACTTTCCTTGAGAAGGAAAAAGAAGTAATTTCTTGAGGTCAACAAGAACCCTCGAGTGCCTGATTGTCCGAAATTAGACGTTCCAGAGCTACAGGACTCGGAAGTTGCTGACTATCCGGAACTTAATGTTCCAGATCTACAGAACTCAAGGATTCAAGATGTTGAACCGAGATGGAGCAAAGAGGGGACAAATACTTGTTCCGAGCCTTCTAGCTTGTATGGTTGAGAATGAACCATGGACAATTAATAAAGAATTGTCATCTCCAGAAGCGCTGCTTTGGAAAAGAAGCTACATAGATTCCTTCATATAGAACCATACTTGTGTAATGGTTGACCTTCCTCCGGGAAAGAACCTTTGGGTTGTAAAAGTGGATACTCAAAAATGAGTACAAAGTAGATGGATCTACTGACGAGTATAATGCCTCATCTACTTGTACATGTGCTGCCATGTGAATAGCTTAACATCAAGGACCATTGCAGTCTTGCGTGGCATGGATGTTGAAACAACCTTCCTAACCGGACAGTTGGAAGGGGAGGATCAGAGTTGGTTTGCTGGACTGTTGGGCTTCTTCCTAAACTTTCATTTTGGTCCCTAAAATGTTTACATTTTGGTCCTGAAAGTTTCAGATAAAACAGAAACAATGAATCTGACAACAGAAACATTGACTCCGAAGTTAGAAAGCCAACAGTTGGGAAAGCCAACAGTTGGAAAAACCAACAGTCTGAAAGTGGAAGTTATATTGAAACGAAAGATATGGGTATCACAGATTACATCTTAGGAATTGGATTTCTAAGACATCTAACGGACTGGTCTAACTCCAAACTCAGTTGTGAGATAATTGACAGTATCGTTGAAGCCATCAATGGATATGAATCATAGAACTGATTGGAATCATGGTGCACCCATATACAAAGAGTGATATGTGCAGGTCACATGTAGTTCAATGTATTGTACACATTACAACCGACCTGGTATCGACTTATAAAGCAGATCAGTTGAACTAAGGTTCACTCATAATTCTGGAAATAATCGATAGAAGGCATTAAGTCGGATATGACGATATCTGAAATATTCGCTTATCTACGGATTATGGTATTCTGAATGTCCAGCGGTTCTAGGAGAACACAGTGATGCAAACTGGACATCAGATATGAAGAACACCAAAGCCACAAGTAAATGTGTATGGTGGGTCTTGGAAAATCCTCTAATCAAGCTTACTTCGGCCGATTCATGATAAAATCGGAGTTTATCGCTTTAAACAAAGCATGAAGGAAGTTGAGTAATTTCTCGACTCCTTAGAGGACGTCCCTTATTGGGCGAAACCCGTGCCTTCAGCAGTTATACACTATGGCTAGCCGGTCGACTTCAGAAAGGGCACGGATGACGGCGTTTGGCCATATCTGTCGGGTCTGTAGGAGATATGAGACCGTATGGCAGTTGATCATCACGGATGTCACCTCATTGATTACTAATCAATGGATATAGAGGACCCTTTAACTAAGGGACTACCCGAAGATCAAGAGTTCTGCCTGTCTAGGGGAATGGGCATAAAACCCCAAACAATACGAACTTTTGCGGTGGTAACCCAACCATACTGACTGGAGATCCCAAGAATTTGGTTCAATGGGAAAACTAAGCTGCAAAAAGGTTCAGTTGAGCGTTTCAGTGGAAGCAAGAGCACTTCGAATTATGATTTCTGTTTAAGAAACATGAATCCAAAGTCGTTCCCACGATAGACATTAAAGTGCTACCCGCATGGTGGGTAAATGTTAAGCTTCCAAACCTTTAACGATCCTCAAACGGTTGAGGTTAAGGTTGGGGAAACTTTTAATGATTCCTAACACTTGTGAAGTGGTGTATAGCAGGATACCTTGTAGGAGATCACCTATTTAAGTGCGAGGATAGGCCGCCTCAAATGAACACACTTAAGAATCTAAGTGTGTCCACGGCCATAACGGACAGAACAAAAGAATAAACGAATAAAGGGGAGGTATTGTGTTGTTATCGTTGTCTTGGCTTACATTAAACGCTGACGGTTCAAGACATCACGTTCACCCCGCAGTAAGTAAGTTCGATGGTATTCAACTAGGGAATGTTCAAGGCGGAAGCTACCTCTCCTAATGCAATATCTTTTCGCTGAAAATTGCTAAAAGTAGGCACCTTGTGTGTGCACCAAAATCTCTTTCAAGAGGGGATTGTTGGAAATTTACTAATGTAGAATTAAGTTTATCCTATTATTTATGACTCGAACAATTGGGTCCTGCACGTCGGAAATATCATTTCCACACACGTGCAATCTTAGTGCAAAGTATAGTAAATTTCGTTAATGAAAAATATATTGGTACGTAAGTGAAATGTTTGAGACATAGAATGATGGATGGTTATTGAATAAATAACAAGTGTTCCACATTGGTAAACGAATGAATCATTGTGCGAGGTGTAAGATGGAACGGGTCAGAAAGGGTCGCGGAGCTGAGAAGGGCCGCGGTGCCTCGCGGACTGGGCCGGAACGCCACGGCGCCAACATTGAATGCCGCGGTGCTAATTCCAATTTTGGTTTCTGGAGTCGCGACGCTTCCCAGGCAGTGTTTGCTCGACGGAAGTCCAAAAGTTTGGCTGATTATAGAGAGGTTTTAGAGCATTAACTTGGCAGTTTTTCCTCCATAACTCAGCCATTATTTGGCTGCATTAGTTGATGGTTTTAAGGGTCATTACATGACATTTAAATGACCATTACATGGGCAATTGAAGAGGTCATCTTGCACACCTATAAATTGAGGCCTTTGGCTCAATTCTATAGAAGAATATATATGAACATATGAACAGAAAAACAAGTTCAACGAGATCAGATTTTCCTGATATCAATCTTTCTATTAGCAATCTTCATTATTCGTGTTCTTCGCTGAGATTATTTGTGTAGGCTTTGCACACTTGATAGTTTGTTGTTTCATCATGGGAGACTATTGTCCACACTTCCGTAAAGCCTATATACGAGGGCAATCTTGTCTTAAAGACAGAGAGTCATCTCTCGACTCAGCCGGTGGTGTTGTGTTTATCTAATTGATTGCTAAGTGTTTCAGGTGTTAACTTAACAGACGAAGGATTCTAACCGTTCGTATTCTCAGCGGATCTACAAGCCACAAGTGTAGCAGTTCCTGTTCTTGTATTCCCGAATACAGGTTCCATATTTGAAGTTTCAATTCAAGATCTAGATATTGACAACTTATTGTTGTCCTCTTTATTGTTTATCCTTTCGATCACTGTAATAGTTATTTACTATTCCCGTTGTTGCTTTACATATTCCAACACAATTATCATAGTTTCACAACTATATGGACCCCTAACAGCAAAGGAAACTTCACTACTGCTTCAGCTTGGAATTTATCCAGACAAACAAAACAAAAATCCCCGTTGTTCATGAAATTTTGGAACAAGTACATACCTTTTAAGATGTCCTTTCTTCTATGGAAGCTCTTGAAAAACAAATTGCCTTTTGATGACATCCTACTCAAGTTCAAGCAAAATCTAGTATCCAATGTTTCTGTTGCAGAGTTCCTCAAAGCAAGACAATTCACCATACTTAAATGGCAGGAGATATTGCTAGCATCTTGTGGAAACATTTTGGCAGCCCGCTGGGCATTATATGGGAAGATATTCCTATTAGATTATTTCTCAAGAATTGGTGGAGCCTCAAACCTATTAATTCCATCCACCAAATCTTCTTACAAACCACACCGATTGTTGTTTGTTGGGAAATTTGGAAAGCTAGACGTGGGGAAAGGTATGGCAAAACGAAATGCTCTATCTCATATGAAATGGATATTGAACAAGGTAAAGCCTAATAGAATTTGGGGGTCGGACTGATTTCATATATGCAATCAAGTTATGACCTTGAGATCAAAAATCGATAGCACTGTTGTATTGTGGGATAAACCGAAATGGCCATTTTTTAAACTCAACACGGACGGCAGCAGGGGCAGGAGGGATTTGTAGAGATCCACAGGAAAATATTGTCATGGCTTTCGCATCATCTTTGGGCAACGACACTAGCAATACTGCAGAAGCCAAAGCAGCTTTACAAGGATTGAAATTGTGTGTTCAAAATGGCATAGATATTCTTATTCTGAAAGGTAATTCGTCGCTAATTATCAACATGTTACAAGGAAAAACTCTCCCTCCATGGCACCTGAAAGAGATGATTATGGAAGCTCAAAAACTTTCGCAATGGATCAATTGCAAATTCCAATATTGCTTTCCGGATGCGTTGGCCAAATGGAGTATCCATCATCAAGATTGCCATTTCTTTACCTTGAATGACCTACCACAGAGTGCGAGAGGCCCATATAGAATGGACCAAATTCAGATGCCCTCGCTAAGATTCAAACATAGAAAGCTTATTTTTTGGTAAATGTGCTTTTGGTAGAATCCCTGTAAATGTATTGCTGGTTTTTTTGTATCAGAACCTAGTTAGGTTTATTTCTACTCAGCAGCTGTAACTTATTGGATTTCCCACCTCCTTGTAACTATATGCGGATTAGTGCATCTGATGATAAGGTTAATATGTAACATGAGCAAAACCATTTCATGAGATATTTTCCCTTGTTTTTATCCTTTATATGTGCTATTTAGACCTTCCAGGGATTTAATATAATCGCACTATAATAAGTTATCTAGGTCAGTGCCTCGATGGGCCAAAACTCAGGGGCCCAAGACCTTGGATGGTCCAACCCCTCCTCGGACTCCATAACCCCCTCCTCCTTGGGCCAGTGCTGATCATTCTGATCCGAATTCATATCTGACCGATCTGGCTCACTTGACAGACTTAATCATCATTCTTATATAGTGTTGCTCATGCACTGCCTCGATTGTTGTCTGAAGAACTAGGTCCCTCGAGGTAAAGTACATGATGTTACAGTGAGGTGATAACTTATGAAGCAGAGTCGGCGAGTACTATGTGTATGCAAGTAGGATTGTCTGGCAAATATTTATGGCAAGCTGATTTTATGAGATATGAAGATTGTTGTGCTGAAGCAGTTCGTGTTTAACAAAGTCTCAATTATGGGAATACTTGCACTGATGGAAACTATATGAAGAAAAGATTAATTAAGAAAACCAATTCCTAATAGGATTATTATCCTTAACTGAATAATTTTAAGTTTTGGAGCAAAAACTAAGGAGTAATTTCGGTCCTACTTCATGTATTGTCTGTGAGCATATTATTGTTGACTTTCATACTTACAATATTGCAAGCAACTATATACTGAGATTTACTCACAACAATAACCATAACAGCAAGAAGGTGCTTTTGGAGGAATCAAGCTGTTGAAGTAAAGAATTGTTGGGTTTACAAGGATTGCAAGAAACGGAAATTACAAGTAACTGCTTATGTAAGAATTGAAATTACAATTCAACTAGAAAACTGAAAATTACAATATAACAACAAAACTGAAATTACAATATTTGTTGAACAAGAAGACCGGAAACTGCTTTGATTTTTGCTGAGTCGAATGTGACACTCTGTCCTTAAGACAGTATTGCCCCGTATGTATCCTTTATACGTCCCGGACAATTCGTCTCCCAAGATAAAACAGCAATGGAACAATTGAGCAAAGGAAGCTCAAGAGCTACCGTGAAGAATATTGAATAAGAAATGATGCTTGGAAGTTATAGGAAGAACTGATTTTCTGGTTGTATATTTTCGTGTATATCAAGTGTGCCTCAACAATGGTGTAAGGGGTGTTTATATAGGTGATGAAGGGACTGTTTGACTGCCTCCATAACAGTCATTATTGGCCAAATAATGACCATTATGGAAGTAGTAAAGCCACCAAATTAAAGGGTGAAAGACCAACGGATTTGGCCATTATAGGAGGAGTAATTCAGCCAAAATAAATGGCTGAATTGAGTGTTGGACGTTTCTATTCCTGTCTGCGAAATTACGAATTTACGGAAACTTGAGGACCAAAGCTGTACATCTTGAAAGAATTACGGGATCAAAGCGTACTTACGGAAAAGTTCTGCGGCCCAAAAAGATAATATCGAAGGCCCACACCGTGACCGTGGCCGGACGGCAAGTGGCGGCGGGCAAGGCGGCGGCGGCGGCGCGCGTGTGGTCTTTCCTCGAACCGAAGCACATCTAGGTCCTC
This sequence comes from Anisodus acutangulus, assembly GCA_029783415.1. Taxonomy (NCBI): domain Eukaryota; kingdom Viridiplantae; phylum Streptophyta; class Magnoliopsida; order Solanales; family Solanaceae; genus Anisodus; species Anisodus acutangulus. The sequence continues at coordinate 10,770,266 of CM056507.1, forward strand.
CCTCCTTTAAACACATGGGATACCCCTTGGGGTCCCAAACCCCAAACCAATTTCGAGTCTTATATACACAACAATTCTTTCTTCCTCTACCGATGAGGGAGAATTGAACACAACACCACACTTTCCATGCTTCAAACTCCTCACTTCGTGAAACCAATATCTCTTTCATTTCTCAATTAAATTTGACGATTCTTGGCCCTACGGTTATCTACGTACTTAGTACATCATGCATGTGTGAAGAACCGGATTCTCCAACATACGTAACACTAGTGTTTAAGCCGTTAAAGTTGGTCGGTCGCAACTCCCGCCAAAGACTAATTTCCAACAAGAATTGGGTCAGAGCGGATCTAATCTAGTTCTTTAGTTGTTGAGTCTTTGATTCAGTGTTCTAAAGATGTAACTTATTTTGCTATTGAGTAGCACTTGTGTAGCTAAATAATTTTGAAAATTTATTTTGGGGAAAAGACATATATTGATCCTTAAAATATAATCGAAATCTCTGTATCACACTCAAATTATTAAGGCACCTATATAACTCATGACAATTTAAATTGAATTTAATATCCCGTAGGAGTTGATGTGGCACAACAAAATTATGATTAAATAGTAAAAATAAAATTTAACTTTAATAAAAAACTGATTTCACCCCCCAACCCCTCTCTTCTCCTCCACCGGAACTACCATATCCGCCACCACCATTTCCACCAAATTAACCGAGAAAATTTCAAATCAAACAAGTAAATCTCATTAGAACTTCAAGCATCTTTTCATTGATAAAAGCTTTTACAAAATGCTAGAACTTTAGAAGTAATCATTACTGAGCATTTAAATATTACCCATTCTTTGACCTCCACAAAAATGCATAAAACGTTAGTCCACACAAATTAACAGCAATTGTGAGGAATGAAAGAAGAAAATTAAAATACTCTTGTAAAATCATTTTTTCTTGCAGTTAAATTTCTCTATGTTCAATAGGAATTTCAACATTAATGCCATTGACCTCGTAGAAATTAGAAATCGACATTGTTAAGGTAAACTACTAGCTTCACTAACTAAAAAGACCCAGCGTGGTGGTGGTTGTGGTGACATGCAGCTAAATTCTCCACCGGAATCACATCATCACCATTGACAACATCCAAAATTGCAAGAACCACCATAAATTTTGCACCCATCACCATACCCGCCATCAAAATCGCAGCTCTCCTCTTTGAATAAATAATACCTCTAGGGTAGTTAAAATGAGGGGGTTTTCAGAAGAAGAGGAAAGGACGTGGGTGGGTGGGGGTTGAAGATGGATAATAAAAGTTGAGTTTGAAGATGTAGAAGAAAGGGAGGGGTGGGGTGGGGTGGGGGGTTATAAAAATTTATATTTTACAATAAAAAAGAAAAAATAAATAAAATTTTAAGCAAAAAAAAAGGAAAAGAATATAGAAATTAAAATTAAAAAAAAATTCTGACTTGGCGCTGATGTGGCAGACGAGTGTGTAACAACTCCCATATGCAATTGATTATATGTGTCTCAAGGAGTAAATAAGTCGTCTTAATAATTTGAGTGTGATATCAAAATTTTAGATATAGTTTAGGAATCCATCTATATCTTTTCCTGTTTATTTTGCTTTCTAGGCTAGAATTTATAGTCCTGAAAGTGTATAGCTATCATCAGGGTTGTAGGGGTTGTGGTACTAGATTTATTCAATTTGGTTATAGAGTTGTAACTAAAATGGTTCCTGTTGTACAATGAAGTTTTGAAACAAATCCTAAGTCGTGGTTTTTTTTCTCTTTTGAGCAATGAGTTTTTTTTTTTTTACGTAAAATCGTGTATTCTTTACTTTATATTATTATGGTGTAATTGTGTCACTTGATTATGAAGTTGAAGAACCAAGTTATTCAACAAATCCAAAATCGGTGAAAGATAGAATAATTTTCCTTATGCATTTCTTTCATTATTCACAATATATATAGTTGTACAAGGTTGATTCCTAATATGGTACGAATCCTAACTTACCTTACAAAGGTTGATTCCTAATACAATTAAAATCCTAAGCTACCTTAAATATACATTTATCATAATTACAAAATATACGGCGAATATTCTGAGAATATTCGCTAATACTCCCCCTCAGACGGAGCGGGAGGAGGCCGAATGCTAAGGCTGGATCGAAAGTCGGTGAAGAGCTGTCGCGGTAGTCCCTTTGTGATATCTGCATACTGATACGACGAAGGCACGTGTAAAATTTTGACCTGACCACGAGCAACTTTCTCTTGCACAAAATGGATATCCATCTCAATATGCTTAGTCCGCTGATGCTGGACTGGATTATGAGACATATAGATAGCAGATATGTTGTCACAATAGACTATAGACGCCTTGCGTAATGGACACTGGAGCTCCAAAAGAAGATTTCGGAGCCAACAGATCTCAGCGACGACATTAGCAACTCCGCGATATTCTACTTGACACCTCGAGCGGGACGGTGTGGCTGCCGCTTGGCGGACCATGAGATAAGATTATCCCCAAGAAATACACAAGACCGGAGGTGGAGCGGCGTGTGTCGGGCATCTGCCCAATCTGCATCCGTGTAGGCTAGCAATTTGGTTGGGGCAGAGGGGTATAGATGTAAGCCAAAGTCAAGTGTGCCCTTAACATATCTGATAATACGTTTGAGGGCGGCAAAATGAGACTCTCGGGGGTCGTGCATGAACAGACACACCTGCCGAACGGCATATGCAATATCAGGCCTAGTGAATGTAAGATACTGAAGAGCACCTGCTAGACTCCGATATAGAGTGGGATCAGAAACTGACGCACCGTCATTGGCACTAAGCTTGGATTTTGAGTCCACCGGAGTTGGCATAATTTTACAATTTGCCATCTTGGCCCTGTACACCATCTCTTCTGCATACTTTCGCTGACACAAGAACATATTGGCAGCAGATCTAGTCACCGATATACCCAAAAAATAACTTAGCTTCCCCAAGTCAGTCATAGGAAATTCAATTTTGAGTAGAGCAATGATTTCATTCTTCAACCCGTCAGATGAGGCAGTAAGAACAATATCGTCGACATATAATAGCAAATATGTAGTGCTGTTACCTCGGTGAAAAGTGAAGAGAGAGGTATCACACCTGCTACATACAAAACCAATTTGCAGAAGATACCTGGCGAACCGATCATACCAAGCGCGGGGGGCCTGTTTCAATCCATACAATGACTTTCTAAGACGACACACAAACTGTGGAGCTGCTGGATGAACAAAACCAGGAGGCTGATACATGTACACAGTCTTTTTCAAATCCCCATGAAGAAACGCATTCTTGACATCAAGCTGATGAATCGGCCAATGCAAGCCCATAGCAATACTGAGAACAGTCCGAATAGTGGCCGGTTTAATAACCGGACTGAATGTCTCACCACAATCAATACCCTCCTGCTGATTAGTGCCATTTGCAACTAGTCTTGCCTTATACCTCTCTAAGTCACCACTGTCTCTGAACTTGTGACGAAATAGCCACATACACCGGATAACATTCACACCAGCTGGTCTAGGTACCAAATTCCAAGTGTTCTGCTTGGTTAAAGAGTTAAACTCCTCGCACATGGCGGCATTGCAATTGGGGTCCAGTTTAGATAGTTTTGGATTCTTTGGAATGGGTGATAAGGTTTGTGTGGAGAGATTGAAGTGAATCTTGGGTTTGAAGATCCCGTGTTGTGCACGAGTCTCCATGCGGTGAGGGGGCAGCAGTGGGAGGTCGGGGCCAGTTCTTTGGGTAGGTAAGCGGTGAGCTGGACTAGTTGGCAGCAGTGTTGCTGCAGAAGCAGAGGACTCCATAGGTTGTTGGATTGGAGGCAGTGTGAGTGGTGCATTAGACTCGACAGGGTGCAGCATGGGTGGTGTGGGAGCTGGACTGGGTGGCAGCATTCCGCGGGAGGTCGATGACCTTCTTTGGAGGCGGCGATGGCGTCGAACGCGATGAGATCTTCTTGGTACAGATTTTGGATGACCGAAGACAAACTCGGTTCATCGAGAAAGATGTAATCGGTGGTCTGAAATTTTCGGAGATTTGAAAAGGAAAGGTTGTCTCGTTAAAGGTAACGTGACGGGAGACGATGATTTTGCGAGTAGCAATGTCATAGCACAAGTAGCCCCGATGATTGGGAGATAGACCAAGGAAGACACATGGAAGAGTGCGAGGGGCAAGTTTGTGGGGTGCAGTGGAGGCTATGTTGGGTAGCATAAGCATCTAAAAATATGTAGGTGATCATATGATGACTGCCTACGGTATAAGATTTATGTAGGGGTTTTGTTTTGGAGTGTGCTAGTTGATAAAATATTTAGAAGGGATTCTACCATTTTGACAGCATAGACCCAAAAAGGCGGTGGTAGGCAGGCATGAAACAGAAGTGTGCGGACCATGTTATTGATGACACGTATAATTCTTTCAGCCTTTCCGTTTTGGGAAGAAGTATAGAGACAAGAAAAACGGAAAACCATGCCTTGTTTAGAACAGAAATTGTGAAATGCCGAGTTATTAAATTCACGTCCATTATCACATTGGAATGATTTAATAGGTTTTTCAAATTGTGTCTTAATGAATTTTTGAAACTCGAGGAATTTTGCAAAAACTTCAGATTTGAATTTCAGTGGGTAAATCCAGACAAAATGTGGAAAATCATCCAAGAATACTAGATAGAATTTATGACCCAAAGAGCTAGCAATCGGAGATGTCCACAAATCAGCATGAACAATAACAAAGGGAGAAAAAGTAACATTGTTTGATGACATAAAGGGAAGACGAGTATGTTTGCCTAGTGGACAAGAAAAATAGTGTTGGGCAATTTTCCCATTATTACATTGAATACGCTTAGAAGTCCTAAGAAAAGTAAAAACTGGGTCTCCGGGGTGTCCGAGTCGGTTGTGCCAAGTTGAGAGAGAGATCGCCGCAAGGGATATAGGTGCTTGCGGTCTGACAGCGGAAGATTGAGTGAATGGGTAGAGGTCTCCCACACTATTGCAGCGTGTAAGAATTTTTCCCATATTGAGTTCCTTCACAGAAAAACCAAAAGGGTCAAATTCGACAGACACAGAATTATTGCTAGTGAATTTTCTAACAGAGATTAAGTTTTTAATGATGTTAGGTGTGTATAGGATGTGATTTAGGTAGAAAAGTGGGTATGGATGTTTGGTGTGTGTGTTACCGTAACCTTCAATTGGAATGCGATTACCATTGCCGACAGTAATAAATTGAGGACACTTTAGCCGACGTAGTTGAGATAGGTTACCTGACGACCGGGTGAGGTGAGATGTGGCTCCGGTGTCCATGTACCAATTGTCGTCGGGCTGTTGAAGGTTCACGGTGGTGTATGCAGCCCAAATCGATCGGGGCAGTTTGTTGAAATTTGAGGCTGCTGCAGTCTTTCTTTGAAATTTCTGCTGCAGTCTTTGTTTCTTTGAAATTTCTGCAGTCTTCTTCTTCTTCTTTCAGGCTACAATGGGTACTCTGATTCTTGATGCTCTTGGACTGTCAGTGGAGCTCTTCTTCTTTGGTGGGCTGCACAGTGGTGAGGTAGGGCCCAACAGGCCAATCGACCAAAGCGGTTGGGCCCAGCTGCGGTCGAATGCGGGCATGCAAGCGAGGCCCGATTCTTTGGTTGGGCCACTTCTTCTTCTTTGGTTAGACCCTTCTTCTTCTTTGTCCGATGGTTGGTGTTGTCTAGTCAGTTGCGTTGGCCCTTTTCGCGGCCCTTGCCTTTGTTATTGCGACCTCTGCCGCCACGACCTCCGCCTCTCTGTTCTTTCTTCTTCTTTGGAGCTATTTGGTTCTTCTTGGCGCGGTGTTGCCATCCATCGTGACTACGCCTTTTGATTATGTTCCTCTTGTTTAGCACGTCTAGTTTCTTCCAACAATAGTTGTGAATGTGCCTTATTGAAACTTGGGAGAGGGTCGGCTTGTTGAATCATTGTTGCGAGTGTCATATTCACCTTTTGGTAAACCCGCAACAAGTTGAAGCACCAGCTTGGTTTCTGAAACAGAAGTCCCGACGTTGGATAGTTGATCGGTTATGAGTTTCAGTTGCTTACAATATTCGGACATGTTGTTAAAATTCTCGAGGCGGGTATTGTTGAATTGCTCTTCCAAATACACAGCCCGAGTATTTTTATTGTCCTGAAAGATTTCTTCTAGCCGGACCCAAAGTTCTCGTGCCGTAGCACCTGTTTTCATGATAGTGCATAACAGATCTTTGGAGATGGTGCCATAGATCCATTGTTTGACGATGGCATCAAGACGACGCCTTGATTAGTGAATAACATCGGTGGGACGAGGAACAGATTCGTCAATCTGATCGAGCACGTTGTATGCACATGCATGAATGTAGAATAGTTCCATCCACATGGAATATTGACAGTCTTCTTGGTCAAGAATTATAGAGATAAAATTCTTGATGTTGTTAACGGCGAATGCCGGATGAAAAGAAGATACTGAGCGTTGAGAGGGGTTTTCAAGTGTGCCAGTGGATGAAACGGAATTTGTGGGGGAAGACATGGTTGCCGCCTGTCGAGGGAAGGGAATTTTCTGGTTTGGCCGAAATATGGAGGAAGAAACCAGAAATTTTTTTTTTCTGTGAGAGCAGAAAAAAATTCTAATTTCGGCCGGGAATGAGGATTTAGGTTTTAGGCTCTTGATACCATGAAAGATAGAATAATTTCCTTTACGAATTTCTTTCATTATTCACAATATATATAGCTGTACAAGGTTGATTCCTAATATGGTACGAATCATAACTTACCTTACAAAGGTTGATTTCTAATACAATTAGAATCCTAAGTTACCTTAAATATACATTTATCATAATTACAAAATATACGGCGAATATTCTGAGAATATTCGCTAATAATCGGGAATACACAATTCAACCCCCTTTTGTGTATCAAGTCTAAATAACAAATTCTATTAAGTACGTAAGATAATCCTATCTACATTAGAAAGTGATTTAATTACTGCTTGTTACTACCATGGTCTCTCATTGAAACTATGCGCGTGTGCGTGCGCACGGGGTTGCGACCGCCCCAAATTGAATTGAAACTGAGCTTTAGAAAAGCATTTCTTGTGCTTAGGGATAACTTATGCAACTAACTTGTTTCATAGTCTATTTGTCAACCAGCACTGAAGATAGTGAACCCCAAATGAAATAAGAAGTTCGAATTCTTGGGAAAACAAATTTGAAATTACCACACAACTCTCAAGGGTCTCCAATCAAAATTGACTTATTATAGTAAATAACAAAGGTTCCAAATGAGCAAACATCACAATCACAATTGAAAATAACCAAATTCTTGAAACACTTGATTTCACTAGCATCATCAGCATTTCTTAGTTCACCTTCCTACAGTTGACACGAATCTGGCCTTGCTTCCCAGTCAATGGTTTGATATCACCCATCTTAATCATAGACTCGGCAAAATCTTTTGAGAAAATCTTTAGGTTTTTACTATAGGTTTTAACAAGTTCATCAGTTTCTCCTCCACTAAATAGTGCTTGATCAGAGTGCAGAAGCCCTCTCTTGGACACCAAGTTACTGAAATATTTTGAGTCGAAAAGAGCAGGTGTAGGATCAAGGGAAGCAAGATTGGAATCACTTCCACTACGTGGACAATTTTCTTGGCGTTGTCTTGCAAAGGTGGAGTCAATGTTAGTCTCGTTGTAGATGCGATTCCTGAAGGTGAAACATTGAGCAAACCCTAGTGTGTGTCCACCGGAGAGGGCGACGAGGTCTTCCTCATCCAAACCTTGCTTCTTGAAGTTGTTGATAAGTGCAGATAAGTCCATAAACGGAGTTGGAATATTATTGTTGGCCGCAGTTCTACTTGCCGTAGTGGAGTCTCTTCTTCCTAGTTTCACTTCCCAACTTGGTCCATGTAGCTGTTCATTTGAAAATGTTTCAGTTTGATTATACTGAAGTTCCCTAACATTAGCAGCATACTCATATATAATAGATAGAGAAAATCAACAAATTTTATTTTGACTCTCAGGCTCACTATGAGCCTTGATACTAATTCTTTATTTCATGTTGAACTTAGAATATCTAATTATATTAGTCTATCTCAATATGGGAATTCTAGTTTAATTTTCTTCCTGTAGCTTGATCAATAATTAAATACAAGTTGACTATTTTTTCTAATTATCTTGGACGAGGACGGACCATAAATTTAACATCAACTATGGGTTATGAAAAAAATTGACAAGAGAAAAGTAAAGTTATAGCTTGTGTTAAGACATAATTAGGGAAAGTAATACGCACAGCAATTACGGAGTCACGAGCTGCAACTGCTAAAATATCTGCACAAGATACAACGGGACGTCCACAAACTTTATCCACCTCGGACTTAATTTTATCAATCACCTCAAATCCTCTAGCAGAATTGTTATTAGCACGAGAAGTCTTTTCACTGTCAATAGTAGATGTTTGATCAAGGAGAATTGAAGCGTCACAACCCTGCATTTACAAGAAATACATTAGTAACGACATCTCAAGCAACCCAAGGCAATGTTATTTCATTCCTAACACCAAACGGTTAGGTTAAATACTCAAATACATACACATGGAAATTTAGATGAAATGCAAAATATTAAGTGCTAGAAAAATAATAAGAATCTCACATTAACGAAACAATCATGAAAGTGCAAACGTAGTAAAGAAGCGCCCATTCGCCTCTCTTTTCGAACAGCATCCTGAACTACCCGTTTAATGGTTGGTAAAGCTTTGGGACAAACATCGTCGTAGAAATCATCCGACAAATCCGAAAATGCCATGCCTGCTAGAGAAAGCATGACCAACACATGAAGAAAGAAAAAGCTACGAGAAGCCATATTTTCTTTATACTTACTATAGTCTATGAAGTTCTACACTTCTCTGTGTTGTTTTCTGATTTTGTGTGATGATGAGAGTAAAATGAGGCGGTATTTATAGGTAAGAAAAATGTCGAATATTGTAAAATGACAATGGTTCTAGGTTTAGCAATTCTCACAAGAATGAGCCACACTTTGACAATTTCTAAGAGGACAATTTTTAAATTTTTTGGTCAGCGGTACCAATTCATGCACGAAATGTTCAGATTTGGTAATTTGTCAATTATTATTAATGCAAATTTCAGTGGGGCTGACTCTTTCGTTTTATAATAAATTAAAATCAAACCTACTACTTAGGAAACGTCTAGATTTAAACCATATCAAATTTGACTTAACAATTATATTGTACTTACATTGTAATTCCCTCTTTGTATACCGGTATCATTTTACTGAGTTTTTCTCTTTGCATGGGCGTAGCTAATTTCCCTCTTTGTAGACATAACTAACTAAGTAAATGTGTGCTCTTTCTTAGATTTTTGGACCGAAGTATGCCATTATTTAAATCAATTTACTAAAATAATATATTTTTTCAAAAATTTACAGAACTATAATAAATATATTCCGCAATAACGTATTAGGCATTATTTATTAAAAAACTTCAGCAGGCAAAAAAGTTAGTGGTTAACGGCATTATTCGTACTTATGAGTAACATTTTACCCTTAATACGTAACCGAGAGTAATAACTCTAAGAATCTAAGCACATGCAATTTTTGTACATCTGACATTGATTGATTTTAAAGTGGTAATTCAGGGTTACAACTCCAAGCTAAAACGTAACTGACAGTAACGTTTTTACCGTGAGTTGACTACTTGTCATTGTTTTTTTATTGGCTCATTCATTAGTTCCTTATAAGGTACGTTAATTCAATATTGATTAATCATATGGCGCCTCGCCATATCACACTCACCGAAAATAAGTTAATAAACAAATTAAATATGCAGAAGAGAATACACAATCAGTAGATCAACAACTATGTTAGAATAATACGTTTTGTGTATCTTTTGTCAAGCTATTAATTAAGGTTTTAGTAGTATCGTAGGTCTGCATGAATGGACATATACTAATTGGAAAATGAGACTAACGAAAAACTGTACTAAATTGAACTTGGTTAGAATGTAACTAAATACTACTCGTATGTTACAACTTTTTTTTAGATTTAATGTGTTTGATAAAAAATAAAAAGTGTTTTTGAATAGTAGTAGAAGTCGTTCTTCCGTTATTGGCGAGAAGCTACAACTTTTTTGTTTCTTTTCAGGAGTAGAAGTAGAAGCAGAAACTAACGTTTTCCAAGACAAAATTATCCTCATCAAAAATTTATATCTACCGTATTGTCTCTCATTAGTTTGACCCATATATCTCTCAAATATAAACACCAACCTCTTCTCCTTTTTTTTGGTTTAATTATGTTTATATTGATTAACCTTTTTTATGCGAGACATGTAATGGTACAATTCACTTCACCAGATTTCAAGACCTTCCTAAGGACATTAGATGGTGTACAAACATGGACAGTGTTTTCCGATGAAAATAATTCTAATAAAAAATACAGTTAGAAATTTGTATTCAAGGATTTAAAGACAAGTTGATTGTATTCGATTCGAAAACCCTCTTAAACGAGTCCGGAGTTGCTAGCTAAGTTTCGGGTATGCAAGATTAAAATACAAGTAAAATATGGAAATAAGCAAGTAAAATGAGCAAACGCGTTAGTGTGAGATGATATTAATCTCACTTGGGGAGTCTTTCATTAATATCAAGGTATATATAGAGTACAATATTCATCCCTTATACAATAGGAATCCTAAGCCTATACAAAATCGGAATCCTAGTCTTACCATAATTATATTTACACAATATATGAAAATATTCTAATTATGGGTAGGGAATATATTGTTTCCTATATTTACACGTTTACACACCCCTCGATCGGATGGGAGGAGGTGGACATCGAGGCTGGATCTGAAGTCAAGAAATAATCGTCTGCAGGAAGTCCTTTGGTAAATATGTACGCATCTCGATAGGATAATGGAACATTTAACACTCGACATGGCGAACGCAACTTTCTCACGAACGAAGTGTAGGTCTATCTCAATATGCTTGGTTCGCTGATGTTGAACCGGATTATGAGAAAGATAGATGGCAGAGATGTTATCACAATACACAATAGATGTCTGACGCAAAGGACACTGAAGTTCTAACAATAAATTTCTGAGCCAACAAATCTCAGCTACTACATTTGCAACGCCTCTGTACTCAGACTCGGCACTGGAACGAGATAGGGTAGCCTGTCGCTTGGCAGACCAAGAAATCAGATTATCCCCTAAGAAGACACAAAAGCCGGAGGTGGAGCGTCGCGTGTCCGGACACCCTGCCTAATCTGCATCCGTATATAAAAGCAACATGTCTGGTGCAGAGGGGTATAGGTGCAAACCATAATCAAGAGTGCCCTTAATGTATCGAATGATACGCTTAAGAGCAGTGAAATGAGACTCCCTTGGGGCATGCATGAATAAGCACACATGCTGAACAGCATAAGCTATGTCTGGCCTGGTGAATGTGAGATACTGAAGTGCACCTGCAAGGCTCCTATACAAAGTAGGATCAGAGACTGGAGCACCATCCATAGCACTGAGCTTAGATTTGGAATCAACTGGAGTAGGCACCTCTTTACAGTTCGCCATCTTAGCCCTGTACAAAATCTCTTCTGCATACTTACGCTGAGACAAGAACATATGATTGGCAGACCTGGCCACTGATATCCCCAAAACGTAACTCAGCTTCCCCAAATCAGTCATTGCAAATTCGGACTTGAGTAAGACAATAATCTCATTTTTCAGTCCGTCGGAGGAGGCAGTAAGAACAATATCATCCACGTAAAGTAATAAGTAAGCAGTGCTACTACCTCGATGAAAAATGAAAAGTGATGTATCACTCTTGCTGCATACAAACCCAATCTGCAAGATATACCTGGCAAAGCGATCATACCACGCATGGGGGGCCTGCTTCAGGCCATATAGTGACTTACGGAGACGGCACACATAGTGAGGAACTGCTGGATGGGTGAACCCTGGTGGCTGATGCATGTAGACTGTCTCTCGCAGATCCCCATGTAAGAATGCATTCTTCACGTCAAGCTGATGGATCGGCCAGTGTTTGCCTATGGCTATGCTTAAAACTGTGCGGATAGTAGCATGTTTGACAACCGGGCTGAAGGTCTCACCACAATCAATGCCCTCCTGCTGATTTGTGCCATTAGCCACAAGACGGGCCTTATACCTCTCAAGATCCCCATTGTCTCTGAACTTGTGACAAAATAGCCACATACAATGAATGACATTCACCCCCTCAGGTCTAGGTACTAGATCCCACGTGGGATGTTTAGTTAAAGCATTGAATTCCTCATACATAGCCGCATTCTAATTAGGGTCTTGTTTGGCCAATTTTGGGTTCTTTGGAAGTGGAGAGATGGTTTGGGCAGACAAGTTGAAATGGACTTTGGGTTTGAAGATTCCATGCTTTGAACGAGTTTCCATTGGATGGGTAGGGACAGTGGGTGGCGGAGTGGTGTCTGGGACGGGGGGTAAAGTCGGATAAGGAGAAGGTGGGGGCGAAGCCGTCGGAGGCGCCTTGGCTCCTGGATTGAGAGTCGCGGCGCTAGAAGGTTGACACGCTTCTCTGAAGTTTGGGTGCCGCGGTGCCTCAGCACAGGGCCGCGGCGCTGTCGACGGTGTTTCAAAAGATTGCTCTCTGGAAATCACGCGCCGCGGCGCCTCCTCTCGAGGCCGCGGCTCTGACGACGGAACAGAGGATGTGAGTTGTTCGATTATGAGGGGAGAGATGGCAGACTCGTCAAGAAATGAGTAGTCCTGTTTTTAGAATTTTGGAAGATTTGAAAATGGGAATGTGGTCTCGTCGAATGTGACGTGATGAGATATATGGATCTGACGAGTCGACAAGTCATAGCATAGATAACCCCTATGATTCGGCGGGAATCCTAGAAAGACACATGGAGTGGACCTAGGAGCGAGCTTGTGAGGGGCGGTGGAGCTAAGGTTGGGATAGCACAGACAACCAAAAATCCGTAGATGATCATAAGAGGGGATTCTATGGTAGAGGATTTCGGTAGGGGTCATATTGTGAAGAGTGCTAGTAGGGAGAATATTTAGAGTGTATTCTGACATTTTAGCAGCATAGACCCAGAAGGGTGGAGGGAGGGAGGCATGAATCAATAGGGTGCGAATCATATTGTTAATGGTGCGGATGATTCTTTCAGCTTTACCGTTTTGTGGTGAGGTGTGAGGGCAGGAGAAGCGAAAGACCATGCCATTATTGGTACAAAAGCGGTGAAACATAGAGTTATTGAATTCACGACCATTATCGCACTGAAATGATTTTATGCCTTTTCCAAATTGTGTTTGAATGAACTTGCGAAACTCAAGAAATTTGACAAACACTTTCGATTTAAATTTAAGAGGGTATAACCAAACGTAGTGTGAAAAATTATCAAGCAACACAAGATAGTATTTATGACCGAGAGAACTAGAGATAGGAGATGTCCATAAATCGACATGTATGATATCAAAAGGAGCAAATGTAACACTAGTAGATGATTTAAACGGAAGACGAATATGTTTGCCTAAAGAGCAAGAAACACAATTTTGGGCAAGTTTTCCATTACAAGCAATGAAATTGTTGCCTCTAAGAAAATTAAAAACTGGGGCTCCTGGATGACCAAGTCTATTATGCCAAGTTGAAGAAAAAACAGCCGCTAGAGTGACGGGAGAGCAAGATCTGGCAGCGGAGGTGGAAGTGATGGATAGAGATCCCCCGTGCTATTGCATCTCGTAAGAGGTGTCCCCATATGAAGATCCTTCATAGTAAAACCAAAAGGGTCAAAATCCACGGAGACAGAATTATTACGAGTAAATTGGCGGACAGATATGAGGTTCTTAATCATGTGTGGGGCATATAGGGTGTTTTTGAGGGAGAAGGGTGGATGAGGAGGTTGTGTGTATGAGGTACCATAACCCTTAACTGGAATGCGTTGTCCACTACCAATTGTAATATATTGAGGATGCTTTAACCGAAACAGTTTAGGAATAGTACCTGCAGACTGGGTGACGTGAGATGTGGCGCTTGAGTCCATGTACCAAGTATTGTCAGGTTATTGCATAGAGAAGGTGTTGAACGCCTGACCCAACTCAGGGTGTCATGCTGGAGGAGGGCTGCGGGACTTGACCTTGCATGAAGTGGGTCTGTTGTGGGGCTGGAGCGGGGCCTAACAAACCGGGGTAAGAATACGGATTGTATGGCTGCTGGTACTGGAATGGAATTGGGGCCTCAGCTCTGAGCCAGGCGCCCTTGGCCACTATCTTGAGCGCCATGTACTGATCTTAAGGCGCCCTTGGCATATCAGCCCAGCCTTGTGGCTATCTTGGCGCCAGCCTTGCTGCGCCTGGCGCTGTAGATGGCTTCTTGAGGCAGCGGCCCGGTTGTTCTGCGATCTCGATTCTTTATTCTTGGTTCTGTTGACCGCGACCCTTGCCACGACCACGGCCTCCTCTACCGCCGCGGCCCTGCCGCTGTTGGGAGTTGTCTGGTGGCGTCTGATCTTGGGGTTGCGTGTCGACAGCTAACACCTGCTGGGCGTGCTCATCCTGCTTAGCACGACGGATTTCTTCGAGCAACAATTATGAGCGAGCTTTGTTAAAACTCGGTAGCGGATCTGCCTGTTGAATAATGGTGGCCAAAGTATCATATTCGCCCTTAGTAAGGCCAGAAATCATTTGTAGCACCATTTTATCGTCAGTGACAAGTGTGCCGATGTTGGAGAGTTGATCCGCTAGAAGTTTAAGCTGCTTGCAGTACTCAGAGACATTGGAGAAGTTTTCAAGACGTGTTTTGTTGAACTGTTCTTCCAAATACACGGCACGAGTGTGCTTGCTGTCCTGGAAAATTTCCTCCAAATGATTCCACAAGTCAAGGGCTGTGGAGTCAGATTTCATGATAGTAAGGAGCAAATCCTGAGAGATACTACCATATATCCATTGTTTGACGCCGGCGTCGAGACGATGCCAGATAGAATAATCAACCTCCGTAGGGCGCGGAATAGTGTCATCAATATGGTCAAGCACGTTATAGAGGCATGCATGATTGCAAAAAAGTTCAACCCAGGGAGAATACTGGTTGTTTTCTTGATCAAGAATAATGAGAATATGGTTCTTGATGTTGGAAATAGTAAAGGCGGGATGAAACGGGGGTGATGACTTTGTGGTGGGATTTGTGGAGGTAGAGGCGTCAGAAAGTGTGGAAGAATCAGGGATAGCCATTTAGAGAAGAGAAGAAAGGAAGAACAAAACCCGAAAAACAAGAAGAAAATCCGGGAGGGCCGCGACGTAGGAGAGGCAGCCGGCGGCTGTGGAAGAGAAAGGTTTTTAGGGTTTTGTTCATTTGGCTCTTGATACCATGTGAGATGATATTAATCTCCCTTGGGGAGTCTTTCATTAATATCAAGGTATATATAGAGTACAATATTCATCCCTTATACAATAGGAATCCTAAGCCTATACAAAATCGGAATCCTAGTTTTACCATAATTATATTTACACAATATATGGAAATATTCTAATTATGGGTAGGGAATATATTGTTTCCTATATTTACACGTTTACAGTTAGATCTAAAAATAAGTTGTGAATCTAACAAGAACAAGAGCTGAGAATGTATATTTGCTTGAGAGAGAGATTTAGGTTACAAGTGTGAGCTTAGAGAGAATACAACGTGTCTTCCTTCTCTTTTAAGTCTTGCATTTATAAGATAAAACATAGACTATTATGCCCCCCTAAAGTTATGACAACATGAGCACCCCGACGTTACTGTGTCCAGACGCGCCGCAACACTCTGATCTAAAAGGGCTGATGTAACGGAAGTTGTTGGAGTGGAGGACAGTTGTAGAGATCTGTCACGACCCAAATCGGCGGGTCATAACGGGCACCCAGACCTTACCTGCCGAGTACCACTAATCATATGATTAACATCTAACCATAATCAATCATGGTCATACACGACTACTATACATAGCACAACTGTCTATAAGCCTCTAAAGAGTATGTGATATCACAAGGTCGGGACAGGGCCCCGCCATACCCATATGGATATGCAAAATAATGTACCAAGACTAAACCGCAACCCCAAAATAAATGAAGTGCTCCAATATCAATTGAACTGGCAACCTACGGATGCGGATCGTCGCCCTATCTACCTGGACCTGCGGGAATGAAACGCAGCGTCCCCTGACAAAAGGGACGTTAGTACGGATAATGTACTGAGTATGTCAGGCATGAAAAATAGCATAATAGAGACCTGGAAGTAACATGAGACAAGAAACAACCAACCAGTATCGTTTTTGGCCTCTGTGGGCATCATTTCATATCGGCCTCATTGGGCATCGTATCGTTTTGGCTTCATCGGGCATCTTCCTTTTTGTGATAGTCTGTACCAGCTGCAGGTGGTGTTGCGTATATAACAACATTCCCTTTTCCCATCCCCTACATATATATAATGTGTATCATATAGTGGTGTATATAACACATGTGGGTCCAGGGTAATATATGAATATAATGCAAATGAATGAATGACAATAAAACATTCTGAACTTATCGGATGACATAATACCCTTGTACATTCGGCTAACATTGGGAATATTAACATCTTTCTCATATACCTCAATAAAGATTTAGGAACATATTTATACATTCTTTGACAACAGGAATGAATAACATGAACATTCTTAACTACTAAGAGTAGAATCATTTATGAGACAATATTACGTTTACGTTTTGTACTTGGAACATGCCAAAAGAAAGAAATTATTTGCCTTAACATACCTTCGTCAATCCGTTGATAATACAACCCAAGTAGTCCCTCTAGCACCTAACCTTAAGCACGGATGAACCAGCTTGAAGAATGGAATTCAATATGATTTAGGGATCATGTTTTGCTTGCTATTGCTGCCTATAATTTCCATGATCGGCTACCAATTTACTGCTTACTTTTGCTGACATGCAGTCGCCTATATTAGCTAATGTAGGGTGTTGTGCCTTTGTAATTTAAAAATGAAAGATTGTGTTACATATATATATATATATATATATATATATATATATATATATATATATATATATATATACTAGACCACGACTTGAGTGCTCTCCCCCCTAATCATTACCCCAAGTTCTGTTAATCCCAAATATTGCCACCTAATTAACTCTACTACCTTAGTCACTAAGGTGATGCATTTAAATGCTACACGTAGATGTTCCCCCCTTACACCTATACTTAGCCCACAAAATCTTGTCCCCCACTATAATTATAGATTAGCCGATCATTATTGTCAATTAGTCGATCCTTGTTGTCCCGCTTGGTAAATCCTAAATTATTTCGGGATCACATTCTTTTATATGCTAAATTCTTTATTAGCATATGTCTAGATGCTCAAACCATCGCCTGAAAGTACGAGGTGTTACAAAAAACTTCGGAACAAACATGATCGTAGAAATTAGGTGAAAGAGACTTCGAAAGTGCCATGCTTGCTAGGGAAAACATGACTAAAACATGAAGAAAAAAGAAGCTATTCGAAGCCATTTCTATTGCTATATTTTATGAAGTTACTACACTTCTATATGTTTGCTGCTTATGCTTTTGTGTGGCGAAGTGTGTAAAATTTGGCTGTATTTATAGGTAGGAGAAGTGTTGACTATGGGAACACGACAATGGGTCTAGGTTTAGTTACTCTCCAAAGAATAAGCCAGACATTAACAATCTCTAACAAAACAATGTTTAAATTCACTGGACCGCATAACCAATCAGATGACCGAAATTTTCATACTTGTAATTAATTCACAAAATGTTGCAACCTCTTACAACATGCTTGGTAGAACATCTTGTAATTAAATTTGAAGTAATTACTATAATAGTAATTATACAATATAATAATTCTATAAACCTGTTATTTTTATCCATTCTTCCTACATTTTTTAATTCCAAATTACGATTTTATTACCACTATAATGAAAGGTACAATTTGAAGATTGACACATGGAATTAAATTGCAATTACAATAAAAACTTAATTAACATTAAGAATAAAAAAAATAGATGGACAAAAATCTTAATGTGTGACAAATATATGTGTATATAAGAATATATATTAAGTTTTATTTTTACTAGGTATTTAATATTGAAAAAATATATTTAATAATTATAAATTAATAACTAATATTGTAATTAAGAGTTCATTGTCCAGCATTTCTTCAGGAAAAGCTAACCTAGGCAGCTGACTGGATGTTGCAACAATTTTTTCTAAACTTCCCGGTCAAGTAAGAGGCATACTAAATCTGGATTGAGGACACTTACAACGAAGTTTCGTGTAAAATTCACAAATAGTTATTTTTTAGCTCTTGTAATTGAAAATTAAAAATTAAATAGCAATTGAAGTTGAGTTTTAAAATATGTAAGAGATATTCTATACTAATGTCCTGGAGTTTAATGGGGCTCTTACTCAAAAGGTAATTTTGAAAATTTATATTTGTTAGAAGGTTACAAGTCTTAAAGTATTGGCAAAATAACCATCATTTATAACGTCATCATCGTCAGTCTCACAAGTTGTCAACCCTAGCTTCAAAGTTTTAAAAAATATATTTTGGCCCCAACATTTTAATTCCCCAAAAAGAAATAGAAAACTAAATATTTTTCTCCATTTTAATTACCTCAAAAAAAAATAAAAAATCAAATATTTCCCTTCAAAAGCTCCCGATTTCTCCACTTTTCAAATTCCGTTTCCGGCGAAAATTTTGACTTTTCATCGGAAAATCAGTATGAATAACTTATTATGACGTCGATGACAGTGATAGACCACATCCATAGTCTATTATAGATTTAATATGGCATCGATTGCAGGAATATATTATAGTAGGTGGTGATCACATAGGTTAATGGGAGGAGACTTTAAAATATTAAAATTGAAATTTTATGAGCAAGGTGACAGGATGATCCTGATAGTGATGACGAAGAGTGTAACAAAAAAAATTAAAAGAAATGAAATAACAAACCTCAGCCCAAACCCCAAATTGCACAAATCTAAGGGACGGTGAATATGTATACCATAAACAGACCATCGTCAATAGCTAACAATTATCATTTAGGCTCGACTTCGCGCATGGTCAATAATTTTCTACATTTTATATATATAGACCAAGGACAATTTTGTCTAAAAAGTCATAATAAAATAAAAATAAATAATAGGATATTCCACTATTTAAATATTACAATAACACTTTAATACATTATATGAGAGTCTCCATCCATTGAACATATGATCAAAAGATTTTTAGGTCAAGTAATGATACTTAAAAGGCCAATATTTGTCTAAAAAGTCATAAATAAATAGAATAAAATAAATAAAAGACTTGATACTATTTAAATATTATAATAATACTTTAATTCATCATATGGGAGTCCTCATCCATTGAGAACATGATCAAATGTGTTTTAGGATAAGTAATGGTACTTAAAAGATCAATATTTTTTTTTAAAATGTCATAGATAAATAAAAAAAAAGACTTGATATTATTTAAATATTATAATAACACTTTAATACATCATATGAGAGTCTTCATCAATTGAACACATGATCAAAAGAGTGTTAGAACAAGTAATGATACTTAAAAGATCAATATTGTCTAAAAAGCCATAAATAAATAAAATAAATTAACTAAAAAAAATTGATACTATTTAAACATTATAATAACACTTTAATACATCATATGAGAGTCACCATCCATTAAACACATGATCAAAAGAGTTTTAAGGCAAGTAATGATAATCATAACACTAGTATCCAACTAGTCTGACAACAGGTTATTTTTCTCAAAGCACAACCTTGTTCTAAGAACAATCATTACTTGTGCTTAAACTCTTTGGATCATGTGTTTAATTGATTGGGACTCTCATATGATGTACTAAAGTGGTATTATAATGGTTAAATAGTATCAAGTCTTTTTATTTGTTTTATTTATCTATGACTTTTAAGATAAATATTGGCCTTTTAAGTACCATTACTTGTCCTGAAACTCTTTTGATCATGTGTTCAATGGATGGAAATCCTAATATGATATATTAAAGTGTTATTATAATGATTAAATAATGGTATATTCTTTTTTATTTCATTTCATTTATTTATGTCTTTTTTTAGATAAATATTGACCTTTTAAGTATCATTACTTGTCCTAAAACTCTTTTGATCATGTGTTCAATAGATTGCGACTCTCATATGATGTATTAAAGTGTTATTATAATGTTTAAATAGTGCCATATCCTTTTATTTATTTTATTTTATTTATTTATGTCTTTTTAGATAAATATTATCATTGGTCTATATATAACATGTGGATAATTATTGACCATGCGTGAAGTCGAGCGGAAATGAGAATTGTTAGCTATTGACGATGGTCGGTTTATGGTATACCTATCCACAGTCCCTTAAATTTGTGCAATTTGGGATTTGGGGTTGGGGATTAGGGTTTGGGTTTAAATTTCATTTTTATTAATTTTCTTTTCCCGTTAGACTAGTGCAAATTCAGCATACTTCACATTCCAACAATCATCTTTATTTCTCTAGTTTATCATTGATCAAAATGGTGTAAAATTATTTTAAGCAGTGAGTTATTATAGAGCAAGGTGGTTTATTTTCGGTTTGACTTATAATTGACCCAGTGCACTTAGCTTTATTTCGATTGACAAACAACAATTTTTTTTACAACGGTAATAAAATTAAAAAAAATTATAACTGTAACAATATATCTCCCTATATAAAATCGACCCAAAGTTCAAATTCCTCCATTGTCGTTTTTCTTGATCAAACTCATACATTATCAATTTCTTGATCAAACTCATCCATTCTCTTTTCATAGATAAAACTTTTATAAAAAATTACATAAAATAATAGTCTATTACGGGGTAGGAAGATGGCGGTTAGATCTCAGCTTTTTTCCGAGCCTTTCAAAGATTACACGTAGAGAATGTGCATTTCCATCCACTGTATGTGATCTACATCCAAACAATAGAGTGATGTTGACCAACCACAATATAAAAATAATAATAATAATTGACAACAAGCTTAGTAATTGACCGTGATAAATGTGAAGAAACATAAAAAACGTACAAGCAAAATAAGTAGAAATAAGATATAATTCAAACCAATAAAAAAGGCTAAAAGTTTCAAGTCTAGTAATAGACCAAAATGAATTTGCAAAAACAAAAAGAGGTAAAAACGCGATCGAAACAAGCAAAATAAGTAGAAATAATACATATTTCAATAAAAAAGGTTAAAGTTTCAATAAATTTGAAAAAACCCCAAACTTTATGAACATTAGGATTTATCAAGTTCGAAAAAATTAAGAACTTTTGTATAGACAATATGGAGCTCAAAATGCTTTGTCATTGATGCAAAATTAATTAACATGTCTGAGACGGCGATTGGAGAACTTCCGAGTTTTGGAGAGAAGAAAAATCGACGGAGAGATGAGAGAGACTTTTATATATTTTAATATTTGTCAACGAGACTCAAGTGTATAAATTTAAAATTTTAAATATTTAAAAATTATGAAAGTGACACTGGCCCCATTTTTAAAACCCTAATCTAAAAAAATAAATTAAAAAAAATAGATGACACTGGGCCCCATTTCAAAATGATCTGTTTGTCAAATATTCTAGAGTTTCATATATGAAATTTAAAATTCCATGAATAGCTGTTTTCAAAAACAGAACGGAAAAGTAGCCAGTTGAGCGATATTAATTTCCGCGAAATTTCCTGACTTTGTAATTTACAAAATATTGCAAACTTGGATCGCTCACTTTATGGTAATTAAAAAGATGATCTACTATTTAGGTTTCGTCTTGATTTAAGAGTGTGTGTTTTTATTAGTTGACACTTTGTTATCAACACAGCAGGTAGTAATTTATCATACTCTGTACAACAGGACACTTATTAAGTTTTTCTTTTTGCACGAGTGGAAAAAGGGCTTTTAAAATAATCGAGATTGTTTTAGAAGAGAAAACTAAATTATTACCTCCTCTCTGACTTTTACTGTAAGTTCTTTTTTACTCGTTGTTGATACTGTAATGATGGAACTAATGATTAAGATAGAGCCGGTGACTAAGATTTAAAAATTGAAGAATCATATAATCATTTTCTCCAAGGATATGACCAAAAGGCTTACTTTATGATAAGAACGGTTTCATTTGATTGATATTATTTAAGGGAGGGAGTAATCGTGGATAAATAAATATATTTTCTGGCGACTAACAACTCTAAATTGACAGAAAAAACAGTAATAATTTGTAAAATGTATATATCGAAAAAAAAGAATAACTTAGGGTGTGTTTGGTACGAAAGAAAATATTTTCTTACTTAGTTTCTGATGTTTGATAAATAAATAAAAAATATTATCCCAAAATTATTTATATATAATCTAGGCAAATGCTATGGAGTGAGGGGTAGATGTGGTGGAATGGGGGTTATGGGGGTAGGGTGGGCAGTGGCGGAGCCATAAAGACTAAAGGGTTGTAAGTTGAATAATCTTCTTCAGAAAATTATACTGCAAGTATAGGTCAAATAAATTATACTGCAAGTATAGGTCAAATGAAGATGACAAATAAATGGAATAAACATTTAATGGAGAAAGATTATAATTTAGACAAAATAAAAATAAAATAAAATAAATATCTTTTCTAATTAATATTTTTTAAAAGACGCGTAAATTAATAAAACGAAAAATAATTTGAGACAGAGAAAGTACTTATATGATATGGTCCATTGGGCAGACCGCGTGTCAACTATAAAGTCCTTTAACAAAGTATGATGAAGAAGAAGCGTGATCAGTAGATCAACAACTACGTTTAAATATATTACACTATGTCTCTTTATTGAGGATAAAATCCTATCATGGTTCATTGGTTCTGCATGGATTGACATATACTGATTTTCAGAGCTTGAGATAAAGAATAGACCTGACAAATAATATTAGTGTTCCTTTGGTCCAAATTTATCTGTCATCATTCTAATCTCAAAAGTCAAACAATTTTTTTCTTATCAAGATTTTTTATATACCTTTTAAATATCATGACTAGTTAATTATTAAGACTTATTATGTTTTTACATAATTTTTAAATATATAGATTTTATTCTAAAAAAATTAAAGATTATATGTTTGAAGTTATGGTCAAAATAAAATTTTGACTCTCAAAATTTGAACAATACCACATAAAATGAAATTATAAATTATCTCAGCCAAAAAAAAATCACAACTGATTGGTGGTCTATATCTTTTAGATAGTGACTTTGTACCAAAAATAAGAGTTTATTTTCCTAAAATTGTAGATAAAATGGACGTTATTTTAGGTAACACTTAAATTTGTCATGGTTAGCATATGATGAGAGAGATGAATGCAGAATTTGAATATTATGAGTTTGAGTTCGTCATTCTACCCAAGCTCATTTGATTTGCTGAGTTTGAATTCTATTTGTTAAATAAAGGTAATATATCTGTGATATACACTGAATATACAACAGTATATATCACAGGTATACAAAGCAGTGGACCAGCTCCCAGCAGTGGCGTGGGCAATGGCCCAACTCGTCCAGGCCCATCACGGTACTAGGGCAGCAAAACAGTGGACATAGTTGTATATTAAGGAAAGTATATTATGTGTATATTGTAGTATATTTGTTACCTAGATTAGGATATACTCTTACCATATTTAGGATATACACATACCATAATTGTATAGTTAGAATTATGATAGAATAAGGTTTTAGGAATAGAATAGGAATAGGATTCTCCTATTTTGTAACTTGTATATATATCTATTCAATCAATGAAAATAATGAAGGGGATTATTTCTTTCATGGTATCAAAAGACTAGGTCTAAACAAAAGTTTTTCTCTCAACTTTTGTCCTCCCTTTGGTCGAGACACCCCACCCCCCCTCGGGTTTCTATTCCAAAATTCGTCTTCCGCTCTAAAAAACACCTCTCTTAAATTTCCCTTTCTTCTTTGTTCTTCCAATATGTCTAAGAACAATTATCACCCTGCCCTCACGGTTTCCAATATCAAGAGTTGTATCCCTATTATCCTTGAGATGGAAAACGTCTAATATGCGACGTGGGCGGAGTTGTTTAAAATTCACGTTATCTCTTATCAAGTTCTTCATCACATCACTCCTCCCGCTAGACCCCTTCCTGCGGAGGATCCTGAGTTATGGATTACACTTGATGCTACCGTTCTCCGGTGGATCTACGCCACTATTTCGGTGGACCTTCTACAGACGATTATTGAGCCGGATACCACGGCTATGGTTGCATGGAATAGATTGCGTGACATATTCCAAGACAACCAACATTCACGTGTCGTCACACTCGAGCAGGAATTCTCTCTCGTTCGAATGGACGAATTTCCGAACGTTTCTGCATATTGCAAGAAACTAAAGGAGTTGACGGATCAACTCCGTAATGTTGGCGGCACCAATAACGAATAATCGTCTAGTTCTACAGTTGGTTGCAGGTCTTTCGGAGGCCTATAATGGTGTTGAAACTCTCCTTCGCCAAAGCAACCATATTCCCGACTTCTATCAAGCCCGCTCCATGCTTACGTTGGAAGAAGCCGATTTGGCTAAAAAGGCGGCTACCGGAGCAAGCCCGGTCGTCATGGTGGCGTCCTCTCCTAGTCCTTCGGGTTTTGTTAATAATTCGAGCCAAAACCATAATAATGGTGGCGGCAAGAATAATCGCAAGAATAATAACAAAAACCGCGGGGGCAAACGCGGCGGTTCTAGTGGCGGTTCTGGTGGTCAGCAAACAGGCGGTGGGTCCCATCCAGTGAACAGTGGCCCACCACTCCCCTAGGCCCAGCAGTGGGGCCCATGGCGATGGTGGCGATGGGCCTTGGGCGGCAGCCACTACAATCATGCGGTGAATTCCGGCGCCGCTGGTCGCCAACACCAAGCCCAACACCCGGCGGTTGGCGGCCCATCGCGATGGGCCCAAAGAAGCTACGACCCAGCTCCGTCACGGACAGGAGTTCTTGGGCCCCGACCTCCGCAAGCTCATCATGCAGCAGGTCTCACTCAAACCGATATCGAGGTCGTGATGCACACGTTGGGATTGAGTCAACCGGACCCAAATTGGTATATGGACACCGGGGCCACTACTCACATGACTTCCGAATCAGGTACTCTCTCCTCTTATTCCAATTTGAGCACCCCTCGGGGTATAATTGTTGGTAATAGCAACTCTATTCCAATTCAGGGTTATGGTCAGAAAACGTTGTCTCCCCCCAATCCACCCCTTCTCTTGAAAAATACTCTACATGCTCCTAAATTGATTAAAAATTTAGTGTATGTCCAAAAATTCACTACTGACAATTCCGTTTCCGTTGAATTTGATCCTTTTGGTTTCTCTGTGAAGGATTTCAAGACGGGGAGTCATCTCATGAGGTGTGATAGTAGGGGGGGATCTGTATCCTATCATGCCTGGTTTCAGTTCATCGAGTCAAGCCTTGCCATAAGCTTTTGCAGCCATTTCTCCTTCCATGTGGCATGCTCGTCTGGGTCATCCGGGATCTTCTATTTTATCCGTTTTAGATAAAAATAGTTTTATTTCATGTAAGGGTACAAGTCGTACTCCACTTTGTCAGTCTTGTTCCTTAGGGAAAAGTGTTAAGTTGCCATTTGTAGACTCCAATTCTCATACTTCAATGCCATTTGATATTATTCATAGCGACTTATGGACGTCTCCTGTTCTTAGTTCATTGGGTCATCGATATTATGTTCTCTTTTTAGATGATTATTCAAGATTTTTGTGGACATTTCCAATTGCGAATAAATCACAAGTGTTTTCCGTCTTCATCAAATTTAGAGCGTTCATTCGTACTCAATTCGAAAGAGAAATAAAAAATATTCAATGTGATAATGGGAAATAGTATGACAATAGGGAGTTTCTGGAATTTTGTGCTAATAATGGGATAAATTTTCATTTTTTGTGTCCTCATACCTCTTCACAAAATGGGAAAGCCGAACGCAAAATTCGTTCCATAAATAACATTGTCCGAACTCTGTTAATTCATGCCTCCATACCTCCATATTTTTGGCATCATGCTCTACAAATGGCCACATATCTTCTTAACATAATTCCTTCTAAAGGTCTGACATATTCCTCCCCCTCAAAATCCTATATAATAAGGACCCTTCTTATTCTCATCTTCGGATTTTTGGGTGCTTGTGTTATCCGTTATTCCCATGCACCACAATTAACAAACTTCAGGCTCGGTCTACCCCGTGTGTATTTTTGGGTTATCCGTCGAATCATCGTGGTTATAAGTGTTTTGATTTATCCTCCAAGAAAATCATAATTAATCGCCATGTCATTTTTTATGAAACCCAATTCCCTTTTACGAAAGTTCATACTCCCGAGCCTAAGTCATATAATTTTTTGGATGACCAAATATCCCCGTATATTATTCGGAATTTTTTAGACATCTCCCGCACCCAAAGTCCTCCAATGGGCCCATCGCTCACTGGACCCACAAGATCGCCAAAGAGCAGCAGCTTCACCACGGAAGCAGTTCCAAAGCAATTGGGCTACCCACCACCTGAACTGGTCCAGACGACAATTACAGATTGCCGATTTGGGCCAAGAGCCCAATCACTGCTGGCCACCCGTCCCGAGCAGGAAAATTCCCAAAATTCCTCAATTCTTCCTCGAATCATAGACCGGTCACTCGTAGTCAGCGGGTATTTTTACACCTAAAAGACATTTTAATTTACATTCGATGTCTTTAAATCCCTTGCCCTCGCACTGCGTGTCCGCATTAAATGACCCTAATTGGAAAATTGCTATGACTGATGAATATAATGCTCTTATTGATAATAAGACGTGGGAGTTGGTGCCCCGTCCATATGGTATTAATGTTATCAGGTCTATGTGGATTTTTGCTCATAAGGAGAATTCAGATGGGTCATTTGCTCGACATAAGGCGCGACTTGTTGGTGATGGTAAGACTCAGCAGGTTGGGATAGATTGTGGTGAGACGTTTCATCCGGTAGTCAAACTGGCTACCATTCGCACTGTGCTTAGCTTGGCTCTTTCAAAGACTTGGCCGATTCATCAGTTGGATGTCAAGAATGCTTTCCTACATGGTGATCTCAAGGAAACAGTCTATATGCATCAGCCGTTGGGTTTCAGGGATCCAAACCGTCCTCATCATGTATGTTTGTTGAAGAAGTCCTTATATGGGCTTAAGCAGTCTCCAAGGGCCTGGTACACGAGGTTTGCTGACTTTGTTTCAACTATTGGGTTCACTCGCAGCAGGTCAGATAATTCCTTGTTCATCTACCGCCGTGGTTTGTCCTTGTCCTACATTCTGTTGTATGTGGATGATATCATCTTGACTTCCTCTTCCGATGCCTTGCGCCAGTCTATCATGACCATGCTCAGTTCTGAGTTTGCTATGAAAGACTTAGGGCCTTTGAGTTATTTGTTGGGGATTGCCGTCAAGCGTCATTCAGGTGACTTATTTTTGTCTCAACGAAAGTATGCTGCTGAGCTCATAGAGAGGGCTGGGATGTCGTCCTGTAAGTCCACGTCCACGCCAGTTGATGCAAACCCAAAGCTAAGTGTCGCAACAGGTGCACCATACGAGGACCCGACCCGCTATCGCAGTCTTGCAGGGGCCCTCCAGTATCTTACCTTTACCAGACCGGATATTACGTATGTGGTTCAGCAGATGTGTTTATTCATGCATGATCCCAGAGATGAGCACATGAATGCAATCAAACGCATCATTCGGTATATTCAGGGGACACTGGACTATGGGTTGCACTTGTATCCTTCATCTACATCCACACTCGTCTCTTACACGGATGATGATTGGGGTGGTTGTCCCGATACCAGACGGTTGACTTCTGGCTACTGTATGTTCTTTGGCAACAACTTGGTCTCCTGATCGGCAAAGCGTCAGGCAACTCTATCACGCTCAAGTGCAGAGGTAGAATATCGAGGGGTAGCGAATGTGGTCTCCGAATCATGTTGGCTACGTAATTTGCTTTTGGAGCTTCATTGTCCCATTCAGAAGGCAACCTTGGTATATTGTGATAACATTAGTGTCATCTACCTTTCAGGTAACCCAGTTCAACACCAACGTACTAAGCATATCGAAATGGACATTCACTTTGTCTGTGAAAAGGTTGCAAAGGGTCACGTTCGCGTATGCCATGTCCCGTCTCGTTATCAAATTGCAGACATTTTTCAAAGGGTCTACCATCGGTTCTCTTTGAAGATTTTAGGGACAGTCTCAGCGTTCGAAGACCGCCCGCTATGACTGCGGGGGTGTGTTAAACAAAGGTAATATACCTGTGATATACACTGAATATACATCAGTATATATCACAGGTATACAAAGCAGTGGACCAGCTCAAAGATGTGACCAAAGATGGCGTGGGCAATGGCCCAACTCGTCCAGGCCCATTACGGTACTAGGGCAGCAAAACAGTGGACATAGTTGTATATTAAGGAAAGTATATTGTGTGTATATTGTAGTATATTTGTTACCTAGATTAGGATATACTTTTACCATATTTAGGATATACACATACCATAATTGTATAGTTAGAATTATGGTAGAATAAGGTTTTAGGAATAGAATAGGAATAGGATTCTCCTATTTTGTAACTTGTATATATATCTATTCAATCAATGAAAATAATGAAGGGGGTTATTTCTTTCACTATTAGTGAATTTTTCAGATACATATACAACATTTAAGCTAAAATTACTAAATATTGATGAACCTGTAATTTATGCACTACATCCACCTGTATCCTGAGAAGATTGTGCAAGGTGTCATGGTTACCAAATTCATCTCTTGTTCTATAAAATTTCATTATTTCAGAAACAATAAGCTTGAAGTTGTCGAGTTGCCTCAGTACTCTAGCTTGGGAGGGGATGATAGAAACTATCACCAGATTATTAGTAGTGGAGATAGAGAGACGAGACCAAGTTAGTTGTATTCAACAACTTACGTAGTTGTACATAAGCTTTCAAGTTATGTAGATATATTATATTATATTATTAAAATTAAGTTAGGTGTGATCTTAGCTTATCACTTCATATTGAATCTCTAAATAGAGACAGCTTTAATTTGTATTTTGTATATACGCATATGTTGAGCACACGGCACAAATATTAATGAAAAATATCCCTTCATGAATCATGAGGCAGAAAACAATTTTCTAGTGTCATTATGATTGTTATATTCTTTTAAGTTGAACTGTTTAGTACTAAATTATCTCCGCAACAAAGGGAGGTGCTTTTTTCTTCTAAAATTTGTGGATAAAATGGACGTTGCATTAGGCGTTATCATTTAAATACTCAACAATTCACAGAAGAGTCTATTTATTAATTCAGTTCATTTTGATCTGTCCAATTTAATTCATTTAAAAATTAAGCGAATATGTAGTTCAATTTGACTCATGAAAAATCTTATTAAAATATTTTTGTAAAAAAGAGAATTTTTATTTTATTTGATAGGTCATATATCGTCATAATAAAAAGTTTATTAAGTAACTAAACAAATTATAAGAAAACAAATTAAATAAATAAATTAAAACCTATGTAATTGGCATGTATATACCACTGTTAATAAGTAATAACTATTGACAAAATTTTAGCCGAAGATTAGGTTTAGCAATTGAAGCCCAAAAAATTTGATAGCGAATAACCAATCTTGATTTAGTCCAAAATGTACGAAATATTGGAGAAACTCCAATACTACCATCATATCACTTGGAGTTCAGCTCTGAAATGATCGAATTTCACCACTATCACCACAAAATATCTCTCAATTCATCATTGACAAAATCTTATTAATACTCCAATTTTGAACTCGCAATCGAACTTGATTCTGATTTTGTTTTTAGTTTTTTTAGTGGGTGTGGTTCGAATTCGTAGAAAACAAATAGACACTGCTGTATAAATAAATTGAGGAAGATTTGGGGTGATTCAGACTAGTTTGGAGTCAAAACATAGCTGAAATCGACTTGGAGTAACTCAACCCGACAATATATATCATGTAATTATATATATCAGTGTATATGAAGGAAGTCTTGGAGTAACTGGTAAAGTTGTCTCCAGGTGACCTGGAGGTCACGGGTTCAAGCCGTGAAACAACATCTTGCAGGTAAGGCTGCGTACAATAGACCCTTGTGGTCCTGCCCTCCCCTGACCCCGCACATAACAGGAGATTAGTACACCGGGCTGCCCTAGTGTATATCACATATATATTTTCATGATATATACCAATATATACATGACATACAAGATATATGTTGACTTACATGAAAGAAATACACGGATATAGAGGGGATGTATATATGTATATACAGGGAAGATTGAGTTGTCTTCAACCTCAATTTTCGGTCTGAAAATCATCAAACTTGCCTCAAATCGTTTTTGAAGACCTTCAAAATTAATATTTAAGCTCCTTAAAATGTTTTCAATACCATTGAGACAAATCACAATTGTGGAGGATCGAATATTTCAAACCAAGCATTAATGGGTTTTACTTAGTTGGAACGATTATTTCTGTGATTTTTTTGTGGTTATTCAACAATAAAACAAATGAGGGTGGTGTGATTTTTTTGTGACTTGGGCATCAATTACTTTGATACTGCTTCAAGGATGCTCTTCTTGCTTTTGTTTCCTCTTTACGACATTGGTACGATTGCATTTAAAATTATGGCTTAGATATTAGTTTTATTTTTATTTTTTTGGGAGTATCTCGGTACAGATTTAATTGGGGAATTGGATGCACTAATATGCGTGAAGAGGATAGGTAATTAACAGTGGTTATAGGCTGTATGAGCTACCGGATGCCAATAACAAAAACATTGGGTTATTTTATGCCAATTAATGAACATGGTTGACATACAGTGCAAAATTTCCTTACGTGATAAGAGTTGGGTGGATAGGGCTATGATGTATTGTTTAAAACATTTGACTCAGTCTATTTCTGCTCAAATAACATTTGGACGTATCATTTTATTAACTCAACCCATTTTGACTCGTCTAAATTTAGTTTAATCCCCCCATTTGACACCCCTAATTATACCTATGCTAATATGGTATATGAAAGTCAGCTAAAGTGCTTACTTAGCATGCCATATTAGGTGCCGAAAAGCTAACTTGGCATGCCAAGTAAGCATTTTAGCTGACCGTCATATATCATATTAGCTTTGGTATGATTCCACAATTTTTCGGTCTCTTTTACTGTTAATTTAACCAGAATTTAGTTGGATTATGTTTAAGTGACAAAAATATAAAATAGTGATTTTGGTGCAGTGAAATTCACTTGGATGAGCGTTGAAGGGTGTCCCAGCAAATTTTACATGGTTGTTCCTGATTCAATTTGGATATGTATGTGCTTGCTACAAAGACAAAGATAAAAGAATAACTTGGAGATGACCAAACAGTGCTGATCCTACTTGGGCAGTACCACGTACTCCTAAAAGGGGTTTACAATATTAGCAAAGCGGAGCAAATTAAAGCTTTTTCTCCCTTATTAAATTTCTTCTTGTTCATTAGTTTGATGCACGTGCATTTGGTATCTCATACAATAGATACTATACAACAACATATTCGGTATAATTTCATCAGGTGTGTCCTGAAAAGGGTAGCGTTCAAATGGAAATTGTTTTATTTTTCTTTCAAATTTTAGCCCATTGTTGAAAGATTACTTTGTCGGAGTAGAGTCCTAACGTCATTATAGGCCTCAGATAGGCCCACAACCATTTGGATAACAAGACAATTATTGGTAACAAGCGCTCCAACGTCACGGAGTTGGTCCGCCAATTCCTTGAGCCGTTTACAATAAGCTGAAACATTCGAAAAATCTTTCATGCTGACTTGTGAAAATTCTTGCTCAAGGGTGACAACTCAGAAATGTTGGTTATCTTGGAATATATCACACAATCTATTACAGGTAGCCATAGTCGTAGTGTCCGGTTCAATGATCGTCTGTAAAAGGTCGGTAGAAATAGTTGAGTAAATCCACTGAAGGACGGTAGCATCAAGAGTGATCCATAACTGAGGATCCTCCGCGGGTGTAGGGACAACGGGAGGAATTATGTGATGAAGGACTTGATGTGAGATTAAGTGAATTTTGAACAATTCTGCCCACGTCGCATATTGGACGTTCTCCATCTCAAGAATAATAGGGATGTGGTTCTTGATGTTGTAAACAATAGGATGAAACATGTTCTTTGACGTAGACATAACAAAAGAACAATAGGTGAATGAGGTATTTGGAAGAAAATTTGGGAAAAGAGGAGGGAATGTTGCACGGATTCCGAGAATGGTCACGGAAATCGAGGCAGCAGAAGAGAGGAAAATCGGTACAAGTTAGACCTAGACTTCTGATACCATGAAAGAAATAATCACTTGATTATTTTCAGTAATGAATGAGTATATATACAATTTACAATTTCCATAATATGGAAAATCCTATTCCTATTCTACTCCTAAAACCCTATTCTATTTGTATAAGAATTCTACAACTATGGTAAGTGTACAATGCTAATTATATACAAATAATATGTTACCAAATATAGCTCCAAACAGTGATATACTTGTCATGTATATCACAGATTGTTTTGACCAAAACTGCTTTGTGTTTCCGTGATATACACGGTATACACAAGGCATTGTATATGCCGTGTATACCATGTGTATCACGGTATACTTTCACTAATTTATATATAATAACGTTTCCTTTTGTTAGGTGAAAATGCCTATTATGAGCTGTAGGAGTAATTGTACTAAATTTACATTAGATTTTAGTTAGTTTTTCATTATTTACAACTAAAAAGAGATAAGAGAATTGAGAAAGTATAATTATCTCTACATGTTCTCAAACAAACAGTTGATATTGCTCCAACTTGTCATATCCCTTATTGTTACTCATTAATATCTGTTACTAAATTTCTTTAATTTAATGATACCAATTAACATCATTATGTCACAAAGGTAACTTCAAATCAAATTCTGAAATTTCCAATAATAATAATATGATTGTTGGTTATAGATAAATTTCATCTTCAATCAACAACAACAAATACCTAGTGAAATCCTATATAGTGAAGTCTGGAGAGGGTAGAGTATATACAGATCTTACCCCTATCTTTAAAGGTAGATAGATTATTTCAGGTAAACCATCAGCACAACAACAAGCAATTCAAATATAAAAAATTATGGCAAAATTTCATCTTCAATCGTATAAGTTAAATAATTTATATACACAAAGATGGATGGCTTGAACGCTAAACAGGAAAGAAACAAAACAAAAATCGTCCATTATTTGAATAAACTTGTAAAAAAATGGGTGAATGCATGGAATCAATGAAACTCAATGTAAGTTACAATTTTGTGCTCATGCTTTCTTTGATCATTATAAGTTTGATATGGGTGTTCTCAAGCTTCTATTTCTTGGATAAATATTTATTTCCTTTTGGGGCTTATGGTAATTATGCTTTTTTACATCTAACAAATGTATATATCGGAAACTAAAATTATGATATTTATTTATTCATTTATATTTTATTCATTTTTCATAAATTTACTCTTGGATTTTCCCCTTCTTTCTGGATTTAGTCGGTTAAATCGATTTAAGCATGTTGTGCAACTTAAGGAATGTTTCTGTAGTTTCTTGAATTAATATCTTTAATTAGTTTCACAAAAAATTGTTGTTGTTCTTGTTGTTATTGTTATTGCTGTTCTTGTTGTTCTTGTTGTTATTATTTTGTATTTAAGTGGTGGTGTATATTAACCCTAAGACTACCTTCAACAAATAATCTAGATGTATAAGGACCAAAGTGAAAGAGTGAGATTGTAGATATGAAATAGAGATTTTTTATCTTGGTTTAAGACTAATTTACTATCTACTTATAAAATGCTACTAGTATTTTTATATCTTCAAATGATTTATATACATATTACTAACAAGTGTATGATGTGAATCACAAGGTATTGTACTTTACAAGTATCGAGAACATATACTTATACAATATGCAAGAGCTACTAAAACACTTCCAAAACTTAAAGGCTACTAAACTTTTATTTTCAGATATGCTCACATTTTATTGGGATTTAATCAGATAATTTAAGAAAATTCATATATAATAAAGTATGAGTTCAGTGATGTTATTTATGACTACGCCAAGGGCAAGTAAATTTTTTAGCATACAAAATAGAACGGTCTATAATTTCTTGTCACCCTGAGCCCTCCTCTCATTCCTTAATTCACCGTAACATTTCCATCTCCATCCCGAAAATGACATGTCTGTATCGATTATGAGAACCTTTGTGGGAAAAGAGAAACGAATACCTACGTGCAAAAATAACTCAAGGGCCTCAAGTCTTTTATAGCAAATTTTGAACTGAGAAGGGACATGATAGACTTGCGCAAGCTATCAAAGGAGGCAGTCAAAATTATATCATCCACATATAATAGAATGTATGCTAGAGAAGTACCACAACGATAGATGAACATAGAATGATCAGACCTGCTGTGAGAAAACCCAATAGTAGACACATAATCAACATTTATACCAAGCACGTGGGGCCTGCTTAAGCCCATACTAGGACTTCTTCAGCAAACAGACATTGTGAAGATAATTGGGGTCCTTAAAACCCAAGGGTTGATGCATGTACACTATCTACTTAAGCTCACCGTGTAAGAAATCATTTTTCACATCCAGCTGATGAATGAGCCATGCTTTCGAGAGATTCAGACTAAGCACAGTGCGAATGGTTGCCGATTTGACCACCGGACTAAATGTCTCTCCACAATCCACGCCAACCTGTTGTGTTTTACCATCACCTACAAGACGGGCAAATTTTCAGCAAAACCTTCCGATGCCCTCTTCATTCTCGGCAACCGTCAGGCTGCCGACCAAAGTTTTTTTTTCCTCCCAATTTTTTCTTCCAAATCCCTCATTCTCCTCTTGTTCTTTCATAATGTTTACCTCAAAGAACATGTTTTATCATGCCCTTACTGTGTCTAACATCAAGAACCACATCATTATCATACTTGAGATGAAAAATGTCCAATATGCGACGTGGGCAGAATTATTTAAAGTTCACGCATGCTCGCATCAAGTCCTTCATCACATCATCCCCACGGAAGCAGGCAAGGAGAAGGTGTCTACCGTCGATGATGACCCTATGTTATGGACGACTCTTGATGCTACGGTACTCCAGTGGATTTATTCCACTATCTCTATGGACCTGCTGCAGATGATTATTGAACCCGATACCACGACAATGGAAACTTGGAATCGGGTGCATGATATATTCCAAGATAACAAAAATTTCGGTGTCATCACTCTTGATCAGGAATTTTCTCATGTCAATATGCAGGATTTTCCGAATGTCTTAGCCTATTGTAAAAGGCTGAAGGAATTGGCTGATCAACTCAAGAACGTTGGTGCGCCCGTCACTAATGATCGTCTCATTTTTCAGATGGTTGCAGGCCTATCCGACACTTATAATGGCGTTGGGATGCTTCTTCATCAAAGTAATCATCTTCCACCATTCTACCAGGCTCGTTCCATGCTAATATTAGAAGATGCCGTCTTGGGTAAAAATGAGGTTATCAGAGCTAATTCCGTCATGATGATGGCTACGTCTGATGACCATCACTCATTCTCGGCCAATTCTAGCCAAAACCGTAACATTGGTGGCGACAAAAAGGTCAAAATCGGAAAAATGGTGGCAAGAATCGCGGCGACGGTCGCGGCAGTGGCAGTGGTCGGAGCAGTGGCGGCAGTGGGCCAGCTGAGCTGCAGCACCACTGGCCGCAGCTTTTGGCCACTGCACAATGGCCGTGGGGTTGCTGGGCCAATGGCCTAACATGGCCTTTTCTAATTACCCAGGCGTTCCAATGAATTGGGCCAGCCAGAGGCCCAATTCCCAGTTTCAGCAGTACAAACCCAAGCAGTCGGTTGGGCCCTGGCAGTAGGCTGGCCTGCTTGGCCTCGTCCTCAGTAGGCCTTCGCTATTTTGGGCCCAGTTTCCGATCCGACACCTATGGATATTGAGGCCGCGATGTATACACTTGGATTAAATCCCCCGGATGCAAATAGGTATATGGACACTGCAACCACTTCTCATATTATGTCCGCCTAAGGTAATCTCTTATCTTATTTCAATTTGAGAAATAATCGTGGCATAATTGTTGGTGATGACAATTCAATTCCAATTTGTGGTTATGGTAACACAAATTTGTCTACCCCCACATCCACCTCTTGTCCTAAAAATGTCCTTCATGCCCCTCACTTGATTAAAAATTTGGTGTCTTTTCGAATTTGAGTTTCTGTTAACTTTGACCCTTTTGGTTTTTCTGTGAAGGATTTCATGATGAGGATACCTGTAATGAGGTGTAATAGTCGCGTAAAGCTTTATCTAATCACCACCACCATTATTTCTACAAATCAAGCCACACTTTCTATATTTGCCGTTTTTGCTCCTTTGTGGCATGCATGTTTGGGTCATCCAGGGTCGTCTATTATTTCTTCTCTTAAAAATAATAACTTTATTGATTGTAAGAGTACATGTAGTACTCATATTTATCCTTCTTGTCCTCTAGGGAAACATGTTAGATTACCGTTTGTAGCCTCTACTTCTAGTACGTCGATGCCTTTTGACATTATTCATAGTGATTTATGGACATCCCCCATTTTGAGGTCTTTGGGCCATCGTTATTATGTTTTATTTTTGGATGATTATTCTAATTTTTTGTGGACTTTTTCTTTGTCTAAAAAATCTCACGTTTTTTCCACATTTTTAAAATTTAGAGCTTTCATCCGTACCCAATTTGAACGGGAAATTAAAAACATTCGATGTGATAATGGTAGGGAATATGATAATGGGCCATCTCGGAAATTTTGTGACACTCATGTCATATCTCTTCGATTTTCTTGTCCTCATACGTCCTCACAAAATGGGAAGGCCGAAAGAAAAATTCGTATCATTAATAATATTGTCAGAACTTTACTAGCTCATGCTTCATTACCTCCGTCCTTTTGGCATCATGCGTTACAAATTGCTATATACCTCCTTAACATACTCCCTAGCAAAGGTTTAGCATATCAATCACCCTTGAAAATTCTTTGTAATAAGGGTCTCTCGTATTGTCATCTTAGAGTGTTTGGGTGTTTGTGCTATCCGCTTTCCCCGTCTACTACAATTAACAAACTACAAGCCTGTTCTACCTCTTGTGTGTTTTTGAATTATTTGACTAATCATCATGGTTACAAATGTTTCGATTTATCCGCTAATAAAATTATAATTAATCGACATGTCATTTTTTATGAAACCCAATTTTCGTTTGCTAAATTATATAATTCTGAGTCTAGTTCGTATAATTTTTTGGATGATTAGCTCTCACCGTATATTATCCACCATTTATCTGAGCTGTCCCGTAACCAAAATCAGCCAGCATGCCCACTGCCTGCTGGCCCAAATGTAGTCCACCTGAGTCCACTGTTTCGGCCAGCAGGTCCACTACCTGCTGGTCCAGTTTTACCGTCACAACCTTCTGCCACTGGGCCAGCAGGCCCATTACCTATTGGTCCAGTTTTACTCGACCCGAGACCTACCCAAAACACGTTCCCTCATATTTCGAGTCAAGGGCCTATTACTCGTAGTCAACGTGATATTTTTAAATCTAAATTCTAATGTAAACAAATTTATCCATGTATATCGTCCTTTATCAGCTTTTAATTAAACGGAACACCAAATCAAGTCGATAGAACTTGGTGCTTCATACATTAGTTATCCAAAGTTCAATAATAACTTGTCAAGTTATTGGAAATCCATGTCGACGGATGATGATTCTATAATGTGTAACTTTCTTTGTTTTTTTACTAGGTGACGGGTACTTGCTTTTGGATTCCAATTGATTAGGTGTGGAGGTAAAAGACAAGATGCGGATTAGGCTAAATTCAGTAGTTACTTCTCAAACAAAATATTTATGCTAAGAAACTCATTAGATGTGTAAACATATTAATCTAGAGTCTAATTAAGTAGCCGTTTTAAAATACAGTAAAGTTGAAATCTACTTCGCCTTAGTGATAGATCCAGAATTCGCGCTCTGTAACACTTATTAAAGAAGAAATTACTTTTTAACATGACTTTTTTTTTCATACAGAGCTCGAATCCGAGATTTTTATTTAAAAACATGAAATTTCTATTTATCCCTAATGTAGCATGAATACATAAGATGATAAGAACCTCATCTCATTAGTGGTGTTGGTATCGTTGTATCCTATATATGATTCAACTTTGTGACGTGATTGATTGATCTCTTAGCTATAATTATATAGAAGAACCCAATATTAAATATTCATACAAATGATTAATGTGTCGATCTCTAACATTATTGCCATTGTAATCGAAAACTATAACCACATATATAAATTCAGATTAGTGAGTGTATATTTGATAGTGATAACGAGGTTACCTGCTTGCTTTGCAGGAAAATTGGCTAGATGATGTTTCATCTTTGAAGGTGGTTCAGAGAGCTGGGTAGATAATGTTGGAAATTAGCCTTTAGCGGGGAGATGCGTCCACCCATCTTTGATGAATTAAACACTAGTGTTCCGCATGTTGGAGACCTTGTCTCTTCGCACATGCATGATCTACGAAGTGAGTAGATGACCGTAGGGCCAAGAATCGTCTAATTTCGTTGAGAAATGAAAGAGATATTGGTCCACGAAGTAAGGTGTTTGAGACATGGAAATGTGGTGTGAGACAAATCTACCACATCGGTGGGAATAGGAAGAATTACTCTCTATATAAGTCTCTTTGGGACCCCAAGGGGTATCCCATGTGTTTAAAGGAGGGAAGACCTAGATGTGCTTGGGTTCAAGGCTAAGCCCACGCTGCCGCTTCGCCTCGCTCGTCCCCATCCGACCCGCCCGGTGTGGGCGTGGTCTGTGGGTGTGGTCAAGTTTCAATATTTACAGTTTGGTCTCCAGAATTTCTGAGAAGGTGACGGAAGGCAGAAAGCCTACCGTTGGGACTGTTTTTTGAGGCATTAATCAGCCATTACTTGGCTGATTAACTCCTCCATTATCAACCTCCTTCATGACCATAATTCAGCCTCCTTGATGGCCATTTACTGCCTTTACTTGGCTGTTTTAATGGCCTCCTAATGGCCATTAACGGCCATGTTTTGGGCAGTTGTACAGCCCCTTCTCCTTGCTATATATTGAGCCTTCTTTGGCTCAATTCAGTGGCCAGCAAACATGCCAGAAAACAGGCAGCAAACAGGCCGAAAACATACCAGAAAAATAGCATTTTCAGCACAAAACAGTGGCTGAAAATTCAACAAAATAGTGGCTGAAATTCAGCAAAACAGTGGCTGAAAAACAGTGACCAAACTCTCACGTTTACACAAGATATACACTACAGAGACACACTATATACACAGAGACAAAAGAGAAGAGTAGATATAAACTCTTCCTTCCTATTCCATAACTTCAGCAAGTCAAGTCATATTTGTTTTCTTCGCCAGGCTCAACCTATTGGCTTTGTAGCATTGAGATTAAAGTGTTGTTTTATCTTAGGAGACTATTGCCCGCTAACGTAAAAGCATATATACGGGGCAATCTTGTCTTAAGGATAGAGGGCTATCCTCGACTCAACACACAACGTTATAACCATCCAGATTTAGTTGTTTCTTGATTTCAAGATATCAACATTCAAGACACAACAAACTTGCGGCAGTTCTCAACATTGGCTTTGCAAGGTGATCAAGATTCAAGACACAACACACATGCGGCAGTTTTGAAGATTGACCACTTATTTATCCTTTCGAACATTTATAATAGTTATTACTTCCCGTACTGCTCTATAAAATACCATAGAATACCAACAAATTAAGACAAGATTGTATAGTAATACTATTAGTGTTCGAAAGATGTCGGTCAAAAGTTATGTGATCAAATCTGGATATGGCAATGGTTTTCTGGTAGAAGAGAGTGATGATGATGAACATGTTCATGGTGTCACCGCTACCAAGACTGGTGGGAACAAGCGCTCTCGAGAGCCTGAGGATGTCAACTGGGACAAGAGGAGAAGACTGAAGATGTACTTCTATCTTGCAGCAGAAGGCCTGTATCTATCCCAGACAAAAGATCCGAATAATGGTGAGAAGGAAATGGACACTCAGTCTGATGAAGTGATTGAGGTGAGCCAGAATCCGAAATTGGGATAAGTATATTTCTTACTTGTCAAGAATTAAGATTAAATGATGTCTGATTAAAAATTGATTAAAGTAAGGAGGAATATGAAAATAATTTATATTCCTTACGCTTTAAAAATCAGAAGTTTAATCTCATCTTCTTTTCCGTTTAAAGATTGGATTGTAAAGCAACTTAAAAAGATTCGTTCTTTTAAGAGTAATTATTAAAAGTGTGTAAAGTATGTTCGCACATACGAGGGAGTAAGATCCACTGACTGTGCGAAAACTGTTACCACTCTTAAGTAAGCACCAAGAATTATCTGGGCACCAATCATAACGGAAGAAGTCTAAAAGTTAAAGACGTTGAGCCTGTCATACTATTTGGCAGAAGATCATTTATAGGATGATATTGGACACTCAGTCATATAAAGCCTCCGGGCGACTGGAGTGGGGCCAGAATTCATTTCATAGGAAAAGTAATGGACACCTATTAGGGTGGGCCAGAGTTTCCATGTCTTAAATGATCTGAAGGCCTAAAGAAAGATAGAAAAGAAATTGGACACTCAGTCTGCCAAAGCAACTGGAGTGGGCCAGAGTATCCAGATCACATATGATCCGGTTGCGCCCTAACCACGGGCAAGAGGTTGTTCATGTGAAGCAACGCCAACTCTAAACTAGAAGGGGTTGGAGAGGTTGTCCTCAATAGGACTTCAGGGAATGAGATCACTCTAAGATGAGGTGATACATATCCCTAACTTGGTTTAAGGGACGCTGTTGGTCAAGCTGGTTTGAGACTAGTCCAATAGGTCTGTAATAACTAAGAATGGTACAGTACGTCTGTAGCCAAATGAATGATATATTTGTAATCATTGCATCTATGCCATCATAGATTAAGACACGTTAAATAGCAAGTCATTCAAAAGCTAACGATGTTGAGATTGTTGCCTTCTGTCGACATA
Organism: Anisodus acutangulus; assembly: GCA_029783415.1. NCBI lineage: Eukaryota > Viridiplantae > Streptophyta > Magnoliopsida > Solanales > Solanaceae > Anisodus > Anisodus acutangulus. The sequence goes on from CM056507.1 coordinate 10,811,481, forward strand.
AACCCTCAAAATGAATGTGAGGTAGACGAAGAGGCAAAATCACCTTTCCAAATTCCTTCAAAGGGAATAGCGAAAGAAGCACCGCTCCTCTAGAACTTAGTCACACCTACTTGGGTGATTTGAAGTTTATACAAAATAGAGGGGTGAGACAAGTACGTTGTGACCTTCATTGATGATGGTACAACGTATGTAATCCTTTGTTTGTTAAAAAGCAAAGATGAAGTTGTTGAAGCGGATAAGCGCTACAAAGCAGAAGTTGAAAATCAACTAAGCCTACGGATTGAGAAATTCGTAGTGATAGAGGGGGAGAAAGTGAAGCATCGTTCATTAAACGACTGTTCATTTCTCACCTCAGTCCAACGGTGTTAGCCAAGCGCAAAGCTCGTACGCCCAAATTATGTGGGGTGGCTTGGTAAAAGTTGGAATACTGAAACAGGTCAAGTTGTACCTAAGACTGTAGATTGCATATCTGTCAGGATCTGCAAATAACAGTAGTGTTGATCGCCTCTTGGCGTCAAAGAATGTTGAATTCTTTGTAGATAACTTTCCTTGAAAAAGGAAAAAGGAGTAATTGCTCAAGGTTAACAAGAACCCGCGAGGGCCTGACTATCCGAAACTAGACGTTCCGTATCTACAGGACTCGAAAGTTGCTGGCTATCCGGAACTTAATATTTCAGATCTGCAGAACTCAGGAATTCTAGATGTTGAACCGAGACGGAGCAAAGAAGGGGACAAAGACTTGTTCCAGTCCTTCTAGCTTGTATGGTTAAGAATGAACCATGGACAATTAACAAATAATTGTCATCTCCAAAAGCGCTGCTTTGGAAAGAAGCTACAAAGAGAGAAATAAACTCTATCATATAGAACCATACTTGTGTAATGGTTGATCTTCCTCCGGGAAAAGAACCTTTGGGTTGTAAGATGTGCTCCCCTGTTAGTAGCTTCACATCCAAGGCCATTGCAGTCTTGCGTGGCATGAATGTTGAATTAGCCTTCCCAACCGGAGAGTTGGAAGAAGAGGATCAGAGTTGGTTTGCTGAACTGTTGAGCTTCTTCCTGAACTTTCATTTTGGTCCTGAAAGTTTCAGATAAAACAGAAACAATGAATCTAACTACAGAAACAATGAATCTGACTACAGAAACATTGACTCTGAAATTAGAAAGCCAACAGTTGGAGAATCAACAGTCTGAAAGTAAAAGTCATATTGAAACAAAGTCTCGATATGAAAGATATGTGTATCACAGATGACATCTTAGGAATTGGATTTCTAAGACATATAACGGACTGGTCGATAGTTGACAGTCTCGTTGAAGCCACCAATGGATATGAATCATAGAACTGATTGGAATCATGGTGCACCCATAGACAAGGAGCAATATGCACAGGTCATGTGTAGTTCAATGTATTGTACACACTACAACCGATCTGGTATCGTTCTATGAACAGATCAGTTGAACTAAGGTTCACTGATGATTTTAATACATGATCGATAGAAGGCGTTAAATCAGATATGACGATATCTGAATTATTCGTTTATCTACAGATTATAGTACTTTGGATGTCCAGCGGTTCTGGGAGAACACAGTGATGCAAACTGGACATCAGATCTGAAGAACACCAAAGCCACAAGTAAATGTGTATGGTGGGTCTTGGAAAATCCTCTAAGCAAACTTGCATCGGCCGATTCATGATGGAATCGGAGTTTATCGCTTTATACAAAGCATGAAAGAAGTTGAGTAACTTCACGGCTCCTTAGAGGACGTCCCTTATTAGGAGAAACCCGTGTATTCAGCAGTTATACACTGTGGCTAGTCGATCGGCTTCAGGAAGGACACAGATGACGGCGTCTGGACATATCTTTCAGGATCTGTCGGAGACATAAGACCGTATGGCAGTTGATCATCACGGGTGTCACATCCTTGTGTACTAACTAAGGGACTACCCGGAGATCAAGTGTTCTGCCTGTCTACGGGAATTGGCTTAAAACCCAAACAATACGAACCTTTGTGGTGGAAACCCAACCATACTGATTGGAGATCCCAAGAATTTGGTTCAATGGGAAAACTAAGCGGCAAAAGGTTCAGTTGAGCACTTTGGTGGAAGCAAGAAGCACTTCGGATGATGAATTCTGTACAGAAACATGAATCCAAAGTTGTTCCCGCGATAGACATTAAAGTGTTACCTGCATGGTAGGTAAAGGTTAAGCTTCCAAACCTTTTAAAAGATCCTCAAATGGTTGATATTAAGGTTGGGGAAACTTTTAATGATTCCTAACACTTGAGAAGTGGGGTATAGCAGGATACCTTGTAGGAGATCACCTATTTAAGTGCGAGGATGGCCGCCTCAAATGAACGCACTTAAGAATCCAAGTGTGTCCATGGCCACAACGGACAGAAACGTAAGAAGGAAAATGAATAAGAAGAGTTATTGTGTTGATATCATTGTCTTGGCTTACACTAAACACTGACGGTTCAAGACATCACGTTCACCGCGCAGTAAGTAAGTCCGATGGTTTCAACTAGCGAAGGTTCAAAGCGAAAGCTACCACTCCTGATGCAATATCTTTTCACTGAAAGATTGCTGAAATGTAGGCACCTTGTGCGTGCGCCACAATCTCTCTTTCATAGAGGGGATTGTTGGAAATTAGCCTTTGGCGGGGAGATGCGTCCACCCATCTTTGATGAATTAAACATTAGTGTTCCGCATGTTGGAGACCTTGTCTCTTCGCACATGCATGATCTACGAAGTGAGTAGATGACCGTAGGGCCAAGAATCGTCTAATTTCATTGAGAAATGAAAGAGATATTGGTCCACGAAGTAAGGTGTTTGAGACATGGAAATGTGGTATGGGACAAATCTACCACATCGGTGGGAATAGGAAGAATTGCTCTCTATATAAGTCTCTAATTGGTAAAGGGTTTGGGACCCCAAGGGGTATCCCATGTGTTTAAAGGAGGGAAGACCTAGATGTGCTTGGGTTCAAGGCTAAGCCCACACGCGCGCCGCCGCCACCCGCCCGTCTCGTCCGGTTCCGGTTCCGGGTCCCGGGCTCTCGGGTCACGGGTCGTGGGCTGTGGGATGTGGGGACTTTCTGATATTATCTTTTTGGACCAGAGAACTCTGCCAGATGTACAGTTTGATCCATGAAGTTTCATATGTACAGTTTGGACCAGAATTCTTTCATAGGTACAGTTTGGTCCATGAAGTTTCAATATTTACAGTTTGGTCTCCAGAATTTCTGAGAAGGTGACGGAAGGCAGAAAGCCTACCGTTGGAACTGTTTTTTGAGGCATTAATCAGCCATTACTTGGCTGATTAACTCCTCCATTATCACCCTCCTTCATGACCATAATTCAGCCTCCTTGATGGCCATTTACTGCCTTTACTTGGCTGTTTTAATGGCCTCCTAATGGCCATTAACGGCCATGTTTTGGGCAGTTGTACAGCCCCTTCTCCTTGCTATATATTGAGCCTTCTTTGGCTCAATTCGATGGCAACAAACAGGCGTAAAAGCGAGCGACAAGCGGCGAAAACATACCAGAAAAATAGCATTTTCAGCACAAAACAGTGGCTGAAAATTCAACAAAATAGTGGCTGAAATTCAGCAAAACAGTGGCTGAAAAACAGTGACCAAACCCTCACGTATACACAAGATATACACTACAGAGACACACTATATACACAGAGACAAAAGAGAAGAGTAGATATAAACTCTTCCTTCCTATTCCATAACTTCAGCAAGTCAAGTCATATTTGTTTTCTTCGCCAGGCTCAACCTATTGGCTTTGTAGCGTTGAGATTAAAGTGTTGTTTTATCTTGGGAGACTATTGCCCGCTAACGTAAAAGCATATATACGGGGCAATCTTGTCTTAAGGATAGAGGGCTATCCTCGACTCAACACACAACGTTATAACCATCCAGATTTAGTTGTTTCTTGATTTCAGGATATCAACATTCAAGACACAACAAACTTGCGGCAGTTCTCAATATTGGCTTTGCAAGGTGATCAAGATTCAAGACACAACACACATGCGGCAGTTTTGAAGATTGACCACTTATTTATCCTTTCGAACATTTATAATAGTTATTACTTCCCGTACTGCTCTATAAAGTACCATAGAATACCAACAGATACAATGAAATTATGACTATAACAACTAATAATTGTTCTAACTTTAGCTTTAATGCTTTTGCCTTTTTTTTTTTGTAAATCTTATTGTTCAGTCCGTTCTATTTTTTTTTTGGAGAAGAGTTGAACAAGAGAAGTTTATTGAATTTAACGAGGAAGGTAAAATCATAAAAAGTGCGATGTTTGCACCAAACTATTAAGCATATGATATGTATTTTCTACATTAAATTTCATCACGTAATCACGATTGATTTATGTGTATTTCTCTCTCAACTTTTATTTATTCGTGATAAATTTATATGATTATGAAATATTGAATGGAAGTATTTCTCACATTCATTGGCCAGGGTCGTATCTAGGTGGTATTAGGATTTGCCCTGAATTTCATACTTTATTTGAAATTTTATTATAATTGTGTTTTACTTAAAAAAAAGTTTCTTGCTGAAAAGATTTTCTTTGTGAAAAAAAGATTCTACCATATCTATCATTTTCTTAAAGGAGAAGTTTTGGACTTCTATAAATATAAAATTATTTATTCTCACACACAACAAAATAACATCCACAATGTAGTCGTTTCACGTGTTTTGTTTAATGAGACATTTTTCTTTTTACAAGTTTCATAATTTTTATATTAGTTTTTCATATGTAGGTCAACTGACCAAAATAATATTAAAGTTTATGCATATTTAGTAAAATTGTCTTCGTTTATGATTTATCGTTGTACAAGATTTGCAATTGTTAGCTTCCGCATGACGTCCTAATATTTTTGACCCAACAAGTGGTATCAGAGTCAATGGTTCGGCGAGATTAAAGACATGTTTAAAGCCGATTCAAATTAAGTTGCAACTAATTTCACGATAATGAAAATTTCATTCTGAGTATTACACGTGGAGAAGAATTTTCAACATCCTGCTGCTGCATCTTTAAAAATAAAGTAAAATATTTTTAAATTAATTTTAACCCATAATATTTTTAATTTTATTTTAATCATGGCAAGCAGCAGTGATGAAGATTATGTGAAGAAGAAGAAGAATCAAGATTATTTTGCCAGAAAATTTAGGCCAATGGGAGATTTGTTAGGGTTTGCACTGAATTTCCTACCTTATTTAAATTTTATCATAATTGTGTTTTGCTTCAAAAAAAAATTGTGGAAAAAAGTTTTTTTTAATGGAAAATGATCCTGACATATCTATCATTTTCTTGGAGGAGAAATTTTGGACTTCTGTAAATATAAGATTATTTCTTCTTATACACAACACAATAACACCCACAATGTAGTCATTTAGAGAGTTTTGTTTAGTAGGATATTTTTCTAACTACAATTTTTATAATTTTTATATTAGTTTCTCATATGTAGATCAATTGACCAAAATCACATTAAAGTTTATGCATATTTAGTAAAAGGTCAAATCCATCGGTGACCCCTTGTGGTTGTCAAAAACCTTCACTTAAACACCTCAACTAAACCTTGATCCATTTAAACACCTGAGGTGGACCCTCGCTGTGTCATTTAGACATTTTTCGCTGAATTAGTCAAATATGTAATGTGTGTGTGATACACTCGCCGATGATATGAAAACATGACAAATTAAATTATAACATGTGTCATTTGTACTCATAATAATATAAAAAATAAAATTTGAGTAAAACTAATATTTCAAAAAATAAAAGAAAATTCTATTTTCTAAATCTTACACGTTATTAACACAAAAAAACACATTTACTAACAAGAAATTTTTTGAAATCATGTTCTTGCTGTTCTTCACCATTTTCATGTGTGTTCTTGTTCCAACCACGATTTTAATTCAACACTTTAAGAAAAACTCCTTCAAATTTGTTAGAACTTTATCTAAAGATTCCCACGAAGGCCCGAAGACAACCCCAACATTAATTTCTCAAAATTTTCATCAAAAAATATAACTCATTTTAAACCTTCCAGCTTTCTAAAGAATCCTCTAATGGTGTTTTGATGAGTTTCTTTAATTTTTTTTTCTTTTTATTAGGAGAGAGCAGGAAATTAAGTAAAATTAAAAATGTAATTATTTTTTTCCGATAGTGATAGCGGTGGCGATGATGTCGGTAATGGTAGGAAGATGTAAGAAAACGAATGAAGAAGAAGAAAAAAGAAACAAAAAATATAAAAAAATGAAAAAGAGGAAGGAAATTTAAAAAATATATGATTTTGGCCTTTTCACGCGCTTGTTAGGTGTGAAATCCACACAACTTGTCAAGTCAGCTAAAAGTGTCTAAATGACACAGTGGAGGTCCACCTCATGTGTCTAAATGAAACAAGATTTAGTTAAGGTGTCTAAGTAAAAGATATTGACGACAACAAGGGGTCATCGATGGGTTTGACCTTAATAAAACTAGTCTCTACAAACGTGTCGTTGCACGATATTTTCAATCAATCTCAATCATAGTAACAAATATTAGATAATATTATTTATAATTATATGAAATGGTACATATTCAGCTTACTGAGGACATGACCCTTGATAAGAAAGTATGTAGGTCGAGTATTAGAGTTGAAGGTAATATGTAGTCGAGTGATGTCGCCCTGTAGATAGGAGAGGTAGGCGCCAGCCCCCTCTACACATATCCTTAGTAGTAGTAGTATTTAGTAACTGCATAGTTGTCTATAATTCGATGTGTATCTGTTTTCGCCCCGAGTTCTGTTCTTTGTCGTTTTATCGGCTGACGAAATCGGAAGACAAATTGATTCCTTAACTTAAGCGATTTGGGCTGTAAACGGAACTCTAATTTCCAGCAATGGGTTCCCCAACTACTCCAGAAAGCGTTAGGACGGTGGTATGTATAAAGTAAGAGGTAGGAAACATGAATGCAGCTGAGTACAGTAAAGTAAAAAATAAATATAGATAAAAATTATGTTGTTTGATTGATTGGTTGTCCTCCTATATACAAAGATATATCCTATTTATAGTACAAAAAAGGAAAAAGAAATTGTACAACGTGATTTCCTCCCCTCCCTATGTCAGCCATCAAGTAACCCACTAAGTTCAATGGTCGACTATAGGGGAGGTGGTGCCGATTTTCTCGCCCTCTACTCCTCTTGCTCGTATAATGGCCATTTCTTTTAGCTGTTGTTGGCCGTTACCGCTTCTAGAGGTCCGGAAACCCTTTTGACTTGGTCATTGAGGCGTATGCATCTGAGTGGGTCCCAGTTGTACCTCTAACTAACAACTCAGCTAAGATGCCTTAGTAGCCGATGAAGTTCTTGTAGTCGAGGGCTAGGAGTAAATTCGGCTCTACAACAGTTTGGCTATCACTGAATTCGGCTAAATACTTAAATTATTTTTTGAATGTTAATAATTGCCCCTAATTAACTCGAGTGTGACCGTTGAGTTGATGTCTCCGAAAGTAGCCGTCGTTTCAGTCTGACAGTCGCGCATGTCACTTCAATCGTCTCGTCTCCAGTGCATGCAACGATGATTACTTCTGAATTGGGTTTCCCCTTCAACTGAGGTGTCTTTATTACCATAAATCGGTTCCATTTTTTTCCAACCGTGCATTCAAAGAGGTAGCCCAAATTTCCGCCGCGCATTGAGATCTATTTAAGAAATTTATCCCCCTATAGGTTTCTCACACACCTAACCTTTGTCCCTTTTCTTAGTCGGAAACCATGGCTCCATTTTTTTATCTCGAAGATCAGGAAAAATAATTCTAGCCGATAATGACTTGACCCCTGCCTTGGCCTTCATTGAAGAACAACTGGTTCTGACTCCGTACGGTGGACCGGAACAAGGTGATTCTCTCTTATTTCAGTACCTTAGCCCAATAAACCATGACTTTCTTTCTACTTGTGAATGGTTCATCGGCGGCCGTTGTTCGACTAACCTTCGTACTTGGCTGACTAAGGTTGCTCGTTATTCGGGTTGATTGGACCGAGTGAAGTTGGTCACAGAAGTAGAATGGAGGCGCATGGGTCCTTTTGATGCCGCCGCACTATCGAAATTTGATTTCCACTGTAACGTCGGGCTCGGGTATGTGTGGCGGCTCTCTTTTTGTTCTTGGTTTACTTGGATATGGGAATCCATATCCCATTATTTAACTTCAGCATTGCTCTCAGCATTCTTGAGAAAATTTAGAATAAATCCCACAGATTTGATGGGTCATTATCTTTGACCACTTGGTATGGCATTTCTTCACTTGAGCAGTGCAACCAACCTTATGACACAGGCGTGTGAAAGAAATGACTTTCTCTGTATTTTGTGACCGGGCAGTCGGTCTGTGGCTGTCTTTTAGCCATACATCTCCCGTCGGAGGGAATTAGCTTATTTTGTGCGACCATGCAGCCGGTATGTGGCTGTCGTTTATTCATGCATACCCCAAATCGAAGGATAGCACTTTTTAGGTACTTGTCGTTTACATTCCTATCCATTTCTTCTTCATGCATATTTATTAGTCGATATGCGTTGCCGGTGATCCATTGGCTTACTACGAAAGGTCCTTCCCAATTTGGTGACCATTTGCCGAATTTATGATCTTTCATCCCAATCGACAAAACAGTTTTCCAAACTAAGTCTCCTTCGGCAAACCTCTTAGGCTTAACATGTTTGTTGTATGCCTTAGCCATTTTACGTTTACCGGCTTCAATTTTCTCTATGGCCATCAGTCGATCTTCATCTAGCTGGTCTGACTTCATTAGCATGGCCTCTTGATACTCCTCTAAACTTAGAGAGTTCTGCTTGGCCACCCGTAAGGATTTGATATTAATTTCCAACGGCAACACTGCATCTTGTCCATAGGTTAGCCGATAAGGTCGTCCCGGTAGCTATAGATTTAGAATTCCTGATCGCCCAAACGACTTCATCCATAGTGAGATGTCACATTCCTGGTTTATCCTCCACGTTCTTACTAATTATGTCCACAATAAGTTTTGTGGATGTCTCGGCTTGCCCATTCGCGTGTGCGTAATAAGGCAAGGATGTGATAATTTTGATCCAAAATTTCTCAGCAAAGGCTGCCACTTTAGAACTAGTGAACACCGTCCCTTGATCAGTTGTAATCGTCTCAAGGATACCATATCTATATATGAGTTGGTGTTGGATAGACTGAATGACATCTGTCTGATGAACCATTTTCATCGGTTGTGCCTCCACCCATTTAGTGAAGTAATCGGTAGCCACGATAATGAAATTATGGCCCTTGGCCGATTGTGGGTGAATCTTGCCGATGAGGTCTATAGCCCAACTTCTGAAAAGTCAGGGCTTCACGATCGGGTGCAGCAACTCGGCTGGTACCTGTTGGATTGGTCCATGTCTCTGACACTCCTCGCAACCTTTATTAAAAGCAATCGGCCGTGATAGTAAGCCAATAATATCCATGGCGATAGATCAACCACTTCATTGTTGGCCCGGCTCGGTGCGATCCACAGATTCCTTCATGAACCTCCCCCATGACTCTTAAGGCTTCTGTCTTATCAATGCACTTGAGTAGCACTCCATTTACGCTCCTTTTATAAATATCATTATCAATGAGCACATACTTCAAGGCTCTCCTCTTAACCTTAAGGTCTTTGTATGTGGATGGATCTTTTAAGCAGCCGATTAACACCTGCTTCCACAAGTCGATCTGGTCTATGGCTAACACTTCGGCTGGTAGTTCGTCATACTCTAAAGTGAGTAGAGACTTTCTAAAGCCAGAAGCTTCTTGCGCTAAGTCGTTAGCCTCAACATTCATACCTCTAGGAACACGACTTAATGTAGATGATGAGAACCTACTAAGTAACCTGCTAGCCGTTTCGTAATGGGCCAATAATTTCGGATCCTTGCAGTCATATTCTCCGGCCAGCTGCTTGATAACCAACTGAGACTCTTCGCGAATCTTGATGTATTTTGCTTTAATAGAGACTAGGAGTTTGAGTCCTATGATGAGAGCATCATATTCGGCTTGGTTATTTGTCAAGTCAGAATCTAACCGATAAGAGAACCTCCATGTTTCATCTCTAGGATCGGTTATTGTTATCCCGGTTATAACTCATTTCTGGGTTCTTGACCCATCAAAAGTCAGCGTCAAGGGACGACGTCCATACATGTGGTAGAGGGGCGCATGGGTCCTCCACATCTATACAGGGGTAGTCTGCCAAGAAATTGTCTACCGTCTGGCCTTTGACGGCTTTGAGTGGCTTATACTCGAGAGAAAATACAGTGAGCTTGATTGCCCACTTCATTTGTTGTCCTTGCAAAACAAGTCTGTTCAATAAGTACCAGACGATGTCAATCTTGCATAAAATGTGAACCACATGTGGCATTAAATAATGTTCAAGTTTTGTATAAGCATAGAATAAGGACAAACAAAGCTTCTCTATAGGGGTATATCTAGTTTCTGCTTCATTTAGCATTCGGCTAAGGTAGTACATTGCCCTTTCGGTTCCATCATCGGCATCCTGTGCTAACAGGCAGCCGATAGACAACTCTGCAGCCGAGATGTACAATTTCGGTGGTTTCCCGGGCATGGGAGACACCAGCACAGGAGGCGTTGCTAAGGCCTTTTCAATCTGGTTGAATGTCTCTTGTTGTTCTGGGCCCCATACTAGCTCTTCTGTCCCTGTAAGCCTAAGCAAAGGTGAGAACGTCTTCATTCTGCCACCTAAATTAAATATGAACCTCCTTAGGAAGTTGATCTTCCTTAACAAGCTTTGTAACTCATTCATTGTCCTGAGTAGTGTCGACTCCATTATTGTATGGGCTTTGTTATGATCTATCTCCATACCTTTCTTGTGTACCAAGAAACCCAGGAAGTTGCCAGCCGATACCCTGAACATGAACTTGGTTGGATTCATTTTTAGATTATGAATCCTTATTCTTTTTAGTGCATGTTCCAAATCGGCTAAATGATCTTTGAAGTCCTTAGACCTCACCACCACATCATCAATGTAGACCTCTACAGTCTTGCCGATCAAATCGTGAAAGATGGTGTTCATTGCTCTCTGATAAGTGGCACCAGCATTCTTCAGACCGAACGACATACCTATCCACACGTAAATGCCCAAGGCTCCTGGACATCTAAAAGCATTCTTGCGAATATCCTCATTGGCTACTGCTATCTGATTATAGCCGGAGTATCCGTCCATGAATGTCAGCACGCCGTTGTCGCACCCGATTTTGTCCTGCGGGCTTCGCGACGCGATGGCGTCGATTCCCTCTGGATCGGTTAAAAACTGCTTGCTTTGAGGAGTCGCCACCTAATTATTCTAAGGTGAATTAGGGCACCTAAAAGTTAACTAAATGCTGCAAAATAACTCTAATTTAGTGATCTACGAAACTAATGAAATTCTGGGTAAGGGTTCTTTATTATCCTAAAGGGAAGGGGTTAGGCATCCTTTAAGATCCGCTAACTTGCGGTTATCCGATCAAACTCAGGTTAATTATTATGTTAAAAAGTGCATGTTTTACAAGTATAAAAAAAATGTTGCAAGTATTTAATGAAATGATGCATTTGTACAAGCATGCATTTGTACAAGCATTAATATACATGTAAAGCTAGAAAAGAATATGAATATGCATTTGTATGAAAATTGATAAAGATGTATGCAATGTATTTTTTATGGGCGACGAGCCTAAACATAGGTAAACTAGCGATTTTCGATTTTAAAACTAACCGAGCCTAAAATAAATAAACTAGTGATGGGTTTCAAGTTTTAGACTACCCTATTAATTTATTCTATGTCTACCTATTCTAAATATTTCAATAATTTCACGAGTACAATAATATTACAATACAGAATGAAATAAAGCTGAATTTAAGAAAGTAAAAACAACAACAAAATAAATAATCTCCAAGGGGTATTTGCCTTCTTTGACTTTAACCCTTGCAAGCTGTCAAAAACAAACGGTTAGTAACAAATGAATATACATAACTTCGGATCCGTATCCAAAACAATAAATGTTTTGATTACGAAGGACTCGGACTTAAATTTTGAAAAGATCATTCCAATCACGTCGTGGCTGCGAACATATGACTCGTTGGTCATTTTAGTTGTCTTGCCTACCGAACATGTTGGTCTCTCGGGTGAAAAAGATTTAAGTTTCATCATTGTCCAGAAGTTTTATTTTCCGTCTTTACAACTGTGGAGGCCACAAAAATCGACGGATATTTTTTCATCGGCCAACGTAGTATTTTATTCAAAAACAGTAAACAGTAAAAAAAATAGTACATATCCGTGGCACGGATGTTTAAAACAGTAAATTAAAGAAACAGAGAAACGAAAGAAGAAAAGCGCGGCCTCAAATTCAATTTCATCGGCCAATGTAGTATAATATTCAAATCAGTAAAATGGTGTCGAAAACAGTAAAAAGAAAAACAGAAATTGAGAAATAATATCTGAAGGGACGCGACCTCAAATTCAATTTCATTGGCCTAAATGCAGTATTTATATAAATAAGTAAGCCAATCCGTGCACGGATGTTAAAGAAAACAGTAAACAGAGAAACGAAACGAAAAAAAATGCGGCCTCGAATTTAATTTCATCGGCCTATGTAGTATTAGATAAAATGATAAAACAGCAAAATACAATATATCCGTGTATGAATATTTAAATGCCAAAATAAACCAACAGTTTTGCAATTAAAACGTCCGACCCGGATTCAGAATCCAATTTTTTTTGATTTTCAGAAAGCCAACAACAAAACACAAACGCAAAATCCGAAATTTATTCGAACCGGGTCGACCCGACCCGGAACAGTGACCCGACCCGCATCGGATACTTCAACCCGAATCAAATTCTTTCCAAATTTTCAGGTAACCAACAACACAATATAAACATACAAAAATCTGGAAATTAACCAAATCGGGTCGACCCGACCCGAATCGAATGTTTTCAACCCGAATCGATTTTCCATCCAAACTCAGGTAACCAACAACAAAATATAACACACAAAAAATCTGGAAATTCATTCAAACCGGTCGACCCGACCCGGGTCAGTGACCCGACCCGGAACAGATTTTTTCCAAATCTTCAGATAACCAACAAGAAGATATAAAAGCATTAAAATATGGAAATCTTACTCGACCTTGCTCGCCCGACCGAATAAATGACCGACCGGATTGTTCTTGTTTTTTAGCACTCCGACCGAGAAAACAGAATCACAAAACCGACCGGAAATAAAACCCACAAAACCGAACGGAAACCACCAACAAAACGACCTCCACCCCCCTAAAATCGAGTTTGAAATCAAAACAAAGGGGAAAAAGGTTACGGATTTTAGGGGTCGAAATCGCGAGTTTTTGGGGTGTAGGTATGGGTGAAGTGATGGGTGCGGCGTATGGGTGACCGACGGTGTGGGGTCGTGGTGGTGTGTGCGGCGACTGGTGGGGTAGGTGGCCGGTGGTGTGGGGTCGCGGGTATGGGGGCGTGCGGCTGATGGGTTGAGAGAGATATGGAATGAAAATGTTTTGTTGTTGGGTTTTGGTTTAAAGGGGGGAAATAAAGGGAAGGGGAGATGGGCCGAATATGGTTTGGGCTTGGGGATTGGTCGGTTGGGCCTGGGTATGGGGTCCGAAATGGGGTTTTGTTTTGGGGGAAATGAGTTTGGGTTAAGATATAAAAAGGATTGAAATGGGTTATGAGTAAAAATATAAAAATGAGTTTTATTATATAAAAAGAAAGCTTTGCAAAATTAATAAATTATAAAGATGATAATATGATAAAATACAATATTTGTGAAATGCTTGATGCTTAAATAAAAAATAAAAATGCAATGCCGTTTTGCGAAAATAAAATAACATATAATATTAGGATAAAAGTATGCTTGTGATATAAAAATGCAAATGACAAATAAAAATGCAAATAATAATAATAATAATGATATATATACATATATATGTCTATATTTTAAAATTGTCTTAAAGTGTCAAAAATATTAAAATTTGCAAATAAAATCCAAAAAAATGGGACAAAATTGGGTGTCAACACCGTTAGCGGCCGCCGCATCGACTAGCATATCAGTTATAGGCATGCCATATTTATCTTTGGGAGTGGCTAGGTTTAGGTTCCTGTAATCAATATATATCCAAACTTTTCCATTCTTCTTCTTTACTAGCACGATGTTTTCCAACCATTCCACATACCTAGCCGTTCTGATAAACCCGACATTCAGCAGTCGTTCAATCTCAGCTTTAATTTGAGGCATTAGCTGAGGGTGATATCTCCTGGGCAGTTGTTTGTGAGGTGCGAAACCCTCCTTAATTGGCAATCTGTGCTCTACCAAAGTATGCGCCAGCCTAGGCATTTCATGATAATCCCATGCAAAGCAGTCCTTATACTACAGTAGAAGAGCCGTTATGCTTTGTTTATCTCCCTCCTTCAGTAAGACACTAATATATGTTAGCCGAGGGACTTCCTCAGTACCCAAGTTGATACCTTCCAAGGGATCCTGAGACTCAAAACTAAGCATGGCCCCTTTTATAGGCGATTCAAGTTCCATCGGCAACTCGATGTCCTTGGCTGCCAGTGTTGGTTCTCTATTGCAGTCTTTTATCTGCGATACCTCGGCTATCCTTGCCTCAGAACTTAGGGAGGTCAGCCGATGCCACATGTCACGTATGAGTTGGGTTTCCTCAACCATTTAAATCTTCCAAGGTAAGCCGTGGTTCGGCTAATTATTTTATTTCAAACCCTTGCGAGGTAATATTACAGGATTCCAAAGATCCTTATTCATACTGCTCCATGACGACTATGGGAGCCACATAGGGTGAATAGAGGACAACCTCTACGTTCTGAACCCCTGGTCGGAACGGGTTATCATCCGCTGGAACGATTTCTATCTTGTCTCTTTCCCAAAAGATGAGATTTTGATGCATGGTAGAAGGAATCCATCGACTGGTGTGAATCTAGTCCCTGCCCAGCAGAATGGTGTAGGATGACTTTCCATCTATTACAAAGAAGGCAGACCTGACCGTCTTAGGACCTACAATGATTTCTGCTACTAGAATCCCCAATGCTTCAGAGGCTTCTCCCATAAAGCTAGTCATTTTCATATTAGTTGGGATGAGATCCTCCTTTGTTTTGTTAAGATCCTTTAAGGTAAGCAGCGGCATCACATTCAGCACAACCCCATTGTTGACAAACACCCGACTAATAATTTTATCGTTAATGTAAGCCTTGAAGTAAAGGGATTTGAGGTGTTTAACTATATCTTCTGTAGGTGTACCAAATACGGTGCTCAAAGTGCCCTAGCTGGGTATCGGCTATTATTTCCCATTCTGCGTCTTCCACGCACACATCACCTTCTAGGTTATCCAGTGAGGAGCGACTGACCTATAATTCACATGAGATTAGGCTAACTATTTCAATATCCGCCCATATCTCATCAACCAGGACATGGCTAAATAAATCAAGGATGGAGTCCCCTCCTTCATCCAATTCGGCTAACCAGAAGCTCATATATTCCATTTCCTGGAGATAGATGGGGATCGGCTGGGGATCATCTGCACGATCGGTGGGATTGCCTCGGTTAGAGGTCCATCCGAGGCCAAGTTATTTTGTCGGGTTCCTCCATTGGGTTATCGGTAGGCTATTCATCCACCTCTGGTTGACCCGGCATCTCTCCTTCAGGCGACATTGCCCCTGAAGCAACTGAGTCGAATGCCCGCTCGATAGCCTCGGCTACTGCAGACTCAGGAGTCTCATGATTTTTGGCTGCCTTGGTGTTGGAAATTAGATATAATGTATGTTGCATCTTACGCAAGGCCTTGGCACGTTGCATCCTTATTTTCTGAGCCCTGGATACGACTCTCGATGGTGCCTCTTTCTTTTCGGGAGCTTGATTGACAGACTACTTCCCCTCTTCTATTTTGGCGGTTGGTTTAATCATTCTCCGGGGTCTCGTCTGGTCCTCATTTCTCACTGTGATACATAAGGACGAAACACCCTCATTTACTTTAAACTCGACCACCTTCTGTTTGGTTTTAGGGATTGGTTATTCATCTATTCAAGGCATGCTCGGTTGCAGGTTGGTTGGCATCCGTACTTGCCCCCCAAGCCTATGCCTGGTGCTGATAGAGGTCCTTGTGGCTTTCTCCCCTTCAGTAGGTTTCTTTGGGACCCATACCATTTTCATCGGTTGTATCCCTTTGGTGTCCCTTGACTCATCGGGCTTAGCAAAAGATACCATAGATATTGGTACCACGGGAAAGGGGTCAGTATCAATGGACATTTCAGCCATACTCTTGTCAGCTAGCTTGAACCTCCCCTCTCTGATGCCTTTTTGGATTGCCTTTCTGAAGACCACACAATTAGAGTAACCGACCCTGTCATTGGAAGAACTCGTCTCCTTGCCTTTTACGGCTTTCAAGGCTGGGCAAGAGTAAACCTTACCCTTAACAATCTCAACCACCATTGCGTCTGCCACGCAGTCGGCTGACTCTGAGTTAGACTCATTCGCTTCAATGATGGATATCAAGTGGGAGCCTCAATTTCTGTTGGCTCTTCTCCGCTCCTTCTCCTAGACGTACTGCTCTATTTTGCTAGCCTTTTCGGCTAACTAGCTTAGGTCAGAGCAGGATTGTCCCACCAACTCCTCCTTTAACTGAGGGTGCATGTTGTTGATTATCATGTGGGCACACTCAGACTCGGGGAAGTGTACGGTGCATTTCCCAACCTTCTTTCTGAATCTCTCAATAAAATCGGCAGCCGATTCATCGACCTGCTGCTTGAGATTTGTTAGATCAGTCACGGTAACCTGAGGTTGGGGCTAATAGAACCTATCATAGAAACAACCCTCCATGTCAGCCCAGCTCTGTACGGAATCAGGAGCCAAAGAGGAGTACCATGCGAAGGTTGTTCTCGTTAGACAGAGAGGGAATAACTGCAACTTGTGATACTCATTCTGGCCAGCCTCGCCGCATTGGGCAGTAAATCTACGAATGTGCTTGATAGTGGATTTGTCTTCGTAGCCAGAGAAGATGGCAAACTCCGGTATTTTAAAGCCCCTCGGTAAAGGTGTTATCCGATCTACCCAATCAGGGTAAGGCTTCTTATAAACAGGCATGTCCAAAGGTTTCAGTTGGATGTCGAAGTACCTCCGCATGGTATTAGCAATAATTTTTGGGTTTATCAGTTGTGACGTCCCCTGCCGATTCTCGATTGGATTCGGCTGGTAGGCGTTCTGCACTGGCGGCCTCTATTCTGCACTTTGTTAGACAGGGTTTTGAAGGTTGTAGGTGGTTTGCTGGCCATTACTAATAGGTGGGGTAATGCCCCATTGTTGTTGTTGGGTATGGCCACCAAAGCCTGCAACCTGAGCTCCTGGAATGGCTAACGGAGCCTGAGGATAAAGTGGAACAGTATTTCATGGCTGCTCTCCTCGGACGTCGGCCGTTCTTAGAAAATTTACGCTTCCTAGAAGGTATGGATTGGGTACTAGCAATGACTGCTGAATGGTATTCCACTGTAAACAACGTCACCAGATAGCCTAGCAAAGTCAGAGCCAGGGGCCATCGATTGCCAATTCGGCTGGCCAACATTATTCGCCTGCATCTTAGGTCCGTTCGTAGAAATGTACGGCATAACGGGCGGCAATACAAAGTCTCCTATAGCCTGAACTGGTCTACGAGCCATGTTGATCTGCCCATACTGCAGACTCGCTTGGTCAAGTGACACATTTTTCCCTCCAAGGTTTGGCGGCGACCACGCAGTGTGCTGATTGTCGGGCGATTGGGCCTTTGTTCCTAGGTGCGCTACCTGATGCACCTTAGTAGGCACTAGCTGATGCACATGCGGCTGAGGAACAACACCGGGAGTCACGGTCTCATGTTGAACAACACCGTTCATCAGAGGGATGGCAGAACTAGCTGAATATTCTCTTAGATGCATTCGGTTGGTTTTCATCTCCCTCACTTGCTGAACCTCATTATGTACCATCAGCTTCACATTGTTAGCCAACTGTTTAGAAACTTGGTACATAATATCGTGGATGCCCAAGTCGATCTGTTGTCTAATAAAAGACATGGTCATTATGGTTGGACCTTCAGATTGGCTAGATTCTTCCACAACTTAGGTTGATGGAGGAAGTGGAGGGGTATCAACCGATGTAGGCATATTCGAGCAGGATGTGGTTCGTTGTTCCTTCTGGGAGGATTTTGTTTAGGATGTGGACTGGACTCGGGGTTCATTTTCTTACTGGACCTTAGGCTCATACGCCAAGAATGATCCTGACCTGGAGAATCAAACTTTGCTATTAATTCACCAATGGTCCCACTGGGCGTGCCAAATTTGTTCTCGCCCCGAATTCTGTTCTCTGCCATTTTATTGGCTGACGAAATCGGGAGACAAATTCATTCCTTAACTTAAGCGATTTGGGATGGAAACGGAACTCTAATTTCCAGCAATGGGTTCCCCAACTACTCCAGAAATCGTTAGGACGGTGGTATGAGTAAACTAAGAGGTAAGAAACATGAATGCAGCTGAGTATAGTAAAGTAAAGGATAAAATGAAGTAAAAGGATAAAGATAGATAAAACTTGTGTTGTTTGATTGATTGATTGTCTTCCTATATACAAAGAATGATCCTATTTATAGTACAAAAAAAGGAAAAAGAAACTGTACAACGTGATTCCCCCCATGTCATCCATCAAGTAACCCACTAAGTTCAATGACCAACTATAGGGGAGGTGGTGCCGATTTTCTCGCCCTCTACTCCTCTTGCTCGGATAATGGCCCTTTCTTTTAGTTGTTGTTGGTCGTTACCGCTTCTAGGGGTCTGAAAACCCTTTTGACTTGGTCATTGAGGCGTCTGCATCTGAGTGGGTCCCAGTCATACCTCTAACTAACAACTCGGCTAAGATGCCTTAGTAGCAGATGAAGTTCTTGTAGTCGAGGGCTAGGAGTAAATTCGGCTCTGGAACAGTTCGACTGTCACTGAATTTGGCTAAACACTTAAATTATTTTTTTAGTGTTAACAATATCACTATCTATTGCGCTTTTGATTTGTATCTTGCTATATTACTATACTATTGTTTTTATCTGCATCGAATTCCTTCTCCTTTATTTTCTGCTTCATTACTTTCCTTTCCTTTCTTTTCTTTATAGGATTAGAAAACCAAGGATAAGCTAGTTATGTTATCTCATAACAAACTTTAAACAAATCTGTGCATGGCACAAATGAATAATAATACAATAGCAACCTATTTTGCCAAAGAGATAGAACTCCACCGTAAAAATTGAGAAACTCTATTATACTTATTGAGATAAAACTATAGCAGCCTATTTTCCTGTGCAAGATCAAACCCAAAATACAATTATACCACATAATTTATATCATAAGCAAAAAACAAGCAAAAAGTGAAGGAAAAGGGGCTTAAGCATTAATGAGATCTCATGTACTATAAGGAAAAGAAAGTTAGTGATCCAATTTATCAGATATGACCAAAGGAACACCACCGATTCAATCTCTAACAAAGAGATATCCTGCCATGAAAATTATGAAAGTATAAATGTAGTATTATTATTAATGGAGATTAATATTTTGGCATTTGTAATTATTGAATTATTAGTTAATTATTTATAATATTCTATAATATGCATTCGTAGAAGTTACGTTGTTATTAATAATGTGAGATATTAATATTATAACGTAACTCTTAAAATAGCCTCGACTAACGATCATCGAGAATGGGATAACGATGATATGTGATAAGTCGACATGTGGTCTGAATCACATCCTTAGAGGATGTTGTATGTCTCACATGCTACGAGTAATAGCTACTCGTGATGGACACATCGATACTTTGAAAGTATTGGTATACATTGCTGATATATTGTTTGTTATACTTGTCTAAAGTATGATCAGCGTGTGGGAGATAGAAACCCTTAGACTTGAGGTCAATGTGCACCTTGTCTACAAAGTAATATACTTTGATCTTGTCCTAAGCTCAAATGCCTTATAGGTTGAGATACGGCTTGTATTGGGTACATTACGATGTGGATTAAAGGTGGTAGTTGAGCCAAGATTAGGATTCATTCCTCGAATGTATATTCGAGAGAACACTCATCCTCTCAGTGATATTAGGTTGACTAAGTCGTTGGCCAACGCAATAGACATATTTAGAATATGGTCTAGTTGTCAACTAATATAGATGATATACAATGATTAAGTCATTTGGATAGACACTTGACAAATCCTGAGCTTGATCGGGTGTGTCGTGAATGAAAGGATTTTGTATTACCACATAGAGGTTAAGCTTACTGGATTCGTGTAAACGTATTTCACATATTGAGTTCGTCTTGCGTCGTCGTCTATGAGTTCCGCATAGACCTTAATTTGATTAATGTCGATATGTGAAGGCTTGTAGGATCACACTATGTCGATTATCTTTTCGATCTAAGGATATATTTAGAGAGTATTAAATATTCGATTTAGAATCGAGATATTTAAATGAATAATGATTTTTTTAATTAAGTCAATATTGGATTTTGGATTTAATTAAGAATGTGCAGAAAATAAAACGAGACAGTGTAGGGCCACATCAGCGCCGCGACGCCCACACCATAGGGCCACGACACCATGACCTAATCTTACTCGAATTTTGGGCCAGGCCCAAGGTCAAACCCTAATCCGGTTTGACCTAATTTTTCACCTATAAATTCAGACCTACAATTCATTATTCAATACACTTGATTTTCATATCATTATTCTAAGTCTTAGAGACTCAGAATCAAAACAATCTCTCGAATCTCTACCGGATTTCCTAGTTTTCCAAAGGAGGAATACATTGAAGCTTGGAGCTTGCAATCGAAAGGGCATTCGTGTGCGCAACCACATTTGATAAAGATTACAGCTATTGTAAACATGTAAGTACCATTCAAGTCTTATGTTTACATTTTAAAATTATCCTATAGTCAAACAGTTCTACGTTTGTTGGGTTTGAAACAAGTTTTCAATATCCGATGCGTACAACCGCCCAACAACAACCATCGAATTAAACCGTCAAAATTGTCAAAGTTAAAATCTGAAATTTGCAATGGGAGAGAACTAAATAAGGTCTAATTCTTGTTTCCCGTAAACAAATTAAATCAAATCCATAAGGAATCGCTAATAATTGGGTTGTTTCGGATATCACAATGCTAGTAGTATTAGAACTCTATGTTGTGTTAAGCAATTAATATCTTACCAAACGAAAAGAGATGATCCCAATTTTACACCAATCATTATACCTTCAAAATTCTAATATAATACAGTTCTGAATTACAAATATTATAATTTTGTCTAACATGGAATTGCTTCCGTAGAGAAATTATTTAATTTTAAAAGGGTATAAAAGTTATTCAATATTTGAAGAATATTTTGGTCAATCAACATTTATATTTATGCTTTTATAATAACTAATCTCTACGAACATACGTTTGCACGTTAGTCCCTGTCCATCGATGTTTGGATCATGAAAGAATACCTAAAATGAAAAAGAAGTTAAGAGTAAGTATTCAATATTTTTTGTAAAATTTCATCTGATTAGATCTAACATCAGATTCTTCATCTTAATCTTCTCTTAGTCGCCACAATGGGGATTAATCTTCTCTCGAGTCGTCACTATGGGATTCGGAAGAAACACCAAACCAGACGTAAATACAAACGACAAACAATTATGTGCACAAAGAATTAGCAGCCAATCTTATTTAAGTACCAACGTCCAGAGATGGTATTTAATTAGGACTCTACTTCTATTCCTTCTATCAAAATAATCTACATTACAAAATAAAATAAAATATTAGCTGGATCTTGCCCTATGTTGTGCGCGCTGCGGCGCCATGACCTAATATGTCTCGAATTTTAAGTCAAACCCAAGGTCAAACACTAATCCGGTTTGATCTAATATTTTACCTATAAATTCGAACATACACTTCATTATTCAATACATTTGATTTTCATATCATTATTCTAAGTCTTAGAGACTCAGAATCAAAACACTCTCTCGAACCTCTGTCTGATTTCCTAGCTTTCCAAAGGAGGAATACACTGAAGCTTGAAGCTTGCAATCGAAAGGGCATTCGCGTGCGAACCCAAAGTTGATAAAGATTACAGATATTGTAAACATGTAAGTACCATTCAAGTCTTATGTTTACAGTTTAAAATTATCCTATAGTCAAACAGTTCTACGTTTGTTGAGTTTGAAATAAGTTTTCAATATCCGTTGCGTACAACAATCCAACAAAATCTCATCAGTGATATCAAGAGCTAGGGTTGTTTTGTATGATTATAAGGTAATTAGTTAATAATAATTGTTGACACCCAATTTTGTCCTATCTTTTTGGATTTTATTTACAATTTTTAATATTTTTGACACTTTAAAACAATTTTAAAATATAGGCATATATGTGTATATATATCATTATTATCATTTATTATTTGCATTTTTACTGTCCTTTGCATTTTTATATCACAAGCATACTTTTATCTTAATATTATATGTTATTTTATTTTCGCAAAACGGCGTTGCATTTTTATTTTTTTTTAAGCATCAAGCATTTCACAAATATTATATTTTATCATATTATCATCTTTATAATTTATAAATTTTGCAAAGCTTTCTTTTTATATAATAAAACCTCCTTTTTTATATTTTAAACCCATAACATTTTTTTATTTCCTAACCCAAAACAATTTTTTACCCAAAACCCAAACCCTCAATTTTCTAAGCCCAACCGAAACCCAATTCGATCGGCCCAACCCGGTCGGCCCAACAGCCCACACCCCTTTATTCTTATACCCTCCACCCAAAACACAAACCCTAAAAAAAACAAAAAACACACCCTCACTTTTCTCTCCCCACCAAAACCCTTACTCTCTCTCCCAAAAATCACCGCCACACACCTCAAGACCCCCACACCGGCGACCCCATGTCGCCGGTCACCTCGCCGACGCGACCCTACACCCACATCACCACCACGACGCCGACAGTCGCCGCCGACACCAACCACCCCATACCCGCGACCTCACGTCGCCGACCGACTCACCATCGCCACACATCGCCGACCAACTCACCACAACGCCGACACCATCACTTCACCCATATCTACACCCCTAAAACCCGAAACCCATCTATAAATACCCCCTTTTTGTTTCTTAACCTTAATCCAAAAATACTCCTATTTGTTTCATAATTTTCAATCCGAAAATCATATTTCATTCTTCACATTTTGGTCGTTTCTGTTTTGTTTTCGGGTCGGGTAAAATCCGGTCGGTCGAACTCGAGGCTAAATATCGAGAAAATCAAGATCAGGAAAGCAAAATCAACGTTACGGGTCGGGTCTTCGGCCGAGTCACAATCCGGTCGGGACACCCTTGTCGGACAAAAATCTCCAGGTTTGTTTTTTTTATTTTGTTGTTGGTGTACCTGAAACTTGGAGGAAAATCGGGTCGGGTCACAAATCCGGACCGGGTCACCGATTCGGGTCGGGTCAACCCGGTTTGTATAATTTCCGGATTTTGTATGTTTAATATTTAGTTGTTGGTTATCTGAAATTTGGAGAAAATCGATTCGGATTGAAAAACATCCGATTCGGGGTCGGGTCGACCCGGTTCGGTTAATTTCCAGATTTTGTATGTTTATATTTTTTTGTTGGTTATCTGTAATTTGGAAGAAAATCGATTCGGGTTGAAAAACATCCGATTCGGGTCGGGTCGACCCGGTTCGGTTAAATTTCAGATTTTTGTGTATTTATATTTTGTTGTTGGTTATCTGTAATTTGGAAGAAAATCAATTTGGGTTGAAAAAAACATCCGATTCGGGTCGGGTCACTGACCCGGGTCGGGTCGACCCGGTTCGAATAAATTTCCAGATTTTGTGTTTTAATATCTTGTTGTTTATTATCTGAAAATCAAAATAAAATGTTTGGATCCGGGTCGGGTAAAATTTCAGAATTTGGGTCGGACGTTTTAATTGCGAACTGCTGCTGTTTTTTTGGCATTTTAAACATCTGTTACACAGCTATCTTGCTGTTTTACTGTTTTAACTAATATTGCATTTAGGCCGATGAAATTAAATTCGAGGCCGCGCTTTTTTTTTGTTGTTTCGTTTCTCTGTTTTCTGTTTTAAACATCCGTGCAACGGATTACTGTTTTATTGTTTTAATTAAATACTGCAGGTAGGCCGATGAAATTAAATTCGAGGCCGCATTTTTCGTTTCTTTGTTCTCGCCATCGCTTTTGGCATTTAAACATCCGGTACGGATTGTCTTCTTGGTTTACTAGTTTAAATAAATACTTCATTTAGGCCGATGAAATTGAATTGAGGCCGCACTTTTTTCATTTCGCTCCTCTGCTTTTTCGCTTTACATTTTAAGTATCAGACGCGGATATCTTATTGTTCTCTTGCTTTATTGCCTTATTTATATCGCACTTAGGTGATGAAATTGAATTGAGGCCGCGCTTTTTTTCATTTCATTTCTTGCCAAAGATCGCTTTTTTTAACATCCGGCAATGGATATTTACTTTTTTTATTTACTAAACATCCCGTCTTCTCGGGAATTGCCTCTGTTTTTACGCTATCGTTTCTGCTTTCTTCTGCGTCTGATTTCAATTTTTAATTTTGCTGATTTGAACACATACTACACCGCCGATGAAAAAATATCCGTCGATTTTGAGGCCTCCACAGTTGTAAAGACGAAAAATAAAGCTTCTGGGCAAGGATGAAACTTAAATCTTTTTCACCCGAGAGACCAACATGTTCGATAGGCAAGGCAACTAAAATGACCAACGAGTCATATGTTCGCAACCACGACGTGATTGGAATGATCTTTTCAAAATTTAAGTTTGAGCCCTCCGTGATAAAAACATTTATTGTTTTGGATACGGATTCGAAGTTATGTATATTTAATTGTTTCTAACCGTTTATTCTTGATGACTTGCAAAGATAAAGTCAAAGAAGGCAAATAACCCCTCGGAGATTATTTATTTTGTTGTTGTCATTTACTTTCTTAGTTCAGCTTTATTTCATTCTGTATTGTAATATTATTGTACTCGTGAAATTATTGAAATGTTTAGAATAGGCAAACATAGAATTAATTAATAGGGTAGTCTAAAACTTGAAACTCATTGCTAGTTCATTTATTTTTAGGCTCGGTTAGTTTTAAAATTGTTAATCGCTAGTTTATCTATTTTTAGGCCCGTCGCCCATAAGAAATCACATTGCATACATCTTTATCAATTTTCATACGAATGCATATTCATAGTCTTTTTTAGCTTTACATGTATATTATTGTCATACAAATGCATGCTTGTACAAATGCATAATTTCATTAAATACTTGCAACGTTATTTTTATACTTGTAAAACATGCACTTTTAACATAATAATTAACCTGAGTTTGATCGGATAACCGCAAGTTAGCGGATCTTAAAGGATGCCTAACCCCTTCCCTTTAGGATAATAAAGAACCCTTACCTAGAATCTCATTAGTTTCGTAGATCATAAAATTGGAGTTATTTTACAGCTTTTAGTTAGTATTTAGGTGCCCTAATTCACCTTAGAATAATTAGGTGGCGACTCCTCAAAGCAAGCATTTTATCCAATCCAGAGGGAATCGACGCCATCGCGTCGCGAAGCCCGCAGGTCAAAATCGGGTGCGACAATAATATGGGTTAGAATTTATTTAAATCTAAAATTTATGTCGTTTAAAGCTTGAAAACCTAATATCTTAAAAGCACATCATCCTTGTCTCCCAAACTATTAAACAATGATGTAATCGAGGAAGTCATTCTGATCTAACTCTTCTAAGTCAATGTGCGTAACCGGTTCATTACTAACATGGTACACTGAAGCGAAGAACGAGAAGGGATTTGATGATGGTCGATGAACGTGTTGTTTGATAGTGAAGGGTAATGAAGATGAATATGCAAATCTGACCCTGAACCATTTTTAGGGTTTCGGAAATGCGGATTTTGTGCTTCTGAGATGGAGGCGCCGCAACTCCTACGAACAGAACTTGAGTGGGCGACCGTTGAGCTAGAGACTTGTTTTGGATTATGTTTAGGAGATAAGTGGTCATGGAGAGTGCATAATGCCAGAACTTAGGGGGAATTGAGGCGTGAGCAAGTAGGGCACGAATTAGATTATTTATAGTTTCGATTTTCTGTTCGGCCTTACTATTTTGGGAGGAGGTGTGAGGGCAGGAAAAAATAAAAGGTAAGACCGTTATTGGAGCAAAACTGTTTGAATTGATTATTAATGAATTCTCTGACATTGCCACATTGAAACACAGGTGTTCCCTATTGTCTTTCGCTTATCCCTTAACATTTAATGCTCTTTTCAAATTGTGTTTCTATGAGAGCACTAAATGAGGAAAAATGGGGTAGACCTGAGATTTATTGTCAATTGGAGAAGTCCATAGAAAGTTGAAATAATCATCCAAAAATAACACATAATATCGATGGCCATCCATACTTAAAATAGGGGACATCCATAAATCACTATGTATGATATCGAAAGGTAGTAAAATACAATTTGTGGATGCAGAAAATGGTAATTTAATATGTTTACCAAAAATGCAGGATTCACATATAGGAGTCCTAGAAATATGGTTGCAATTAATAAAATTATTTTTCCTAAGAGAGCATAAAACAGAATCTCCCGGATGTCCTAATCTAGAGTTCCATAAGAAAGACGAAAGAGCAACAAAGGTTGATGGAACTGAGACTAGATTGTTGATGGCGTTTGAAATAGGATATAGATCTATGGTGCTGTCACATCTCATTATTCGTCTCCCTGTCGTAAAATCCTTCACAGAAAAACCAAAAGGATCAAAGTCAAGGAAAACATTATTATCAGTTGTGAAACATCGCACAGAGATTAGATTCTTAATGAGTTTAGGGGCATGGAGGACATTTTTTTAGATTTGTGGTGGATGTGGCGGAGATAAGGATGAATAACCAAAACCGCGAATGGGAATGCCTTGTCTACTACCAATAATAATATTTCGATTTAAATTACTCAAATTGAAATAAGACGAGAGAGTACCTTGTGATGCCGTCATGTGAGATGTGGCGCATGTGTCCATATACCATTTTTTTTGGAGCATTGAATGGCATTGTGTTCATAGTTGCCTCAATGTCAGCCAGTGCATAAGTTGAGGGCGGGGTGGCCTGTGTTTTGTAGGTCTGTTGGGGACGTGGGCGAGTATGTCAGGGTGGGCCATTCGGATCTGAGGTGGAGTCCACGAGAATGTCAGATACGGGCTAGGAGGAGAGACCCATGACGGTGGGCCCACATGGCCCATAGCGGGTAGGCAACCCACGGCGAAGGCTACTGCCACTGCCGCGGTTGCTGCTAGTTGTTTCCTGCTGCGGGGACTGCCCCTTCCCATCGCTGTTGTTTCCTGAATTCCATTTGCCGTGGCCCTTGCCGGACTGCCTGCTCCTGAGGTTGTTACGGGTGGATGCGGGCTACTACGGGTCTTCGGATCGGCGGTTCTGGTTGCCGGAGTTGGAGGCCCTGCCTTCAGTGGAGGGCCCCACGATGGTGGTGAGAGAGACATCGACAATTTTTGCCTGAGTAGTGTTGCGCTTGATTTTCTGGGTTTTCTCAAGAATAAGCTTCGAAAGGGCCTCATAAAATGGAGGTAACAACGTGCATTGCTGAAGGATGGTGGCAACGCCGTCATAGGATCCGTTTAAGCCTGTAATAAGTTGCATGACCAATTGTTGATTAGTGACTGGTGCGCCGACGTTAGAGTGTTGGTCGGCAAGCATCTGGAGTTCTTGACAATATGCATACACGTTTGGGAAATCGTCCTAATGAATGTCCTTGAAATGATGTTCAAGGTATAACGCTCGTTGAGTTTTATTTTCATGAAAAATACTTTCCAAACATTCCAACGTTTGGAGGGCAGTGACATTGGTCTCAATAATGGTGTGCAACAGATCATTAGAGATTGTGTCGTATATGCACTAGAGGACGACTGCGTCCAAACGAGACCAGAGTGCATCATCAGAAGTCGAAGCCGATGGTAGGTCTGTGGACTTCGGTGTATGAGGGATGATGTGGTCGATAACTTCGTAAACAAGACAATGGATCTTTAAAAGTTCCACCCACGAGGAGTATTGACCATTTTCCATCTCAAAGGCGATAGGGGTGAAGTTTTTATGTTGTTTACTGCAAGTGCATGATGAAATTTGATTTTGTCAGTCATGGAAAATGAAATTAGGAGGAGAAGGGATAGAGAATGGCTGGAAAAAAACACTAGGGTTCCGTGGGGGGTGGCGGCCGAGAGCTATGGTCGGTGGCGGTGGAGGTATTTTTGGTCTACTGATACCATAAATGAATATGTTCTCCTTGATTGTATTCATCAATAATTTACAATATGTATATCGTAGTACAAGAATATTTAAACTAGGTAACTAATCAACCTAATTATAATAAGAAATATAATTCTATCTAAAATAAGAGACCTAATTATAATAAAAATACAATTCTAAGAGATATATAATTAATGAAAGAATATTAAAAAAATATTCTGTTAGTTTGTATATTACTTAACGTTTTCTATGCACTTCGCTCATTTCAATAAGACAGAGAGGTTTACAGAGTATCAAAGGAACTTATCTATATGAGTACTATTTTAGATTTTAGACATCAAATGCCTAATTTTGATATAGAACTTTTGGCCAGGAGAAATAATTTAGATTGGGAATGTGAAATAATGAAATAAAGACAAATAGTATTAAACGAAATAAATGCATGTGCTGTTCGATCACTGTCGTCACTACCTTCCATTTGGTCTGTTCAATAATTTACTCATCGTATTCTGGGGTTCCAACTCATTTAATTACCTCAAATGGACCTAAACTATATATAGAAAAGCATCTGAATTCTCAGACATTGAAGCAGTAACAAAAGTGCGAGTTATGCAAGCGCGGTACATTTACACTCAGTAACTTAGTAGGTGTTTAGCAATGAAAACCAAAAATTTGTCTGTTTGAATGTAAAAGTGAAAAAAGTGGGGAAAGAAAAAGTGAAAACAACATTTGAGGCTGATTTCAAACAAAGTGGGAAAAAATCCGGAAAAAAATGAAAAAAGATTCATACGGCCAAACGGGTCATTAAGTTTATTAAAAAAGGTGTTGGGATATTAAGTCTGAATGGGATTCATACTCATTATATTTTGGGTTGAGTTGAAAATGAAAATGAATGTTATCCCACATTATAGAAACGAGAAGTATTTATCGGATATAAATAGAAAAGCACTTCTATACAAGTTTAAGGAGTTAAGAAGTAGGAAGTCCTTGCGCCGCTGTCGTCCTATTGCTTGCTCGGCTCAATTTTTAGCTTTAGCTTTGATCAAATAATTTGATTGATTTATTAATTTTTGGATTATCGCTTCTTTTCCAGACAAGCAATGGTTTTTTTTTTGGGAAAATAAAGACTCCACCAATTTTCCCTATTTTCTACATTGTTTTCGAATTAAAGCAACGTCACGTTAATTAAGTTTGTTGAATTTATATATGAATGAAGTTAATTTCATAGTTTATTTTATCTCCCGAAATATAAATATATACAAATCTACGTAATCAATTTAGGCTATCTCTGAGGATATGTTAATCAATACAATATATCTAATAATCCTAATTATATAATTCTAATTATAATATAATTGATATGATGGGATGTGATGGGATATGATGGGCATATGTCCCTAATTATCCTAACAACCCCCGCAGTCTTAGCGGGAGGTTCTCGTATGCTGAGGCTATCCCTGAAATCATCAAACAGTACGTGCGGAAGACCTTTGATGAAGATGTCAGCAATCTGATAACGGGACGGTACATGGAGAACACAGACTTGTCAACGTGCAACCTTTCCTCGGAAAAATAAGATATTCATTTCTATGTGTTTTGTGCTTTAATGCTGAACATGGTTACCTGATAACTAAATCGCACTCACATTATCACAATAAACCACGGTTGCTTTTTCAATCGAACAATGGAGTTCTAAAAGGAGATTACAGAGCCAACATGATTCAACGACCACATTAGCTACCCCTCGGTATTCTGCTTCAGCATTTAACTGAGACATCGTCGGCTGTCGTTTCAACGACCATGAGATGAGGTTGTCTAAAAAAAATACAATAACCAGCGGTGGAATGACGTGTGTCCGGGAAGCCACCCCAATTAGCATTTGTATAAGACAATAGACTCAAAATAGAGGACTTATATAAGTGTAACCCAAACTGAAATGTACCCTTAACATACCGCAAAATGCGTTTGAGAGCTTTCATATGTTCTTCTTTCGGATCGTACATATGTAAACACACATGTTGAACTGCTTATGAGATATCAGGTCTAGTGAAGATAAGATACTGCAATGCCCCGGCTAAGCTGCGGTAATGTGTTGGATCACTGTACGGAGTCCCTGTAGAGTTACTCAATTTTTCTTTGGTATCAACCAGTGTATGTGATAGTTTGCACGAGGACATCCCAACTTTGTCAATGAACGTCCTTGACCTGAATTTCAAGGTATAACGCTCGTTGAGTTTTGTTGTCGTGGAAAATACTTTCCAAACGTTCTCCCGTTTGGCGGGCAGTGGCATCGGTCTCAATGATGGTGTGCAACAGATCATTAGAGATTGTGATGTATATCCACTGGAGGACGGTTGCGTCCAAACGAGAACAGAGTGCATCATCAGAAGTCGAAGCCGAGGGTAGGTTTGTGGACTTCAGTGTAGGAGGGATGATGTGGTCGATAACTTCGTAAATACGCCAATGGATCTTAAAAAGCTCCACCCACGAGGAGTATTGGCCCCTTTCCATCTCAAGGGTGATAGGGATGAAAGCAATGGAAGATGAAATTTAGGAGGAGAAGGGAGAGAGAATGGCTAGAAAAAAAACACTATGGTTCCGTGGGGGTGGCGGCTGAGAGCTGTGGTCGGCGGCGGTAGAGGTATTTTTAGGCTACTGATGCCATAAATGAATATGTTCCCTTGATTATATTCATCAATAATGTATAATATATATAGTAGTACAAAAATATTTAAACTAGGTAACTAATCAACCTAATTACAATAGAAAATATAATTCTACATAAAATAGGAGATCTAATTACAATAGGAATACAATTTTACCTAAAATAAAAAATAAAAAATTAATAAAAAAATATTTGAGAAATATTCTATTAGACAATGTTAGCAAAACTTGAGACGCAAAAAGTATAATCTAATAACTCAAGTGGGATATTTTTATGGAACTTAACAACATAAATGTTTCTTTTCAATGTTTTAGACACGGGACTTGAAGTTCTACCTAAAAAAGGTAAAGTAACGTGTGAAGTTTAAAGTTAAATGATTTTCGGTGATAATGGACTTGTCATGTTTTGTGGTAGTTACTGATTTTTTTTTCTACTATACTTTTAATAATATATTTTATTCATTTTCACTATCTCTTTTTTTTGTAGTTCTTTGAATTGTTTGTTTTTGTGATTGTGCCAAGAGTCAACTGAAAATAGTATCTCTATCTCCAAGATAATAAAGTTTGCATACACTTTATCCTCCTCATACCTCATTTTATGAAATTTCACTGCGTATGTTGTTATTGTAATGAACTCGTCACGTGCTATATATTAGTCTTGTTATATATCACAATATAATATCACATCGACTTAAGTCCTTTTTTACTTCTTAAATACAATTTTAGCAAATTTCAATATGCAAGAAGTATAATCTAACAACTTAAATAGGAAATAATTACGGAACTTAATAACTTAAATGTTTCTAACAAAGTTTTCAAATTATTACACGTAGGACGTGAAGGCATCTTATAAGTATTCGGCTAAACATAGTCTATTTGTTTCCTTAATTTCGCACTTATCTAGAGTTTAATTTCTAAAAGTGGTAATCTAATACAGCACCTGTTAAAAGGTAGTAATAAAATAACTCACTATGCAAATCCAATATTACACATTATTATTTCCGACAATTCAAGTAACGATTGATTCCGAATTACGTGAACGTAACGTAACCAAAATCTGACTAGATTCCAAATGTACTTCCGAATTCCGATATTATCCCCAATAATGCTAGCTATCAAACGGACCAATGTTCATGCATTTTTAGCAAGTGACGTTAATATAATTGGAAGTGAAATTTTTTATTTGATGTGAGAACACAACGAATAAAAGTTACATAAATGAAATTTTTTATTTGATACGTGAAAATAATATAGCTATCAGGGATAAATCTTTTTTCAAAAGATCCATCATGATGATGGGGAGTTAGGCACAATCGCAACCTGTATTTACTAAAAAACTTAATTGCAGATAAATATTAATATTAATTATCCTTATGATGGGGAGTTAGGGATAATGAGAATACATAAAATAGTTACGGATTGTAATTTTTTTAAAATATATTTGTTATAGGTAAATACTCTTATAGGTAAGCTACACCAGGTAAATTTTCCTAACATAATTGTAAGTGAAATTTTTTATTTGATGTGACACAACTAATAAAACTTGTGTGATTCTCACTCTAAATTAGACAAGTGGAATTTGTAGGTCCCACTAGTAACTTTGATTTTCACACTCCCCTTTTCTCTTTTACTATCTCTAATTTATTATTTCTCTCCTCATAATTTTTTTCATATAAGTGTTAAAATTCTCTTCCTTCATTTTTACTTATTCACTATATTTAATATATATTTTTATTTATCATTCTTAGAATACCAAGAGAAAAATATTTTTTATGTTTTACCCTTAGCAATAATTACTTAATCTTCAAATTATTTTCTAATATTTGTATCAATTATTCTTAAAGAGTGTGCAAAATTCAAACTGAACAATTAAAAGTAAACGGTAAGAGTAATTTAAACATCACAAAAGTTTAATTTTATAAAAGATGATAGAGAAAAAAGTTATGAAATTAGTAAGCGAATTAAATATTTGTTTTAAGAACTTGTATAAGAAGGAAATGTCAAATTCTTTTGGGAACCGATTTTTCTATTATATTTTTCTTCTTTATAATATATTTTTATCTATAATAATAATATTGATCGTTATAAATACATAACAATACAATCTGTATAATTACTTTTCTATAATAGTTTTAATTATTCAAATGTCTGTATATTCATTAATTTCTTAATTACCAAATGGAAATTTATTCATTACTCCCTCCATTTTAAAATATTTGTCTTATTTTTCTTTTTAGTTCGTTTCAATTTTTTTTTTATAATTCTTTAATATCAACTTTTCACGTGACATGTTTAAGATCACAAGATTAAATGATATTTTGATATATTTTACATATCATTAATTAACAACCACAAGATTCAAAAGTTTTCTTTATTTTCTTGATATATTGTATTGGAGACCTTAGTTTAAAAGTTTTTGTAAGTTTAACTAGGAGCAAAATTACTTCTAGTAGGACCTACAAATTCCACTTGTCTCGTATAGGATGAGCCTCACACAACTTTTATTGGTTGTGTCTCAACCAAAATAAAAATGTCAATTGTATGTATTATAATCGAAAGTTGTATTCGTTTTAAAAGGTAATTAAAGTACTAAACTAGCTCCAGCATTAGTAGTACAAATGCACTAACATCATAGTACAAACCTAATAAAATTACCCGAAGAATATACTTTCTTTATTTCAATTTATGTGTAGGTGCTACTTCTTTTGAATTAAAAAGAGTATCCATTTAACCTTTATTTTTTTATTCAAAAAGAGTGTTCAATTATCAAATCAAAAAATATTTTGACGGTGATTCTGTTCCCATTTTTTTTAGATTATTAATCAATTAGTTACTGTATAAACTTTCATATCAACCCCACCCTATCTTATATATATATATATATATATATATATATATATATATATATATATATATCCACGTCCAATTCCATTTTGTGTCTCATTCTGTTTCTACACGTCATCTTCTTTAGACCATGACCAATTAATTTTCATTCTATCATCCCAACAACATGCAGAGGGTTGTAACAAGGAGTGCAAAATGTGTGGGAGAGATACCAGGTTTATCACAACGTTGTTATTCTCAATTAGACTTAGCAACATCAAAAAAGGACGATGTTATGATCATTAATCCTCGGATGCCTCACTTTGACTATTCTCCGCCGCCGTATAATGGACCCACCGCTGATGAAATCTTGAACAAAAGGAAGGACTTTCTTAGCCCTTCTATGTTTCACTTCTATGAGAAACCAGTGAGTCCCTCTCTCTAATTATTATCTGATTGTTTAGTGAATTTTTTTTTTAAAAAAAGATAGATAATTAGTCTGTACTATAAATAAGTGGGTCTATCTAATAATTTGGAATTGAGAGGTAGTTGGTTATGTTGTTATGAAAATAAAGATGCACTCCCTCCATTCCAAAATAAATAAAATTTTGAGGTGTGGCACACCCTTAAGAAATTAAATTAAAGACATTAAATTAAAGGTTCCCTTTTGCTTCTTCTCAAACTTTTTGCTAATACTAGAGATAGTCAATGTTGGAATTTGATTATAATTGAAGAAACTATTAAAGAGAAGGGTAATTTTGGAATAATGAATTAATGCATTTTTTATCTTTGAAAGATGTATTCATTTTTTATCAGATAAAAAGTGGCAGAAATTCATTTATATTGGAATGAAGGGGTAACTTTTAATGGTTTTGGTTGTGTTGGGGATATTATTTAATGTTATCTAGCCAAGTACTGATTTTCGCATGCTTGTTCCTGCGCAGTTAGCGTGACAAGATTCCTCTAATTCTTATTTTTCTCTTTGTTCATTTTCGTCTTTCATTTTACCTCTAATTAGTGATTTGATACATCTAATTACTATTCCGACGCCAAAATCTATAACAGTTGTGTCTTGATCCCAAGCAAGTTGGAGTCGGAAGTATTATACAAAATAAAAAATCCAGTCAAACTACTCTATAACATCATTTTGTCGGAATATTTTTTGCAGCCATAGTGAAATGCTATTCTAGAGAACACATAATATGACATAACATGAAAATTGGTTTCAAAGTAAACTTGGCCGTCATAGTGTTGTTATAGAGAACGATTATAGAGAGGGTGATTGTACTACAAGTTGTCCAACGCTGAAGAGTCCAAGCAAGAAAGTCTTAGTAAATATTGTTAGGCTTAGAGTTGAATCCAGCAAACTACTTTGAGGTCTGTTTTGTTCGTTTTTAATAGCATAAAGTTGTTGGAAATTTGCCTTTGGTGGGGAGGTTGCGTCCACTCATATTTAATGACTTAAACACTAGAGTTCCGCATGTTGGAGGCTTTGTCTCTTCACACGTGCACAATCTACTAAGTGAGTAGATGACCGTAGGGCCAAGGATCGTCAAATTTCGTTAAGAAATGAAAGAGATATTGGTTCACGAAGTAAGGTGATTGAGACATGGAAATATGGTGTGGGACAAATCTACCACATCGGTGGAAAAATGAAGAATTGTTCTCTTTACAAGTCTCAAAATTGGCTAAGGGTTTGGGACCCCAAGGGGTAACCCATGTGTTTGAAGGAGGGAGGACCTAGATGTGCTTGGGTTCGAGGCTAAGTCCACGTGCGCCGCCGCCCGTTCGGCTTTGGGCTTTGGGCTTCTTCTGATATTATCTTTTTGGACACAAATTGCTTAATATTTACAGTTTGGTCCCTGGAGTTTCTGAAAAAATGAAATTGGGAACGACGGAAGGCAGAAAGTTTCTGCCTGCCTTTTGGTTGGTTTTTGGAGCATTAAAACTCCATTAATCTGCACATAACTCCTCCCTAAAAGCTCCTTTATGTTGCACATTAAATCAGTCATTTACTTGGCTGATTAACTCCTCACTAATGGCCATTATTTGGCTATTAACAACCATTAGTTGGCAGTTGAGAAGTCCCTTTCCTTATACTATATATTGAAGCCTTTGGCTCAATTGTTGAGACTAGAAAAGACACAAACAGAAGAGAGAACGAAAACAACAGAAACTCAATCAAAAAACGTGAGCAGAAACAGTGGACAAACAGAAAACTCTTCCTTCCTTTTCCATTCTTCAACAAGTCGTTTCGTGTTTGTTTTCTTCGTCAGAATCAACCTATTTGCTTTGTAGTGTTGATTAGTTGTTGTTTTATCTTGGGAGACTATTGCCCGCTAACGTAAAAGCATAAATACGGGGTAATCTTGTCTTAAAGACAGAGAGCCATCTCTCGACTCAGCCACAGTTGTAACAATCCAGATTTAGTGTTTCTTGATTTCAGGTTATCAAGATTCAAGACTCAACCAGCTTGCAGCAATTATAATATTGGCTTGATTGTTTATCCTTTCGAACACTTGTAATATTTATTTACTTCTCGTACTGCAATTATATATCCAACAAAAGTTTCATCTTCAGATTAAGTTTTACGGAGTATATATTTTAACACGCCACTTAACTATGGTTAGTTCTAGTCTGAGAATTACCTGATTCAGTATTTTTTTTAATTTCTCTTTGGTATTATTTACTCTATATTGAGATTGAGAAGGTGCTTTTGGGGTGATTGTGGTTATTATGTACAGCTGAATTTGGTACATGGAAAGATGCAATACTTATTTGACGACAATGGACGTAGATATCTTGATGCATTTGGAGGAATTGCAACTGTATGTTGTGGGCACTGCCACCCTGATGTGGTAGAGGCCATCGTAAACCAAACCAAACGCTTACAGCACTCAACCATCTTATACCTCAATCACGCAATTACTGATTTTGCTGAGGCACTTGCTTCTAAATTACCTGGTGATCTCAAGGTACCTTTACTCTTTGCCTTACAAGTTAATTCAACTTATGTGCACAATACTTGTAACTGTCCATAAGAAGTGAGATCAGTAAAAAAAATTAGGCAGTTATATGTTATAACGGATACACTTATAGTGTAAAAGTACTTTGCAATGTCGGTGTTTATACGTTATATCCATGTCTACAATCTTATTGTGACATATTATTGCTTTTCCAGGTTGTGTTCTTTACTAATTCTGGGACTGAGGCAAATGAATTAGCAATCATGATGGCAAAACTATACACCGGTTGTCATGATATCATCTCTTTAAGGAATGCTTACCATGGAAACGCAGGTGTGACTATGAGCACCACTGGGCAAAGCATATGGAAATTCAATGTAGTACAGGTACACCAACTTCCTATTCTGTGAATTGCTATTCCTCTGTGTTTGCTTTATGAATCACTATCAAGAGGTCTTATGCAGAATGAATTTGCTTCAGCATTTT
This sequence comes from Anisodus acutangulus, assembly GCA_029783415.1. Lineage (NCBI taxonomy): Eukaryota > Viridiplantae > Streptophyta > Magnoliopsida > Solanales > Solanaceae > Anisodus > Anisodus acutangulus. The sequence continues at coordinate 10,848,797 of CM056507.1, forward strand.
AATGCGAAAAAATCACATGCCCTGTTTATGTAGGCAGCCGTCCAAGTTGTTATCAGATGACTATTATGAAGTTACCGTATAGGAGTTAATTGATCATTCTGTTACATTACTTGGTATCTTATCATCATTATGTTGGATATTTTCCTTTGTTAGATCTGTTATTCAGTGGAATTGTAGAGGGCAGCGGAAGAAAATTGCCTCTAAATAATACTTTTGATGTGTCTATCCATTCTAAAGGCATATTTGATGATCTACAACAACTGGAGTACTAGGAAATGTGCAATAATGTTTGCTAGGTAGCATATGATGGTGCCATAATATACAAAACCCTGTTATGTTTATTACTCTGTCTCTTGTTCACTTACTATTTACTTTGATGATCAGAGTGGAGTTCATCATACCATAAACCCTGACCCATACAGAGGTGTTTTTGGTTCTGATGGGGAGAAGTATGCGAAAGACGTTGAAGATCTTATCCAATCCGCAACATCTGGAAGTGTTGCTGCTTTTATGTCTGAAGCTATACAGGTACTCATCCCTCAACTATGTTGTCTTGTCCCTCTAAATTCCATACAACATCGCGTGTATCATCCTCTAAAATGTTCCTTTTAAGTGTAGGGTGTTGGTGGGATAGTTGAATTGGCTCCAGGTTACTTGCCTGCTGCATATAGCATTGTACGAAAAGCTGGAGGCCTTTGTATTGCAGATGAGGTTCAAGCTGGATTTGCTCGCACTGGAAGCCACTTCTGGGGATTTGAGAACCAGGGAGTGGTTCCGGATATAGTGACAATGGCAAAAGTCAGTCTCTTCAACAATTACAATCTTCTATTTTCCATATTTGATGACAAATGAAGACATCCATCTCTTGATTATAATTTGGCCAAAAACTAAGCTTCTTTTACTTTTTTCTCGTTATTTCCAGGGTATTGGAAATGGAATACCCCTCGGGGCTGTGGTAACAACTCCGGAGATTGCACAGGTCTTGAAGCGTCGTAATTACTTCAACACATTTGGTGGAAATCCCGTGTGTACTGCTGCAGGTCTTGCTGTCCTTAGAGTGATTGAAAAAGAAAAGCTTCAAGAAAATGCTCATGTTGTTGGTTCCTACTTGAAAGAGCGCCTTATGGATTTAAAAAATAAGCATGATAGTAAGATTTTTTCTCATTTCACCCTTATGATTATTACCCTCTACAGGAGAATGATCAAATCATTTTGTTTTTGAGGAAACACTGCATTTCTATCACTGTCATTTTTGCTTGATTCTGGCTTCTGCAATAACGTTTATGCAGTTGTTGGTGATGTGAGGGGAAGAGGACTGCTGCTAGGCGTTGAACTAGTCACTGACCACAAACTGAAAACTCCTGCAAGTGCTGAAACTGTGCATATCATGGACAAGATGAAAGGTAAGTTTCTTATAAATTATCATCCTTTTGTCCTGTCTTTTAAATTAAACGTTACGTATTAACTTAGTTTATCTATTCGGCTTAAAGATATGGGAGTACTAGTTGGCAAGGGAGGATTCTGTGGAAATGTCTTCAGAATTACACCTCCACTTTGTTTCACTAAAGAAGACGCAGGTAACTTTTAAGCTCGCTTTCAAATCTCTTTCCTCCTTGAAGGCAATTAGTTACTACTTGAGAGCTCTTATATATCTAAAACTTTGACTGCAGATTTTCTGGTGGATGTCATGGATTTTGCAATGTCAAAGATATAATGAATCCTCTTCACCGCGTATGTGTGTCCAAGATACTACACTTTAACAGCTTGGCAATTACATTTCCTCCTATAGCCATATGATAATGCCATAGTTAATGGAACTCTTATACACAGCTTTTATCTTCATATGTCAGTTGATGATCTACAGCCAAATGTATCTGTATGGCTCTACTTCGGTACGTACAGTATGTAATGATCATATAACATGAGTCAACAGCTCGTTTGTCTCTGAACATCCTGTGTTGTTTTTGTTTATGCGCTTGCACATCATTTTATTATCACCTGCAATCATACCTCTCACAGCCCAAATTGAATACCTAAAAGAAAAAGGAGAGAAATGAAAGATAATATTAGGGCGACAATGTGCAAATATTGATTCAAAACTAACACTAGTACTCTTGGTTAAGTTTAATTTTCATGATTTATGGTTGAACATAGGTTTTTGAAGATTTGTTTCAATATAGATGTGATCCAAACTTTTGTTGTCCGTTTTAACTGATGAATCAACAACTAGTTGCCTAAGGCATCAGTGTCTCATGTCTGTAACAGACCGTGAGGACATATTATCAAGGCATCCCGGTGCACTACGCTCCCGCTATGCGCGGAGTCCGGGGAAAGACCGGACCACAAGGATCTATTATTCACAGTCTTACCTTACATTTCTGCAAGAGTTGTTTTCCACAGCTTGAACGGTGTAAAGTCTTTTCTAGATTTTCTTCTAATGGTGCAAAGTCAAGAGTTAGAACTATATGAGAAGGGACTATAGTTGCAAAAATAATGACCTAATGAGACTTATCATAGGTCTCGATGATCTATACACTACTTTTAGAATCCGCCTCAAAACACAAGGCTCGTTTGGTTGCTGATTACTATCTATGTATTAGGAGTAATATTATTTTGATACTTCATTTAGTTATAAAAATGGGGAAAATTAATCTCACATATAATTTATCATAAGTTATTCAATGTTTGGTTGATTTTTTTAATATAAAACATAACATTGCTAATGCAATATTTGGGTCAGATTTTTCTTTTCCGCATAAGTCAGTCAGACCTCTCTATAACAGCATTCGTATATAACAGCGCCTCTCTATAACAACTAAATTTTTTCAAAATTAATTTTTTATGTTATATTTTACTTCTCTATAATAACATTTTGCCTATAACAACCACAATCAACTTTATAACAATACACTTTTTGTAAAAGTATCCTCATATAACAAATCTTCTTTTTTTGATAATATAATAATTAACCATCTTTATAAAAATAGAATATCTATGATTATTAATAAATAGCATAGAGATTTTGAATAAATATTTAATCTGATACTTTAATATATTATATTTATGACAAAATGTTACATACGAATACTTGTAATCTAAAAATATCATTCTCTTCTATTTTTATTTATAAATAATTTTTAGAAAGGAAAACAATATGAATAAGGAGTACGAATCCTATTCTTTAGAGCTGTTGGAAATTTACTAATGTGGAATTAAGTATATCCCATTATTTATAACTCAAACAATTGGGGCCCCGTACGTTGGAAACGTCGTTTCCACACACGTGCACACGTAATGCCAAGTATCGCAAATTTCATTAGTGAAAGAGATACTGGTACGTATATAATTCGTTTGAGACATAGAATGATGGACGGTTATTGACCAAATGACAAAGTATTCCACGTTGGAAAACGAAGGAAGAAGTGTACGAAGTGTAAGATGAAACGAGTTGGAAATCGCCGCGGAGCCGTGAAAGGCCGCGGCGCAGCCCCGTCAGAGCCGAGGCGCCGGAGCGCCGCGGCGCTAATTCACAGAGTTGCGGCGCTTCGGAGGCAGAATGCTGAGACGGGAAGTTGGAAAGTTCTGACTTTTGGGCTAGTTTTGGAGCATTGAATCTCCATTACTTGGCACATGAATTCATCTATTATTTGGCTGAATGTAACCCCTCAATAAGTGTCATTACATGGCTATTGAAGACCATTAGTTGACTAGTTGAGGGGTCATCTCATTACACTATAAATTGAGGCCTTTGGCTCAATTGTTCACAACACTCTTAGAAAAATACTTCAGAATTTTCAGAAATCTTCTTCTTCATCTCTAGCAAGTTTACTATACTCAAAGTTCTTCAAGAGTAACACTTGAGTTTCCTTTTCTCATTTGTTAAGTTGTTGTTGTATCTTGTGAGACTATTGCCCTATAACGTAAGAGGATATATACGGGGCAATCTTGTCTTAAAGACAGAGTGTCATCACTCGACTCAGCAAATCACACAAGGAGTTTGTTTCGGTTTCGATTCCAGTTTGGTTGTAATCTTTAGTTTACCCTTTCTAGCAATTTTAATATTTACTTACTTCCCGTTCCCTGCAATTGTTGTATCCCACAATTTTAAGACAAGATCGTTGTAAGTTCTTAGAAAGATGACTGGAAGAGAACAACTCACTTCTGATTCTGCTGTTGCTGCTACTCAAGGCAATCCCTATGTCTTCCCCACTGCTCAAGGCACACCCAATGCCTTTTCGGTTGCTCAAGACTCATCCAATTCCTTTTCTGCTGCTCAAGGGAACGCTCCAGTTCCTCTACCCGCTGGATTCCATCATGAATGCCCAGAAATGTTCATGGGCTCCAACTTCAAGAGATAGCAGCAGAATATATTATTTTATCTAACTGTTATGGGAATGACTCATATCCTAACAGAAGATCCTCCACAAGCTGGAGATGAAATGGACCATTCGCCTACTGAAACGGTTGAAGGGGGCCAAGGTATCATTAATGGCATGAATATGGTTCTTGATGCATGGAGTCATAGTGATTTCATATGTAAGAACTATATTTTGAACTGTTTGTCAGACCTACTCTACACGGTGTATTGCATCGTAGGCACCGCCAAAGAGTTATGGGAAAAATTGCAGAAGAAGTACAACTCACAAGAAGTAGGTACTAAGAAATTCATCGTTGAGAAATTCCTCAAATTTCAAATGGTGGATAGCAAAACTGTGATGTCCCAAGCCCAGGAATTCCAAATGATTCTACATCACCTGGATTTGGAAGGTATGAAACCAAATGAGCAGTTTTTTATTGCATCACTGATTGAGAAGTTACCTCCCTCGTGGAATAAGTTTATGAGTTACTTAAAACTCAAGACAAAGGAAATGACCTTTGAAGAACTTATTATCAAACTCCAGATTCAGGAAGATAATAAGAAGGTCTTGCCTAGGGGTAAACAACCCGCTGAGGAAAAGGCAAATTTGGCTGAGGCCAAAGGGAACTCAAGCAAGAAGCGCAAGTTCCAGAAAGACGGCAAGACCCAAGCGGTGGAGAAGTTCAAAGGAAACTGTCAGCCCCTTTTAATATTCATTGGCTAGAACGTTTCTTTGAAATAAGTTCGTGGGACATTTTTTTTCCAGGAATGTTGCTGGCCGATCTTGCTCTATCCACAAATTGAGAATGAATTGCTATCAACCTCACCTAGTGCACTCAACTGGTCTCGTTTTATTTTTTATCTTACTTTTCCAAAACAATTAAAATGTTCACTAGATGAGATGTTAGAGAGGTGCTGAACGTTTCAAATGATTCCCCAAAGCTAAGATATAAATTCCCTCTTAAAAGATGCCTTAAGTGCATTTAATGAATGTTCATGATTTGGTCTCCCACTTAGCCAATTCTTTGGCGGTGGAGAGCCTTAATCAATGCCACATACACACTACATGCACTCCACTTCATTAATTAAGTGACTTGACTCTGTATAATTTATCAATCACACACATAATTAATTTTGTGATCTCAATTCACTTAAATCTTGATAAATTATAAGACCTTCATATACTTAATGTCATAATTTATGTGATATGACACTAGTTCATAACCTCTTTGGGGATATCTAACTATTATTATTAATCATCATCGTCACACTTGTTACGTCCAAAATAATTTCAGAGTTTAATCATTTTATATACTAATCTCTTTATTAGCATACGTAAATATAACATAAATTCCCCGAGGGTCGGGTCTACTTACACACGCCTATTGATTTTACATATGCCTAGCGATTCAAACCGTGACCCGAAAGTACGAGATGTTATATTCTTCCCCCCTTAGAACATTCATTCTCGAATGTTGGGGTGACATATCTAATCCCAGTCACGTACCAGAAAACACAACTACTTCACAGAATCATATATTATCACATACATTACTACATTCACATCAGACTTATAGCATGAAAATAGAACTCACCTTATGCTTCTCTTGAAACTTCGGCGTTAGTATGGAATAGTGTGGATACTTGCGCATCATTTCCTATTCCGCCTCCCATGTCATCTCTTCCAGGTTCTTATTTCGCCACAGAACTTTCACAGAAGCCACTTCTTTAGTCCTCAACTTGCGGACTTATCAATCTAGGATAACAATAGGTACCTCTTCATACGATAGTTCTCTGTAACCCACACATCCTCAATCGGTACAATCCGAGAAGGATCTCTAACACACGCTCTCAACATGGAAACATGGAAAACCGGATGAACAAACTCCAACTCTGAAGGTAAGTCCAATTCATAAGCTACTTGACTAATTCATCGAATTATGTGATATGGCCTAATATACCTTAGACTGAGCTTTTCTTTCTTCCCGAATCACATTACACCCTTCATAGGTGAAATCTTTAAGAATACCCAGTCGTCTACCTGAAACTCTAAGTCTCATCGTCGTATATCTGCGTATGACTTCTGACGACTCTGAGCCATTAACAATCGTTCTTGGATAAGCTTCAATTTCTCTATGGCTTGGTATACCAAGTCAGGCCAAATAACTCTGACTCACATACCTCGAACCATCCGATAGTAGATCTGCATCTCTGTCCATATAAAGCCTCGTATGGAGCCATTTTAATGCTAGTATGATAATTGTTATTGTATGCGAACTCAATAAGGGGTAAATGATCATCCAACTTCCCTTAAAATATAATACACAAGGGACGATTCTGACATATTCTGAATCACAAAACCACCATCATCCGAGTCCATTAGTCGAACTCCCAAATTAGCTAACTGGCGGAGTTCTCTTACTAACTCCTTCATCTCGAACTGCACTGGAGTCGAAGTGATCATCGACTTATGACTGAGCGCGTCTGCTACAATATTAGTTTTACCAGGATGATATAAGATGTCCACATCATAGTCTTTCAATAATTCAAGCCATCTTCTTTGCCTCAAGTTCAACTCTTTATGTCTGAATATGTATTGCAGACTTTTATGATCCGTGAAAATGTCTGCATGAACACCATACAAATAGTGCCGCCAAATCTTCAGTGCATAGACCACAGTGGCCAACTATAAATCATTTGTCGGATAGTTTTTCTCACGTTTCCTCAATTGCGTTGAAGCATAAGCAATCACCTTACCATGCTACATTAGCACACATACTGAACCTGCTCCCGAGGCATCATAATACACAACATAGCCTTTCGGACCCTCTGGGAGAGTAAGGACCGGTGCCGATGTTTGTCTATCCTTTAATTCTTGGAAACTCCACTCACAAGCATCGGACCACCGAAACTTTATAGACTTTTATGTCAACTTTGTTAATAGTAGAAAACCCTTCCACGAACCTTTTATAATAGTCCGCTAAGCCTAGAAAGTTGCGAACCTCGGATGGAGTCGTGGGTCTCGTCCAATCTTCACCGCTATCATAGTCAATTCCAGCCTTTTGACTGTAGCCTTTAGCAACTAGACTCGCCTTGTGCCTTTCAATCTCTCTTTTAGCATTTTGCTTTGTTTTGTAAACCCATTTGACACATATCGCCTTATGTAATTTGGGAAGTGAGGTATGTTCCCATGTGTCATTCTTCTCGTTGGCCTTGATTTCTTCGTCCATCGCATCTCTCCACTTCTTTTCTTGTACTGCTTCTTGAAAGTTCACTGGTTCACAATCGATAAATAGACAAAATAATGTAAGATTACCTTGTCGTTCAGTTACCTTTTAGATATATCTAAGGCTTCGTATACGTTGCACAACTCTTTCACTTTGACTCCCACTTGACGATGACGAATGTGATGAGTCTCCTTGAGTGGTTGATGTTGGTGAAGTGGGTGGAGTTGCAAGCTCTTGTTGAGATTCACCTAGTTGCTCCCTCATTATATGCTCATCTTCTTCAAACTGAGGAGAGAAATTAAAGTCATCTGCATGAGAGTTAAAATCCCATTCTCCTTCTTCGTTGAATACCTCATCTCGACTAATTACAATCTTCTTATTGTCTATATTGTACAACTTGTAGCCCTTCGAATTAGCATCATAGCCGATGAAGATAAAGCTCTCGCTTTTATTATCAAGCTTCGTTCATCTCTCTTCTAGTACATGAACATGGGCTATACTTCCAAAGGTTCTCAGGTGGAAAATGCCAGACTTTCTTCCACTCCATGCCTCTTGCAGTGTCTTTCCCCATACACTTCTTGTTGGAGATCAATTTGACAAGAAGACTGCACACGCTACTGCTTCGGCCCAAAACTCATTGGGAAGTTTCTTGCTTTTGAGCATGTTTCATGCCATGTCGAGGATTATGATGTTATTTCTTTCTCCCACGCCATTTTTCGTAGGGGGATCTAGGAACTGTCATTGGTCGATGAATTCCATTTGCTTCACAGAACTCTTGAAACTCCTTGGAAGTAAATTCTCCACCTCGGTCAGATCTCATGGCTTTGATCTTTCTACCGCTTTCTCTCTCCATTGTAGCTTTGAACTTCTTGAAAACTTCAAAAACTTTTGACTTCTGTTTTAAGAAATATACCCAGGTTTTTCTTGAAAATCATCAATGAAGAGAAGAAAATAGTTATGGTTACCGAGAGAGCTAGGCTTGATCGGACCACACACGTCAGTATGGATGAGCTCGAGTGGCTTCTTGGCTCTTGACTCTTACTCCTTTGGAAAGCTTTTCCTGAATTGCTTCCCGACTAGACACCCTTCACAAAGATGGTCAGGATGGTTGATGCGATATAGTCCCTTCACCGTCTCCATCTTAGATAGTAGCTCTAGACCTCCAAAATTGAGATGCCAAAGCCATGATGCATCTCTGTGGAAAAATTTCAAGCACTTTGCAACATAGTTTTGTATATTGATTAGGAACATTCTATTCTTTGACATTGGTACTTTAGCAATGACGTTATTCTTATCATATTTTATAGAAAGATTATAATCCTTCATATGAATATCATCACCTTTCTCTAACAGTTGTCCTAAACTCAAGATGTTACTTTTCATATTGGGCACATAGTAGACATTGGAAATAAATTGACATCTCCCATCTTTCAAACGGATAAGGATGTTACCTCTCCCTTTCACTGCTATTGTGGAATTATCTCCAAACGAAACATTTTCGCTTACTGACTCGTCTAGCTCCACACACATGTCTTTCTTTCCACATATGCCAGGAATTTGCTTGGCCACCATCAGTTTCCTTTCGTGCTAGAAGAAGAGTTTCTTTGCTATCTGTCTTCTCCTCCATGTAGTTGGCCTTCTCCTCAATTTTGTTGTTGGGAGCTCTACATTCTGAAGCATAATGCCCAAACTTCTGACAATTATAGCATCGAACTTGAGATTTGTCATACGTTGAGTTCGGATTGATTCTTCCATGGCCTCGTGTTGAGCTTTCTCCTTTCTCATAGTTGTTGTTGGAATTGTTGTTATTGTAATTCCAACCTCGTCCACGACCGCGACTTCCACCTCGTCCACGACCGTGACTTCCACCTCGTCCATGGTCTTTACCTCTGCCTCGGCCTCGGCCACGTTGGTTTCTATCATTGCCTTGGCTTTCATGTATATCCTTGAGTTGCAGCTTGAGGAGTTGCTCAGTAAACCCTTGCTTCTTCTTATGTTTCTCTTCGTATTCTTGCAATGATCCTTGGAGTTGCTCGATGGGTCATTTCTTCCGAGTCTTTAGTTTCTTCAATCGTCACAACGATGTGCTCAAATTTGGGATCCAATGAACGGAGTATCTTCTCTATTATCCTCACATCTTCTAACGTTTCACCATTTCTTTTTAATTGATTAGAAATAGCTACTACTTTTGAGAAATAATCTGAAATAGACTCAGATACTTTCATGTGTAAGGATTCGAATTCACCTCTTAATGTTTGGAGACGGACCTCCTTCACTTGCTCGGATCCTTTGTAAGAGGTTTGTAGCTTCTCCCACGCTTCCTTGGCAGAGCTTGCACTTTAAATCTTTTCAAAGTCGTCATCATCTAATGCTTGGTAGATGAGGTAGAGACCCTTCTTGTCTTTTTTTTTTAAATCCTTCAAAGTTGTCTTTTGATCTGGTGTAAGAGCAACAAAAGTAGCATCATCCGCAGGCTCGTTATATATTTTCTCTGTGATATCCCACACATCTTGTGATCCAAGAAGTGCCTTCATTTTAATACTCCAATTATCATAGTTGTTGTTGTTGAGTGTCGGGACTTGGAATGGTGTCATACCATTTGTCATATCTCTCAATACAATGAGAATTTGCAAAATCCGATTGTACGGATAAATCCGGAACGCCGAAAGACCTTGGGAGGGACCTGGTCAAATTTTCAATTTTCGATCGATGGTCAAAGTCAACGATCAAAGTCAACCCTAACCTGGTCAACGGTCAACGACTTTGATGACTCAGTCAATTAGGCTTGGACGGCTCGGTCTGTTACGGCTTGGTCAACTCGGCTGACTCGGCTCAACTCGGTGAGTCAACTCGGTTTTATGGCAGCAGTCTTCCGGTGGCGTGTGGCGGCGCGTCTGAACTTCGATTGGGGAGATTCTGGTGGCATCGGATTCCTATCGTCGAGACCTTCGATTTGATATGCAATAGTGTATACTTTCCAACTGTCTCTGATACCACTTTGTTGGAAATGAAACACTCTCACAAATAACTTTTATTCAAACTCGAACAAATATTACAAGAGCACTCTCACTCAACAACAAGATACTACAACTCACTCTTATAAAACTTTGCTTCTTCACTTACTTAGAAGCTCTTAATTTTTCTTGATTCCTAAACTAAAATGGGGAGAGGTATTTATACTACTTAAGAACAATCCTACACCACACAAATAAACTAATAAAAAATTACAATAACCATACATCTCATTCTTCTCCATCCTTCTAACAATATTTTAAATTACTAAATGATTCACATGCATAATTACCACACCCTAGAAGATTCTAGGTAGAAGGCTTATAGTTTTGGACCTTGATTTTGGACTTGGACTTCAATTTGATTGGGTTTGGATTTGGACTCCCATAATGGATCAAGTTTATGATCCAACCCTCTTTATATCTGGCCTGTCAACCTGTCGGTTACTGGTTTGTCAGGAGACTTTTTGAGAAAAAAGAAAAAGAAAGATTGTACACATAACATATATACACTCTGTCTCTCTTTAATGTTTAGTTGTTCCAACAATTATTTCTACTAATGACTAATTTTTTACGGAAAAAAGTTCTCCAATATTGTCAAAGAAAAATGAGAATTCATGAACTGTTTCACTTGTTTCTTCTCAGTCAGTGCATCTCAGGCTGGTGATATTCAGTTCCTTGATATGAGAAATCTCAAGGAGGCATACTTGACCATTGATGCTCACAGGGGATCACTTACATCTCTAGCGGTACATCGTCATGCACTCCTTGTAGCAAGTGGTTGATCAAAGCAATTTATCAAAGTGTTCAACCTGGAGGGTGAGCAGTTAGGCACCATTAAATATTTGTCCACCTTCATGGCTCAGAAGATAGGATCTGTAAGATGTCTTACCTTCCATCCCTATCAAGTGCTGCTTGCTGCTGGTGCAGCAGATTCTTATGTTTCTATCTATGCTGATGAGGTTTCCCCAACAAGATAACAACTTCATAGCTTCATCACAAACACTCACATTGGGAAAAAACATTTTCAGACAGGTGTTCCTTTGAGGTGGTCAGTGGGGGATGGATTGTTGACATCTCTTCTGGTCCCAGTCTACCTCTCTGAAATAGTGATCGGCTCACTGAGGTTGCTGTTGACATCTTCAGGTCAGTTGCTGTCAACCTCTCTGAAGTGCTGATCAGCTCACTGAAATTGCATGCTACTTATTTATTGAGCTGCAGTGGCATAGAGTGGTGGAAAGTTGAGAAGAATCAACATATTGGATGGAAGCTTTGGAGAATAATTCGATACAAAGGTAAAAAGAAGATGTAAATACTTTCTTTCTTTGTTTTTCTATTTTGTAAATACCATTTTGTCTTGTTTGCTTCTCTAATTCAATCTTCTCGCTGCTTAGCTTACCTTCTTTTCTCCGTTCTCACCTATTTAAGTCAATTGTATATATCAACTAGCATTCTTTTACATAATTTATAAATTATTGTTAGCAAATAGTCCCTGCGGTGTGCATGAATGCTTTCTTTACTTTCTTGATCTCTTTTTTAGTTATAGTAGAGTTCTGAAAAAAGGAAAACCACCCCATGGAAGGAAATGCCCAAATTTTAGATTTCGAATATCAATAAAATATAGGTTTTGTCGTTATAGATCACGGACTTCAATGGAAGTAATGGTAAATACTCCTCTGGTTCACTTTTACTTGTCCGCTATACTATAAATAAAATTTCACTTTTATAGTACATGAAGCCAGTTTAAGTGCATTCACCTGATACTAATTTTAATGTTGTAAAAAGTCCTTAATGGAAATGATAGTTAGCTTTGGATAAACTATTTACAGTGGTTGAAAATATCCAGCATATGAAGCCAGTTGAAGTGCCTTCACCTGATACTAATTTTAATGTTGTAAAAATTCCTTAATGGTAATGATAGTTAGCTTTGGATAAGCTATTTCTGGTCGGAGGTAGTAGAGAAAGTACCATGTGGAATTAATCGAGTTGCGCACAAGCTGGTCCAGATATCACCGTCATTAAAAAAAATTATTTCTGCTCACTTTCATGTCAATAGCAACTTTCTACAGCCATCGACTTCCATAACAAGTGTGAGAATACAATGAGTTTGACTATGTTTTAGGGACGAGGCACAAATATAAAAATACCTCTTTTGCTATGGAAAACTGCTGCGCATTGACTACCTAAAACACAACTTTCTAAGAAGTGATGTCAGTGGAGCTGATTTGGTTTTGTGAAACTAGGTTTAAATATCAAAGTTCTAATTTATTAAGAGTAGAAACAAATGAGAATCAGAAGAATTTGTTTCTCTGTTTATCCTGTTTACAGTCTTCATGCCTTTTTGTTTTAAACACTTAATGTTGTTTTAATAAACGATGAGAAGATATAATTTACGTTGTAATGAAAAATTCCCATCTTGATATAAATTTGTCTCCGTCTTGTAAGCTACGAATTGGAAGGACTACATGAATTGTAATGTATCTGCAGATATATAACAAAATTAAATGTAAGTTGTTTTATCAGATGTTGGACTTTAATAAGAACGAGTTGCAGAAAAGCTTTTAACGGAACTCTCTTCTTGCATTTTCGTATATGCATTGTGCTAATTGCCTTAAAATAGCAAATGTTATCCACAACCGGTTGGGTGCAAGAGTAAAAGAAATAAATAAATTAATGGATTAATTGGCAATAAAGAAGATAAGTATTTCTTAGCAAAGATAGGGTATGCTTCTTTCTTGAAATAATAGTAATGCAAAGTTGTTTAGCTAAATAAATATGAACTGATGTTTAATTTATGTTAAATATCATAAATATAAATGTGAACTTTGGGAATGAAAAGAGTGAGAAATAGATAAGAGGCAAGATCCTTTGATATCTATGTTTAGCTACGTAATAATTCTTATCATTAATTCCCGCTAGTCAGCTAACTCCAGAGCCCTGATATGAAAATGATCTTTCTATAAGCAAAAACTACATGCAAAAACTACAATAAATGCGTGCTATCGTGTTGCATATTTAAATAACGTATAGTTCGGTTCCCTCTTTAATAATTTAAACTTTTTGATATAATTTAAACCCACTTTTTTCAGACGGTCCTTTTCTTTTATATGACTCCATTTGGTAAATGATTCACGTGCAATTAGAAAGGGTGAAAAAAAAATAGGAACCACTACGGGTCATAGCTAATTCTAACCGTTATTTATAAATAATAACTATCTTTTAATTTAATTAATTTTCATAATTACAATTAATTTTCAATTACTCATTATAGTTATACCAAATAAATAAATTATTCCACTGTATCAATCTTTCCTCAACCCCCTCTCTCTCTTTTCCCTTACCTTTCCTCTCTCCGGCCAAACTCCTCACCGCCGTCGTCCGCCGCCTACGCGATCCTGACTAAACATCAATTTTCCTTCATTATTAAGCCATTTTAAAGCGCTTTTCACTAAACAAGAGATGAACTCGCAGATCGACGCCACGTACATTTTTTCCCTCTCTCTAGTGCCTTTCTCCTGTCAGATCTACACCGCCTCTTCATCCTCCATGGCAAAATCTCTACACAAATGATTGCCGACCAACAAGGCGGTCATTCCTTGGTCGAGCAGCAAAGTTATTAAAAGTTGACATGCTAGACTCAGGGCGAAGGGTTGCAATAGAAGCCCGTCTTTTGGGCTGCAATTCCTGGTTTGTTCCTTGAGGGGGTGGTGGTTGAAAAATATATGAAGAAGAACACAAATATAAAGGTTTGATAATATGATTAATGAACACAAAATTGGTGGTTTGAAACACGTGCGAAACGTTTTTCTAAAAATGATATTTGCTCTCTCTTCTTTGCGGATTGCTATGAGATTGTATGCAAATAGTTTTGATGGATATGACAATCCTTTGAATTCTGCACTAAGCAAACAGTGAAGAAATTCATCTAGTAAAGCAAGAATTTTCAACTTGATCTTTTGAAATTAGAGAAGAAAGATATTTTGTAGAGAAAGAAAAATCACACTGCAAAAGTTATTCTACAGGAAAAGTAACTTTAGAATGTTAAGAAATTGACTTTAAATAAAACTGGTGGTAACCAAATAATGAAAGGACACACCATTTCATTTAAAAGACACATTTTCATTTAAAATATTTGATTTTATTTAAACAAAATTCTAATAATCCCCCACTTGTTTAAATATAAATTAGGACACAAAGATCAAGTTATGTTAATGCATAAAGTAATGTATCTTTCGATTTGAACATTACCTTAGTACAATGTCACAAGACGAAATCGAAATCTCATGTAACATAATAGCTTTAAACATGTTATTCCTTTTGATAACATCGGTGACACTATACACATAAACATTTCATTCCCGCTTTCTACTCAAACATGCTTATAACTTTTATGGTCACGTGCTATCCAAAATTCATGAGCATTTATGAGAGTAATTTCACCTCTAAATCGAAGGTGCACCACTTCTATGTTCATAAAGGTGAAGTTCTTTTAGTGTCATTGTCACATTTGAGACACTTGTTCTCAAAACTGAACCTTATTAAGAGTTTAAAACTCAACCCTCTAATCTGTGACAACAAGTACTAGTATATTTCTTGCTTAAGTACTGAAACATCCATGTATCAATAACTTGTTGTTACCCTTTGAACTCATAACTATTCATTTCATAGTGTTGTGTAGGGTTGTCATTATTGATAGATCTGAATTTGGAGTTTTAACACTTGAAGCTACTTCACCAACTTTTCTTGTACGAGACTTTATAAGTGCATTCGCCAAACTACTCTTTGACTTCACAAACATTGAATGAGATAATTCCATCTTGATATAATTTTCTCATATAATTAATTTGTCAAAAACTTACATGTCTTGACTTCTCATTATACAAACATATTTGTAGGCTCGAGTTACAATGATTTTGACTATCACAAAGTGGAGCTCACACTTTACAAGTCAATGTAATTCCTACAAGAATTCCCTCATCTAATTAACTCCTTAATACGCTTCCGTTAAAGCAATTAATGATCCATGACTCTTGCAAACTCAATCTGAAGCAAAATATTTCATCATCATTTCTTTATTTATTTACTCGATCTTGGATCAAATAGGATATTACGCTATTGTGTGTCTAAGTGACTAAATTTACTTAGCACGTCCTTCTCAATGTAACGAGTTTCACTCAATACGTTACCCCACTATTTTGTTTAATATTGATACCCGACATAATAACAATTTGTCCAATATTCTTTATTTTGAATGTGGAAGAAAGGAAACCTCATGTAAACTCTTAGTTTATATTATACTATAGAAATTTCTTTATTTCTATTATGCTCTTCATATCCCCTCTTGCAATAACATATGGATAAATTAACTAGCACAAATAATTATCACATATTTTGGTGTGTATATAACTTCACCCCTTCATGAAAGAACACAAATTTTTCCTTTTGAAGGCACAAAATTAATTGTCTAATGTTGACTTCTAATCATAAGCCAGATACCTCTCACTCTTGAAATAATTCATTTTGTTTAACACATGAAAACTCAAAATTATTATACTTTTTTCAAAATAACAAACTCATAACAGGTCTTTAACCTTTAAATAAAATCAAACAGTAACTCATTCATTCTCAAGATCTTAAAATAGTTAAAATAATTTTCAAGTATTGATATGATACTTATATATAAAATCCTTCATATCATCTAGTAACTTGAAAATAAACTTCACATATGATCTTTATACAAAAATAACGTATCACACACATTAAAAATGTTATTCCTAATTATCATGCGTATTAAGATCATCACAAAGTAAATTATTTATTCTAATTTTTATGAAAATATAATTCACAGATCACAAGAATAAGATTTGATTATAATAGATTATAAGTTAATGTGAGAGAAAATAAAACACGTCTTCAATGTGGTTTCAATCTCTCCAAATCAGTGGCTTGTCATAGCAAAATCATTGCCAAATCGTTGACATGGTACGGTGCCTTTGTGATGATAAAATCATCCTTTTCAATTCCTGTTCTGAACCTTTCATTGAGGACTTCCCTCATCCATAGCAACGCATCATCAACCCGTCCATAAGGAACCACTGGAAACAAAACCACCAATATATATCACCCTACTATCATCAGTGACAAACAATCTTTCAACCAACGCCCTTCTCAAGCACACCCGGTACCCATGTAGAAGTTTCTCATTAATGCATCCGTCGGTTGAAATATTAACAGATCACGTCCACCATAAACTCCAAATCTTCATTCGGCAATTATCACATGAGTGTATTTTGTATATATTTTACCATAATTAGTAGAGTTCTTATACATGTATAATTATGGTAATAGTCTTGTATTAGGAAAAACTTATAGTCTTGTATTAGAAAAAGGTAGATTTAATTTTCTTAATTAAATATTATATATCATGTATATATACCTTTTCATTAATGAAAATAATCGAGAGATTATTCTCTTTCAAAGTATCAGAAGTCTAGAACAGATTTTCCTTCTCCAAATCCTCTCTTCCGCCACCCTTCCTCTCAGATTACCCCTCGGCCA
The DNA here is from genome assembly GCA_029783415.1 of Anisodus acutangulus. NCBI lineage: Eukaryota > Viridiplantae > Streptophyta > Magnoliopsida > Solanales > Solanaceae > Anisodus > Anisodus acutangulus. The sequence goes on from CM056507.1 coordinate 10,865,950, forward strand.
CTGGCCGACCGACTCCTCTTGTTCTTTTTCAATTTTTTTTTCAAATCCCTAATTTTCCTCTTGTTCTTTCATCATGTCTACCACAAAGAACACGTTTCATCCTGCCCTTGCAGTCTCCAACATCAAGAACAACATCCATATCATTCTTGAGATGGAAAACGTCCAATACGCGACATGGGCAGAACTATTTAAAGTTCATGCATGGTCTAATTGAGTCCTTGATCACATCATCCCCCGACAACAGGCAAGGAGAAGGTGCCTACCACCGATGATGAAATATAGTTGTGGGCAACTCTTGATGCTACGGTACTCTAGTCGATTTATTCAACTATCTCTACGGATCTCTTACATACTATTATTGAACTCGACGCCACGACAATGGACACTTGGAATAGGTTGCGTGATATATTTCAGGATAACAAAAATTCCCGTGTCGTGACCCTTGAGCAGGAATTCGCCCACATCAATATGGAGGATTTTTCGAATGTCTCAGCCTATTGTAAGAGGCTCAAAGAGTTGTTGGATCAACTCAAGAACATTGGCGCGCCCATCACGAACGATCGTCTTGTTCTTCAGATGGTTGCAGTCCTATCCGAGGCTTATAATGGCATTGGAACTCTTCTTCGTCAAAGCAATCCTCTCCCTCCGTTCTACTAAGCACGTTAAATGCTCACCTTAGAAGAAGCCGAGTTGGCTAAAAAGGCGGCAATCGGAGCCAATTTCGCCATAATGGTAGCCATGTCTGATAACCCTCACTCCTTCTCGGACAATTCTAGCTAAAACCGAAATAATGGTAGCGGAAAAAAGGGCCAAAATCAGAAAAATTATGGCAAAAACCGCAGTGGTGGCTGCAGCGGTGGCGGAGGACGTGGTGGCGATGACCAGTCAGCTGGGCCGCAACTTTGGGCCAGTGCACATTGGCCGTGGGGCTGGGCCAGTGGGCAATGGCCCACGCCACAGTTTCCACGAAATTAGACCAGGCCTAATGCTGCCTAGTAGTTCCAGGCGACCCAACAATCACGGACTGGGCCTTGGCAGCAGGTTGGCCTGATTGGGCCTCGGCCTCAGTAGGCCTTCGTTGTTGCGGGCCCAGAGTCAATTCTGACTCCTATAGATATCGAGACAGTGATGCATACACTTGGATTAAATCCCTCGTACGCAAATTGGTACATGGACACCGGAGCCACCTCTCATATGACGTCCGCGCCAGGTAATATCTCATCTTATTTCAATTTGAGCAAAAATCGTGGCATAATTATTGGTAATGGTCATTCAATTCCAATTCATGGGTATGGTCACACAAATTTATCTCCCCCGAATCCACCTTTAGTCATGAAAAATGTCATTCATGCTCCTCACTTAATTAAAATTTTGGTGTATGTTTGCAAATTTACAACTGATAATTGGGTTTCTGTTGACTTTGACCCTTTTGGATTTTTTGTGAAGGATTTCACGACGAAAATACCTCTAATGAAATGTAATAGTCGGGTAGAGCTTTATCCAATCACCACCACTTCCACTAATCAAGCCACACCGTCCATGTTTGCCGCTCTTGCTCCTTTCTTGTGGCATGCGTGTTTGGGCCATCCGGGGGCGTCTATTCTTTCCTCTCTTAAAAACAATAATTTTATTGAATGTAATAGTACGCGTAGTACTAATATTTGTCCTTCTTGTCCGCTTGGGAAACATGTTAAATTACCGTTTGTAGCCTCAAATTCTAGTACTTTGTTGCCATTTGATATTATTCATAGTGATTTGTGGACATCTCTTGTTTGAAGCTTTTTGGGCCACCGTTATTATGTGTTATTTTTGGATGATTATTCTATTTTTTTGTGGACCTTTCCTTTATCTAAAAAGTCTCAAGTTTTTTTCACATTCCTAACGTTTAGAGCATTCATCCGTACCCAATTTAAATGGAAAATTAAAAACATTCAATGTAATAATTGAAGGGAATTTGATAATGGGCCATTTTGGGAATTTTGTAACACTAATGGCATATCTTTTCAGTTTTCTTGTCCTTATACGTCCTCACAAAATGGGAAAACCGAAAGAAAAATTCGTACCATTAATAATATTGTTCGAACTTTACCAGCCCATGCTTCATTACCACCTTCTTTTTGGCATCATGCATTACAAATGACTACTTATCTTCTTAACACACTCCCTAGCAAAGGATTAACATATCAATCGCCACTAAAAATTCCTTATTATAAAGATCATTCATAATCTCATCTTAGGGTGTTGGTGTTTGTGCTATCCACTTTTTTCGTCCATTACAATTAACAAACTTCAAGCCCGTTCTACCGCTTGTGTGTTTTTGGGTTATCCGTCTAATCATTGTGGTTACAAATATTTTGATTTATCCTCTAATAAAATCATAATTATGAAACTCAATTTTCGTTTGCTAAATTGTATAATTCTGTGTCTAGTTCTTATAATTTTTTGGATGATGACCTCTCACCGTATATCATCCACAAGTGGGCCTAGCATTCCCGTGACCCAATTCTGCCAGCAGGCCCACTGCCTACTGGCCCAAATACTACCTGCCCAGTTTATGTTTCTCGTCCAGCAGGCCCACTTCCTACTGGCCCAATAAATTATCCTCCTGGTCCAGTCTCTCGGCCAGTAGGCCCACTGTCTGATGGCCTAATTATTCAGTCTGTCGGTCAAGCCCTTCGGCCAGCAGGCCCACTGCCTGCTGGCTAGTCTTGAGATGACCCGACTCCATCCCAAGAACAGTCCACTTCTATTTAGAGTCAGGGGCCCGTTACTCATAGCGAACGAGATATTTTTAAATCAAAACGATATTTTATTCTCAATTCTAATATCACTAAATCACCCCTACCACATAATCCAGTGTCTGCCCTTCATGACCCGAATTGGAAAATGGTCATGGATGATGAATATAATGCTCTTATTGAAAATAAGACGTGGGAGTTGGTGCCCCATCCACCTTGTGTTAATGTTATTCGTTCTATGTGAATTTTTACTCATAAGGAAAAATCTTACGATTATTTTCAGAGGAATAAGACCCGTCTTGTAGGTGATGGAAAAACTCAACAGATTGGCGTGGATTATGAAGAGACATTTAGTCTGGTGGTCAAACTAGAAACCATTTACACTGTTCTCAGTATGGCTCTTTCAAAAGCATGGCCCATGCATCAGCTGGATGTGAAAAATGCTTTCTTACACGGTAATCTCAAGGAGACAGTATACATGCATCAACCCTTGGGTTTTAGGACCCCGATCATCCTAACCATGTATGTTTGCTGAAGAAGTCTTTATATGGGCTTAAACATGCTCCTCGGGCTTGGTATAAAAAGTTTGCAGATTATGTGTCGACTATTGGGTTTTCTCACAACAGGTTTTATCATTCTTTATTCATCTATCATCGTGGTACTTCTCTGGCATACATTCTATTATATATGGATGTTATTATATTGACTTCCTTCTGATAAACTGTGCAAGTCTATCATGTCTCTTCTCAGTTCAGAATTTTCTATGAAAGAGGGGCCCTTTAGTTATTTTTTAAGGTATAGCTGTAACTCGTCATGCATGTGGTCTATTATTATCCCAGAGGAAATATGCGACTGAGATTATTGAGAGAGCTGGCATGGCATCATGTAAGTCCTCTCCTACTCCGGTTGATACCAAACCGAAGCTGAGTGTTAATTCTAGCACACTTTACGAGGATCCCTCCCACTATCGCATTCTTGCAGGGGCTCTTCAGTATATTACTTTTACAAGGCCCAATATTACTTATGCAGTGCAGCTTGTGTGCTTATTTATGCATGATCCGAGGGACGAGCACATGTGTGCTCTTAAACGCATTGTGTGTTACATTCAGGGCACTCTTGATTATGGTCTGCACTTATATCCATCCTCCGTATCTACTCTCGCATCTTATACAGATGTTGATTGGGGTGAGTGTACATATATCAGATGTTTGACATCTGGTTATTGTATGTTTCTTGGTGATAACTTGGTCTCTTGGTCGGCTAAATGCCAGGCTACTTTATCGCGATCCAATGCGAAGGCTGAGTATCAAGGGGTAGCCAATGTGGTGTCCGAGTCATGTTGGCTGCGTATTCTCGTATTAGAGATTCACTTTCCTATTCAGAAAGCTACTTTGGTCTACTGCGATAATGTTAGTGAGGTCTATCTCTCTGGAATCCGGTCCAACATCAGTGCACTAATATATATCGAGATTGATAGTCACTTTGTTCGAGAAAAGTTAGCTCGTGGACAAGTACGTGTCTTGCATGTCCCTTCACGGTACCAAATTGCTGATATCTTTACTAAGGGTCTTCCCTTGGTTCTGTTTGAAGATTTTAGGTACAGTCTCAACGTACGACAACCACCCGCTATGACTACGGGGGTGTGAAAGATATCTGTTATACACGATTTGACCCTGTATATCACATGAGTATATTTTGTATATATTTTACCATAATTAGTAGAGGTATTGTACATGTATAATTATGGTAGTAGTCTTGTATTAGGAAAAACTTATAATCTTGTATTAGGAAAAAATTATAGTCTTGTATTAGAAAAAGGTAGGTTTAATTTCCTTAATTAAATATTGTATATCATGTATATATACCTTTTCATTAATGAAAATAATCGAAGGATTATTCTCTTTCATTATTGTCTTTTTTTGTGTTCACGTATGTTGAATATGGTATCTTCTTCGTAACACAAATATCATTTTTAGATTGTTGGAAAATATATACAAAGAACACCAAAAATATATGAAAAAGAACACAAAGATGAAGGTTTGATAATATGAACAATAACACAATGGGAGGCTTGAAACACGTGTGAAACGCTTTTCTAAAAATGATATTTTCTCCCTCTCCTCTGCGAGATTGCTATAGAATTGTACGCAAATAGTTTTGATGGATATGCCAATCCTTTGAATTTTGCACTAAGCAAATAGTGAAGAAATTCATCTAGAAAAATAAGAATTTTCAACTTGATCTTTTGGAATTGGAGAAAAAAAATATTATGCAGAGAGACAAAAAAAATTACCCTGTAAAAGTTATTCTACAGGAAAAGTAACTTTAGAATGTTAAGAAATTGACTTTAAATAAAACTGGTGGTAACCGAATAATGAAAGGACATACAATTTCATTTAAAAGACACCTTTTCATTTAAAATATTTTATTTTATTTAAAAAAAATTCTAACAACAGTCTGACTGCATTAATAAATCCTTGCCTTGGTTTCATAATTGCATTTGTCATTGATGGTCTTGCAATATTTTCCTTGTCATGTGATGCCACTGGCATAAAGGACTTCCTAGCTTTTGCAGGAGGACGAGAAAGAGGGGATGGAGGGGGCACAAAATTGCTGATTTTTCTTAGTGGCAATCTCAGTGCTTTTGAAGGAGCTAGTAGTGGTTTCTTCTCTGTTGTGATCTTATGTTCTTGGTTTGAATATGATGAGGTTGTAACGATTTCGAGGCCGATTTGAGTGTATTTTACATTTTTAAATATAGTATTTGGCTGATTGTCTTATATAATTTCATATTTGAGTGTATCTCACATGTCTGATATAATTTTATATTTGAGTGTATTTATCATATGTATTTGACTTCTTGTCTTGTATCTAAATGTACTTTTGGCTTCTTGTCTTGTACCTGAATGTCTTTTGGCTTTATATGTATCTGAATGTATATAGTGTATTTAAATTTTTGTATTCTGATGTTTTATTGAAATACACTCAAATACAGTCGGAGCTCGAATACATTAAAATATAGCCAAAATAAAAGAGTATATCAATGTATAAATATATTAAAATACATATATATTTAAATACATAAGAAATACATCCAAAGATACATGTATTTAAATACAACGAAATATATCTAAAAAAATCCAACAACAAGCCACAAACAGTGATTTTGAAAAAAAATGTTATTATTAATTAAAAGCCTACAAACAATAGTGATTTCTGTGTGTTTCTCAAAAAAATACCCATTGAAAGAATGATTTGGTTCGATTTAGTGAAAGGTAGAAGTGGAATAATGGAGCGGAGAATCAATGTGGAGCTGTGATGACATCATTTCAAGAATCATCAAAAGTGACTCTTTTTCACTGTGTATCAGTCTTGCCTAGTCATACTTGTGTATCTATGACTAAATTGAAAAGAAACCACCAAAAGATTAATCAGTATAAGATATAATCATAAAGTGCTTCAACCATATTCTATCATTCATAAATCAAATTCCATATCAAATACGTAATATAAAGAATATTCTTTAATCATATTCTTTCATTCAGCATGATTGTTCCTTCTTTTATAGCCACCGAGCTACTTCCGTCCGTAAAACTAACTGGACACTTAAAAATATCTCACGTATTGCTCAAGTAGCCAATGTGATTGTCTTATATAATTTCATATGTGAGTGTATCTCACATGTCTGATATAATCTCATATTTGAGTGTATTTATCATATGTATTTGATTTCTTGTCTTGTATCTAAATGTACTTTTGGCTTCTTGTCTTGTACCTGAATGTCTTTTGGCTTTATATGTATTTGAATGTATATAGTGTATTTAAATTTTTGTATCTGAAGTTTTATTGAAATACACTCAAATACAGTCGGAGCTCGAATACATTCAAATATAGCCAAAATAAAAGAGTATATCAATGTATAAATATATTAAAATACATATGTATTTAAATACGTAAGAAATACATCCAAAGATACATGTATTTAAATACAACGAAATATATCTAAAAAAAATCCAACAACAAGCCACAAACAGTGATTTTGAAAAAAATGTTATAATTAATTAAAAGCCTACAAACTATAGTGATTTCTGTGTGTTTCTCAAAAAAATACCCATTGAAAGAATGATTTGGTTCGATTTAGTGAAAGGTAGAAGTGGAATAATGGAGTGGAGAGTCAATGTGGAGCTGTGATGACATCATTTTAAGAATCATCAAAAGTGACTCTTGTTCACTGTGTATCAGTCTTACGGTACCTAGTCATACTCGTGTGTCTATGACTAAATTGAAAAGAAACCACCAAATGATTAATCAGTATAAGATATAATCTTAAAGTGCTTTACCCATTGGTTGAAAAGAGTGATCAATTTTGGAGCTTTGAATACTACTTATATTTCAAATTTCGAGAGTCAAATAGTTTAATTTTTACGGTGAATTCGGATATATAATTTTTAATTTTTTAAAATAAAATTTATGTATTTGAAAACTACGTAAAAAATATTATAAGTTACAATGATTGATAATTCAAAATCAACATATATGAAAAAATTTGCGGTCAAAGAAAAACTTGGTTGAATCTCAAAAACAGAAAGGTACCACATAAATTAGAATGGAAGGAATACTTATTAAAATTGAGACATGGATGAAAATTTAAAGAGATAAGAATAATGAAAAAATTCTTTCTACTTTGTATTCAGAAGTAATGTTCTCTTTTCCTAGTCTTATAAGGTAAACATGTTCCAATAGGACTACAGATCATATATTTACCATAAATACAATCGTGTCATAAAATAGACTAAACTATTATAATTAGACTAGAATAGAATCTTCAATAATACCCCACTCAAGTTGGAGCATGAGGGTCTCGAATGCCCAACTTGCCAAGTAAATATTCATGCTGCGATTTTCCGAAGCCTTTGTAAACAAATTGGCCAACTGCTCACTGGTTGACACATGATTGGGGAATATTGTACCAGATTGGATTGCGTCCGGACATAGTGATATTTCACTTCAATGTGTTTAGTCCGTTCATGAAACATCAAATTTCGGGCAATATACAAAGTTGCTTGACTGTCAAAACACATTTTAACTGGAGACTTTTGTGTTCAACGCCCAAACTATGCAAAAGTCACTTTAACCATTTCAATTCACAAACAGTCATTGCCATCGATCTGTATTCAACCTTTGCTGACGAGCGTGAGACAATATGCTGCTTTTTGATTTTCCATGATACGGGTGAATTTTCGAGGGAGATTTCTGAGTCAACGGACATCCGACCCAGTTTGAATCACACCATCCATACAACTGGAGATCACAGTCTTTTCTCATCACTATGCCTTGTCCTGGATTCTTTTTCAAGTAACGCACCACACGGATAGCCGCATTCCATGCGCTTTCTTCGGTTGCTGCATGAATTAGGATAGGACATGCACACAATATGACAACTCAGATCGCATAAAACTGAGGTATATCAATCGACCGACCAAATGCTGGTATAGTTCCGGATCACCCAAAGTGGCTCATCCGGCCAACGCCAAACCATGATTCTGTTCCATAGGAGTATTGATTGTTTTAGCTCCAAATAATCTGGACTCAGAGATTATATCCAAGGCATATTTTCGTTGGCAGAGAAATAATTCGGTTGGTCCACGTGCAATTTCAACTCCCATAAAATACTTCAGATAGCCCAAATCATTCATGTGAAAACACGTGTGGAGATAGTCTTTGGATCGTTTAATGATACTATAGTCATTTTCGGAGATAATCAAGTCATCTACATAGACTAAGACGTTAAGCTGCATATCTCTCCGGTGCATAGTGAATAACGAATAATTCGAGTATGACTATTTGAACCCATATTTCATCAAAGCACCTGATAATTTCGCAAACCAACACCTTGGAGCTTGCTTCAAACCATAAAAAAAATTCCGGAGTCGACATACTTTCCCCAGATTAGGAACACAGAATTCTGGTGGTAACTTCATATAAACTTCCTCGGTAAGCTTTCCCTGTAAGAAAATATTATGCACATTTATCTGATGCAACTCTCAATTTCGTGTAGCCGCAACAGCCAGGAAGGTTCAAACAGTTACTACCTTAGTAACTGGCGCAAAAATTTCATTGTAGTCAATTCCTTCCTCTTATTTATTTTCAAAGATGAACAAACGAGCTTTATAACGCTCGATTGTGCCGTCAGATTTGTACTTGATTTTGTACAACCATCTACATTCGAGTGCTTTCTTATTCGGTGGAAAAGTTTCTAGTGTCCATGTTCCATTATCCTCCAACACTTGGATCTCTTGATGCATGGCTATTTTTCAATATTTCTTTTTCATTGCCTCCGAGAAGGTTTTTGATTCGTTTCCTGTGGTAATTGCTACAAGAAACTTTTGGTGTTGCGAGGAAAAATTATCACAGGATATATAATTAGCTAAAGGATAAGGTGCAATATACACATAAATATATACAACTAATAAAAGAATATTCGGAAAATATTCTATTAGATATGACAATCCTTTGAATTCCGCATTAAGCAAATAGTGAAGAAATTCATCTAGAAAAACAAGAATTCTCAACTTGATCTTTTGGAATTGGAGAAAAAGGATATTTTGCCGAGAGATAAAAATTATCCTCCAAAAGTTATTCTACCGGAAAAGTAACTTTAGAATGTTAAGAAATTGACTTTAAATAAAACGGGTGGTAACTGAATAATGAAAGCACACACCATTTCATTTAAAAGACACATTTTCATTTAAAATATTTAATTTAATTTTAAAAAAAATCCTAACAATGGTCTAACTGCAATAATAAATCCTCGCCCTGGTTTCAGAATTGCATTTGTCATTGATGGTCTTCCTATATTTTCCTTGTCATGTGATGCCACTGGCATAAAGGACTACCTAGCTTTTGCAGGAGGACGAGAAAGAGGGGATGGAGGGGGCACAAAATTGCTGATTTTTCTTAGTGTGCTTTTGAAGGAGCCAGTGGTGGTTTCTTCTCTGTTGTGATCTTCTGTGCTTGGCTTGAATATGATGAGGTTGTAACGATTTTGAGGCCGATTTTGAGTGTATTTTACATTTTTAAATATAGTATTTGACTGATTGTCTTATATAATTTCATATCTGAGTGTATCTCACATGTCTGGTATAATCTCATATTTGAGTGTATTTATCATATGTATTTGACTTCTTGTTTTGTATCTAAATGTACTTTTGTCTTTTTGTCTTGTACCTGAATGTCTTTTGGCTTTATATGTATCTGAATGTATATAGTGTATTTAAATTTTTGTATTCTGATGTTTTATTGAAATACACTCAAATACAGTCGGAGCTCGAATACATTCAAATATAACCAAAATAAAAGAGTATATCAATGTATAAATATATTAAAATACATATGTATTTAAATACATAAGAAATACATCCAAAGATACATGTATTTAAATACAACGAAATATATCTAAAAAAATCCAACAACAAGCTACAAACAGTGATTTTGGAAAAAAATGTTATTATTAATTAAAAGCCTACAAACTATAGTGATTTCTGTGTGTTTCTCAAAAAAATACCCATTGAAAGAATGATTTGGTTCGATTTAGTGAAAGGTAGAAGTGGAATAATGGAGCGGAGAATCAATGTGGAGCTGTGATGACATCATTTCAAGAATCATCAAAAGTGACTCTTGTTCACTGTGTATCGGTCTTACCTAGTCATACTCGTGTGTCTATGACTAAATTGAAAAGAAACCACCAAAAGATTAATCAGTGTAAGATATAATCATAAAGTGCTTCAACCATATTGTGTCATTCAGAAATCAAATTGCATGTCAAATACGGAATATAAAAAATATTCTTCAATTATATTATGTCATTCAGCGTGATTGTTCCTTCTTTTATAGCCACCGAGCTATTTCCGTCCGCAAAATCAATCGGACACTTAGAAATGTCTCACGTATTGCTCAGTTATTTTGGATTACATGTCACATGATTGGTAGCTCCGGAGTCTATGATCCATGATGAATTTTAAGTCTTACTATTCATCTTTCTATTCAAGTTTATTCTCTGGAAATTCAACATGTGAATCACAGTCTTTCGGATCTCATCTCTCAAATTGTGAAGTCACGTACCACCTGTGTTCACCGTTTCTGTCTCCATCTGAGTTCCTTTTTTGGCAACTACGACGTTAGCTCGGTAGTTGCCTCTATCACGATCGGATCCTGGTCCACTCCTCGGTTGTTGTTGTTGTTGTTGTTGTCCTCGTCCTCTTCATCTTCCTCCAATTTTTTCATCTTCTTTTTTATTTTTCGGCCACCAATTCGGATAACCAATGAGTCGAAAACATCCATCCACAATGTGTCTGAATCTCTCAATGTGTGCAGAATACACCATAATTTATTCCTTCACTTTGGTCACGGTAAGGTGTTCTCCCTTATACGGTAAAAGCCATGGTTTCACTCCGATCTTCTGTTTTTTGTGTGATTCCTCTCACACACTCTTCTTGCATCAATTTTGAGTAGACCTTGTTTAATGATTGCAATGGTTACTAGGCCAGTATGTTCGATCTCACCATTTCATACATTCCCTCATTCAATCCCATTAAGAAAATATGCATTTTTTCTTCTTCTCTTTTGGTTTCTAGGGCCATTCCCAGATTGCACGTGCACTTTCCGCACTTGCAAGTCGAAATCTATTCGTAGTTTGTCAATTCCTCCCACAACTTAGTGAGTTTTCCATAATAATTCATTATTTTCCTTCCCTTCTGCTTGCACTCCGCAAAGTTCTGGCTTCAGTTTTTGCATCTGAGTGTCGTTGATAACAACGAATCGCTCCCGGATGCTTGTACATAATTCTTTCGCTTCCTCTTTATGTGAAATCGTTGAGCGAAGAGTTAGTTCGATAGTGTTGCGAATTCACAATACCAACAGTGAGTTTATAGTCCACCAATCTTCCAAGTCTGGTAACCTCTTCATCAGGCTTCTTGATCGTACCGTCAACCAAACCGATTATTGCCTTAAATGGAAAGACATTCAAAAGCTAACAAAATTGAGATTATTGCCTTCTATCTACTTAAACCCTCAAAATGAATGTGACGTAGGCGAAGAGGCAAAATCACCTTTCAAAGTTCCGTCAAAGAATAGCGAAAGAAGCACCGCTCCTCTAGAACTTAGTCATACCTACATGGGTGAATTGAAGTTTGTACAAAATAGAGAGGGGGGATACAAGTTCCGTCAAAGGAATAGCAAAAGAAGCGTCGCTCATCTAGAACTTAGTCACACCTACATGAGTGATTTGAAGTTTATACAAAATAGAGGGGGGAGACAAGTACTTTTTTACCTTCATTGATGATGGTACAACGTATTGCATCCTTTGTTTGCTGAAAAGCAAAGATGAAGCTGTTGAAGCGGAAGTTGAAAATCAACTAAGCCTATGGATTATGGAATTCATAATGATAGAGGGGGGAGAATGTGAAGCATCGTTTATCAAACGACTGCTCCTTACTCACCTCAATCTAACGGTGTTAGCCAAGCGCAAATCCGTACGCCCAAAATATGTGGGGCAAGACAATCTTTACCGCTAATGCGATCCTCAACAGAACTACGCATAATGATAAGGATAACCCTCCGTGTAAAACATGAAAAGGATCCCACCTACAAATGTTGTGTTGTGGGGTGACTTGGTAGAGGTTGAAATACCGAAATAGGTCAAGTTGGACCTAAGACTATAGATTGCATATCCACTTGATCTGCAAATAACAGTAGTGCTTATTGCCTCTTGGTGTCAAAGAATGTTGAATTCTTTAAGGATAACTTTCCTTGAGAAGGAAAAAGAAGTAATTTCTCGAGGTTAACAAGAACCCGTGAGTGTCTGATTGTCCAGAACTAGACGTTCCATATCTACAGGACTCGGAAGTTGCTGACTATCCGAAACTTAATATTCCATATCTACAGAACTCAGGGATTCTAGATGTTGAACCGAGACGGAGCAAAGAGGGGACAGAGACTTATTCCAGGCCTTCTAGCTTGTATGGTTGAGAATGAACCATGGACAATTAACAAAGAATTGTCATCTTCAGAAGCGCTGCTTTGAAAAGAAGCTACAGAAAGAGAAATAGATTTCATCATATAGAACCATACTTGTGTAATGGTTGACCTTCCTCCGAGAAAAGAACATTTGGGTTGTAAAAGTGGATACTCAAAAGTGAGTACAAAGTAGATGGATCTACTGACGAGTATAAGGCCTCGGCTACTTGGACATGTGCTCTCCCGTGAATAGCTTAACATCCAGGGCCATTGCAGTCTTGCGTGACATGGATGTTGATGTCGCCTTCCTAACCGGAGAGTTGGAAGGGGATGATCAGAGTTGGTTTGTTAGACTGTTGGGATTCTTCCTGAACTTTCATTTTGGTCCCTGAAATATTTACATTTTGGTCTTGAAAGTTTCAGATAAAACAGAAATAATAAATCTGACAACAGAAACATTGACTCTGAAGTTAGAAAGCCAACAGTTGAAAAAACCAACAGTCTGAAAGTGAAAGTCATATTGAAACAAAAGTCTCGATATGAAAGATATGGGTATCAGAGATGACATCTTAGAAATTGGGATTTCTAATACATCTAACAGACTGGTCTAAATCCAAACTCATTTGTGAGGTACTTGACAGTCTCGTTGAAGCCACCAATAAATATGAATCATATAACTGATTGGAATCATAGTGCACCCATACACAAAGAGCGATATGTGCAGGTCACATGTAGTTCAATATATTGTACACACTACAACCGACCTGGTATCGGCCTAAAAAGAAGATCAATTGAACTAAAGTTCACTCGTGATTCTGGAAAAGATTGATAGAGGTGTTAAATCGGATATGACGTTGTCAGAAACATTCGCTTATCTACAGATTTTGGTATTCTAGATGTCCAGCGGTTCTGGGAGAACACAATGATACATATTGTACATAAGATATGAAGAACACCAAAGCCACAAGTAAATGTGTATGGTGGGTCTTGGAAAATCCTCTAAGTAAACTTGCATCGCCTGATTCATGATGGAATCAGAGTTTATCGCTTTAAACAAAGCATGAAAGAAGTTGAGTAACTTCACGACTTCTTAGAGGACGTCCCTTATTGGGAGAAACACGTGCCTTCAGCAGTTATACACTGTGGCTAGCCGGTCGGCTTTATGAAGGGCACGGATGACGGCGTCTGGACATATCTATCAGAGATATAAGACCGTATGACAGTTTATCACCACGGGTGTCACTTTCTTAATTACTAATCAAAGGATATAGCGGACCCTTTAACTAAGGGACTACCCGAAGATCAAGAGTTTTGCCTGTCTAGGGGAATGGGCTTAAAATCCAAACGATACAAACCTTTGTTGTGGTAACTCAACCATACTGACTGGAGATCCCAAGAATTTGGTTCAATGGGGAAACTAAGCTGCAAAAGGTTCAGTTGAGCGCTTCGGTGGAAGCAAGAGCACTTTGAATTATGATTTCTATAAAGAAACATGAATCCAAAGCCATTCCCGCGATAGACATTAAAGTGCAACCTGTATGGTGGGTAAAGGTTAAGCTTCCAAACCTTTAAAAATCCTCAAACGATTGAGGTAAAGGTTGGGGAAACTTTTAATGATTCCTAACACTTTTGAAGTGGGGTATAACAGGATACCTTGTAGGAGATCACCTATTTAAGTGTGAGGACATGCCGTCTCATATGAACGCACTTAAGAATCCAAGTGTGTCCACGGCCACAACAGACAGAACAATAAGAAGAAACGAATAAAGGGGAGGTATTGTGTTGGTACTGTTTTCTTGGCTTACATTAAACACTGACGGTTCAAGACATCACATTCACCGTGCAGTGAGTAAGTCCGATGGTATTCAACTAGGGAAGGTTCAAAGCGAAAGCTACCTCTCCTGATGCAATATCTTTTCGTTGAAAGATTATTGTAAGTAGGCACCTTGTGTGTGCGCCAAAATCTCTTTCAAGAGGGGATTGTTAGAAATTTACTAATGTGGAATTAAGTTTATCCCATTAGTTATGACTCGAACAATTGGGGCCCCACACGTCGGAAATATCATTTCCACACACGTGCAATCTTAGTGCCAAGTATCGTAAATTTCGTTAATGAAAGAGATATTGGTACGTAAGTGAAATGTTTGAGATATATAATGATGGACGGTTATTGGCTAAATAACAAGTGTTCTACGTCGGTAAACAAAGGAAGAATTGTGCGAAGTGTAAGATGGAACGGGTTGAACCGCGGAGCTGAGAATTGCCGCTGCGCCCCCCAAGCTGAGCCGCGACGCTAATTGCCTGTTTGACATTCTGGAGCCGCGCTGCGGCGCTTCCCAGATAGTATTTGCTGGAAGGAATCTCAAAAGTTTGGTTGTTGATGTGGTTTCAATGGCATTACTTGGACTATTATGTTGCTGCATTACTTGGGGGTTAAATGTCATCCATTACATGACAATTGAATGTCATTATGGGGCATTTGAAAGGCCATCTTGTACACCTATAAATTGAGGCCCTTGACTTAATTCTAAGAACATAACGGAAATAAAACAAGATACATACAACACCACAAAGAGATTAGTGTTTTTGATAAGCAATCCTTCTCTTAGCAATCTTCATTATTCGTGTTCTTCGCTAGGATCATTTGTGTAGGCTTTGGACACTTGATAGTTTGTTGTTTCACCTTGAGAGACTATTGTCCACACTTCCGTAAAGCCTATATACGGGGGCAATCTTGTCTTAAAGGCAGAGAGTCATCTCTCGACTCAGCATGTGGTGTTATGATTATCTAATTGGTTGCGAAGTGTTTCAGGTGTGAACTTGATTCTCAAAGGACTCTAACCGTTCAGATTCTCAACGGTTCTACAAGCCACAAGTGTAGCAGTTCATGTTCTTGTATTTCTGAATACAAGATCAGATTTGGAGTTCCAATTCAAGATCAAGAGATTGACAACTTGTTGCTGTAATCTTTGTTGTTTATCCTTTCGATCACTATAATAGTTATTTACTATTTTCGTACGTGCTTTACATATCCAACATTTATACAGTGGTCATCTCTTATTATATGCAGCTACTAGCTAGTATAATGCAAAATCATTTCGTGGGTTAATATCCAAGAAGGTCACTCAGCTTAATGAGTTTAGCCAGTAAAGTCATTTTTCTTTTTTTTATATCAAAAAAGTCACTCAACTTTTCATTTGTTTCTCTAAAAGTCATACTTACACGTTGATGAGAAGTATAAAAGAATTTTATATAAAAAGCCAACTTTAACCATTTTATACAACTGTGTAATGTTGTGTATGTGGGTTGCCATCGTGTTAGATATTTTTATACATATAGTCATATTTTTAGATATAATTATAAAATATAATTTTATTTATTTACAGTGTAATTTTTTTTAAAACATTCAATTTATTTTTTGTAGTCAAATTAGTCTTTCAAACTTAAATTAATTTGAAAATTGTAAGTATTGTTCTTCTCATTACTCTAAATATTTGGCTGGAACATATTTTCTACCCCTCTATAACCCATGCATATATTTGAGTTTTTATTATTATTGAATTTAAGGTCAATATAGAAGTTGTTAGAACTTTATCATTTTATTTTAAATAAGTTCACAAGAATTATGGAAACGCAGTGTCACTTAATTACTTTAAGCTAAAAAAAATATATTAAAAATGACATATGAGTATACCATCTTAGTTTTTTTAACCTAATATATATGTTGTAATCTATTTTCTTCATAAGAATTTTTCTTTTGAAATGTAAATATTGAATCTGAAACAAATGAAATAATACTCAAGCAATGGCATTTGTGGCATAATTAAACACCAAGTGCTACATAATTAAATACAATTTGAAAGATGGGTAAAACTGTTTTCTTATAAAAAAAATAATAGCTTTTCAGGTAGTGTATGACTTATGGAGAAACAAATAAAAAGGTGAGTAACTTTTTTAATATAAAAGAAAGAAAAGTGACTTTACTAGTTAAACTCATCAAGTTGAGTGACCTTTTAGGATATTAACCCCTATTTAGTAGCTAATTAATTTGCATCATGTGCGGATGTAGGGCAAACCATAACTATTCATCCAAACTCATTTATACTCCTACTGAATAATTAGTACAAGTAATAGATTCAAACTTGGTAAATCAAATGGGTGTGGCAAATATTGGAACTTAAACTTATAAAATTTAATTAAATATCGGATCCGTAGACATGCTTGCTAATAACTAGGGGTGTACAAAGAAAACCGACAAGTTGCACCAAATCGATAATTCGAATCAAATCGAGAAAAAAACTCGACTAGTGATTTGGTTTGACTTGGTTTGATATTGGAAAAAAAATCCGACCATAATTGATTTGGTTTGGTTTTAACCAAAAAAAGGTCAAACCAAACTAATCTAACCCAAAATTACATGTATATAATTTTTAAACAATTTTATACATAAAAACATTTATTTATAATGTAATTAAAAATATTTCTTGAGTTTTTTCATAATTTTTGTCTTCTAACATATTATTTCAAGCATGAACTTAGAATTTTTAATGGTCCAATAAGTTTTATAGCCTATTAATGTTAGTAACTTAAATAAAGCTCAAATTAATACTAATGCTAACAAAAGAAATTCAATTTTAACACTAGGAATAACAATAATGTAGGATATCTATTAATACTTACTATTAGTTTTGCATTGGTTTAGACAGTGAAAAAACATAATTTTATTTTATTTTATTTAATATATAATCATGTAATTTAATAATTAGTCGTACTTTTTTCTTTTAGTACTTTTAGATTATGATCATTATCATTATGGCTTAGAGATTTCATTTTTCATTGAATATTTTAGTACAATGTCATCACTCATCTCACATTGTGTCATTTTCTTAAGAATACTTTAATTAAATAGTTGTATCTTACTAGGACTAAGAAAATATTTGAAGTGTATGAACACCTTACCGGAAAAAAAATCCGAACAACCTAAGAAAATAGAAAAATCTTAGAAAATTCGAAGTTGAAAAACCCATTTTTTATTGATTTGGTTTGATTTATAGATTTAAGAACCCAACACAATTGGTTTGATTTGATATTTGAGAAATAGAACGAACCCCTCCATGTACACCCCTAGTAATAACATAGATAGACCACCTAATGTCATTATGGAAGAGTAAATGTTAGGTACTACTACTAGTGTAACATTGTGCTATCCTACCTGAGTGGTCCTACATATGTTTATATCTTATACCGACAACTTAATTTTTTGCATTCTAATTTATATAGAGTTCCCACTTTCAACTAATCTTCTTATGTTCTTCCTTTACTCCTAATACCAAACAATAACTTTCAGAAATATCAGTCCACAATTTTCTTCTTTTGTTATAAATATGATGGAAGTGAGAGCACAACTACACCTGCAATATCAAAACAGATTTCCTTTGCTTGACTTGAACGCTTTCAAAGTTTCCAATATATATATATATATATATATATATATATATATATAATAAATCCCTACACAAATGCAGCCTCAGAGATTGTGGTATCATGAGAAGGTGAGTGTTGATCAAGATGGAGAAGCAGGGTACGTGCTTTACTAACTCGTGCATTATAGTCTCTTATCGGAGTTAAATCTAGGTTTTAGAGTTTGTACATTCAGTATGAGTGTTATTTATATGTTTATATATATATTATTTTTTTTAAATTAGCATATGTATACGCAGGGGAAAATCCATAATTTAAACTTACGAGTCCAACCTTTAAAACACTTATCACCCAACCCGTTGCATCATAAGTTCGGACTTCAATGTTTTTTCTTTGAAATTTTAGTAGTTTTTTACATGTATATTAAACTCATCAAGTATATAGTGCATCTGTCTCCCTGTATATAGAATTTGAGGCGAAAGCAATAGTTTCAATTGAACTCGTAGTACCGTCGGTTATATAATTGTCGGTTCCAGAAGTTCCATGGGTTCACCTACTATAGCCATTAATTACACTTCTTGTTTTATTTTTAATAAAAAGTTTTTGTAGTTACACAAATATTATAATAAATTTAAGGTCACAAATTTCAAAAGTTCTACGGTCACACAAATGCTATAACATGTATTAATTAGATCACAACCTTCAAAAATCTTCATTTTTTTAATTATGAGGTGACTTAAACTACGTCACATGGAACGGAATGAGTAGTATTGTATGCTCCACCCAATGAACATATGTTAAGTCGTGTGTTAAATGAGTTAGTTCTTCATGTGCCCATCTTCCTCATCATGACCACTCTACCTTATTCTCTATGATCGCCCTGCCAAAGCATTTGCTGCTAGCTCTCTTTCCATCATTGCCAGGTAAGTGGCTTTCTTCATTTTTCATATTCTAACACAAGCAACAAAAAAACAACTTATACTGTCATTTATATATGTTTTTCTCCTTGGATGAGAATACATAAATTCTAAGCTTTTTAAAAGAAATAATCCCTTGATTATTTTCATTAATTGAAAGAGTAGTTATACAAGTTATATATTTCCATAATAGGAGAATCCTATTCCTAAAACCTTATTCTATTTGGAGACTAACTATACAATTATGGTAAGTGTACAATACTAATTACACTACAATATTACATTACATAATTGTACAAAGTAGAGGAGAAGGAGGAGATCCCACGGGTGGGCAGTGTACTTGGTAATTTTGGGATACATAATATACACAATA
The DNA here is from genome assembly GCA_029783415.1 of Anisodus acutangulus. NCBI lineage: Eukaryota > Viridiplantae > Streptophyta > Magnoliopsida > Solanales > Solanaceae > Anisodus > Anisodus acutangulus. Next base: position 10,885,413 of record CM056507.1, read on the forward strand.
TATTATGTATATTTAACACACCCCCGCAGTCTGAGCGGGCAGTCTTCGAACACTGAGAATGTCCCTAAAATCTTCAAAAAGGACCGAAGAAGACCCTTCGTAAAGATGTCGGCAATTTGATACCTGGATGGGACATGGCAGACGCGAACGTGCCCACGAGCAACCTTTTCACGAACAAAGTGAATGTCCATCTCAATATGTTTAGTGCACTGGTGCTGAACCAGATTACTAGAAAGGTAGATGGCACTAATATTATCACAATAAACCAATGTCGCTTTCTGAATAGGACAATGAAGTTCTAACAACAAATTACGTAACCAACATGATTCAGAGACCACATTAGCTACCCCTCTATATTCAGTCTCTGCACTGGAACGGGATAAAGTCGACTGACGCTTCGCAGACCATGAGACCAAGTTATTACCAAGAAACATACAATAGCCAGACGTAGACCGTCTGGTGTACGGACAGCCACCCCAATCAGCATCTGTATACGAGACAAGTGTTGTCGTTGATGAAAGATATAGATGCAAGCCATAGTCAAGTGTACCCTGAATATACCGAAGGATGCGTTTAAGCGCATTCATGTGCTCAACTCTGGGATCATGCATAAGCAAACACACATGATGTACAACATACGTAATATTGGGTCTTGTGAATGTAAGATACCGAAGGGCCCCTGCAAGATTGCGATAGCGGGTGGGATCCTCGTATGGTGCGCCGACCGCAGCACCCACTTTGGGTTTAGTATCAACGGGAGTGGAAATGAACTTACAGTATGACATCCCAGCCCTCTCAATGATCTCGGCGGCATACTTCCTCTGTGACAAGAACAATCCACCTGCATTACGAGTGACAGCAATCCCCAAAAAATAACTCAAGGTCCCCAAATCTTTCATAGCAAACTCAGAGCTGAGCATCGTCATGATAGACTGGTGTAAGACATCGGAAGAGGCAGTCAAGATAATATCATCCACATATAGAAGTATGTAAGCCAAAGACAAACCACGATGATATATGAACAAAGAATTATCCGACCTACTGTGAGTGAACCCAATAGTTGAAACATAGTCAACAAACCTCTTATACTAGGCCCGTGGAGACTGCTTAAGCCCATACAATGATTTCTTTAATAAATAGACATGGTGGGGATATTTGGGATCCGTAAACCCCAAGGGCTGATGCATATAGACTGTCTCCTTGAGATCACCATGTAAGAAAACATTCTTCACATCTAACTGATGAATGGGCCATGCTTTCGAAAGAGCCAAGCTGAGCACAGTGCGAATGGTAGCCGGTTTGACCACCGGACTAAACGTCTCACCACAGTCCACACCAACTTGACGAGTCTTACCATCACCCATAAACTGAGCCTTACGTCGTGCAAATGAACCGTCTGAATTGTCCTTATGAGCAAAAATCCACATAGACCTAATAATATTAATACCAGATGTACGGAGCACCAACTCCCACGTCTTATTATCAATAAGAGCATTATATTCATCGGTCATAGCAAATTTTCAATTCGGGTCATTTAATGCAGACTCAGGATTACGGGATAAGGGTGATTTAAGAGCATTAGAATGTAAATTAAAATGCCTTTTAGGTTTAAAAATACCCCGTTGACTACGAGTGACTGGTCTATGACTCGGGGAAGGATTGGGCGGAATTTGGAAAGTTGATGTACTCGGTATGGGTGGCCGAGCGGTGGGCTCTTGGCCCATTTCGGAAAACAAAGCTTGATGGGGATGCGAGGCTGGACCAGTTCGATATTGAGCTGGGCCGCCCAATTGCTAAAATTGACCCAGTGATAAAACTGGGCAGAGAGGGCTGTGACGGACTAGTGGGACCAGCGGGTAGTGGGCCCGCTAGAGAATTTTAGGTGTGGGACATGTCCGAAAAATGGTGAATAATATACGGGGATATACCATCATCCAAAAAATTATACGAACTAGGCACGGGATTACTCACTTTAGCAAACGGAAATTGGGATTCATCAAAAATGACATGGCGACTAATGATGATTTTATCAGAGGATAAATCAAAGCATTTGTAATCACGATGATTAGACGAAAAACCCAAAAATACACATGGAGTAGACCGGGCCTAAAGTTTGTTTATTGTGGTGGACGAAAATAGCGGATAACACAAACACCCAAAGACCCTAAGATGTGAATACGAAGGTGTTTTATTATATAGAATGTGAAGGGGGGAAGAATATGTCAAACCTTTGGAAGGTATTATGTTAAGGAGATATGTAGCCATTTGTAGAGCATGATACCAAAAAGACGGGGGTACGGAAGCATGAATCAATAAAGTTCGGACAATGTTATTAATGGTACGAATTTTGTGTTCGGCTTTCCCATTTTGTGAAGAAGTATGAGGACAAGAAAAATGAAAATTGATCCCATCATTAGCACAGAATTCCCGAAACACTCCATTGTCATACTCTTTACCATTATCACATCGAATATTTTTAATTTCCCGTTCGAATTGAGTTCTAATGAATGCTCTAAATTTTAAGAAGATGGAAAAAACTTGGGATTTTTTCGCTATCGGAAAAGTCCATAAAACTTAGAATAATCATAAAAAAAGAGAACATAATACCGATGACCCAAAGAACAAAGAACAGGAGACGACCATAAATCACTATGAATAATATCAAATGCCATTAAAGCATGAGAATTGGAGTCTACAAATGACAACTTAACTATTTTTCCTGAAGAACAAGATTGACAATTCGGAGTACTATGCACACTCTTACAAGAAATAAGATTGTTTTTATCTAAGGAAGATAAAATAGATGATCCCGGATGACCTAGACGAGCATGCCACAGGGAAGGAGCTAGAGCGGCAAAAGTGGATGGCATTGCGTGACTCGAGAAACCGGAACGTGGCGTGATAGTATAAAGATCACCCCTGCTATCACACCTCATGAGAGGACTCCCCGTTTTGAAATCCTTCATAGAAAAACCAAATTGATCAAATTTTATAGACACAAAATTATCAGTGGTGAATTTTCGGACAGACACCAAAGTTTTAATCAATTTTGGAGCGTGAAGGGTCTTTTTCAAAATAAGGGGTGGATGGGGGGGGGGAGATAATGTTTTCTTACCATACCCACAAATTGGAATTGAATTACCATTACCAATAATTATACCACGATTATTGCTCAAATTAGAATAAGACGAGAGAGTACCTGAGTCGGACGTCATGTGAGTAGTGGCGCCGGTGTCCATGTCCTAATTTGGGTCCGAAGGATTTATTCAAAGCGTGTGCATCGTGACTTCAATGTAGGAAGGTGTGGGGCCCGTTGCATGATGGGCCTGGTGGGGCCTAAAGGTTCCTCCCTGCTGACTGGAACTACTACTGTAGCGTTGGGCTGGGGCTGGAGAACAAACAGTGGACCGTTGCGGAAACTGGGAAGTGGGCCGAAACTGTGGTGGCATCTGGGCCCAATTTGCTGGCTGACCGTATGGACTATTGGGCCAAGGGTTATCGGCCCAGCCCCATGGTGAGGGGGTCCACTGCTGGGACCAGGCTGACTGAGGCCCACTGCCCGGATCATGTCCACCGTCACCATTACCGGAACCACCGCGTTTGCCCCCGCGATTTTTGCCATTATTTTTTTTATTATTCTTGCCACCACAGTGACCACGGTTTTGGCCAGAATTATCAACAAGACCTGAAGAATTTGGAGAGGACGTCACCATGACTACGGGACTAACACCGGTAGTCGCCTTCTTGGCCAAGCTGTCTTCTTCGAGCGTAAACATAGAACGAGCCTGATAAAATTGTGGAAGAGAATTGCTCTGACGAAGAAGTGTGCCAACACCACTATAGGCCTCAGATAGGCCTGCAATCATTTGGAGGACCAAACGATCATTTGTAACGGGCGCGCCAACGTTGCGGAGTTGGTCCGCCAATTCTTTCAACCTTTTGCAATATGCTGAAACATTGGGGAAATTTTCCATGTTGACGTGGGAGAATTCATGTTCCAGGGTAACAACACGTGAATTTTGATTATCTTGAAATATATCACATATTTTATTCCATGCCGCTATCGCTGTAGCGTCCGGTTCGATAATCATTTGCAAGAGGTCAGTAGAAATAGTGAAGTAAATCCACTGAAGAACTGTAGCATCAATGGTCGTCCATACCTTAGGATCATCCTCGGGTTTGGGCACCTCCGTATCCGTAGGAGCCGCGGGGATAATATGGTGGAGGACTTGATGCGAGTGTGCGTGAACTTTGAACAGTTTGGCCCACGTCGCGTATTGGACGTTTTCTATTTCAAGAATGTTAGGGATGTGATTCTTGATGTTAGAACTAGTAAGGGCAGGGTGAAACATGTTCGTAGCCATAATCGCAACGCAAGACGTTATGTAGGTATTTGGAAGAGAAATTTGGGAAGAGAGGAGGTACCATCGGGCACGAAATCCGAGAAAGAAGGTTCGGAAATCGAGGCAGAGTGACGGAAATAGGGGGAGGTCGACGGAATTATGGAGAGAGGAATAAACAACCTAGACTTCTGATACTATGAAATAAATAATCCCTTGATTATTTTCATTAATTGAAAGAATATTTATACAAGTTACATATTTCCATAATAGGAGAATCCTATTCCTAAAACTTTATTCTATTTGGAGACTAACTATACAATTATGGTAAGTGTACAATACTAATTACACTACAATATTACATTATATAATTGTACAAAGTAGAGGAGAAGGAGGACAGCCCACGGGTGGGCAGTGCACTTGGTAATTTCGGGATACATAATATACCCAATATACGTGGAGTATATTGTGTATATTATGTATATCTAACACTTTTTAATGATCATGTATAGTTTTCATGAAAAATTCTGCAATGGTAATGGAAGATGTACTCCAATATTAATGTATATCAGCAGATAAGATAAGCACCGTAATGACAAGTGTAAATTTGAATCAAACAGCGCCTTTTTCTCAAGAAATTAAAGTAATGCCCTTAATTAGTTCTGCTTCAACTTGACCTCTTGTATCCATTTGTGTGTGTTCTCCAAATTGAATAGGAGTATATATTAATACATCAATGTTCGAGTTTCATTATAATCAATACTTTGGAAAGAAGTTGGAATTATAAAATTAAGGTCTAGGATTATTTGATAATCAGAAACTTGGTGGAAGCTAGAGAATCTGCATCGGTAGCAAGTATAATATTTCTTAAAACTGATTTCATTTTCACATAAATCTAAGTCGAACGACCACTATTAACTAAATTTCACATATTTTCAGTTTGTTTAGTCTAATCATGTTGCATTGTGAGAAATTCAACTTTTCATTTTTTTTTATCTTCAGAAGAGCAAGCACTGGAAACTTAATAATTATTAAGAAATATATCCAGGAGCGGGCCGGATTTTGAAATTCAAGTGAAAGAGTAAACAAAAAAAATGTGAGACGGACTATATTATATATACACAAACGGGTTGTTGACATCATCCTTGATAGAATATATGAAAATATATTCTTTTGTATAATTAGTGCTTTTATATATCTGTAATTATTATAGTAATATTTTATATTAGTTAGATAATATTTAATTTTCGTAATTATAGCCTAGAATTACTATTGTATATCATGTATATAAACCCTTTACGTTGATAAAAATAATCAAAGGATTATTCTCTTTCATGGTATCAGCAGTCTAGGAAAAACTTTTTCCTTCTCCACATATACTTCCGCCACCCTACACTCTTTGTCGGCCGACCCCACTCGGCCGTCCCCCTCCCTTCATTTTTTTTTCGAAACCCTAATTCTCCTCTTGTTCCTCAATCATGTCTAACACAAAGAATAGATTTCATCCTGCCCTTGCAATCTCCAACATCAAAAATAACATCCCTATTGTTCTTGAAATGAAGAACGTCTAGTACGCGACGTGGACAGAACTTTTAAAATTCACGCAAGGTCTCATAGAGTGCTCCATCATATCGTCAAACCGGTAAAAGGCAAGGAGAAGGTGCCTTCCACCGATGATGAAATAGAGTTGTGGGCAACTCTTGATGCTACGGTGCTCCAATGGATTTATTCCACCATCTCTACGGACCTCTTACAGACAATTATTGAACCCGACGCCAAGACAATGGAAGCTTGGAATAGGTTGCGTGATATATTCCAAGATAACAAAAATTCTCATGCCATGACCCTTGAGCAAGAATTCTTCCACATAAATATGGAGGATTTTTCGAATGCCTCAGCCTATTGTCAAAGGCTCAAGGAGTTGTCGGATCAACTCAAGAACGTTGGCGCGCCCGTCACGAATAATCGTCTCATTCTTTAGATGGTTGCAGGCCTCTATGAGGCGTATAATAGGGTTGGAACTCTTCTTCATCAAAGCAATCCTCTTCCACCGTTCTACCAAGCACATTTGAAGAAGTAGGATTGGCTAACAATGTGGCTACCAGAGCCAATTCCACCATGACGGTGGTCACGTCCTACGAAACCAATGACTCTCTATCATTATCCAAAAATTATGGTCAAAACCGTAACAACAAGGGTGGAAAAAAGGGTCAAAACCGTGGAAAAACTGTTGTGGCAAGGGTGGTGGCCGCGACAATGGCGGATGTGGAGGCAACAATGGCGGTAAGTAGGGGGCCGAGCCACAGCACCCCTGGCAGTAGGCCCGGGCCTCGGGGCAGTGGCCATGGGGCCTGCCTTGGGCCAGTGGGCAGTGGCCCATGCCGCCTTGCCCATATCTATCTCAAAACTAGGCTAGGCCCAGTAGCGGTCAGCAGCAACCAACCCAGAATGGGCCTCACAATTACACGGCCTGACAGTAGCCTGTCCTGCTTAGGCCTCGGCCACATCAGGCCTTCATGGTTGCGGGCCCAACAACAACCCCAACTCACACAAATATCGAGGCGGCAATGCATACACTTAGACTAAATCCTCCTGATGTAAATTGATATGTGGACACCGGTGCTACTTCTCACATGACGTCCGCACCATGTAATATCTCGTCTTATTTTAATTTGAGAAAAAAATATGGCATAATTATTGGTAATGGTAATTCAATTCCAATTCGTGGTTATGGTCACACAAACTTATCTCCACCAAACCCACCTTTAGCCTTGAAAAAAATCATTCATGCTCCTCAATTAATTATAAATTTGGTGTCGGTTCAAAAATTTACAACTGATAACTGGGTTTATGTTGACTTTACCCTTTTGGATTTTCTGTGAAGGATTTCTCGACGGGGATACCTCTAATGAGATGTGATAGTGGGCAAGCTATATCCCATCACCACCACTAAACAAGCCACACCGTCAACGTTTGCCAGTTTAGCACCTTCCTTATGGCATGCGTGTTTGGGTTATCCGGGAGCGTCTGTTCTTTCATCTCTTAAAGAAAATAATTTTATTAAGTGTAATAATACGCATAGTACTTATATTTGTCCTTCTTGTCCGCTTGGAAAGCATGTTAAATTACTGTTTGTTGCCTCTAATTCTAGTACTTTGTTTCCATTTGATATTATTTATAGTGATTTGTGGACATCTCCCATTTTGAGCTCTTTGGGCCACCGTTATTATGAGTTATTTTTGGATGATTATTCTAATTTTTTGTGGACCTTTCCTCTATCTAAAAAGTCTCAAGTTTATTCCACATTCCTAACGTTTAGAGCATTCATCCGTACCCAATTTGAACAAAAAATTAAGAACATTCAATGTGATAATGAGAGGGAATTCGATAATGGTTCGTTTAGGGAATTTTGTAAGGTTAATGATATATCTTTTCGGTTTTCTTATCCACATATGTCCTCACAAAATGGGAACGCAGAAAGAAAAATTTGTACCATTAATAATATTGTTCGGGCTTTACTAGCCCATGCTTCATTACCACCTTCATTTTGGCATCATGCATTACAAATGGCTACTTACCTTCTTAACATACTCCCTAGCAAAGGATTAACATACTTATCTCCACTCAAAATTATTTATCACAAAGATCCTTCATATTCTCATCTTAGGGTGTTTGAGTGTTTATGATATCCTCTCTTTCCCTCCACTACAATAAACAAACATCAAGCCCGCTCTATCACGTGTGTGTTTTTGGGTTATCAGTCTAATCATCGTGGTTACAAATGTTATGATTTATCCTCTAATAAAATTATAATTAGTCGTCATGTTATTTTTTATAAAACCCAATTTCCGTTTGCTAAGTTGCATAAATCCATGTCCAATTCTTATAATTTTTTGGATGATGGCCTTTCACCGTATTTGGTCCACCATTTGGTCCAGTCCACACCTCAGGATTTGGACCAGTAGATACCGACAGGCCCACTGCCTGCTGGCCCAATCACTTCCCGTCATCAAAATCTGCCAGCAGGCCCACTGCATACTGGCCTAAATTTCTCCCTTCCTCCAAATCTTCCAGCAGGCCCACTGCCTGCTGGCCCAACCTAGTCCAGCCATCGCCGACCCACTGTGTTCCCCACCTAAATCTAGTTCGACAACGGATCTTCTGTATTGGGCCAGCCCACATCGTCTACTCCTATCCAGCCCATTACCACTCTTGGACAGAGGCCCGTTACTCGTAGCCAATGAGGCATTTTTAAACCAAAGCGCTAGTTTAATCTCAACTATAATGGCACTAAATCCCCTCTACCATGTAACCCTATATCTACCATTCGTGACCCGAATTGGAAAATGGCCATGGATGACAAATATAATACTCTTCTTGAAAATAAGACGTGAGAGTTGTTGCCCCGTCCACCCGGTGTTAATGTGATTCGTTCTATATGGATTTTTGCTCATAAGAAAAAATTTGACGGTTCTTTTGAGAGGCATAAGGCCCGTCTTGTAGGTGATGACAAAACTCAACAGGTTGACGTGGATTTTGGAGAGACATTTAGTCCGATGGTCAAATCGATAACTATTCACACTGTTCTCAATCTAACACTCTCAAAATCATGGCACATTCATCAGCTGAACGTGAAAAATGCATTCTTACATAGCGAACTCAAGGAAACGATATACATGCATCAGTCCTTGGGTTTCAGGTACCCCACTTATCCTAATCATGTATGCTTGCTGAAGAAGTCCTTCTATGGGCTAAAACAGGCTCCTCGGGCCTGGTACAAAAGATTTGCAGATTATGTGTCTACTCTTGGGTTTTCTCACAACATGTCTGGCCATTCTCTATTCATCTATTGTCACAATACTTCTATGACATACATTATGTTATATATGGATGATATTATATTAACTGCTTTGTCTTACAAACTGCGCAAGTCTATCATATCTCTTCTCAGCTCAAAATTTGCTATGAAAGACTTGGGGCCATTGAGCTAATTTTTGGGTATAGCTATCACTCGTCATGATTGTAGTCTCTTTCTATCCTAGAGGAAGTATGCAACAAAGATTATTGAACGGGCTGACATGTAATCATGTAAGTCATCTCCTACTCCAGTTGACACTAAACCGAAGCTGAGTGTTACTTCTAGCACACCTTATGAGGATCTCTCCCACTATCGTAGTCTTACGAGGGCTCTTCAGTATCTTACGTTTACGAAGCCCGATATTACTTATGCAGTGCAGCATGTGTGTTTATTTATGCATGATCCGAGGGAAGAACACATGCACGTTCTCAAACACATTTTGCGTTACATTCAGGGCACTCTTGATTATGGTTTACACTTATATCCATCCTCGGTATCTACTCTCATGTCTTATAGAGATGCGGATTGGGGTGGCTGTTGTAAAGTCCCAAAAAAATAATAATAAATAAATAAATCTGTGCACAACCCACTCCCTCACGTCCCCCCTAAACCAACCCCTCTCTCCCTCAACCCCTCCTTCCACTCCCTCACATCACAAAAATTTGTGCACAAATACAGTTTTATATACAACACAACACACACATACACTTTTATATAAAACACAACAAAAAGGGAAAGGGATATACAAAAGAAAAACACAAAATCAGAAACAAAACAAAGAGAGGAAAAAAAAAAGATTAAAGAGAGCAATTAAGGAGTCCCAAAAAGGTTTGATTGAAGTTGAAGTTTTGTTCGCAATTACGAGGCAGCAAAGGTGAGTTTTCTCACTCAAAGTTCTTAGTAAAATCCTTTATTTTTAAGTTACAATACATGTTAGAATATAATCCAGTTATTGAAAGAATGAGCATGAAGTTTATGATTGTTTAATAACTAGTTTGGATGGTGCAATTGTAATCTGTTATACTGGGCTATACTTGTTAGAATTGGATGAAATTTTACATAGTTGTACATCTTTCTGTTACGGTCAGTTTGAGACTTTACAGGGATAAATCCGACTTACGGTTTGAGAGTTATCGCTGTTTGAACATTCTGCCTCGGATCAACCGAAGTCTGAAAGGGCAGAATGTATAACGTAAAAACTGTACAAATAGGTAATTAATATGAAAGTTTGTGCTGAATAAAAATTATAGATTATTGTGTTCTTAACAGTTTGAGACTTTACGGGGATAAATCCGACTTACGGTTTGAGAGTTATCTCTGTTTGAACATTCTGCCTCGGATCAACCGAAGTCTGAAAGGGCAGAATGTATAACATAAAAACTGTATAAATCGGTAATGAATATGAAAGTTTGTGCTGAATAAAAGTTATGGATTATTGTGTCCTTGACAGTTTGAGACTTTACGGGGATAAATCCGACTTACGGTTTAAGAGTTGTAACCCTTACAAGTGGAAAGGGCGAAATATTGAAGGAAGAAAATATTATTTGAGCCTTTTGAACATATGACATATTTAAACAACAAATAAGTGCATTGGATCGGGTTGCACGTACCGCAACAAATAAGTGCATTGGATCGGGTTGCACGTACTGCAACAAATAAGTGCATTGGATCGGGTTGCACGCATGCGCAACAAATAAGTGCATTGGGTGGGTTGCACGGACCGCAACAAATACATAAATGCATTGGATCGGGTTGCACGGACCGCAACATATATATATATATAAATGCATTGGATCGGGTTGCGATACCGCATAACAAATATATAAATGCACTGGATCGGGTTGCACGCATCGCAACAAATATATAAATGCCTTTGGATCGGGTTGCACGTATCGCAATAAATATATAAATGCATCGGATCGGGTTGCACGCATCGCAACAAATATATAAATGCATCGAATCGGGTTGCACGTATCGCAACAAATGTATAATATGTTATATGGGAAAAAGAAGGAATCTTGATTAAACTAAGTAGTTGTTTTTAGACGATCGGGAGGAAATTTTGCACGTGAATATTTATTGATTTATTTAATAAAAGGGTTGAAATCTGTTTATTTCAACATGCTTATTATTTTCTTATAATGTGATTGTAATTAAAAATATTGTGAGGTTACTTTGGACTGTAAGGTGAGATTCCCACTCAGCCCCGGATGGTAGGGCTGACTCTTTTATTTAACATATTTCAGGAAGGCGCGATCGAGGAAAAGCTCCGCAAGAAGGCTAGCGATCGTCCCGCAGCCTCATCGTACCACCAATCCATTATTTCGGATTTGGTGAAAATTACTCTAGACTAAGTTTGTTTAAAGAATTAAGTTTTATTATCTCGGGGAATGCCCCACATGAGATTGTTCTTCGTAAACTTCAAATTGATTTTTATATATATTATTTCCGCAAATACTTGTCTAATTTAGGAAGAAAATGAAGTAAGTGGTTCGCCTGGAAAGGGATAGTTGTCCAGGTGCCATCACGTCCTAAAGAAATACTTGAGAAAAGTCGGGGCGTGACAAGTTGGTATCAGGGCTAAACCAGGTTAAGAGATCTTAGGAAATTTCTTTGAGTTGGTGTTTGAACGGTTACTTATTGCGACGGTGTGCGCGCCACCTTAGTAATAAGTGAACGGAATAACATCCTAAACAGTTTCCCTTCTTTCATACTCTTCTCGTGCTTATCTTGAGTCTTTTTAAAGACTTGGTTCTCGTACTACCTCCTTCAAACGATTATGGAAGGGGATTGTGCAACGGTAAACTGTAGAAGAAATCGTTCCCCGATGTCACCATCGATGACGTAGGGGGAGTTCAGAGTCGCATTCATTGAAAAGTACATGCCTAACACCCGAAAAGATGCGCTCAGGCGTGAGTTTGAATAGTTGAAACAAGGGGACCGCAGTGTACAAGAATATGATACGCAGTTCGTGAGATTGTCAGCATACAACACACATGTCGTTCCTACAGAAAGGGAGAAAGTCAAAAGATTTGTTGAGGGTTTAAACCCAAACCTGGCGGAGAAGGTAGTGGCATTAGCCAATGATCGGACCTATCTTCAGGTCGTCGACATGGCTATGAAGGTAGAAAGTTTTGCTAAAGCAAAAAGGGAGTATTCGCAGAAGAGGCTTCGATCGTTAGGATCCTTTAATCAGAATCAGAACTTGAGGCAAGAGAGTAGTAGGGGTTCGTCAAAACCGAACCAGTCAGTAGGCCAGTCTCATTTCAGGCCTCATGGGCATAGATGGGTCAATCATCAAGGTGGCAAGGTTAAGGCCACTAGCCCTAACACAGGAGGTGACAACTCGGTTTGTAAGGTTTGTCAAAAGAAACATATTGGAGAATGTTGGTTCTCACCAAAAGGATGTTACACCTGTGGAGAACCAGGCCACCATGCCAGGGATTGCAAGAGGAGAGTCTAAACTCAATTTTCTCATGGGAGGTCAGAAGCAACCATAGCCACCTACAAGGGAAATCAGGGAAACCAGTCCCGATAGGGTCAGGGAGGTCAACAGTCCAACAATTCTAATCGGCTCTACGCTTTGCCCCAGAGGAATGAGGCGGAGGCATCTAATGCGGTGGTCACAGGTATTTTGCTGGTCTCGAGTATTCCTGCATTTGTATTATACGATCCCGGCTCTACATTTTCATATGTGTCAATGGGTTTTGCTAAGAATTTACATGTAGAACCTTCTGCTTTAAGTGAACCTTTTGAGGTTATGACCCAGTAGGGCCTCGGTTGGGCCTCTCGAGTAGTTAAAAATTTCTCATTAGAAGTGAATGGTAGAGGAACAATAGTAAATCTAGTACTACTTGATATGATAGATTTTGACATCATTTTGGGTATGGATTGGTTGTCGACATGTTATGCCATGTTAGATTGCCGATTTAAAGATAGTGAAACTATCTTTTCCCGGGGAACTAGAAGTTGTTATAAAGGGTAAGATTGGAATATCCTCACGTCAGCTTATTTCCTATCTTAGGGCTCAAAAGTTATTAAGAAGTCACAAAGTGGAGTACGCATATCTGGCTAATATAGTAGATACCCAAAAAGAATCCCCAACGGTGCAAGATGTCCCTATTGTTCGAAATTTCCCGGAGGTTTTTCCTGAAGATCTTCCAGGCCTTCCTCCGGTTAGAGAAGTGGAGTTCGCTATAGAGTTAATTCCGGGTACAAGACCTATTTCTATTCCTCCATATCGAATGGCCCCGGTGAATTGAGAGAGTTAAAAGAAACGATTAAAGGATCTTACGGATAAAGGTTTTATAAGGCCTAGTGTTTCCCTGGGGTGCACGATCCTTTTGTGAAGAAGAAAGATGGATCGCTCCGAATGTGCATTGATTATCGACAACTCAATAAGGTCACGATCAAGAACCGATATCCATTACCAAGAATCGATGATCTTTTTGACCAACTTCAAGGAGCCAGTTATTTCTCCAAGATTGATCTTCGTTCAGGATATCACCAGCTGAAAATAAATCCGGATGATATATCCAAAACAGCGTTTAGAACCCGATATGGTCATTATGAGTTCTTGGTCATGTCTTTCGGGTTAACCAATGCTCCAAAGACTTTTATGGATCTCATGAACAGAATCTTCAAACCATTCTTAGATTTGTTCGTGATTGTATTTATAGATGATATCCTAATTTACTGACAAGAGTGTTGAAGAACATGAAGAACATCACGAGGGTAGTGCTTCAAACCTTGAAACAAGAGAGATCAGACGCTAAATATTCAAAGTGTGAATTTTGGTTGGAAAAAGTAGCCTTCTTGGGCCATGTTGTGTCAAGGGATGGAATTATGGTAGACCCCAAAAGATAGAGGCGGTGAAGAATCGCCAAAACCTACCACTCCGACGAAGTTAGGAGTTTCTTGGGTTTAGTGGGTATTATAGAAGATTTGTAGAAGGCTTTTCTAGTCTTGCCGCTCCCTTGACCCGATTGACTCAAAAGCGATTAAGTACCAAAGTGGTCGATGCATGTGAAACAAGTTTTGTAAACGAAAGAGTTGTTGACTCATCGCACGATCCTAACCTTACCATCGGGACAAGAAGGGTTCACAGTCTATTATGATGCCTCTAGGGTTGGGTTAGGATGTGTCTTGATGCAATTTGGAAAAGTTATTGCGTATGCATCTCGACAATTGAAGATACATGAGAAGAATTATCCAACTCATGACTTGGAATTGGCCGTGGTAGTGTTTGCCTTACGAATATGGAGACACTATTTGTATGGGGTGCATGTAGATATATTTACAGATTATAAGAGTTTGCAGTACATAACCACGCAAAAGGATTTGAATCTCCGACAAAGAAGATGGTTAGAGTTACTTAAGGATTATGACCTTAGCATTCTTTATCATCTGGAAAAGCTAACGTGGTGGCTGATGCACTCAGTAGGAGATCAATGGGCAGTTTGGCCCACTTGGCAGTACAAAAGAGAGGTATGGTTCATGCAGTACAAAAATTGGGGAACCTCGGGATTAGTTTAACTGAGGTCGGTGAAGGTAAGGTGGTGGTACGTGATACCTCACGCCGCCTTTAACTTCGAGAAATAAAAGAGAGTCAGTTTAAGGATATGCAATTTGTTAGGTTTCGGGAGAGGATTCAACAAGGAAAACCTTCACAATTTACATTAGGAGGAAATGATGGTACCCTTCGGTATAAGGGTAGGTTATGTGTTCCTAAGGTAAGGGATCTAAGAAGAATGATCTTAGACGAAGGTCACAATACCAGGTATTCCATTCATCCAGGATCAACGAAAATGTATCATGATCTCAAGGCAAATTACTGGTGGAAAGGAATGAAGAGAGTTGTTGTAGAGTTTTTCGGAAGATGTCTTACGTGTCAACAGGTGAAAGCCGAACATCAAAAATCCGGCGGCCTACTTCAGGACATTGGCGTCCCCATGTGGAAATGGGAGGCGATTCATATGGATTTTGTGACCGGTCTACCAAAAACACGAGAATGTTATGATTCTATATGGGTGATTGTAGATCGACTTACAAAGTCAGCCCATTTCCTACCAGTCAACACTACATATTGGGCACCGCAGTATGCACAAATTTATTTGAAAGAAATAGTGAGGTTACACGGGATTCCATTGCAAATTATTTCGGATAGGGGTTCCCAGTTCACCTCACACTTTTGGAAAAGTTTCCAGCAGGACCTCGGGACAAAGGTCAAGTTGAGTACGGCTTTCCATCCGCAAACCGACGGACAAGCTAAACGAACAATTCAAACATTGGAGGACATGCTGCGGTCTTGTGTGTTGGACTTCCAGGGCAACTGGTTGGACCATTTATGTCTAATTGAGTTCGCCTACAACAACAGTTTTCATGCTAGTATACATATGGCTCCGTTCGAAGCATTGTATGGGCGAAAATGTAGATCTCCACTCGGGTGGTTCGAAGTGGGCGAAACACTACTGTTCGGACCCGAAGTCATTCAAGAAACAAACGATAAAGTTCAGATGATCCGGGAGCGGATCAAGGCAGCTCATAGCCGCCATAAGTCTTATGCGGATCATCGCAAAAGAGATCTCGAATTCCAAGAAGGGGAGAAAGTGTTTTTAAAAGTCTCTCCAATGAAGGGAGTGATGCGATTTGGCAAGAAAGGAAAATTGAGCCCAAGGTTTATTGGACCATATGAGATCTTACGAAGAGTGGGAAATGTGGCTTACTTAACTAGCCCTTCCACAAGAATTAGAAGTGGTGCATCCGGTGTTTCATGTGTCAATGTTACGAAAATACTTGCATGATCCAAGTCACGTCATCCAACCCCAAGAAATAGTCTGAATGAAGAGCTTCAATATGAGGAAATGCCGGTAGAAATACTTTGGATAGACAGATTAAACGTCTTAGGAATAAAGATATTGTATCTGTGAAGGTCCTATGGGAAATCACTCCACAAAAGAAGCAACCTGGGAAGCCAAGACGCGATGAAAATCAAATATCCTTTCCTGTTTGAGTAAGGTAATAAAATGTGTTTAGTTATGTTTCATGTGTGTGCAGTTTGTGTGTCTATGTGCATGTGTTACGACCTTATTCACATTCGAGGCGAATGTTGTTTAAGGAGGAGAATGTAAAGTCTTGGAAGTTGTGTTTCATGTGTGTGCGACTTGCATGTCTATGTGCATGGGTTACGACCTTACTCACATTCGAGGATCTAATGTTGTTGTGTTTCATGTGTGTGCAGCTTGCATGTCTATGTGTATGGGTTACGACCTTACTCACATTCGAGGACGAATGTTGTTTAAGGAGGGGAGAATGCAAAGTCCCAAAAAAAAAAATCTGTGCACAACCCACTCCCTCACGTCCCCCCTAAACCAACCCCTCTCTCCCTCAACCCCTCCTTCCACTCCCTCACATCACAAAAATCTGTGCACAAATACAGTTTTATATACAACACAACACACACATACACTTTTATATAAAACACAACAAAAAGGGAAAGGGATATACAAAAGAAAAACAGCAAAATCAGAAACAAAACAAAGAGAGGAAAAAAAAAAAGATTAAAGAGAGCAATTAAGGAGTCCCAAAAAGGTTTGATTGAAGTTGAAGTTTTGTTCGCAATTACGAGGCAACAAAGGTGAGTTTTCTCACTCAAAGTTCTTAGTAAAATTCTTTATTTTTAAGTTACAATACATGTTAGAATATAATCCGGTTATTGAAAGAATGAGCATGAAGTTTATGATTGTTTAATAACTAGTTTGGATGGTGCAATTGTAATCTGTTATACTGGTCTATACTTGTTAGAATTGGATGAAATTTTACATAGTTGTACATCTTTCTGTTACGGTCAGTTTGAGACTTTACAGGGATAAATCCGACTTACGGTTTGAGAGTTATCGCTGTTTGAACATTCTGCCTCGGATCAACCGAAGTCTGAAAGGGCAGAATGTATAACGTAAACACTGTACAAATCGGTAATGAATATGAAAGTTTGTGCTGAATAAAAGTTATAGATTATTGTGTTCTTGACAGTTTGAGACTTTACGGGGATAAATCCAACTTACGGTTTGAGAGTTATCTCTGTTTGAACATTCTGCCTCGGATCAACCGAAGTCTGAAAGGGCAGAATGTATAACATAAAAACTGTATAAATCGGTAATGAATATGAAAGTTTGTGCTGAATAAAAGTTATGGATTATTGTGTCCTTGACAGTTTGAGACTTTACGGGGATAAATCCGACTTACGGTTTAAGAGTTGTAACCCTTACAAGTGGAAAGGGCGAAATATTGAAGGAAGAAAATATTATTTGAGCCTTTTGAACATATGACATATTTAAACAACAAATAAGTGCATTGGATCGGGTTGCACGTACCGCAACAAATAAGTGCATTGGATCGGGTTGCACGTACCGCAACAAATAAGTGCATTGGGTCGGGTTGCACGGACCGCAACAAATACATAAATGCATTGGATCGGGTTGCACGGACCGCAACATATATATATATATAAATGCATTGGATCGGGTTGCACGTACCGCAACAAATATATAAATGCACTGGATCGGGTTGCACGTACCGCAACAAATATATAAATGCACTGGATCGGGTTGCACGTACCGCAACAAATATATAAATGCACTGGATCGGGTTGCACGTACCGCAACAAATGTATAATATGTTATATGGGAAAAAGAAGGAATACTGATTAAACTAAGTAGTTGTTTTTTTTAGACGACTGGGGAGGAAATTTTGCACGTGAATATTTATTGATTTATTTAATAAAAGGGTTGAAATCTGTTTATTTCAACATGCTTATTATTTTCTTATAATGTGATTGTAATTAAAAATATTGTGAGGTTACTTTGGACTGTAAGGTGAGATTCCCACTCGACCGGATGGTAGGGTGACTCTTTTATTTAACATATTTCGGGAAGGCGCGATCGAGGAAAAGCTCCGCAAGAAGGCTAGCGATCGTCCATGACCTCATCGTACCACCAATCCATTATTTCGGATTTGGTGAAAATTACTCTAGACTAAGTTTGTTTAAAGAATTAAGTTTTATTATCTCGGGGAATGCCCCACATGAGATTGTTCTTCGTAAACTTCAAATTGATTTTTATATATATTATTTCCGCAAATACTTGTCTAATTTAGGAAGAAAATGAAGTAAGTGGTTCGCCTGGAAAGGGATAGTTGTCCAGGTGCCATCACGTCCTAAAGAAATACTTGAGAAAAGTCGGGGCGTGACAGTTGTCTAGATATCAGGCGTTCGACATCTGGTTATGTATGTTTTTTGGTGATAACTTGGTCTCTTGGTCGGCTAAACACCAGGCCACTTTGTTGCGTTCCAGCGCGGAGGCCGAATATCGAGGGGTAGCCAATGTGGTGTCTGAGTCTTGTTAGTTGCGTAACCTCCTCTTCGAGCCTCATTTTCCTATTTAGAAAGCTACCTTGGTCTATTGTGATAATGTTAGTGCAATATATCTCTCGGGGAATCCTGTCCAACATCAACGCACTAACATATATCGAGATGGATATTCACTCTGTTCGCAAAAAGATAGCTCGTGGACAAGTACGTGTCTTCCATGTCCCCTCACATTATCAAATTGCTGACATATTTACTAAGGATCTTCCCTTAGTTCTGTTTGAAGATTTTAGAGACAGTTTTAGCGTACGACGACCGCGCCCTACGATTGTGAGGTGTGATAGAATATATGAAAATATATTCTTATGGTATAATTAATGATTTTGTATATCTGTAATTATTGTAGCAATATTTTATATTAGTTAGGTAAATATTTAAATTCAGTAATTATAGCCTAGAATTACTATTGTATATCATGTATATAAACTATTTACATTAATAAAAAATAATTTTTTAATAATTAAAAAATTATTCTCTTTCAGTCCTATCTTACCTGACGCATATTAAAAGTCAAAGCATATAGAACTCCATTAACCTTTACATATATAATTCCCTTTTTCTATTATGTAAATTCGAATTTCATAGTGAGATTGGATTCAGATCCTTTCACATTCTTTAAAATCCAAATTAAAGATTTAGAAATTACAAGAAAATATTTGTCCAAATAAACTGTACTTGAATATATTTAACCACAATGTATACATATTGGTCTAATGGGAAAAAGCTTAGGATATTGTATACTAATTATGTAGTGCTTGAATTTATACATATGAAGAAAAGATGGTTAAAAGGTTAAAACTATTTCTCTAGCTTCAACGAGTAGCAATATATCTTCACCAACTAGGAAAGCAATACCTTTTTGTCTTGCTTTGTCTATACTCCTACCACTATCACAAAAACTCTAGGTTGAGTGGCGGGAATAGGCTACCATCATGTTAAAATATACACATAATATACACGAGATACACATGTATATTATGTGTATATTTATGAATATTGATTCTCGGTTTTGTACTAACGTTGACTGACGCTTAGCAGACCAGGAGACCAAGTTATTACCAAGAAACGTACAATAGCCAGACGTAGACCGTCTGGTGTCTGGACAACCACCCCAATCAGCATCTGTATACGAGACAAGTGTAGACGTCGACGAAGGATACAAATGCAAGCCATAATGAAGTGTCCCATGGATGTATCGAATAATGCGTTTGAGCACATTCATGTGCTCAATCCTGGGGTCATGCATAAACAAACACACCTGTTGTACGGCATACGTAATATCAGGTCTCGTGAACGTGAGATACTAAAGGGCCCCTGCAAGACTGCGATAGCGGGTCGGATCCTCATAAGGTGAGCCAGCCTCAGCACCCAACTTGGGTTTAGTATCAACCGGAGTGGAAGTGGACTGGTTTCGATCCGTCTATTCTTGACAAAAAATCTAGTCAGTGAAGTCTCAACAAGATTGGAGTTCTAAAGCTAAATTTCATAGAAAGACATTAATTTTTTTTAAAAGATTGTTATATATATTTTTGTTTAAATCATATATCTTTTTAGCTTTTTTAGATGCGCAGTCATTAATTACTATTTTATAGTCTCTCTTGAGACATTGTTGATATAAGTAATATTTTATAAATTTTAATTTCGAAAAATTTCTTTCGGCCGAGGCAACAATTATAGAAACTATTAACATTGTTTTGTAAGCAATATATCTATTTGAAAAAAATCAAGTCTTTTTATTTGTAACTTGTAACTCGCAATAAGTTGTCGTTTGAGAGACTTTTCAATATTGAGAATAAGAATAGTAAAAGAGAGAATAAAAAAAAGTAAATATATGAATAATAATTGAGCTCATATAAGTTTTTTACGATATAAATGAGATAATAAAAATAGCTACTCGATTACCACATAAAATAATTTCATTCCCAATTATTGCAAGGATCACTACATTAAAATGTAAAAAAGTTATTGTATTTTCTCTCTAACAAAAACTTCAAATTTAATAGTACACACAATTTTTTTTAATAAAACTCTTGTAATTCGGTCTTTTTCCAAACCCGATGCATAACGGATACTTAATACACCAAATTGCTTTATATATATAATATATAAACTTTTTAAAAAAATAACGGCCACCAAAAAGTTGGAGGCCCAAGTGATTGCTTTATTGGCATAGTCGAGCCATCCATGTCTAGAACTTGAGTCATATGAATGAAGAATCTTTCAATAAGGACACTTACCTTTTTGTAGATTTATTCGAGATGAATCTAAACTAATCAGTAGATTTTAAATATTGAATGATAAAATTGAAAAAAAAATTAGTACCAAGTCAAAGACGTTTATTGGAAGTATTCCCTCTCCTTTTGTCTTTTTGCCCCACTTAAATAATCTTCATAAATTGTCATATTAAACATTTGGACAATATCGACCATCTCAATGTTTGGTGTGGTCAGTCAGTGTTCCTTTTTTTCTAATCCGTGGCAGTTAAAAGTCTAATGAAACTGAGATCTGTCTCTGCAAGAAGACAAAGATCCAAATCTGACAGCTAAAATGAACAATGATTCTCTTTTCGTTTTTTTTCACTTTTAATTTGCCTGATAAACTTATGTTCCCCTGACATTTCGTTTAAATTATCTTATTTTGATATTTTACAATTTTCTTTTCCTTTTACCTTTTAGGGTCTGTTTGGAAAGTCACCTGATAATTGAAATTGATATAATTACTAGGGTAGTCATTATACAATATAGTAATTACGATGACCTATTTATTTGTCATAACATAATTATAATATAATTACAAGTCTATTATTTGGTTGCACATGTATAATTACACAGTTAAATTAATTTTATAATAAAAATTAATACTTGACAAATATATGTCTTTATATAAATTAAGATTTCTTATAAATATATTAATTCATTACATATTTGTAAATTATATTGTAAGAATAATTGTATATATTTTTAAATTAATAATGGTTTAATTAATTAATTATAAATATTAAAAGAACATATTTTGTAAGAACATCATGGGTTGGATGTTTGACAAGAAGATTAATACTTATCCATATAATGTCATAACATTATTCAACCCTGTGACAAAAAATAATCTATCAATTATAAGTGAAAAATGAACAACATGCAATGTAAAGCAATAAGTGAATAGTACTAAAGTAAATAAATTGAAATTGAAAATATAACCTAAATTCAAAATCCAAAAAAAAGTTTAACGTGATACTTATATGTCAAATTCCAACATCTACATATAATAAGTTCCGACATAACTTAAGTGAATATAATTCAAAAGAAAGTAAATAAGTCTATAACCTCATTCAACAATGAAATTCTAATTTAGTAACATCACTCGTTATGTGTCAAGTTTGTTAATGACTCATTTTTCTAATATTAGAAAGTGTAGTTTCAAAAACTAGAATAATAACGTAGTTACGCTAAATTAAAAAAATAAAAAATATACGAGCAATTACATGAAATCACAAGGAGTAAAGGTGGGAAATGAGAAGAAAGAAAATGAAAGATAAATAATGTATACTAAAAATAATTTAAAATTTAAAAATAAATTAAAATAATAGAAATAAAAAATAAAATAAATTAAAAATAAGAGAAATAAAAATAAAAGAAATTAAAAAGAAAAGAAATTACAATAAAAAAAAAGTAATCCTGTAATTAGAGGGTGTAATTACTCACAATTCTCAACCTCCCCTTGAGAATTGGAGAGTGTAATTACCCCTCCATACACCAGCTATATGTTGACCATGTAATTACTTGGTCTGACAAACATGTCAAATTGTGTATTACACTCAATTCCAATTACATGAGTGACTTTCCAAACAGGTCCTTTAAATTTCGAACTCTCATTACATAGTACTTCCTCCGTCCCAATTTAAGTGTTATTTTTTTTTTATCTGTCCCAAAATAATGCTTCTTTCTATATTTAATAAGTTAACAATTTAAACATCATACATCACAAGTTTAAAATCACAAGATTCAAAGAACATTTTAGTACATCACACACATCTTTAATTTAGAACCACAAGATTCAAAAATCTCTTTTTATTTCTTAAATTTTGTACTAATGATTATCAAAATTAATTAAGCAAATAGTAAAACTAGTCAACTTGAATATATATTGAGTTAAATGAGCTATAGTATTTAGTGAACAGACGAATTGCGTTTTCAGATTTTAATGTGGACCAATAAATAAAGGTCACGTGTTTAACTAAAATTTAATTAAATGTTATACAAATATGTCGTTACTCATTAATGGAGGGGCAATATTAAGTCTGAAAATAATATTATGGGGAAATTTAATCCAATCTAGGGAAGGAATACATTTTAAGCCCATACCAGACTTTTTGATTAGGGGTGAAGGAATCACGTCCACACGACCCCAGCCCTGCATGATGCACTCTTATTATTCTGACATGTACCTATAAACAAATCCGTGTAAGTGTAACATAGTTTCTGGTTATGGGTTTTGCACCACGTAAGCTCTGAGACAATTGGTTAGTCCTAGTAGTAATTAATTCATGAAATGGTGAAGTGTCAGCATCATTATTTATATCTCAATTCAGAGTTTGTTAAATCTACAACTAATCAAGAACCCTCAACTTCATATATTATATTGTCGAGTCCAAAATTATCTGGTTTAAATTACAAAGAAAGACAAAATTCAGACGAAAAAAAACTTAAATGAGCATGAACATGAACATGTTGAATGAGCCATTGATTTCCCAAGAAAATGAGACCCCTCCATTCCCAAAAGCTCTTCTCAATTATCTATATGTTGGTCATTTCCTATCCAGATGGAGTGCCAGGTTTACTCTTAGACACTCTATTTTCTATTTTGTGGATTGTTCTTGGTGTGCTAGAGAAGTAAAGCTAGTATTCATTGTAAATGTATTCAAATTGTTCATTTTTATGCAAATTTTGTGTTCTTTGCTTCTTTCTTTTGTTCATTTCTAGGCATTTTAAGTTTTTGTTTTCTATTTTATAGATTTCCAGTTATTTTAGGAATTATAAAGTTCTAAATTCTCTACAAAAGGTTAAATTAATATGTGGCTTCACTAGAAAACAATTTCTTGAATTTATTTCCTACCCCCAGACTCCCAACAAAGATACCCTCTAGTGGCGATTTTCACAATGACTTCCTAAAATAGAGAAATTCAGGTACACTTTTAATTTCCTCACGTTTAAGTAAATTCGCACCTAAACCTTCATGCCTATGACCCTTTTGAGTAAAATCAATGGAACTATATTTAATTTGAATCAGAAACTTTCTGGAAATTAATCTCTAGGCTTCTGTATTTGTGATCTGCCTATTCCTTTCGATGAACTTCATGCGCAGAAATCATCAGTACGTTCATTAGATATCAGTGCAGAGGATATTGTAGTGCTTTGTTTCCCAGAAAGTAGTAATAATGCAGAATAACTCATTTATACGACCATTATTGTTAGATTGAATTATAGGAATATAGTATTTTCTGAATATTTTCGTAATTGCAGGATGTGGGAATTCTCTGTTGGTTTGTACATGATCAACATTTGGCCAGATTCTCTACTCCTAACGGCTGCTTATGGTGTTGTGGAGTCTGCTTCTATCGGTGTGTTTGGTCCCCTCATTGGACAATGGGTGGATAGGTTCACATATGTTAAGGTTTGTTCTCATTCTGTCTTAATAGGACTCTGAACTTGATTGATAAAGATCCGTTCTAGAACATAGACATTTTCAAATAACTGCTATGGTAATTGTCATCTACTAATGGTGATTCATCATTCATTTAATAAAAACAACTATGCTTCAAAACATCATTCATACTGATACGTAAACGGTACATACGAATCAAGAGGTCAAAAAGATTCTTTTTGAGTAATGTCAGTAAATTGTGCTTTAGTGAAGCAAAATCACAAGATGTGCAAATGTTCATCGGAAAGACATCCTAGTATATTTTGATGAAAGGAATAAAAGCATCTTATCTATTGATCGGATTCTATCTTTTGGTAAGTTATCTGTTAGATTGAATCATTCTTGAGTAATCAAGTAATCTTTGGTTACAAGTTCTCTTTAGCAAATATGAAGAACTTGATTAAATGAATATGGATATAATACTAGGCATGAGTAAATATTCTTACTTTCTTATTCTGAAATCGGTTGTGGCTGATTTAAGTGCATCCCATTAGATATTCCTGGATCCTTATTATAATCTCTTATAAATCAGGAATTTGTTATTTTGGAAACAACAATGTGCATGATTATTATAATTGTTGTTGTGCATGATTCTTTATGTTCAAGTAGTCACCACTGAAGACAAAACTTGAAGCTAAACTTTCCGCATAAATAGTAAATTCTTTGTGATTGCAAACTTCAGATTCCAATCACGTAAGATGCAAAAATCAGTTCTTAGTCAATTATAATAGCAAGAACGACAAACTGAGTGTTCTAACTTACTAAGAAACTGGAAGATGTTTTAAGCTACATTCATGGATTTAAATTTTCCTTCGGCATGAAACTTATTTTTTGGATTCTTCCAATATCAACTATAGATGTTTTCTTTTATTCTTTTCCCCTATGCAAAGGGATAACAGTCTAAGGCAAGTAACCAATTGTTGGCATGCATGGTTCCCAGATGTTGTGTACTATTTTACATACCAAACATTTAGTGGTAGCAGGAGTCGGACCAGGACACACGTATAAAATTTTCTAGCTATTATCATTTACATTTCAAGACTGATTGCATAATATTACTTTTGATTAGATATACAATTCTCAAACTCTATCGCAGGTTCTCCAATTTTGGCTGTTGAGCCAAAATCTCTCATTTCTTGTTGCTGGAGGTGCAGTAATTGCTCTTTTAATCCATGCAGACTTGATATCCGCCAATCTCATGGCATTTATCTCACTTGTCAGTTTAATTAATATCTCTGGAGCTGTTGGTGTGCTTTCAACCCTTGCTGGAACCATCTTGATTGAAAGAGAATGGTGAGCTATCTGACTGTTTAAACTGACCTCCTATTCTTAAAATTTTCGTTCTTAACTTACTTGGAGGCATTAACCAACTGTACTTTATTGGCAGGGTAGTTGTAATATCAGAAGGCCACCCTCCTGGGCTGCTAACAAAGATGAATTCAATCATAAGGCGAATAGATTTGATTTGCAAGCTATTCGCTCCGGTGATCACTGGCTTCATTATCAGTTTTGTTTCTCTAACTGCATCAGCCATGACTCTAGCTCTTTGGAATGTTATATCCGTGTGCTTTGAATACTGGCTTCTTACATCTGTATACAATGGGATTCCAGCTCTTAGTGAAAGCAGCCTAAGGAGGGTCTCAAGATCTTCACCAGATCATTCGGATTTAAGCCCCTGTATTTCTCAAGAACGTAAAAGCTCGCTTCATTCAGATGGAATTGAATTGAAGCATTCTGAAAATTGCTGGAGGAAAATAGTTGGCTCGATCTCAAGGTTACCTTGCCTTTCTGCATGGAAAGTGTACTTTCAGCAAGACGTAGTCCTCCCAGGGCTAGCCCTTGCCTTACTTTTTTTCACCGTGCTCAGGTAAGACATAGTAATGTTACATTTGTACTTATGATTATTGTGGAAACATCTTCTTTTTCCGTTTCTTTATGCAATTGTCATCCTTGAATGATGAGGTTAGTTGTCTCAGTGCTTTTACCTTTTTTGCTTGATACATGTTTTAAAGCTGAGCCGAAGAACTTTAATTTTCTAGTAATATTGTCTTATAGCTAATACACCGACGGTATATTTATCTGTTCTTTTGTCTAATTTGTGCCACAGCTTTGGAACGTTAATGACTGCAACACTTGAATTGGAGGGAATTCCTGCATATGTCATTGGAATTGCGCGTGGAGTAAGCGCAACAATAGGAATAGCTGCAACATTTCTCTACCCCATCTTAGAATCACGTATTTCAACACTTCGAACAGGTCTTTGGTCAATATGGTCACAGGTATTAAATATAGTACATACTTAAGGAGCCAAAATCTGTATGATTAGCAAAACTACAGAGTAATTACTGAATGTTGTTTATTTCTAAGTTGGTCATATTATGTTGCCTATGCAGTGGTCTTGCTTGTTGATATGTGCAGCTTCGATATGGGTCAATAAGAAGTTTCTATCAGCATTTATGCTTATGGCTGGTGTTGCTGCCTCGCGTTTGGGTTTGTGGATGTTTGACTTATCAGTCATTCAGCAAATGCAGGTGAGGATGCTAAAACATTTCTGCTGTAGTTGAAGATTTGTAATCTTTATCATTCTTCTTGATTGCAAGTTACATAATATGGCTTCTTCGTTTCTGGACTTGGACAGGATCATGTCCCTGAAAGTGATCGCTGTGTGGTAGGAGGGGTTCAAAACTCACTACAATCCGTTCTGGAATTGATGACTTATCTCTCGGGCATAGTCATATCTAATCCTCAGGTGATGATCATTGCAATATTATACTGACTACTTGGTATTTATCCTACTTATGTATGTCGATTTAATTAACTCTATAGCCATGACCGCTCTACATAAGTATCACGTATGGTTGATTCGCAACAGCTATATGTGTAGGTTTTCATTGGGTTCGTGTACGCAGCGGAATTTGAAAAAGTTTGTGTTTCAAACCCAACAAGCGACGAACTGTAGGATGATTATATAGTAATATAAAACACGTCAATACATAACATGTATATAACCGTAATACTTTGATAGAATACTTACGGTTTGAAACTCTGGAGTCTTTTAGTAATTTCTGAGGGTCCGCACGCAATTGATCCTCAACAGCAAGTTCTAAGAACTCCAATGTATACCTCCTTTGAACAGCTAGGAAATTCGGCAAAGGCTCAAGAGAGAGTTTTATTCTAGGTCTCTAAGACTTAAAATAATATATGAATAATGTGTCTAATAATGAATGAGGAGGTGCTCTATATATAGGTGAAATTAGGGCAAAATTGAGATTTTGGGTTAGGCTCAAAGCCTGATCCAAAACGAATTGTAGCAGGACAATCTGATTTGGCCTGCTGCCCAATTAGCGTTGCGGCTCTGCCCATTGGGTGTCGCGACGCCTCGCCCTTTGCACAAAATATTTTCAACACATTTTAATTAAATCCAAAATCCAATCTTGACTTAATTAAATAATTTCCATCAAATAGAAATTATCTCATAGTTATTATTAATTTAAATATCTCGATTTTAAATCGAATATTTAACACTTTCTCAATACACCCTTAGATCGACAAAATAATTGACATGGTGTTACCCTACAGGTCTTCACATATCGACACTAATCATATTAGGGTCTACACGGAACTCCTAGACGGCGCCGTAAGACGAACTCAATATGTGAAGTATATTTACACGAATCCAGTAAACTGAACCTCTATGTGGGAAGATAAAATCCTTTCATTCTCGACGCACTCGATCAAGCTTGGATTTGACAAGTGTCTATCCAAATGGCTTGATCATTATATCTCATCTATATTGGTTGACAACAAGACCATATTCTAGATATGTTTATTGCGTTGGCCAACGACCTAGTCAACCCAATATCACTGAGAAGCTGAGTGTTCTCTCGAATATACACTCGAGGAATGAATCCTAATCTTGAATCAACTACCACCTTTAATCCACATCGTAATGTACCCAATACAAGCCATATCTCAACCTATAAGGCATTTGAGCTTAGGACAGGATCAAAGAATACTACTCTGTCGACAAGGTGTGTATTGACCTCAAGTCTAAGGACTTCTATCTCCCACACGCTGATCATACTTTAGACATATATAACAAACAGTATATCAGCAGGGTATACCAATACTTCAAAAGTATCCATGTGTCCATCACGAGTAGTCATTACTCGTAGTAGGTGAGACATGCTACATCCTCTAAGGATGTGATGTAGACCACATGTCGACTTATCATATATCATTGATATCCCATTCTCGATGATCAATAGTCGAGGCTATTTTAGGAGTTACGTTATAATATTAATATTTTACACTATTAATAACAACGTAACCTCTAGGGATGCATATTATAGAATATTACAAACAATCAACTAATAATTCAATAATTACAAATGCCAAAATATTAATCTCTATTAATAATAATACGAACGTGTATAAAGTACATTTGTCCTAATATAGGTTGTCTCTAGGATATACATATACCTTCAATCTCCCACTTGGCCTAGAGCCAATCTTTAACATATCTAATGCCCATATTCTCAAAATGACCATTATTCTTGACTAAGCTTAATGATTTAGTGAATGGGTCAGCTAGATTATCGTCTGTGGAAACATAGTCTAATCTAATCTCTTTAGTCTCCACCATCTCCCTGAGTATGTGGTACTTTCTTGGTACATGCTTGTTTCTGTTTGTTGATCTTGGTTCCTTAGCATGTGCAATCGCACCAGTGTTGTCACAATAAATAGTTATTGGACAACTGGCACTCGGAACTACCCTTAGTTTCTTCAGGAACTCAGAAATTGCGACAACTTCTTTACCAGCTTCCGATCCAGCAATGTACTCAGCTTCTATTGTCGAATCAGCAGTTGTAGCTTGTTTGGAACTTTTCCAACTCACTGCTCCATCATTGAAAATGAACGTGTACCCAAACTGAGATTTGAAGTCATCAAGATCCGTCTGGAAGCTAGCATCAGTGTACCCAGTAGTAGCTAGCTTTTCTTCCACACCATAGACTAAGAAGTAATCTTTAGTTCGTCTAAGATACTTAAGAATACTCTTGACTGCTTTCCAGTGTTCTTTCCCAGGATTCTGCTGGAATTTGCAACTCATACTAAGTGCAAAGGCCACATCTGGCCTAGTATAGGTCATAGCATACATGATTGATCCTATAGCCGAAGCATATGAGATCCTCTTCATGCGCTCAGGTTCTATAGCATTAGA
Source organism: Anisodus acutangulus (assembly GCA_029783415.1). NCBI lineage: Eukaryota > Viridiplantae > Streptophyta > Magnoliopsida > Solanales > Solanaceae > Anisodus > Anisodus acutangulus. The sequence continues at coordinate 10,914,956 of CM056507.1, forward strand.
AGGACTATCCTTCTTAGATAACTTGATGTCTTGACCCATAGGTAGACCGCCTTTCTTGGAATTTTCCATAGAAAAATGTCTAAGCATTTTGTCTATGTAGATTGGCTGTGACAACCCCAATAATCTATTAGGTCTATCTCTATAGATCCTAATTCTCATAATGTAGCAGGCTTCACCTAAATCCTTCATCATGAAGGTACTGGACAACCACTCCTTGACTGACTGCAAGAGAGTCTTATTGTCTCTCATTATCAATATATCATCTACATATATAATAATGAAGGCAATACTCTCATCCTTGCGTTTACTGAAACACATGGATCATCTTTGCTTCTAACGAAATCAAATGACTTGATAACCTTGTCAAAGTAAATGTTCCAACTCCTCGAGGCTTGCTTAAGCCCATAAATGGACTTCTGTAGCTTGCATACAACATATGGTTTGGACTTAGACAAAAAATCCTCAAGTTGTTTCATATACACTTCCTCAACTAGATTACCATTGAGGAAAGTGGTTTTGACGTCCATATGTCAAATGTCATAGTCATAATATGCAACTATTGCAAGAAAAATCCGAATGGACTTAATCTTAGCAACATGTGAAACGATTTCATCATAATCAACCCCAGACCGTTGATTATAACCTTTAGCCACCAACCTTGCTTTATAAGTCTGTACCTTGCCAAATGCATCAATCTTCTTCTTGAAGACCCATTTGCATCGTATGGGTGTAGCCCTAGCTGGCAAATCAATCAAGTTCCACACTTGATTGATGTACATAGATTCCATCTCGGATTTCATGGCTTCTTGCCATCTCTTCGAATCAATGTCCAATATTGCTTCGCTATAGGTTGTAGGCGCATCGTTATCGGGAACATCTATCTCACTGTGTGTTTCCACAAGTAGATTTAGTTTTTCCGGAGGAAGATGAGTCCTAGTGGACCTACAGAGTTTATTGTTTTGTAGTTCAGTGTTTGGTATGTTCTGACTGTGAGAGGGTTCTTGTGTGTTGGATAATTCTCTAACTTTTTAGGAATATCATTTTCATGTATTTTCTGAATGGGAGGAGGTGCAACTATTGCATCTACTCCCAAAGGCTGTGTAGGAGAATCTTGCATTTCTGTATTATTCCTCGTAACACTCCCACTGGCCGAAGGGCATACTTGAAGTACCCAATCTTCGCTAAATACGCCCACTGAATTCTTTCCTTGGTCATTCGGCAAGGATTCAACCTCTATGTTATCTCGTGGTTCTTGAATTTCTTCAAGCTCTATCTCTGTGCAACTATGTTCCTTGTAGACATATTCTTCTTCAAGGAAAGTTGTATTCCTGGAAACAATGACCGTATGTTCTCCAGGAAGATAGAAGTAGAATCCCTTAGTTTCATTTGGATACCCTACGAAGTAACATTTCTCACTTTTGGATTCCAACTTGTCAGTGAGCATCTTCTTAACATATGCAGAGCACCCCCAAGGTCTTATATGTTTAAGAGTTGGTTTCTTGCCACACCATATCTCATATGGTATCTTTTCTACTGACTTGGAAGGAACCCTGTTCAAAACATATATTGAGGTTTGTATAGCATGTCCCCAAAGGTATGTCGGTAGAGCTGAGAAGCTCATCATGGATCAAATCATATCCAATAAGGTTCGGTTTCTCCTTTCGGCAACACCATTCATCTGTGGTGTTTCAGGAGGTGTCCATTCTGATTGGACTCCATGTAGCTTTAAGTAATCTAGAAACTCCTTACTCATGTATTCACCTCCTCGATCAGATCAACGGGTCTTGATACTCGTTGCGAGTTGTTTTTCTATTTCAGACTTGTACTCCTTGAACTTTTCGAAGGCCTCGGATTTGTGTTTCATAAGATACACATATACATACCTTGTGAAGTCGTCAGTAAAAGTAATGAAGTAAGGGAAACCTCCCTTAGCTTGAGTCGAGAATGGTCCACATACATCAATATGTACCAACTCAAGCACCTTCTTGGCTCGCACACCCTTCCCAGAAAGTGGCTTGTTGGTCATCTTACCTTTCAAACAGGATTCGTAGTTATCATAACACTCCAAGTCAGATGGTTTGAGGTAGTCAAGCTTCATTAACCTTGCTATCCTTGTTTAGTTGATATGACCAAGTCTGCAATGTCATAGGTAGGTAGAGTTTCTATTACTTATCTTAGCTCGTTTATTTTGTACATTGAATATTTCTCGACTGCAGTTTAATGTATATAATCCATCCACAAGAGGAGCAGTTCCATATATAACATTATCAAAAGACAGTACATGACTACCATTATAAATATATGAGGAAAAACCCTCTATGTCCAAAACAGGGATAGAAATGATATTCCTCGTTAACGAGGGTACATAATAACAATCATTTAACAATAGACAATAGCCAGAAGGCAAATTTAATCTATAAGTTCATGCGCGCTCAAGATCCACTCGTGCTCCATTTCCAACGCGTAGGTCCACCTCTCTTGGTCTAACCTTCCTGCTGTCAGTTAGCCCATGTACATTGGTAGAAATGTGTGAGCCACAAGCGGTATCCAATACCCAGGAATGAGAGTTATTTATAGACATATTTATTTCAATGACGTATATACCTTGTCCACTAGAGGTAGAAGCACCTGGTGCTTTTCCTCCTCCTGGTTCAGTGCAGTCCTTGTCCTTCTTCCAATGCCCATTCTTGTTACAGTTGAGGCATACATCCTTAGCCGGATTCACCTTCTTCTTCTTCACACCTCCTTTAGGCTTCGTAGCTGAGGGCGTGAATAATGTTTTGCCCTTCTTCTTCTGCCATTCCTTACCTATCGGATTGGGCCAGCTAGTAGAGCTCACCATGAGCACAACTTTGCCTTTGGTAGTTGAAGATTCAAAGGTCTTGAGCATGTTATGCGGCTCCGACAGAGTCTCCTTCGTTCCATTCATAGTTTACAATAAAATTCTCAAACGAACGAGGGAGAGAGTTCTAGATGAGGGTGGAAGCGATATTTTTCTGTAGCTTTATACCAATCGAGCCCAACCTTTCTATCAGCCCTATCATTTTCAACACATGCTGAGACACTTGGCCCCTTCATTTAGCTTACACTTGAAAAGTTCTATCAACAACTCATATTCCATAGTTTAGGACTGAGAGTCGTAGAGACTTTTCCAAGTGTTTGAGCATTTCGTTAGGGCTCATGTTTTCGTGTTGTCTCTGAAGATCCACTGACATGGAAGACAACATCACGCACTGTGCTGAAGTGGCATCGTCTAGGTTCTTCTGGTAGGCTACATTATCGAATGTGGCATATTCTGCAGAATCCTCGGCAGGGACTGTGGGGAATACTTTGTCCAATACGTATTCTATCTTTTCTTGCCTTAGAACAATTCTCATATTCCTTAGCCAGTCTAGATAGTTGGGTCCAGTAAGTTTGTTCATTTCCATCAACATTTTCAATGATAGGCTCGACATTTTGATAATATGTAGAGTTAGATAGATAAGAAATTAAGCTCAAATTTATTTCCTATTATAAACATTCGTTTAGGCTAATCAACATGGACTTTTATTTAATTAGCTCCCACTATTTTTACATACTTCTATGACCCCATGGTAGAATACGAACCTATATTAATTTAAGGTCATAATGGGCCAAGATCCAAGCCTATGATATCTCCACGTTTGTTTTGGCGGATAACTTCAATAACGCATCTTGGTAGGTTCTAAATCAATTGCAAAACTTATTTACAACTCTTGGTTGATCAAATATTATATTTAATCTTGCGTCCTTAGATTAGTCCGACACTTCGGCACCAAGATTTGTCTAAGCAAGTCAACCCCATTACACGACTGTATTTATGTATCTAAGTAAATTTGGCCTTTGTGAGCAAACACTTTGGTGTAAATACTCATAAAAGTTTATCATCTATCTTTACATTCAAAACACATCTATGAAAGAATCTGGGTCCTCGTAAACTTAGAGTAAATGCTTTGGCATAAATACTCGTATAGCCGAAAATGATCTTTCATTCTAACAATTATAATGGACTATGCGTTTTAATTTAGACTTGTATTTAAAATTTGGGGTATATTTTAGTTTCGGGGATTTTAACCAAGATCAACAATTTGTGTCATATCCAATACGACATTTAATCATGCAATTTCTAAAAACACATTTAGTTGGGAACTATCAACCCAATAGGCATGATATAAGATGGTTTGATCAGTTACTGGGCGCCACCTATCCCAGACAGTTATAGCGGACATTATGCTAATAATTAAATGTACGCATTTAAACACTTAGCATATAGTTCGTATATTATTCAATAATATACAATTAATAATAATCATGGGTTAACTTGTTTAAACTCTAAAATTTAAGTCTAATCCAAACAATCCCTTAAACATTTTCTGATTTTAAAAACTGGTTTTCAGGGTATTTCTGTAAATTCCAGATTTTCATAATTTACAGTTTAGTCCCTCAAAAATTTATAATTTCAATTTTGAACCCCTTTAAATTCAGAAAATCAAATTTTAATTTTCAGAAAATATTTTTCAGATTTCAGGGACTTGTCTGTAATTTCCTGAATTTATATTAATTATAGATTTTCCCCAAAGGACCAAATCTGCTTATTTGAAAAAGTTTTAATTTCATATTCTGAAACTCTTAAACTTCATAATCAAAATCTGAAACTTTTAAAACTTCAGCTTCTAATTCAGAAAAAAATCATCGGGATGAACAGTGTCGCGTCGTCTTGTCAAACCCTAGGTGGCGCCGCAATTCTCCATAATGGAGTCGCGGCGCCTCCGTCTCAGAAACACAAAATCTGCATTTCTGAAACCCTAAAACTGGTTCAGGGTCAGATTTACAGATTCATCTTCGTTATCCTTCACTATCAAATTACACGTTCATCGACCATCATCCAATCCCTTATCGTTCTTCGCTTCACTACACCATGTTCGCAATGAACCGGTTACGCACATCGACTTAGAAGAGTTAGATCGGAATGACTTCTTCGATTACATCATTGTTTTTTAGTTTGGGAGACAAGTATGATGTGCCTTTAAGATATTAGGTTTTCAAGCTTTAAACGACACAAAATTTCAGATTTAAATAAATTCTAACTCATATTATTATCAATGATTACTATATAATCAAACAAAATAGCCCTAGCTCTGATGCCACTGTGGGTTTTCGTTGGGTTCGTGTACGCAACGAAATTTGAAAAAGTTTGTGTTTCAAACCCAACAAGCGATTAACTGTAGGATGACTATGTAGTAATATAAAACTTGTCAATACATAACATGTATATAACCGTAATACTTTGATAGAATACTTACGGTTTGGAAACTCTGGAGTCTTTTAGTAATTTCCGAGGGTGCGCACGCAATTGATTCTCGACAACAAGTTCCAAGAACTCCAATGTATACCTCTTTCGAACAGCTAGGAAATTCGGTAGAGATTCAAGAAAGAGTTTTATTCTAGGTCTCTAGGACTTAGAATAATATATGAATAATGTGTCTAATAATGAATGAGAATGTGCTCTATATATAGGTAAAATTAGGAGAAAATTTGGATTTTGGGTTGGGCTTAAAGCCTGGCCCAAAACGAATTATAGCAGGCTAATTTGATTTGGTCTGCTGCCGAATTAGCGCCGCGGCACTGCCCGTTGGGCGCCGTGACGCCTCTCCCTTTTCACAAAATATTTTCAACACATTTTAATTAAATCCAAAATCCAATCTTGACTTAATTAAATAATTTCCATCAAATAAAAATTATCTCATAGTTATTATTAATTTAAATATCTCGATTCCAAATCGAATATTTAACACTTTCTCAATACACCCTTAGATCGAAAAAATAATTGACATAGTGTTACTCTATAGGTCTTCACATATCGACACTAATCATATTAGGGTCTACATGGAACTCCTAGACGGCGCCATAAGACGAACTCAGTATATGAAGTATATTTACACGAATCCAGTAAACTGAACCTCTATGTGGGAATATAAAATCCTTTCATTCTCGACGCACTCGATCAAGCTTGGATTTGTCAAATGTCTATCCAAATGGCTTGATCATTATATCTCATCTATATTGGTTGATAACAAGACCATATTCTAGATATGTCTATTGTGTTGGCCAACGACTTAGTCAACCTAATATCACTGAGAAGTTGAGTGTTCTCTCGAATATACACTCTAGGAATGAATCCTAATCTTGGCTCAACTACCACATTTAATCCACATCGTAATGTACCCAATACAAACCGTATCTCAACCTATAAGGCATTTGAGCTTAGGATAGGATCAAAGTATACTACTCTGTAGACAAGGAGTGTATTGACCTCAAGTCTAAGGGCTTTTATCTCCCACACACTGATCATACTTTAGACATATATAACAAACAATATATCTGCAGGGTATACCAATACTTCCAAAGTATTCATGTGTCCATCACGAGTAGCCGTTACTCGTAGCATGTGAGACATGCTACATCCTCTAAGGATGTGATGCAGACCACATGTCGACTTATCACATATCATCGATATCCCATTCTCGATGATCATTAGTCGAGGCTATTTTAAGAGTTACATTATAATATTAATATCTCACACTATTAATAACAACGTAACCTCTAGGGATGCATATTATAGAATATTACAAACAATCAACTAATAATTTAACAATTGCAAATGCCAAAATATTAATCTCCATTAATAATAATACGAACGTGTATAAAGTACATTTGTCCTAATATAGACATACATATACTTTCAATATGATCATAGAAATATTTACTCTTTAAAAGGGTCTCACCATCAACATATATGATGGTGATCATACACGATCCATTATGTTCTCAACGCCCTGTCATATTTCACTTTCTTTTAGCTCATCTACCTGCACCATGGAGTAGATGTGACAAGTTTAAATTTCATATAATATAATTGGAGCCATGAAACTCTTGGTGTGCTCAAACTTCAGCATATTTCTTTTCATGCTCTGTTAGCTTAGAAAGTTGTAATACATAGACCAAGCTACCGACCTGAATGTTTTAGGAAATACATATCTTGAATGAAGACCTTGCCATCAGCACTCTTAAGCTACTATGGATTGGATTTCTTTTTATAGCCACACCGGAGTGTATGAAAAAATCTACAGCTAACTTGCAACCTTTTGGAAGATTAAGTACAAAGAAATTATAAATTGTTTCTACATTAACCGAATTTATCGAGTCTCGGAGAACATTTCATCCCTATATAATTGCTTTTTTATCTTCTTTTTGTTTTTCATAAAAGCTCAACCAACTTCACATATGTGAGTTTCATAATATATTATGAGTCCCTACTCCCTAACACGGAAAAATGAAGTTGACATGTGGAGAGTCAATGGATAAGAATACGAATGGACAGGAGGATTCATATAGTGGACTCAACCTAGTTTAGATTTAAGGCATAGTTGATTGATTAAATAGCTCCAATATCCACATACTTATCTTCACTCTTAACTTTTGGTGCATAGTTATCTTCAGGCCTTTATACTACATGTACAATCTTGTGCGCTTTTGCATATTTGTTACGCTTTTTTATCGAACAATGATAAAACCATGTAGTTAGTATTATTTGTTCTGGTATTAAAAGCAGTTTTATCTTCCATTATACACAAAGCTTTTGCTGTGATTGCATACTTGAAATGTGTTTTCACTTGTTTCTTCTGCTGCACTTTGTTCAGGATTTTTGGAAGTTGATCCTATTATCTTTCCTTTTAGTGACGCTGGCTGCAACGCTATACAGTATACATGTTTATCGGGTCAGGAAACACCTCTTTCACTTTGAGAAGTTCAATTGTTTATTTAGATCATCTTAGACTCTGCACCGATGAATATGAAAAACAGAAACTGAAGATTAATTTCTTTAATCATCCTATATAATCATAAGCATGTTTCTTCTTTACATGTAATTATTTTGCATCTTGTAAATTACATTTTATTAGAAAGCTGCATGACATACTGTATTCAGCAAAGGTTGCCTCAAAGGCCAATGCCAATGAGAGGTTGGCGGAGCTTCCTCCCTTTTGTACACCCTAAATGTTAGTAGCTGTAATTGCTTTAAGGCATTTGCAAGAAATTTTAAATTTCAAAATTCTAACCAAGATTGCTACTTTTTGGTTTATACTACTTGAAGTCTCCATCTTTTCCATTTCACTGCCTGTCCAAGGAAATATAATCTTGTAGCTCTGGGCCGAAATCCTCAAATTGAGGGACACACCTTCGGTGGTCTTTTCTCGATCAACTATCTAATCCATTTTTATTTATCTAAATTTGATTCAACCTGTCCATTTCTCTTCCGACTTTACAATGCACGTGGGACATTTGTTTTTGGGAAAATTACAACTCAATGCCTTTGGGTGACTTAGTTTACAAAATACATATGATAGGTTTTGTATATTTATACATATAATATACATAATCAGCGTATAGATTTTGTATAATTCGGTCATATTGATAAGTAAGTCTGGGAGAACTGTATATATTGATAAGTTCCCTTTATTTTTTCTCTTCTTGTGCATGTAATTTCGAATAAGGAGCCTCTTAATCATAAGATTGGACATATATACCTTCTCTTCTAAGCATATAAGAGGGAAGAACCCATGTTTCTGTAGAAATTCTAGATTTTACTGGTGATGCAATTATTTGGTCCACAATCTTGAGTTCCCATATTGGTTATTTGAGCAATCCTCACCTCAATAGATAGTTGAGTTAGGTCCAATGCTCTTTTCTTGTTAATTATTAGGGCCAAACTCTTTCGTCTTACTGCTTACTCAATGATTTTGGCAACAAAACCACCTTCTCTAGAATAATCAAAATCGGTCTACAATCATCTGGACAGTTAGGCCTGTTTGGAAAGTCATTTTATAATCAAATTTGAGTGTAATTACATGGTTTTAGTATGTTTGTCTGACTAAGTAATTACTTGGTCAATATGTAATTCGGAGTAATTGAAGGGGTAATTACACTCTTCAAATCTCAAGCGTGGTTTGAGAATTGTTGCTAATTACATGGTGTAATTATAAAATTATTTTTTTAATTTTTATTCTTTTACTCTTTTTTTTCAAATAGATTATTCTTTTACATTAATTATCTTTCATTTTTTACTTCTCATTTTTCAACTTTTATTTGGTGTCATGTAATTTCTCATATATTTTACTTCATCTCAATTAGCAGTGTTATTAATCTATTTTCTTGCAGCTATACCTCCTAATCCTAAAAAGCATGAATTACCTACAAACATAGCTTATAATATCATTAAAGTTGGTATGCAATCTTTGTTGGAAATTTGCCTTTGGCGGGAGTTGCGACCGACCAATTTTAACGGCTTAAACACTAGTGTTACGTATGTTGGAGAATTCGGTTCTTCACACATGCATGATCTACTAAGTACGTAGATAACCGTAGGGCCAAGAATCGTCAAATTTCATTGAGAAATGAAAGAGATATTGGTCCACGAAGTGAGGTGTTTGAAGCATGGAAAGTGAGGTGTTTGAAGCATGGAAAGTGTGGTGTTGTGTTCAATTCTCCCTAATCGGTAGAGGAAGAAAGAATTGTTGTGTATATAAGACTCGAAATTGGTTTGGGGTTTGGGACCCCAAGGGGTATCCCATCTGTTTAAAGGATGTACAGTTTGGACCAGAATCTTTCAGATATACAGTTTGGTCCCTGAAGTTTTCAGAAAGTCAGAAGCACTCAATTCAGGCATTTATTTTGGCTGAATTACTCCTCCTATAATGGCCAAATCCCCAAATTCGTTGGTCTTTCACCATTTATGTTGGTGACTTTACTACCTCCATAATGGCCATTATTTGGCTATTATGGAGGCAGTTTTTCAGTCCCCTCTCTCACCTATATAAACACCCCCTTACACCATTGTTGAGCACTACGAATAATAGTTCATACAACTCACGAAAATACACAACCAAAACAGTTTTCTTCCTACAACTTTCAAGCATCATTTCGTTACTCAATATTCTTCACGGTAGCATTTGAGTTTCCTTTGCTCAAGTGTTCCATTGTTGTTTTATCTTGGGAGACAAATTGTCCAGGACGTATAAAGGATACATACGGGGCAATATTATCTTAAGGATAGAGTGCCACAGTCGACTCAGCAAAAACAGTTTCCATTTTTCCGTCTTCAACAAAATTGTAATTTCAGTTTTGTGGTTCTATTGTAATTTTCAGATTTCTAGATGAATTATTGAATCTTTGTTTATCCTTTCGAATACTTGTAATAGTTATATACTTCCCGTACTGCTTTATAAAGTACCATAGAGTAAAATCTTCCAACAAATTAAGACAATATTTGTATAGTATTACTATTAGTGTTCGAAAGATGTCGGTCAAAACTTGTGTGACCAAATCTGGATATGGCAATGGTTTTCTGGTAGAAGAGAGTGATGATGATGAACGTGCTCATGGTGTCACCACTACCAAGACTGGTGGGAACAAGCGCTCTCGAGAGCCTGAGGATGTCAACTGGGACAAGAGGAGAAGACTGAAGATGTTATTCTATCTTGCAGCAGAAGGCCTATATCTGTCCCAGACAAAAGATCCGAATAATGGTGAGAAGGAAATGGACACTCAGTCTGATGAAGTGACTGAAGTGAGCCAGAATCCGAAATTGGGATAAGTATTTTTCTTACTTGTCAAGAATAAAGATTAAATGATAAGTATTTTTCTTACTTGTCAAGAATTAAGATTAAATGATGTCTGATTAAAAATGGATTAAAGTAAGGAGGAATATGAAAATAATTTATATTCCTTACGCTTTAACAAATCAGAAGTTTAATCTCATCTTCTTTTCCGTTTAAAGATTGGATTTTGTAAACGACTTAAGAAGATCCGTTCTTTTAAGTGTAATTATTAAAGTGTGTAAAGTATGTTCGCACATACGAGGGAGAAAGATCCACCGATCGTGGCGTTACCACACTTAAGTAAGCGCCAAGAATTATCTGGGCACCAATCATAACGGAAGAAGTCTAAAAGTTAATGACGTTGAGCATGTCATATTATTTGGCAGAAGATCCTTCATAGGATGATATTGGACACTCAGTCATACAAAGCCTCCGGGCGACTGGAGTGGGGCCAGAATTCATTTCATAAGAAAAGTAATGGACACCTAGTAAGGTGGGCCAGAGTTTCCAGGTCTTAAACGATCTGAAGGCCTAAAGAAAGGCAGAAAATAAATTGGACACTCAGTCTGCCAAAGCAACTGGAGTGGGACAGAGTATCCAAATCACATATGATCTGGTTACGCCCTAACCACGGGCAAGAGGTTGTTCATGTGAAGCAACGCCACCTCTAAAGTAGAAGGGGTTGGAGAGGTTGTCCTCAATAGGACTTCAAGGAATGAGATCACTCTAAAAAGAGGTGTTACAGATTCCTAACTTGGTTTAAGGGACGCTGTTGGTCAAGCTGGTTTGAGATTAGTCCAACAGGTTTGTAATAACTAAGAATGGTACAGTACGTCTGTAGTCGAATGAATGATATATTTGTAATACGTGCATCTATGCCATTATAGATTAAGACACGTTAAATAGCAAGTCATTCAAAAGCCAGCGAAGTTGAGATTGTTGCCTTCTTTCGACATAAACCCTCAAAATGAATGTGAGGTAGGCGAAGAGGCAAAATCACCTTTCCAAATTCCGTCAAGGGAATAGCGAAAGAAGCACCGCTCCTCTAGAACTTAGTCACACCTACTTGAATGATTTGAAGTTTATACAAAATAGAGGAGGGAGACAAGTACGTTGTGATCTTCATTGATGATGGTACAACATATGGAATCCTTTGTTTATTGAAAAGCAAAGATGAAGTTGTTGAAGCGGATAAGCGCTACAAAGCAGAAGATGGAAATCAACTAAGCCTATGGATTGCGAAATTCATAGCGATAGAGGGGGAGAATGTGAAGCATCGTTCATTAAACGACTGTTCATTACTCACCTCAGTCTAACTGTGTTAGCCAAGCGCAAACCCGTACGCCTAAATTATGTGGGGCAAGGCGATCCTTACCGCTAATGCGATTCTCAACAGAACTCCACATAAGGATAAGGATAACTCTCCGTGTGAGACATGGAAAGGATCTCACCTACAAAAGTTGTGATGTGGGGTGGATTGGTAGAAGTTGGACTACCGAAACAGGTCAAGTTCGACCTAAGACTGTAGATTGCATATCCACTGGATCTGTAAATAACAGTAGTACTTATCGCCTCTTGGCGTCAAAGAATGTTGAATTCTTATAAGATAACTTTCCTTGAAAAAGAAAAATGAGTAATTGCTCAAGGTTAACAAGAACCCGTGAGGGCCTGACTGTCCGGAACTAGACGTTCCGTATCTACAGGACTCGAAAGTTGCTGGCTATCCGGAACTTAATATTCCAGATCTGCAGAACTCAGGGATTCTAGATGTTGAACCAAGATGGAGCAAAGAGGGGACAAAGACTTGTTCCAGTCCTTCTAGCTTGTATGGTTGAGAACGAACCATGGACAATTAACAAATAATTGTTATCTCCAAAAGCGCTGCTTTGGAAAGAAGCTAAAGAGAGAAATATATTCCATCATATAGAACCATACTTGTGTAATGGTTGATCTTCCTCCGGAAAAAGAACCGTTGGGTTGTAAAAAGTGCTCCCCTGTGAGTAGCTTCACATCCATGGCCATTGTAGTCTTACATGGCATGGGTGTTGAAACAGCCTTCCCAACCGGAGAGTTGGAAGAAGAGGATCAGACTTGGTTTCTTTGGCTGTTGGGCTTCTTCACGAACTTTCATTTTGGTCCCCTGAAATGTTAACATTTTGGTCTGAAAGTCTCGGATAAAGCGAAACAATGAATTTGACCACGTAAACATTAACTCACGAGTTAGAAAGCCAGCGGTTGGAAAACCAAAGATCTGAAAGTGAAAGTCATATTGAAACAAAGTCTCGATATGAAAGATATGGATATCACAGATGACATCTTAGGAATTGGATTTCTAAAGACATCTAACGGACTGGTCGATAGTTGACAGTCTCGTTGAAGCCATCAATGGATATGAATCATAGAACTGATTGGAATCATGGTGCACCCATAGACAGGGAGCGATACGCACAGATCACGTGTAGTTCAATGTATTGTACACACTACAACCGACCTGGTATCGTCCTACAATCAAATCAGTTGAACTAAGGTTCACTGATAATATTAATACATGATCAATAGAAGGCGTTAAGTCGGATATGACGATAACTGAATTATTCGCTTATCTACGGATTATAGTATTCTGGATGTCCAGCGGTTCTGAGAGAACACGGTGATGCAAACTGGACATCAGATCTGAAGAACACCAAAGCCACAGGTAAATGTGTATGGTGGTTCTTGGAAAATCCTCTAAACAAACTTGCATTGGCCGATTCATGATGGAATCAGAGTTTATCGCTTTATACAAAGCATGAAAGAAGTTGAGTAACTTCACGACTCCTTAGAGGACGTCCCTTATTGGGAGAAACCCGTGCCTTCAGCAGTTATACACTGTGGCTAGCCGGTCGGCTTTAGGAAGGACATGGATGACGGCGTCTGGACATATCAGTCAGGATCTGTCATGAGACATAAGACCGTATGACAGTTGATCATCACGGGTGTCACTTTCTTGTTTACTAACTAAGGGACTACCTAGAGATCAAGTGTTCTGCATGTCTAGGGGAATGGGCTTAAAACCCAAAATATACTGACCAATACAGTGGTAACCCGACCTTACTAACTGGAGATCCCAGTAATTTGGTTCAATGGGAAACTAAGTCAGAAGGTTCGATTGATCGCCTGATGGAAGCATGAGCACTTCGGATAGTGATTTCTGAAAAGAAACACCAAATCCAAAGTCGTTCCCGCGATAGACGTTAAGTGCTATCTACAGTGTGGGTAAAGGTTAAGTTTTCAAAACCTGTAATGCTCCTCAACAGTTGAGGTTAGGTTTTCGGGAAACTTTTAATGGTTCCTAATACTTGTGAAGTGGGGTATAGCAGGATACCTTGTAGGAGACCACCTATTTAAGTGCGAGGACGGGCCGCCTTAAAATGAACGCACTTAAGAATCTAAGACGTTGTCCATGGCCAAAACGGACAAAACATTACGAAGAAGAGAGTAAGGGAATTTGTTGTGTTGGTACCATTGACTTGGCTTACACTGAACACTGACGGTTCAAGACATCACGTTCACCGCGCAGTAAGGAAGTCTGATGGTATTCAACTATGGAAGGTTCAAAGCTGAAGCTACCTCTCCTTATGCAACATCGGTCCGCTGAAATATTGCTGGAATTGGAAAAGGCACCATGTGAGTGCGCCAAAATCTCTTTCAAGAGGGGATTGTTGGAAATTTGCCTTTGGCGGGAGTTGCGACCGACCAACTTTAACGGCTTAAACACTAGTGTTACGTATGTTGGAGAATTCGGTTTTTCACACATGCATGATCTACTAAGTACGTAGATAACCGTAGGGCCAAGAATCGTCAAATTTCATTGAGAAATGAAAGAGATATTGATCCACGAAGTGAGGTGTTTGAAGCATGGAAAGTGTGGTGTTGTGTTCAATTCTCCCTCATCGGTAGAGGAAGAAAGAATTGTTGTGTATATAAGACTCGAAATTGGTTTAGGGTTTGGGACCCCAAGGGGTATCCCATGTGTTTAAAGGATGGAGGACCTAAATGTGCTTCGGTTCGAGGAAAGACCACACGCCTTGCCGCCGCTCCGTCCGATTCAGAGTTCCAGGTTAGGGTTAGGGTTCAGTCCCGTGATCCGTGTGTTGTGTGTGGTGTGGGCAGCCTTCTGATATTATCTTTTTGGGCCAGAGAACTTTGTCAGAAGTACAGTTTGATCCCAGAAGTTTCAGATGTACAGTTTGAACCAAAATTCTTTCAGATGTACAGTTTGGTCCCTGAAGTTTCAAGATATACAGTTTGGTCCCTGAAGTTTTCAAAAAGTCAGAATTTCGACGGTCAAAGCAGAAACGCCCAAGCACTCAATTCAGCCATTTATTTTGGCTGAATTACTCCTCCTATAATGGCCAAATCCATTGGTGTTTCACCATTTATGTTGGTGACTTTACTACCTCCATAATGGCTATTATTTGGCTATTATGGAGGCAGTTTTTCAGTCACCTCCCTCACCTATATAAACACCCCCTTACACCATTGTTGAGCACTACGAATAACAGTTCATACAACTCACGAAAATACACAACCAAAACAGTTTCCTTCCTACAACTTCCAAGCATCATTTCGTTACTCAATATTCTTCACGGTAGCATTTGAGTTTCCTTTGCTCAAGTGTTCCATTGATGTTTTATCTTGGGAGACAAATTGTCCAGGACGTATAAAGGATACATACGGGGCAATATTGTCTTAAGGACAGAGTGTCACACTCGACTCAGCAAAAACAGTTTCCATTTTTCCGTCTTCAACAAAATTGTAATTTCAGTTTTGTGGTTCTATTGTAATTTTCAGATTTCTAGATGAATTATTGAATCTTTGTTTATCCTTTCGAATACTTGTAATAGTTATATACTTCCCGTACTGCTTTATAAAGTACCATAGAGTAAAATCTCCCAACAATCTTATTGGGCACAATTGTTCATACTTGCTGCAAAGAGTCACAATGCATTGCAGAAGTTATCTTTGGTCTAGATCTAGTACAATTACCAAAAAGACTCTAGTAGCTTGGGACAAAGTTTGTATATCAAAAGGCTATAACTAGAGGCTTGAATTGATTAACTTGAAGTGCTAGAACAAAGCTGCTCTAGCAAAAATCTACTGGGACCTATCTCACAAGCAAGACAACTTTTGGATTATACACAACAAGAAAAAGGCAAGTTTGCTGGCGAATTTTTGCCATTTTGTGACGGTTTTTACCCCCATAAAATGCTTTGTGGCGATTTAGAGAAACGACACAATTACGCTCGCCATGAATATTATTACAGTAGTTTTCTAAAAATGCCAAACTGTGACACCGAGCGCCATATGAACTCTAAAACTGTGCAGTTTTTTGAAGTCAATTGTTGGCGGTTTAAACCTCTGCATTATGGTTTTAATATTTTTAGAAAATAATCAGTGACGGTATAACCTCCGCAATATGATCATAATATTTACAACATCTTAATCTGTGGGGATCTATAAGCGCTGCAGTTATACCTTATTTATTTTTAAAATAGATGTTGTAAGATTCAATTGCCGTGACAAATTGATTGTCGAAATGTGTTTTTTTCTCATTAAAATATTTTTAATTATATGATTAAATTAGAGAAAGTACGTATAATCATATTCATGAATAACTTATAAAACATAAATCAAATTGCATTAAAACTATCCATAGCATCAAAAGTCACAAATTCAAGTACCACATATCAAACTAAAAGTGAGCTCACTGTATGTAAAACATTAGCACTTTAAAATCCACCAAAAAAAAAAAAAAAAGTGGTTCGACAATAATAAACATAAGAAAATACTAAGTATTTGCTAGGTGATTCGTGTTGCTGCCACCTGATGATCCTCTTACATCCAGTGGTGAAGTTGGTTCACTCTGCATCACTCTGAAATTGTGAAAATCAAATATTTGATGAAAAATTTATAAATCACTAACTACTTGGACATTATTCAAGATATGAACTTACTATAAAATTTATAAGTAAAAGCACAGGAAAATCTAATAAGATCCTAAGTTATAGTTACATAATGAGATTTTTTTCCCGCAAAAATTATATATCTAGGAAATGAGTGAGGTACTGTAATCAAGAATCCGAGAATTAATAAGGACCATAACAAGAATTGCAGAAAAGAATTATTCATGACAATTGAAGTTTTTGGCATATTAATGATATCTGCGGAACATGTTAACATAAGAAATCTAGTATAGAAGAACATAAAAGAGATATACAAAAACACCTAAAAAGGGAATAGACCAAGTACACTTGTTACACAAGAAATTATTAACTTACTAGCAATAACTAACTAGAACATAGAGCATCTCAGATATAATTAGGGACATTTTTAAGAAATATAAAAGTTGATACTTTTGCGATAAAAAGAAAATTATGAAAACAAAGAGCTAAAATGGAAGTTTACTTAACGCTCTACTTATTCTAGGGATTTATAATGCACAAGAAATTAGGAAAAATAAATTAAGTTCATCTTTTTCCTTATCAATCGTGATTTGATTTATAGATTGTCTCACTCTTTGCTTCTTTTTTCGTTAGCAAATCACTAAGTCTTAACCCTTTTTCTTCTACCCGCAACATCGTAGGACAAGTGAAATGAACCATACGATGTTTAAAAACCCTTATTGTTGGACATTCGAGCGTCAAAATGACATTCTCTAACAACAATGGTCAAAATTTGACAGGCGACAATTTTTCTTTCTATGTCTAATTCAAAAATTGTACCTTAATTGCTATGTCATGGAGAATGATACTTAAGCCACTCGCTTGACTATAAGGAAGGAGAGGGGTGGAAAGCTACTTGAAGGTTTTATAATCGCACACGTTTCGACTATCATATTATCAAAAAAGTTTTCAAAAAATGAAAAGAATTTTGTTTTAAGAATTAGCTCATTGTAAATTTTCAAAATAAAAAACACAAAAGTCAAAAGTTTTCTTAAAATAACTTTTTGACAATATGATAGCCGAATGTATGCGATTATAAAACCTCCAACTATCATCCTCCATGTCATAGCAATTAAGGTGCAGTTATTGGATTCGACATAGAACGAAAATTTGTCCTCCAGCAAATTTTGGCCATCATTGTGTTGAGGATATCCTTTTGATGTTTGATTGTCCAACAATAAGAATTTCTAAACACTATATGCTTCATTCTCTCGTCACATAAAGTTGCAGACAGAAAAGGGGTTAGACTTAGTGATTTACTAACCCAGAAAAGAAGCAAAGAATGAGGCAATGTTTAGATGAAAGAGAGATATGAAGACCTTATATATATACAAGGATGGAGAAACTTAAAAAGCAATATACTATAAGCTAAATCACGGCAGATAAGGAAAAACACGAAATTAAATTAAATTTCCTAATTTATGGTGTATTATAAATCTATAACATAAGTGGTAAAGTATTAAATAAAACGTCCATTTTAGCGGGAGGGATCACCTCCAGTAAATCCCCCGTAATATTCAATCCATACCTTGATATTATCATATTAGCCACGTGCGTCTTAAAATAAGGGTCTAGATTCACTTTCTACTAAACTCTCCTTAATTACATTTTCAAAATTTATTCATTTTCTTTCCCTGCTACTATATTTTATTGTGAAATTTTTTGGTTGAATTTACACTTATCGTTAGAGAACAACAAAAACAACAACATGCCCCGTTAAAAAATTAACTGCTAGACACGTGGCTGCTTCTAATCAAAAGACTCAACCCATTAATTAAAAATCTAGCCCCACTAATATAGCCCATAACCCGATCCGACCCAATACCCACAAATTCATCTTCCTCGTGCTCTTATGGTGGCAATGGCAGTTTCAGGTGCCGGAGTTAAAAAATCGAAAAGACGAATTGACAGAGTTGCAATATTCTCCGGTGGATTGGAGCAAGAAAAATCTAATCTTAAATTTTAGAATTTGAATAATTTGTTGCCTGAACATGCCGGCTCAGACCAATCCCTTTATCTATGAATTTCCGGCGATAACAACCAATCAACCAGGTTGAAACAAAGAAAACGGAAAAAATTACAAACAACGACAAAGAAAAGAAAGAAGCCAGATACCTAACATATACGGAAATAGGGAAAGTTACACAAGGAAAAGAAAAAGAAAGAGCACCCTCCATGACTAGAACCATACCACCGTCTTTGATTCACTATAATAGGCAAAGTCCCGGATTTTGCTTAAAAAATATATTAAAACAAATATATTTAAAAACACTCTTTTATTTGAACTAAAAGAATTATATCTAAGTTAGACTTCTACTAGACCACCTGTATATCCCTCTAAGTCTTTCTTACTTAGAGTGTTATAAGACTCAAACACTCAACTTTCTACTATATCTTCAAAAGCCAAAAAAAACTTCAAAGGAAAAAACTTCTCCTCTCCCTATCTTTATTGGACAAAAATTTGCCTTTTTAGTGAAATTTTCGTCTCATTTTTTTTTTCCAAGAGCAAGGTTAGAAAAAATCAAGTGTGCAAGAATGATGCTAACAAGATGGTCTATGTAGAGAATGGATATTGGGTCTAACTCAACTCCAAAAGCTAGCTTGTAGGGTGAGGATTGTTCAAGTCCATATAAAGAGTCTATGTTCTCATTCCATTTCCGATATGGAACTCTTAACACTCATCCGCACGCCCAGACCTCGTTAACTGGGGCGTGGACAATATAAATTAGGGGTCCAACATCGGTGAACAAATAATTGAAATTGGCCTAGCTCTGATACAATGTAGAGAATGGATCTTGGGCCTAACTCAACCCCAAAAACTAGTTTGTAAGGTGAGGATTGTTCAAATTTATATAAGGAGTCTATGTTCTCATTTCATTTTCGATGTGAGACTTTTCTCCTTAATTGAGTTTATTATTTAGTACACAACTTTTTAAAATTTCTTAACTGAGTTAATGTCACTTTAGGTTTTAGCAAAGATAGCCTCTCCAGATGTACTCGTCCGGGTAATTCTGTTCAAGCAAATACACTGTGGTGTCCTTTCTGAAAGCCAAAACCTAAAATAAGAAAAAAGAAAAGGTTTCATTGTCGTTTTGTAACCCGATATTTACGTTTTTATTTAACAAATAGTAGTACGTATATACACGAATGATTTGATTCTTTAAATTGTTGGTTTATTCTTAAGTCTACCTTTTATCATAAAAGATACGTTATATACTCTTTGCCACAATTATTGGTAGGGACAGGTGCAGTCCTATCATGTTAATCTAAAATCAATATTTTTGACATAAATCATAAATAAATAAATATATACATATATAAGAAAATTTACTAAAACTTTTAGTACTTACAAAACTTTAACATGTAATTTTAGGTGTATAAAGAGTCTAGTATTAAAGAAATATAAAAAATAAATTTATTAAATTTAAATTCTGAATTCACTTGTACTAATTCATTCTTTTCTTTAGAATGAAAGTTGAAAATATATACAAACATGCAGATTAATTTAGAAAGAAAGATGACACCCCAGTTCCTAACTTCCCCAAGTAAACTTAGTTTGCTCATTAAACATATCCCTTGATTTTAGGATTAAGAATTAGTTCAGGATTCTAATTTAATATTTCTAAAAGTTGAGAACTAAAAAAAAAAAAAGCGTATGATGCACTAAGCTCTCCGTATGTGTGGGGTCAGAAGAATGGAATTATAAGTCTATCATTTAGCCTTACCTCACATTTCTGCAAAAGACTATTTTCACGACTTAAACTCATGACCTCTTGATCACATGACAACAATTTTATCAGTTACTCCGAAAAAAACTAATGAATAAGATTTATAAACTATAAATACAGGTTTTTCTCGTTGTTATCTCGTGTCTTAATTTATCTGGTGTCAGTTTTTAATATTAATTTAAAAATTATTAATGTCATGAACCTTATGACGTAGAGGTATCACGTACCATCAATATAATCAATGAACTTGAACCACATTAGTCATTACCGGTTTGACCATTAATATCCCTTGCCTGCAATTTTGACTGAGTCAACCTACTTCATTTTTACTTGTGACGTTTTTCTTTTTTTATAAGTAAATTACATGAATATTTTTTGTATAGTTTTCAAATATCTAAATTTTAATTTTAATATATTGAATTAATTTAGTTCAATTTAGCTTTGAAGATTAGTCAAATTGACTTTCCAAAAACGAAATATGACAAGTAAAAGTGAACGGTTGGAGTATTTAAGTTTCGTTTGGCCATTTGGATTATATTTGTTTTACTTAGCTAAACTTGTCCTCTAATTTAATTATTTTTTCTTTTTTCCTCTCTGAGTATTTAGCTGAGCGAGCATATAAAACAACTTGCGTACACTTTTTTATCATCAAATTCTAAATCGTGAATTGATCTCTACTCTTGTCTCTTCTCTTTTCTCTGGTTGTTATTTAGTTCTAACTTGAAAAACTCAAGAGTTAATCATGGTTAAATTGTGCGATTATCTCACCTAAAATTTGTAATTATATAAATTGTTAGAGAACAAACATTTTATTTACTAATTATGTTTTTGACACATCTTGCCATGCGCAATGCGATTCTTTATTTATAGGCCAAAGACGTAGAATTGTTTTTATGAATAGTGAATATTAATGGTGAGATTGAAACTTAACAATTATATACCTACTATATATCATCTTGTATTGTGTACGTATACTACCCTATCTTAAAGGTAAAACTAATAATTAATAGAAACAACACATATTTTTTAACAAATAATATGTCTTTAATTAACAATCAGGATATATTTAAGTTCTCATGTAATTGTTGAAATGATATATCTTATTATCGCATGCAATTGATCAAAGAATACTTTGATTTGATTTTTGGCAAAACAAAGGCGAAAGAATCGAGAAATTATAAGAGAATATTCCAACATATTCTAAATTATGGCCAAAGGAATTCTCTAACTTTGTGAGTTGAGATAAGGATGCTGAGATAGATGTGTGGGCATACGAGAAGGGATAGGATTAGAAATGATGATATCAGGGACATAGTAGGAGTGACATCGGTGGAGGATAAGATGCGGGAAGCGAAGTTGAGATGGTTTGGGCATGTATAGAGGAGAGACACAAATGCATCAGTACGGAGGTGTGAAAGGTTGGCTATGGACGGATTCATGAGGGGTAGAGGTAGGCCGAAGAAGTATTGGAAAGAGGTGATTAGACGGGATATGACGCATGTGCAACTTACTGAGGACATGACCTTAGATATGGGGTTGTGAAGGACACAGATTAGGGTAGAATGGTAGTAGGTAGTTGAACGTAGTCCTACTAAAGCTTGCAAACTGGTAGTTGTAGTGTTATTATTGTAGGCTCGCGTAGCCTATCATACTAATATGCGCAGTATTGCTTTATAGTCCTCGGTAGTTTGATTTCTATTATTATGTATTCTTTAGTGTACTTTGTTTAGCTTATTTACCCGCGCTAGTTACTGCTCACTTTTTCAGAATGCGTTATCATAGCTTATTCGCATTGATACCAGCATTTTCATACTGCTTTAAAAATTTTAATCAGGTCTGACCGTTTCTCTTGTTTTGCTCTTGCTTTGCTTTTGCTTTTGTTTTTGCTTTGTTTGTGCTTACGCTTTGTCTTGAGCCGAAAGTCTATTGGAAACAAATGTTCTATCTACCAAGGTAGAGGTAAGATCTGCATGCACTCTATTTTTTCAAATTTCATATTGTGAAATTTCACTGAGTATGTTATTATTGTTGTCAGCTATTACTCAACAAGTCAAGCCCAAATTAGGAGGGAGGAATAAAAATCCTTGATGGTATATATGAACGCGTTAATTGTACGGAATAAAAATCAATCATTTTCTTTAATCTTATTATATTCCATTGGGCCTCCAGCCATGACTCTAGATCCTTCTCAAAAAACTATTTTAATAACTGTTTCAGATTTTATATGAATATCAATATGGACCAACAATATAAGATGATCTTACGTGGTCAACAATGTAATAGAGATCTCATCTTGATAATGAAAGAAATAATCTTTTAATTATTTTTATTAATAAAAAAATATATATATAATTTATATTTTTTTATAATATAATTTTATTTCTATTCTAATCTCAAAACTCTATTCTAGTAGTACAAGACTCTTATAATTATGTTAAGTGTACAATATTAATTAATATAATATTTGCATTAAACTATTACCTAAAACTCATGGACACAATATATACAAAACACTCACGGACACAATTATGCACAAAACTGTGATATACATTAAGTGTATATCACGGTATAACTTCTATATTTATCACACCCCGCAGTCATAGCGGGCGGTCTTCGTAGGCTGAGACTGTCCCTAAAATCTTCAAACAGGACAGAGGGAAGACCCTTTGTAAAGAGTCTGCAATTTGATACCTGGAAGGGATATGACAGATGTGTACTTGTCCACGAGCTACCTTTTCGCGAACAAAATGAATATTCATCTCAATGTGTTTAGTCCGCTGGTGTTGAACAGGATTACCAGAAAGGTAGATGACACTCACATTATCACAATAAACCAAGATAGCTTTCTGAATAGGACAATGCAGCTCTAAAAGAAGATTACGTAACCAACATGATTCAGAGACCATATTGGCTATCCCTCGATACTCGGCATCTGCATTCGAGCGGGATAAAGTCGACTGACGATTTGCAGACCATGAGACCAAGTTATTACTAAGAAACATACAATAGCCAGACGTAGAACGTCTGGTGTCTGGACAGACACCCCAATCAGCATCTGTATACGAGACAAGTGTAGACGTCGACGAAGGATATAAATGTAAGCCATAGTCAAGTGTCTCCTGGATGTACCGAATAATGCGTTTGAGCGCATTCATGTGCTCAATCTTGGGATCATGCATAAACAAACACATCTGTTGTACGGCATACGTAATATCTGGTCTCGTGAACGTAAGATACTGAATAGCCCCTGCAAGACTACGATAGCGGGTCGGATCCTTATAAGGTGAGCCAACCTCAGTACCCAACTTGGGTCTAGTATCAACCGGAGCGGAAGTACACTTGCATGATGACATACCAGCTCGCTCAATAATCTCAGTTGCATACTTCCGTTGGGATAAGAACAACCCACCTGCATAACGAGTGACAGTTATCCCCAAAAACTAACTCAAGGACCCCAAGTCCTTTATAGCAAACTCAGAACTGAGCAATGTCATGATAGACTGGCGTACGCATCAGAAGAGGCATTTAAGATAATATCATCCATATATAATTGTATATAAGCCAAGGAAGAACCACGATGATATATGAACAATGAATTATCAGACCTGCTGTGAGAGAACCCAAAGTCGAAACATAGTCTGTAAACTTTTTATACCAAGCCTGTGGAAACTGCTTAAGCCCATAAAAGGACTTCTAAAACAAACAGACATGATGAGGATATTTGAGATCCCTAAACCCTAAGGGCTGATGCATATAGACTGTTTCCTTGAGATCACCATGTAAGAAAACATTCTTCACATCTAACTGATTGATGGGTCATGCTTTCGAAAGAGTCAAGCTGAGCATAGTGAGAATGGTAGTCGGCTTGACCACCAGACTAAATGTCTTACCACAATCCACACCAACCTGTTGAGTCTTGCCATCACCTACAAGACGATCCTTATGCCTCGCAAACGAACCATCAGAGTTATTTTAATGAGCAAAAATCCACATAGACCGAATAATATTGACACCAGATGGACGGGGAACCAACTCCCAGTATTATTATCAATAAGAGCATTATATTCATCGGTTATAGCAATTTTCCAATTCGGGTCATTTAAAGCAGACACATGGTTACGGGGTAGAGGGGATTTAAGAACATTAGAATTTAAATTAAAATGTCTTTTGGTTTAAAATTACCCCGTTGACTACGAGTGATTGGTCTATGACTCGAGGAAGAATTGGGTAGATTTTAGAATATTTCGGGACACGGGACGGGTGGCCGGTGGGCTCTGGCCGCCCAAAATCAGCTTGATGCTAGAAGCCGAGACTGGCCTAGTTTTCGTATTGGGCTAGGCAACTGGACCAATTACATAAATTGGGGCAAAAGCTGGCCCAAGTCCGGAACTGGAAACCGAAAGGTGAGGCGGTACTGTAGGGCCAGTGGGCAGTGGGCCCATTGGCAGATTTTTGGTGCGGGATAGGTCCGAAAAATGACGTATAATATACGGAGAGACATCGTCATCTAAAAAATTATACGAACTAGGTACGGGACTACTTACTTTAGAAAACGGGAATTGGGATTCGTCAAAACTCACATGGCGACTAATGATGATTTTATTAGACGAAAAATTAAAGCATTTGTAATCATGATGATTAGACGGATAACCCAAAAATACACAAGGGGTAGACCGAGCCTGAAGTTTGTTAATTGTGGTGGATGAAAAGAGTGGATAACACAAGCACTCAAAGACCCTAAGATGAGAATACGAATGAGTCTTATTATATAAGATATGAAGAGAAGAAGAATACGTCAAGCCTTTGATAGGAAGTATGTCAAGGAGATATGTAGTCATTTGTAGAGTATGATGCCAAAAAAGAAGGGGGTATGGAAGCATGAATCAATAAAGTTCAGACAATGTTATTAATGGTACGAATTTTGCGTTCGGCTTTCCCATTTTGTGAAGACGTATGAGGACAAGAAAAATGAAAATTGATCTCATTATTAGCATAAAATTCCCGAAATACCTCATTATCATATTCTTTGTCATTATCACATTGAATATTTTTTATTTCCCGTTCGAGTTGGGTTATAATGAATGCTCTAAATTTTAAGAAAGTGGAAAAAACTTGAGATTTTTTCACTAGCGTAAAAGTCCATAAAAATTAGAATAATCATCCAGAAATATAACATAATAACGATGACCCAAAAAACTAAGAATAGGAGATGTCCATAAATCTCTTTGAATACTATCGAATGGCATTAAAGTATGAGAATTAGAGTCTACAAATGGCAACTCAACAATTTTTCCTAAAGAACAAGATTGACAATTCGGAGTACTACGCGTACCCTTACAAGAAATAAAATTATTTTTTATCTAAGGAAGACAAAAATAGACGATCATGGATGACCTAAATGAGCATGCCACAAGGAAGGAGCAAGGGCTACAAAGGTTGATGGCAGGGCTTGACTCGAGAGACCGGAACGTGGTGTGATAGGATAAAGATCTCCCCTACTATCATACCTCATGAGAGGGCTTCCCGTCTTGAAATCCTTCATAGAAAACGCAAACGGATCAAATTCAACATAAACGAAATTATCAGTGGTGAATTTACGGACAGACACCAAATTTTTAATCAATTTAGGAGTATGAAGATTATTTTTCAAGATAAGGGTGGATGGGGCGAGACAAAGTTTTATGACCATAACCACGAATTGGAATTGAATTACCATTATCAATAATTATACCACGATTATTTCTCAAATTAGAATAAGACGTAAGGGTACCTTGGTCGGACGTCATGTGGGTAGTGGCGCCGATGTCCATGTACCAATTTATGTCGGGTGGATTTAATCCAAGTGTGTGCATCGTGGCTTCAATGTCGGTTTGTGTGGGGCCCGCTACATGATGGGCTTGTGGAGGCCGAGGACCAAGCGCCCCGGCCTGCTACCCCAGCCCAGAAAATGGCCTGATACCTGAGACTGGACCCAAGAAACTAGGCTTGGGTTGTTGTGAAAAATGGCCCAGTTTCCCGGGTAATTACCTTGAAAGTAGCTATTGTTCGGCCCATATGGACTGGCCCAGTTCCATGACATAGGGGCCTACTGCGAGGCCCAATATTGTTGTTGATGTCCACTGCCCCGAGGGCCATCACTGCCGCCACCATTGTTGCCGTCACGATTTTTGCCATTATTTTTGCGGTTCTGACCCTTTTTGCCGCCACTGTTGGTGCGGTTTTAGCCGAAATTGTTGGAATCGGAGGGAGAAAAATTGGACTCAGACATCATAGCGACAGGCGGGGTCCCTGTGGCCACTTTCTTTGCTAATCCGGATTCTTCGAGCGTATGCATAGAACGAGCCTGATAAAATTGCGAAAGAGGGCTGCTCTGACGAAGAAGCGTGCCAACACCACTATAGGCCTGCAACCATTTGTAGGACCAAACTATTATTATAAACCGGTGCGTCAACGTTGCGGAGTTGGTCCGTCAATTCCTTCAACCTTTGGCAATAAGTTGAAACGTTCGGAAAATCTTTCATGTTGACGTGTGAGAACTCCTGCTCAAGAGTAACAGCTCTAGAATTTTGATTATCTTGGAATATGTCATGTACCCTATTCCAAGCATCCATCGTTGTAGGGTCTGGTTCAATAATTGTTTGCAACAAGTCGATAGATATAGTGAAGTAAATCCACTGAAGAACGGTAACATCAAGTGTCGTCCATAACTTAGGACCATTCTCAGGTTTTGGCACCTCCGTATCTGTAGGAGCCGCGAGGATAATGTGATGAAGGACTTGATGTGAGCGTGCATGAACTTTGAACAGTTCGGCCATGTCGCGTACTGGACGTTTTCTATTTCAAGAATGATAGGGATGTGATTCTTGATGTTAGAAACAGTGAGGGCAGGGTGAAACATGTTCTTAGCCATAATAGCGACGCAAGACGTGATGTAGGGATTTGGAAGAAAAAATTGGGAAGAAGGAGGATGTCGTCGGACACAAAACCCGAGAAGAGGGGCTCGGTTTTTGAGGCAAGGTCGACGGAAATTTGGGAGAGGAGAGTGAAACCTAGACTTCTGATACCATGAAAGAAATAATCTCCTAGATTATTTTCATTAATGAAAGAGTATATATACAATTTACAATTTTTCATAATACAAAACCTATTACTATTCTAATCCAAACATCATATTCTAGTAGTACAAGACTTTTATAATTATGGTAAGTATACAATACTAATTAATGTAATATTTGCATTAAACTATTACCTAAACTCACGGACACAATATGTACAAAACACTCACGGACACAATTATGCACAAAACCGTGATATTCATTAAAAATGTATATCACGGTATAACTTCTATATTTATCAGATAATGCTCACTGAACAGTAGCATATTACTTTCTTCTTTTCGTTTTATATGACTCTCAGATACAAAGTTTAAAATATTAATTCAACTTACTGTTAAGATTTAGTTTTAAGTTAATTACAGCTCTGTATTTGTATTACTGATTAGCTGTAGCTTTAGTTGGTTAGTCTAGCTTTGCTCATTCAGTTAGCTAGTGAAAATATCTTAGCCAGCTCAGCAATAGCTCATAGGTCGGTTAGTTAGTTAAGGTATATATTTTCCTATCCGAGATTGTATATATGTTGCACTGATGATTCCCCAAATCAATTTTCCTTCTCCTTGTTTACTCTCTCTTTCTCTGTATGTCTATGGACAGCTTCTAGAAGCTTCACTTAGGTCCTCCATTGTAGTACCCTCAGTTCATTACAGCTATAGCATTGCTAAATTCCTAAATTCAACACGAGTAATATTGATTGTAAACCATCGATAGAACATTGCATGAAATTAAATAATAGTAAACATTAATAGTAAACGTGTATAGAGAAATGATGGTGAATATGCACGGAGACAAGAAACAGATCCCTCGTTAGCATCGAAGAGAACGAGGGGCGAATCTTCCCCTTCTTTTCTTTTTTTTACTTACATATTGTTAAACTCTTGAAGAATCAAGATGTTTACAAATCGCACCTTGTGAGCTTTATTGTGTTCATCGTCATCATTGAGGGTTTTTGAATAAACTTATAAGTTTGATTAAACTAGTTTATAAATAACCAAAAATTATAAGTTAGTCATCCTCAACTTAAGACTTTGCAGCTTATAAGTATATTTAGTTTGATCAAGCTTTTATAATGTTATATTTTTGTATATAGTTTGAAGGGTACATTTAAATCTATTTAATAGAAAAGTGTTTATCAACACTTTTTTACCAAAACGCACTAACTATTTATTATTAGTTTCATCACTTTTATTTAAATACGTAACTGCTTATTAATAAAATTAATTTTAACACTTACAAATAGATTTTCAACACTTAATGTTTATTAGCTTTACGTTTAATCAAGTAACCAAACATACTTATTATTGTTTCTTATTTTTTGACATTTTTGTGTTCCTTTTCTGTAAGTAAGGGAAACCTTGGCATAGGATATTAGTTGCCGGATCGCGACCAATTTACGCAATCCCTTTTAGTGTTTCGTGACCATTTCGAGGCATCAATATATATATATATATATCTTATATTCAACTATGTATCAAAACCCCAAGATTGAAACCTTAACACCGCGAGGGGATCAGATGCAAACCTTTCTAATTGAATATAATTAGAGTTGTAGGATAAGATTATCATTTTATTTAGTCTGCATAAAAATAAGGGGATTGTGTGAGGAGGACGCATCTGAGTCAAGTAGCGTGGGAAGTAATGAGAATGACACATTGATATGATGAGTTAGAAATATCTTGTGAGGAAGGTTGTATATGACCTGCATGAGATACAACCTCACTCATTGTATTTCCTTATTCGGTGGACTCTTTATTACTTTTATCACTATGTATTGTGGGATACCCATTTTCCGGTGACTTACACCTTGGAAGTAGGTAATTTAAATTTTTTGACCTCACTTGTCCATGAACAAAATTTCAAGTTTAATAGAATTGTCTAGGAGATATATAGGACGAGGTAGGAGTGGCCTCCGTGGCCGACAAGATGAGGGAAGCGAGATTGAGGTGGTTCAACCATGTGAAGAGGAGATGCTCGAAGACACCAGCCAAGAGGTGAGAGGTTGGATATAAAACATTTTAGGAGGGGGAGAGGTAAGTCAAAGAAGAACTTGGAGGGAGGGAGGGGGTGTAACGATCTGTCTGGTCGTTTTAGGCGTATTACCCTGTCTTGACCCAACTACCCTTCCCGTAGACTCTTTTTGGTGTTTGTGACTCGCGGGATGGGTGACATGTTTTCTGAGGTGAATTGAATAGGTTTCGAGAGGAAAATCTAAGTTAGAAGTTTTGAAATGGAAAGAGTTGACTAAAAGTTGACTTTTAGCTTAACGGGTTCATTTTCGAGTTTCATCGCTTCCGGTAGGTTCGGAACATCATTTACGACTTAATCGAATCTTTGGTTCACTTCCCGAGGTGTTCGGATGTGTTTTGAGTCCGTGTTTGCCAATTATGAATTTTGGAAAAATTATGAGTGATTTGTGGAAAAATGAATCGTAGCATTGTCGATTGGTATTTTGAGTGTGCGAGCAAGTCTACAGAATCATTTACACTCAGTTAGTATATTTAGTTCGTATCCGGGAGGTATCGCGTGAGTTTCGGGTGTTGAATGGAAATTTCTTGTTTTGTGTTTATGTTGTTGCTGGTGTAATCGCTTCTGCGAGATTTTGCCGCACCCGTGGAGCTGCTTCTGCATAAGATGGTCCACAGATGCGAGAGATTGAGGGATTGGAAAGGGCCAATTTTGCGGAATCCTTGGTGTAGGTTTGAGGCCGCATCTGCGGACCTCGACCGCTTCTGCGATCTTTGGACCAATAAGTTGAGACCGCTCCTGCGGCCATTTCTCCTCAAATGCGAGGCCACTTCTGCGAAGAATGGTCTGCAAAAGCGGAAATCGCTATTATCATAATCTTAAAACCCCAAGTTTGATTTTTAGACTTCATTCCTCATCCATTTCATTTCTAAGCTCAGTTTGGGGAAGAATCAAGGGGGGAGGGAGAGAATCAAAGGTATAGTTTTCAACCTTGAATTAATTATTTTACCATGTTTCCTTCCATTATTATTGAATAGAATCATGTGTTGGGCAGAAAAGTTTAGGGTTTTAACCCAAGTTGTTAAAATGCCTTATTCGTGAAATTTGTGCTAAGATTAAGTCTTTTTTATGTTGATTCTTCAGATTTAGACTATGTAATCCATGGGAAAACTATTACTAGGCTTGAATAAATTCATATTTTCATGAGATTTAGTTTTCTTTTAAATTGGATATTTTTTATAAATAGTGGGAGCTGACTATGCCCGAAGTTGTTACCTTAACCGCAAGGATGGGGATGCCTTCGGAAGGGCTAGTGACTAGAGTGAAGTCATAACAAGGTAGTCGTATTGGAAGGTGTGGCTGGATCACCTCCTTTTCAGGGAGAGCTAATGTTTGTTGGATATTTTGGTTTGATACTGCTTCACACCCCCAAATGCAATTGAAGGCCCAATTGTGATTAGTTTTACATCAAATTTAAGGATATGACTATTTAGACTATGGGTAACATGTTTCTAAACTAAAGTTTAATTTTTCCCTCGTGGGCTTGGGGTCACTTTTGAGTTGCATTTGAGTTTAGAAGCTTATCTTTATGGATGTCTTTAGATTGTGTGTTAATGTAGAATCTAAAATATTTATACCACAATCGTTCGGAAGCGCTCTGGAAAGGAAAGGCCTTGGCGTGAGAGTTCGTGGCACTTGCTCTGTAGTGAGGTAGGCTACGATTTTTTTTTGAGACTCTGATAAAATCATGTTAGCTTATAATCATTGAGGGATATTGGACATGATGGGAGGTCCCACCTTAGTGATGAGCACTTGAGTGGGTACCGGTGTATTGTGTTGGACAATATTCCACTTATGTTGGTATTGACAACTATTATGTGGGCTATGATAGTCGTGATTGAACTCCTACTTGGAGTGTGAATTGATTTACCTCATCACTCTATGTCTTCTATTATTCATCTCTTATGTACGTGATCTTTCATCCCATACTTCGATGATAATTGTTCTACTTACCACATGCATTCACTCATTCATACCAATATTGTTACTAAAATGGATATTGATATGATACGTTATTGGTCCGATGAGACTGGAAAGGAAGGTAAATGAATTGATAATGAGATGATTGATATGATATGAAGCTCTACCAGGCTGAGGGATCATACTGGATGGTCGTGAGCGGTATATGGACCTCGCAGAGTATCTCATGGGTCATGAATATGTGGTAAAATTCATTAGCATGTGTATGCCAAGTTGATGAAAAGTACATTGCATTTCATACATTATCATTCATACAACTTATGTGATTTGTGCCTACCTGATTTTCCATGTTCTGAAATGATTTATGTGTTGGACAATAAGTAAGGTGATTTGAGAGTTATTTGTGAGGTAGACTCAATTTTTATATGTGTTATGTGTTGTCTGTCTTTATCCGCGTGTACGCATACTACATTTGATATGTCTTTATTTGGATACAGATACAACGTCTTCTACCAGTGCTGGGCCTCGTGGCTGACGTCCTAGGCGAGTAATTCAGAGACTTCGGGGTGAGCCTTACCGTTCTTTAGCAACCCTAGATCTCCCTCTTATTTGTTTTCATGTTCTTGTTTTCTTTCCAAGATAGTGTTATTTCAGACTTGTACCGGCAATGTGTATGTGTCATCATGATCCGTGAAATGGGTCGTGACAAAGGGGTTGAAGAGGTGTGATTAGACAGAACATGACACTTCTTCAGCTTACTGAGGACATGACTGTCGCGCCCTATTTTGACCTGCTCGGGTCAAAGCGGAGCACGGACGTGTTCGGGGTGATTCCTGGGTAAAAGAGTTGAGGAGTCGCCACCTAATTATTTTTACGGTGAATTAGGACACCTAAATATTAAACTAAGTGCTGCAATGTAAACTCCAATTTTAAGGTCTGCGAAACTAGCGAGATTCTAGGTAAGGGTTCTTTATTATCCTAAAGGGAAGGGGTTAGGCATCCTTTAAGATCCGCTAATTTGCGATTATCCGGTCAAACTCAGTTTAATTATTGCTAGAAAAATGCATGTTTTACAAGTATAATAGATTAAAAGATGTTTGCAAATAATTAGTAAATGATGCATTTTATACAAGTACGTATTCAGATGACATAAAAAGAAAGATACATGTAAAGTTTTGAAAAATATGTATTTGTGACAATAAATTATTTATACTATCAAAGAAGTAAAATTTTGGGAATCATTGAATTGTAAATTGACAAAAGATAAACTTATCCGGAATGATTAATAAAGCAAATAAAGATGACAAAAGTTGTTTTTGAAAATCTTGAATACGCGTGACGAGCCTAAAATAAATAAACTAGCGAAGGATTTCTAAGTTTGAATTCAACCGAGCCTACAAATAAATAAGCTAGCGACGGGTTTCAAATCTTAAACTACCTTATGAATTAATCCTAAGTTTGCCTATTCTAAGCATTTCAATAGTTACATACGTGCGATAAATAATATTACAATACAAAGCGGGATAAAAGCTGAATTAAAGAAAGAAATAAAATAAATAAACTCCGAGGAATAATTCGTCGTTATTTACTTTAATCCCTGCAAGCTGTCAAAAACAAACGGTTAGAAACAGTTAAATACAAATAACTCCATATCCGCATTCAAAACAGTGAATGTTTTGATCACGGAGGGCTCAGACTTAAATTTTGAAAAGAGCATTCCAATCACGTCGTGGCTGCAAACATATGACTAATGTGGTTATTTTGATTACCTCGCCTACTAAACGTGTCGGTCTCTCGGGTGAAATAGAAAAGATCACTATAATCACGTCGTGGCTGCGAATATATAACTTGTTGGTTATTTTAGTCACCTCGCCTACTAAACATGTTGATCTTGGATGAAATAAAGGTTTAAGTCTTCATCATTGTCCAGAAGTTATATTTCCGTCTTTGCAACTGTGGAGGCCTCAAAATCGACGGATATTTTTCATCGGCCAGTGTAGTATCGTGTTCAAATCAGTAAAATTAAAATGAAACAGTAAGCAACAAAGAAGAAGCGTAAAACAGAGAGGCAAGAAGAAAAGAACAGAGGCAATTTAGAAAGACGCGATATTTAGTTTAAAACAGTAAAACAGTAAAACGGCTATTTGAATGCTGAAACAGTGGACTGAAACAGGAAAGCAATGTCTGAAAGGTGCGGTGTTTATTTTAAAACAGTAAAAACAGTAAAACAGTAATCTGAATTGAGCGATGGCGAAGCGAAAACAATACCAACAGACGCGGTATTTGTTCAAAACAGTAAAACAATGATATCCGTCGCAAGAAATTTAAAACAGTAAACTTAATAAAACAATAAGATATCCGTTGCACGGATGTTTAAAACAGTTAAACTAAAAAAACAGAGAAGCGAAACGAAAGAAAAGCGCGGCCTCGA
Organism: Anisodus acutangulus; assembly: GCA_029783415.1. Taxonomy (NCBI): domain Eukaryota; kingdom Viridiplantae; phylum Streptophyta; class Magnoliopsida; order Solanales; family Solanaceae; genus Anisodus; species Anisodus acutangulus. Next base: position 10,948,829 of record CM056507.1, read on the forward strand.
ATTCAATTCCATCGGCCTTAATGCGATATTAATAAAACAGTAAAACAGTGCCAAAGAAACGAGCAGTGAGCAATTTAAAATACCCGACCTGAGTTCTGAAATTCTGGAAATATCCAAATCGGGTCGACCCGACCCGAATCAGTGATTCAAATCCGAAATCAGATTTCAGTACCAGTTTCAGATAACCAACAACAAGAATATGAAAATGCAAGAATTCTGGAAATATCCAAATCGGGTCGACCCGACCCGGGTCAGTGACCCGACCCGGATCAGTGATCCAAACTCGAATCAGATTTCAACACCAAATTCAGATAGCCAATAACAACAACAGCAATAATGCAAGAAATTTAGAAATTCAAACCGGGTCGACCCGACCCGGGTCAGTAACCCGACCCGAATTGGAGATTCAACCCGACATCAAATAATTCCATCAATTCCAGATAATCAACATACAAAAAATATGAAATGCAAGAATTCTGAAAATATTACTCAAACCGGGTCGACCCGACCCGGGTCAGTGACCCGACCCGAATCAGGTAAAAAATCCGAAATCGAATAATTCCATCAAATTCCAGATAACCAACATACAGGAATATAAGAATGCAAGAGTTTTGAAATGTTACCCAAACCGGGTCGACCCGACCCGGGGTCGACCCGACCCGGGTCAGTGACCTGACCCGAATCAGAAATTCAACCCGAAATCAAATATTCACCAATTCCAGATAACCAACATACAGGAATATAAGAATGCAAGAGTTTTGAAATGTTACCCAAATCGATTCGACCAGGCAGTCGATGTTCTGATCCGAATCAGAAATTCAACCCGAAATCAAATATTCACCAAATTCAGATAACCAACATACAGGAATATGAGCATGCAAGAATTCTGAAAATAATACCCAAACCGGGTCGACCCGACCCGAAATCAGTGAAGAACAACAAAAATGCAAACAGATTTTCGGACTCAAGTTCAAGAACGAAACTCACCTCCTTTCTTTCGAATCTTGGACCTATTTCGGACTTGTATCTTGAACAACAAAGACAACAAATGATTTAAAATCTAGAACACAACAAATATTTTATGTATATATGGAATAGTCTTCCGAAAAATCCTTCGAAAATCTGTTTTTATCCCCCCGAAAAATCTTTTTTCAAAATGAAGAACAACATGGGGTATTTATAGGTGGATTTCCCCCCAAGAACGAGTTTGAAATTCGAATTAAAGGTAGAGATTTCTGAATTTTGGAAGCGGATTTTAGGGGGGTAGGGGCGTGGGTCGAAGTGACGGGAGGGGTGTGGTGGTGTCAGCGTAACAGATGGGGTTGGTGGTGGTAGGTGAGGTGACGGCCGGCGAAGGGTATGGGGGTGTGGGGTAGCGGGTTTGGTTGAAGGAGAAAGAGTTTAGGGTTTTTGATTTTGTTAGGTTTTGGGGCAAATGGGGGGGTTTTAATTTGGGGATTGGGCTTGGGTCGGCCGGTTGGGCCGGTTTAGGGGTTTTCGGGTGGGCCGACGGGTTGGTTGATTGGGGAGTGGGCTGGTCCGGTTGGGAGAGAATGGGTATTGGGCTGGTGGGTTTTTTTTTGTTTTGTGGGTTAGGGGTGTTTGGTTTTGGGTATAAGGGAATAAAAAAAATGGGCGGGTCGAGTGGGAGTTGGGCCGACGGTGGGCTCGGGTTTGTATTGGGGGAAATTTGGGGTTGAGTTGTTTAGGGGAATAAAAATGGTTGTTGGGCTCGGTAGGCTTGGGAAATTGGGCTGGTTCGATTGGGAGATGGGGGTGGCCGATTGGGCTTGGGGAAATAAGGGGTATTGGGCTTGGGGTTGGTTTGGTTAGGGAATTAGTTTGGGTAGGAATTTGTATTGGGTTTGGAAAATGAAAATGGGTTGTGGGTTTAAAACATAAAAGGGGTTTTAATATTAAAATATTATTTTTGTTTTGTAAAAGATGTGAATTATTTAAAATAACATAACGACGTGATAATAATAAAATATAATATTTTGCGAAATATTTAATGCTTAATAAAAGGAAAATGCGATGCAATTTTGCGAGAATAAGATAACATAGAATTTCGGATAAAACTTATGATTATTATAAAAATGCAAATGAAATAATAATAATAAGAGGATATACACATATATGCCTATATTTTAAAATTATTTTAAAAGTGTAAAAATATTAAAAATTACAAATAAAATCATAAAAGATGGGACAAAATTGGGTGTCAACAGATGCCCCTCTTTGGACGGAGACGATGAAAGAGTTTTCGGCCAAAGAAAGTTGACTGAGTAGCCAATTTTGTCCTGATCAACGGGACTTGAAGGAAGATCATGGGTAGAAATAAGATCCCAGGGGGAGAGAAATTATGGAAAAAGTTGGTGCAGATTCAAGAAATATTGCCCCAGTGTCGAGTTATGATGACACTGGTCGCAGATGTAACAAAACTATTGGGAAAGAGCGGATCGAAGTTCGAAGTAGGTCGTTGACCAAATTGCCTTGGTTCGCCGTGAGATATAGTTCCACGTTATGCTGAAAGCTCCCGCCGATTCAAATTCCTGTGGACCAGAGCTAAGATAAAAGTTAGTGTATAACAGTTGCATAAGATATGTATGTGAGAATATGACTTTGTAAGTTGAAATGATGTCGTTGCTTAATGTTGTGCAGATGATGCCGTTAGCGGGCGCATGTTTACACTTTAAAATAAAGTACCCGCATTAGGAGGTGGGCGCCTGACTTAAAATAAAATACCCGCATTAGGAGGTGGGCGCCTGACTGAAATTTAAATACCCGCATTAGGAGGTGGGCGCCTGACTGAAATTTAAATACCCGCATTAGGAGGTGGGCGCCTAACTGAAATTTAAATACCCGCATTAGGAGGTGGGCGCCTGATTTAAAACATGCCCGCATTAGAAGGTGGGCGCCTGATTTAAAACATACCCGCATTAGAAGGTGGGCGCCTGATTTAAAACATACCCACATTAGGAGGTGGGCGCCTGATTTAAAACATACCCGCATTAGAAGGTGAGCGCCTGATTTAAAACATACCCGCATTAGAAGGTGGGCGCCTGATTTAAAACATACCCGCATTAGAAGGTGGGCGCCTGATTTAAAACATACCCGCATTAGAAGGTGGGCGCCTGATTTAAACATACCCGCATTAGAAGGTGGGCGCCTGATTTAAAACATACCCGCATTAGAAGGTGGGCGCCTGATTTAAAACATACCCGCATTAGGAGGTGGGCGCCTGATTTAAAACATACCCGCATTAGAAGGTGGGCGCCTGATTTAAAACATACCCGCATTAGAAGGTGGACGCCTGATTTAAAACATACCCGCATTAGAAGGTGGGTGCCTGATTTAAAACATACCCGCATTAGGAGGTGGGCGCCTGATTTAAAACATACCCGCATTAGAAGGTGGGCGCCTGATTTAAAACATCGTGTTGACGTAATGTAAAGTGTGGCCCTATTGCCATGCCATGATAGTTAATGTGTGGACATAAGCGATGCAAAAGTTGAGTAGATGAGAATGCGACCCAGTAAGTCGAAATACCGTTCTTTGCGTGGACACAACACGGTTGAGAACATGTAGTTTAGCATGACGTCTTTGTACAATCTCCAAACAGGAAAGTGATTCTTGTAGTGAGTTGCGATGCGGAGGCCCTTGCGAATCTGCTCATAAATGTTGCAGCTTCCCTGCTGTTTTCGACCTGAAAAACCTGTACTCAAATAAATTTATGAGTTTTGGGAGGGGGGAGTTGATTCGCGTTGACTTTGTAGCTTCGGCCTTGGTATTCGCATGTCCTGCTAACTTGGACCCGTAGCCCCTCTCTGCTTCCAATCTTGGCCAGCCGTTAATGAAAACATTCGAAAACAATTTGTAGAAATGCATCTTAAAAAATAGTAACATAAAAATTCTATCGAATTTTGATGAAAATGTTTGTTGAAAATAATTTGCTTATAAGAAATACTGCATATATATATATATAAATGTCTGTCGAGCAGTGACATGCGGTGAAACAAAGCAAACGTCCTATCCAAAATTCTTCCGGTCAAGACTTAGTTTGCCGATGCTTTTCCATGTTTATCTGGCCCTCCTGGCAGTGATCCCTTAAAAATGCCCCGCTTCGATATGTGAGAATGACGATCTTTTGAACGGACAACCGAGTCTTGTGTAGATTGCTTGCCTGCCCTATCAGGGTGATCAGATGGGTGCATTTTGTCTTTTGTGAGATAAAGGAGAAAATATTTCCTAATGGTGGGACCGAAGCCGATTTAGGCGCCACGATCCCCATGAGGGAATCAGGTCGTGACGTAGTTCATTACAAGCAAAAGGGGATTGTAAGGATTTTCTAAAATGGGACCGAAGCCGATGTGGCCGCCTACGTATCCCGCCGAGGGAATCAGGTCATAACGTAGTTCATGTTACAAAGTAATGTGTTTCTGGGAAATTTGCAATCTAGAAAACGGAACCCGACATGGGTTCTTTGCGTATCCCGCCAGGGAGCACAACTTTTACAACATAAGAAATGCATTACATAGAAAAATCCTAAATGTAGTATCTTTTCACTGCATCCGCGTTGATAGCTTTTGGCCATACTTCACCATCCATTTCAGCTAGAATTAATGCTCCTCCAGTCAACACCCGGTGAACCATATAAGGCCCTTGCCAGTTAGGTGCGAATTTTCCTTTAGCTTCATTTTGGTGCGGGAATATGCGTTTTAGCACCAATTGCCCCGGTTCGAAAGTCCTTGGTTTTACTTTCCTGTTGAAAGCTTTGGCCATTCTGTTTTAATAAAGTTGTCCGTGGCAGACTGCGTTCAATCGCTTTTCATCAATCAACATCAATTGTTAGTACCGATTCTGTATCCATTTCGCTTCGTTCAGCTCAGCTTCTTGGATAATTCTCAAAGATGGTATTTCCACTTCTGCTGGTAACACAGCTTCTGTTCCATAGACCAATAGATACGGCGTTGCCCCAGTAGAAGTCCTGACTGTAGTGCGATATCCCAAAAGTGTCAAGGACAAATGCTCATGCCAGTGCTTGTAATTATCAATCATCTTTCGTAGTATTCTTTTGATGTTTTTGTTGGCTGCTTCGACTGCTCCGTTCATCTGAGGTCGGTATGGAGTGGAATTGCGGTGAGTAATCTTAAACTTTTCGCATATCTCATTCATCAGATTACTGTTGAGATTAGCTCCATTGTCTGTTATAATCGACTCAGGGATTCCAAATCGACAAATGATGTTATTGCGGACAAAATCAACTACCACTTTCTTTGTTACTGACTTGTGGGACGATGTTTCTACCCACTTTGTGAAATAGTCAATTGCCACTAGAATAAATCTGTGTCCATTTGATGCGGCAGGTTTGATAGGGCCAATGACATACATTCCCCAAGCTGCGAATGGCCAAGGAGAGCTCATCACATTGAGTTCGTTAGGAGGCACCCTGATTAGATCGCCATGAATCTGACATCGATGGCATCTTTGCACGAAGTGGATGCAATCTGTTTCCATGGTCATCCAAAAGTATCCTGCTCTCAGAATCTTCTTTGCCAAAGTGAAGTCATTCATATGAGGCCCGCACGTGCCTCCGTGTATCTCTACAACTAAACTGCTTGCCTCTCGAGCATCAACACATCTTAACAAACCGAGATCTGGAGTCCTCCGATAAAGGATTTCTCCGTTTATGAAGAAATGGTTTGCTAACCTCCTAAGTGTCTTCTTTTGTATACTGGTTATGCCTTCTGGATATTCACCTATCTTGAGATATCTCTTAATGTCGTGGTACCAAGGCTTTCCATCCAACTCTCCATCTATATTGAAACAATATGCCGGCTGATCCGATAAGCTCACCTTGATGGGATCAATGTAGTTCTTATCCGGATGTTGAATCATGGAGGACAGTGTTGCCAGAGCGTCAGCGAACTCGTTTTGAGTTCGTGGGATATGCTTGAATTCTATCTTGCTGAATTTTTTGCATAATTCTTTCACGCAATGCAGGTAAGGAAGTATCTTCCCGTTCTTGGTCGCCCATTCGCCTTGCACCTGATGAATCAATAAGTCCGAATCACCTATAATCAATAGTTCTTGAATGTTCATATCAACGGCCATTCTAAGTCCGAGTATACAAGCTTCATATTCCGCCATATTGTTGGTGCATGGAAATCGGAGTTTTGCCGAAATTGGGTAGTGTTGACTGATTCAAATCAAAGCTGCTCCAATACCAACCCCTTTGAAGTTTGCGACTCAGTCGAAGAACATTCTCCAACCCGGTACTCTTACGAGATGTCTTCTCCAACAAACAGTACCTCCTCGTCCGGAAAATAAGTCCGGAGAGGCATGTATTCTTCATCCACGGGGTTTTTCGCAAGATGGTCGGCTAGTGCTTGTCCTTTGATAGCCTTTTGGGTGACATATATGATGTCGAATTCACTTAACAAGATTTGCCAGTTCGCTAGCTTCGGGGGGGCCAAGGGCTTCTGAAAAATATATTTGAGCGGGTCCATCCTTGAGATGAGATAAGTGGTATATGCAGACAGATAATGCCTAAACTTTTGCGCAATCCATGTTAAGGCACAACAAGTGCGTTCCAGCAAAGTATACCGAGCTTCATACGGCGTGAACTTCTTGCTTAAGTAGTATATGGCTTGCTCCTTCTTTCCTGTTTCATCGTGTTGTCCCAGCACGCATCCAAACGCATTTTCTAACACAGACAGATATAATAACAAAGGCCTTCCGGGCTCTGGAGGTACCAAAACAGGCGGGTTAGACAGATACTCTTTGATTCTATCAAAAGCTTGTTGGCAATCCGTCGTCCATTTGGTAGCAGCGTCTTTCTTCAGTAACTTGAATATCGGCTCACATATCACTGTTGATTGTGCTATGAACTCTTGATGTAATTGAGGCGACCAAGGAAACTCATCACGTCTTTTCGACTCTTTGGAGGAGGCAAGTCTTGAATAGCTTTTACCTTCGAGGGGTCAAATTCAATACCTCTTCTACTCACGATGAAACCTAGCAGCTTCCCAGCAGGGACACCAAACGCACACTTTGCAGGGTTTAATTTTAGGTTATACCGCCTCAGCCGATCAAAAAACTTCTCTAAATCCGTCAAGTGATCCGAAGTCTTTCGCGACTTAATAATAACGTCATCCACGTAGACCTCTATTTCTTTGTGGATCATATCATGAAAAATGGTAGTCATGGCCCTCATGTAGGTGGCACCTGCATTCTTGAGTCCGAACGGCATTACTCGATAACAGTATACCCCCCAAGGTGTAGTGAACGCTGTCTTCTCTGCATCTTCTTCATCCATCAAGATTTGGTGGTAACCAGCAAAGCAATCAACAAATGATTGTAATTCATGCTTTGCACAGTTGTCAATGAGTATGTGAATATTTGGAAGAGGGAAGTCATCCTTCGGGCTGGCCTTGTTGAGATCCCGATAATCCACACACACTCGTATCTTTCCATCTTTCTTTGGCACCGGTACAATGTTGGCCAACCAAGTGGGGTATCTTGTGACTCGAATGACCTTTCCATCGAATTGCTTGGACACCTCTTCCTTGACCCTTAAACTCAAATCAGGCTTGATTTTCCTTGGTTTTTATTTCACCGGAGGGTAGGATGGATCGATAGGCAATCTAGGCGAAACAATATCCGTGCTCAACCCTGACATCTCGTCATAAGACCAAGCAAATACGTCGATATATTGTCTCAAAAGATCCGTCAGTTCTTTCCTTTGTGGGGCGTTCAGATGGACGCTGATTCTTGTTTCTTTCACATTTTCTGCATCCCCCAAATTTATTGCCTCAGTTTCTTCTAAATTTGGCTTTGGTTTATTCTCAAAATGTTTTAATTCCTCTATCAATTCTTCTGGCTGCGAGTCTTCCTCATACTCTTCGAAGTCCTGTTCATTGTTTGGATTTTATTTGTTTGTTTCATTATATGTCACATTCACATTATCGACAGATTTATTAGTTTGCATGCTGAAAGAGAAAAGAAAATTAGTAAACAAAACAAATTTTGAAATAGCAAAAGCAATGTGGATTTGTCATTTAAGCTTTCAAAAGATGGAGGCAAAACACATTAAAATGCATAGATGCGATTCAAGCCTCAATTAGAATCGCATTGTTTCAAAAAGTACTAAGGTAATTTCTACCAAGCTTCCCGGAGAAACAAAGCCGGGGCACAGGTCCAATTTTTCAAAATATCTCCACGTTCTGCATCCCAAATAGTTGGGCCTTCATCAAAATCATCCAGAATTACATTGCATTCCATTTCTTCTTCTGCAATGAAAAGGCTTTTGAGTCCTTCCGCGAGGTCGTCTGCATCATCTTCAATCGACTCCTGAGCGGCATGTGCTTTGACAAATGACTGATTCAAGGGTGGAACAGGCTTTGGCAAGGGAGTGTCCCTCTTCTTTCGGAGGTTGACTGATAAGACTTCTTTAGTAGTGGGTTTGTATCCGAGACCGAAAGTATCCTTCTTACTGAGCAAGTGAACATGCTCCACCATACCTTCTAAATTCAATCCGAGGCCTCGACCGGGCTTAAAGCCATTCTTCAACATTTCCTGGGCCACCATTGTGAGAACCCGGGGTAACTTCAATATTTCAGCTTTGGAGGCACATGTAATTTCTCTGACATGGAAGACAGACCCATCCAGTGTATCTACGCTTTCAACAAATAGGGATCCGTCCTTCCGGGACATATTGAATTGCTCCTTCTCCGTGTACCACGACCTCGTGATGATCCTGCACAAACTTCAAACTCGATGTAGGGTAGAAGGAACTGCACCAGCCACATGGATCCAAGGTCTTCCCATTAGTAGGTTATAGCCGGTAGATATGTCTAGCACTTGGAATTCCACGACGAACTCTACGGGCCCCACTTGTAATGTTAAATCCATTTCTCCCATAACGCTCCTTTGAGCTCCATCAAAACCTTTAACTCTCACATGACTTTCGCGAATCTTTCCAATGCTAATTCCCAAGGCTCGGAGAGTCGCCGCGGGACAAATATTGACGGCTGAGCCTCCATCAATCAATACCTTAGAAATAAACTTGTTCATGCACTTTACTGTTATGTTCAAAGCTTTGTTGTGGTCCAAACCCTCAGGTGGCAATTCTTTGTCATGAAAAGAGACTTTATGGACCTCTAAAATCTGTCCGACCAAGGCCGAGAGTTTCTCGCCCGTGGTCTCTGTCGGAACATAAGCTTCTTTGAGTACTTCCAATAAAGCGCGTCCGTGGTCCGGAGAATTCATCAACAATGATAGCAAAGAAATCTGAGCCGGTGTTTTCTTCAATTGCTCTACAACGGAATACTCCTTGGTTGACATTTTCCTCCAGAACTCTTCCACTTCAGTCTCTGTTACAACCTTTTTTGGATTGTCTGCAGGGGCATAACATCGTCCGGATCTTGTCATACCAGCGACGACAACTTCTACAATTTGTTTCTCCTTTCCCTTGCTCCTTTCCCCAATCGAATAGCTCCAAGGGGCGGTTTTGGTATCAACAGACGACGTCACCATCCGCGATTTCGGAGGAAGTACTTCCACTTCAAACGGTGCTCTCACTTGAACTGTAATTATAGGGGTGATCAAAGCCGATGATTCAACCCTTTCCTCTGTTCGGATCGGCACAATGGTCCCTTCCAAACTGTTTTCTTCATCAACGGTAATCATGTTTATATTGGCATTGTCATGATTTGGCAAAGGGTTATTATTTACATTAGGGGGAGGTCCTTTCAGTTGGATAATTCCCTCTTTGATCAAAGCCTCGATCTTGTCTTTGAGGGCAAAACAAACTCCAGTGTCATGTCCGGTGATCCCCGAGTGGTACGCACAATGCTTAGTTTCATCATACGACCTGGGAACAGCATTGTGGATATGCCCTGGGATGGGATGGAGTATTCTCGCTGGTCCTCAATCTTTCGTATAGTTGGGCTAGAGGTTCGGCTAAAGGTGTATATGTTTTGACTGGCCTTCTTTCGAAATTTGCCCGGGGTCTGGGAGTATTTGGTGGATGGGCTTGTGGCTGAGGTGGATGTGTGGGTTGATACTGTGGGGAATTTCGATAGGTAGGTGCTCGTGGTGGGCTATATATTGGCTGGGTATGATAGACAGGGTAGGGATAGTATGAAGGCTGATGATTTTGGGTGTTTTGATTATAGTAGGGAGGCTGGGATGACGGGCTTTGGTAGGTTGGCATTTGGTTGGACCTATGTTCCTGGACCGCCATGACAGGAGATGCTCCGTCCCTCCTCTTCTTAATTGCTCCTCCAAATGAGTCTGACTGAATGGCCTTACTTGTTGCCTGCAACGCCGCCAAGTTTGTGATTCTCCCCGTTTTGATACCCTCCTCTATGAAATCTCCCATCCTTACCACTTCTGAGAAATTTCGTCCGATGACGCTTATCATTTTTTCATAGTAAGTTGCATCCTTCATAGATTGCACAAAGAGCGTGGTCATCTCACTTTCCGCCATCGGGGGCTGAACTTTTGCTGCTTCCGCCCTCCACCTCATGGCATATTCCCTGAAAGTCTCTGTAGATTTTTTTTCCAATTTCATTAAATAAAATCTATCCAAGACCCTGCCGGGGTTAAACCCGAACCCGTCCACAAAATCTGTGCCATTGTGCCCAGTTATGCCATTTTTGCGGGTCCTGGCTTGTGTATCAGTCGAGCGCTTCCCCTGTCAAACTTCTTATGAACAACTTCATTATTATGGCCTGGTCCTTACCCACTCCAACCAGCTTGTCACAATACGATCTCAAATGAGCGCGAGGATTTCCCTTTCCATCGAATAAGTCAAATTTTGGCACCTTATACCCGACAGACAACTGAACGTCGGGATGCATGCAGAGATCTTCATACTCGAGTCCTTCATGCCCCTTGCTGGTTTGAATGTTTTTAAATGCTTCTTTTAGGCTATGAATTTCCCTTGCCATACTTTCATCATTTCTAATCCTTGCTTGCCTTTCCATCTCTTCATATTGGTCTATCTCCTGATGATGTATGTTTGGTATGGTAGAAGTGGAAGGTTGGGCTTCCGTTGCATATACCGGTGGCACATACTGCTTGTTAGTGATGTGTGCCATTGGTATTTGTTGGGTTGCCTGGTAATTTAGTGTGGGAGGGATATTTTGGACAAGTGGGGTAGTTTGGGTAAGTGGAGCAGTTTGGGTAAGTGGAGCTTGATGTATATATGGAGCTGTGAAGGATACTGGGTCATTTTATAGCGGGCTTTGTTGTGGACTGGCCTGCGGGTTGATAGGATGCGGATTGGTACGTTGTGGGCTGGCGAGTTGAGGATTGGTTCTGCTTGGTAAGGGATTTCGGGGAAGGTTCTAGGGGAATGATGGTTCGTGAGATGGAAAGGTGTGTGGTGCAGTTGCGCTCGTCTCTTGTTCAGGCAGTGGAGTGTTGATGCTGATGGAAAGATTGGTAAGATTCCGGAGCCGTTCGATCTCAGTTTGCATAGTTGCCATTTGCTGCAGTAGTTGGGCGAGGTATTCATCGGGGACGGAAGTATTTCTCATTTTCGATGTCTCTGGTTCACCTCCTGGAAGAGCGACAAGTCCCAAACCGGTTTGTTCGGCTGCCCCTGAATCAGTCATTTTGTCGGATGATTGTGCCTTGGATCTCGTGAAGTAATGGTGTTCCGCCAGTTTCAATCAACGCGAATCAACTTTTTGGAAAATAAAGCAGGCAAAATAAACCTTCTCTAAAAAATGAAACAAACCAAGTTAGTATGAGACGAATAATTATTGCTTTGAATAACATGTATAGAGTGGAAAACAGTAAACAAGTAGCGCATGATTATATGGAAATTAAATGCGGCGTCCTAATGTGCATGGGGCCTCCTTTATGCCGGAGGTGGGCTTAAACGCAAAAATATGCAAGATATCGATAAATTGATCCAAGCCAAAGATTGTGATGCCTTTTGTCGAAATAAAGGTTGACTTTCTTGAAATAATAATGCGTACAATAATAAAGTCGATAACATAAGATATTTATGCTCAAGTTCTAAATCTTGCTTTTGATCATCGAGATGAAGATGGAACCCTAACATTGCTTGGGTCCGACTCCTGTGTCCTCTAGATATTGCACTATATTTTGCATTTGCTGCCACATTTCGGGGGTAACGACTGTGTCTCTGAGCCGGAAATTCCTTACCCAAATTGTCGTGCCGATATCTTCAAAACCTTGCTCGCCATCAGGACTATGGTCTGTACTACTGCAATCCTCTCGTAGCCACGCTTGATATTCGGGGGTACCTCCTGCCTGACTACCTCCAATGTCTATTGTGTCAATATCGTTCCATTCATCGAAGACTTGCCTAGCTCTGGGGACAATGAAATTCGGCCCGAATGGAATTTCAGAAATCCTCATATTTGCTCGGAGGGGGATTATCTGCTCTTGTCCCAACTGTCGGAGTACGCGGAGTGGAGCGTAAGGTTGGAGGCCTTTCAACCCGATAAGCTCAATATAATAAAGCCTTTTGCATCTTATGTAGGCTTTTTTGGCATTCGGGAGCAGAGGGTATTTCCATTGGATCTGTTCACAGGTGCGGGACGCCAAAAACCCATACCAATCATTCATGCCGACAGGCGATACGAACTGCTTCGTTCTGTCATAAAAGCTGACGATTTTGTTCGACTCGCTGAAGCATATGTCGACCATATTCGGGCGCTGATAGAAGTGTTCCATTGCCCACATCTGCAAAATAAGGTTGCAGCCTTCGAAGAAACCTGTTTCACCTCTTTTACATTTTCCTAAAGCCCGAAACATTTCTGCTAAGATCATAGGGGTCAAAGTGAGTTGTGCTCCGTTTGCTCTTTCGAAAAGTGCCGTGCTACGGAACATATGCAGTAATCGATCTTTCCATACTCAAGCGGGAATATCAGAGACCCTAGAAAGGCGACAGTAAATGCAATGGGTCGTTTGGTCCGCCAATGATCGGGGGTGCAGGAAAATTCATTTTTGAATGTCTTGTAACCGTCTCGACAACCATACCTCTCATAAAGATAATCCATCGAGACCCAGTTGTTTTCAAAGCATAGGAGTTTCTTAGTGTTCTTTAGCCCTAAGTAGCGGAGAAATTTCTTTCCGGATTGACAAGCGGGATAATTTGTCCTCTACCCTGGTAGATCAAGTTGGTGAAATAGTTGATCTCTTCTAATGTAGGAGTCATCTCAAAATCTCCGAATCAGAAGACAACCCGATGGGATCCCAAAAATAGATTAGTGCTCTGCCCAAATGTTGATCGGGGAAGATGTCGAACAACGAAACGAGGCAACCTAATCTTCTCCTAATTGCCATTTGGCTGCCAAGGTCAAAGTTTGTCCACCATATTTTCAGTTGCTCTAATCCCACTCACCATCCTCGACTTGCGCACGCACTCCATCTATAACAAAATAAATAAAATAAATAAAATGAATATACATTTTCCGATTTTGGCATACTGTTTAGGCTTGGATCCGTCCATCAATATCCTGCTACACATAATATGCTGATTGATCGTTGGGTTGTGAGACCCGTCGACAATTTGGTGGTTTTCTTAATTGTGAAGTTGATGCCAAGGATCAACCCACCTAAGATGTATGCATGCATGACTTAAAATAAAGGGTGGTATAGCTCTATCTTAAATTTTTTAAGATTTGGCTGACTAGACACAAGGTTCCCGAGCGGACTACTCGAGTGAGAAGGCTACGCGGCCACCGGATGGTCCGGTCACTCCGCGCATACGCCAACTCTCCTAAAATTTGGTAGATTGAAAGAATTTTGCGGGTGCGCGAAACACACCTCGCGTGTAGTGTGTGATAGTGTCAATTTTCCAGAGTGGAAGAAATATGAGCGGAATGCCAATTTAAGGAAAGCAGTAAGACAATATAGCAATTAAAGCAGTTTATGCAAAAAAAATCTCATAAATGAAACACATCAAAGCACTAAATCAAATAAGGGAAAAGTAAAGCAATAATTAATCCGAACTTGTTATGGTTTAAGAACCTGATGCTCCCCAGCGGAGTCGCCATGCTGTCGCGCCCTATTTTGACCTGCTCGGGTCAAAGCGGAGCACGGACGTGTTCGGGTGATTCCTGGGTAAAAGGGTTGAGGAGTCGCCACCTAATTATTTTTACGGTGAATTAGGACACCTAAATATTAAACTAAGTGCTGCAATGTAAACTCCAATTTTAAGGTCTGCGAAACTAGCGAGATTCTAGGTAAGGGTTCTTTATTATCCTAAAGGGAAGGGGTTAGGCATCCTTTAAGATCCGCTAACTTGCGATTATCCGGTCAAACTCAGTTTAATTATTGCTAGAAAAATGCATGTTTTACAAGTATAATAGATTAAAAGATGTTTGCAAATAATTAGTAAATGATGCATTTTATACAAGTACGTATTCAGATGACATAAAAAGAAAGATACATGTAAAGTTTTGAAAAATATGTATTTGTGACAATAAATTATTTATACTATCAAAGAAGTAAAATTTTGGGAATCATTGAATTGTAAATTGACAAAAGATAAACTTATCCGGAATGATTAATAAAGCAAATAAAGATGACAAAAGTTATTTTTGAAAATCTTGAATACGCGTGACGAGCCTAAAATAAATAAACTAGCGAAGGATTTCTAAGTTTGAATTCAACCGAGCCTACAAATAAATAAGCTAGCGACGGATTTCAAATCTTAAACTACCTTATGAATTAATCCTAAGTTTGCCTATTCTAAGCATTTCAATAGTTACATACGTGCGATAAATAATATTACAATACAAAGCGGGATAAAAGCTGAATTAAAGAAAGAAATAAAATAAATAAACTCCGAGGAATAATTCGTCGTTATTTACTTTAATCCCTGCAAGCTGTCAAAAACAAACGGTTAGAAACAGTTAAATACAAATAACTCCATATCCGCATTCAAAACAGTGAATGTTTTGATCACGGAGGGCTCAGACTTAAATTTTGAAAAGAGCATTCCAATCACGTCGTGGCTGCAAACATATGACTAATGTGGTTATTTTGATTACCTCGCCTACTAAACGTGTCGGTCTCTCGGGTGAAATAGAAAAGATCACTATAATCACGTCGTGGCTGCGAATATATAACTTGTTGGTTATTTTAGTCACCTCGCCTACTAAACATGTTGATCTTGGATGAAATAAAGGTTTAAGTCTTCATCATTGCCCAGAAGTTATATTTCCGTCTTTGCAACTGTGGAGGCCTCAAAATCGACGGATATTTTTCATCGGCCAGTGTAGTATCGTGTTCAAATCAGTAAAATTAAAATGAAACAGTAAGCAGCAGCAGTAAGCAGTAAAAGAACAGAGGCAATTTCCGAAAAAAGACGCGATGTTTAGTTTAAAACAGTAAAATAGTAAATCGGATATTTGAATGCTGAAATAGTGGACTGAAACAGGAAAGCAATGTCTGAAAGGTGCAGTGTTTATTTTAAAACGGTAAAAACGATAAAAACAGTAAAACAATAATCTGAATCCGAGCAGGAATCGAACAGAAAAACAATACCAACAGACGCGGTATTTGTTCAAAACAGTAAAACAATGATATCCGTCGCAAGAAATTTAAAACAGTAAACTTAATAAAATAATAAGATATCTGTTGCACGGATGTTTAAAACAGTTAAACTAAAAAAAACAGAGAAGCGAAACAAAGAAAAACGCGGCCTCGAATTCAATTCCATCGGCCTTAATGCGATATTAATAAAACAAGAAACAAAGTGCCAAAGAAACGAGCGATGAGCAATTTAAAATACCCGACCCGAGTTACGAAATTGCGGAAATATCCAAATCGGTCGACCGCTAATCGCTGATTCAAATTAAAATCGATTTGATCAGCTTCAGGTAACCAACAACAAGAATATGAAAATGCAAGAATTCGAAATATCCAATCGGGCGACCCGACCGGTCGATGATCTGACCGGATCGATGATCCAAACTCGAATCGATTTCAACACCAAATTCAGATAGCCAATAACAACAACAAAGAATAATGCAAGAAATTTAGAAATTCAAATCAGTCGATTGACCGGTCAAGATAATCTGACCGGTGGAGATTCAACCCGACATCAAATAATTCCATCAATTCCAGATAATCAACATACAAAAAAAAATATGAAATGCAATAATTCTGAAAATATTATTCAAATCGGTCGATCTGACAAGGTCAAGACCGAATTCAATCGTAAAAATCCGAAATCGAATAATTCCATCAATTTCCAGATAACCAACATACATGAATATAAGAATGTAAGAGTTTTGAAATGTTACCCAAACTGGGTCGACCCGACCCGGGTCAGTGACCCGACCCGAATCAGAAATTCAACCCGAAATCAAATATTTACCAAATTCAGATAACCAACATACAGGAATATGAGCATGCAAGAATTCTGAAAATAATACCCAAACCGGGTCGACCCGACCCGAAATCAGTGAAGAACAACAAAAATGCAAACAAATTTTTGGACTCAAGTTCAAGAACGAAACTCACCTCATTTCTTTCGAATCTTGGACCTATTTCGGACTTGTATCTTGAACAACAAAGACAGCAAATGATTTAAAATCTAGAACACAATAAATATTTTATGTATATATGGAATAGTCTTCCGAAAAATCCTTCGAAAATCTGTTTTTATCCCCCCGAAAAATCTTTTTTCAAAATGAAGAACAACATGGGGTATTTATAGGTGGATTTCCCCCCAAGAACGAGTTTGAAATTCGAATTAAAGGTAGAGATTTCTGAATTTTGGAAGCGGATTTTAGGGGGGTAGGGGCGTGGGTCGAAGTGACGGGAGGGGTGTGGTGGTGTCAGCGTAACAGATGGGGTTAGTGGTGGCAGGTGAGGTGACGGCCGGCGAAGGGTATGGGGGTGTGGGGTAGCGGGTTTGGTTGAAGGAGAAAGAGTTTAGGGTTTTTGATTTTGTTAGGTTTTGGGGCAAATGGGGTTTTAATTTGGGGATTGGGCTTGGTCACTGGTTGGGCGGTTTAGGGTTTTCGGGTAGCCGACGGGTTGGTTGATCGGGAGTGGGCTGGTCAGGTTGGGAGAGAATGGGTATTGAAATTTGGTGGGTTTTTTTGTTTTGTGGGTTAGGGGTGTTTGGTTTTGGGTATAAGGGAATAAAACTGGGCGGGTCGAGTGGGAGTTAGGACGGTGGGCTCGGGTTTGTATTGGGGAAATTTGGGGTTGAGTTGTTTAGGGAATAAAAATGGTTGTTGGGCTCAGTAAGCTTGGGAAATTAAATTTGGTTCGATTGGGAGATGGGGTGGCCGATTGGGCTTGGGGAAATAAGGGGTATTGGGCTTGGGGTTGGTTTGGTTAGGAAATTAGTTTGGGTAGGAATTTGTATTGGGTTTGGAAAATGAAAATGGGTTGTGGGTTTAAAACATAAAAGGGGTTTTAATATTAAAATATTATTTTTGTTTTGTAAAAGATGTGAATTATTTAAAATAACATAACGACGTGATAATAATAAAATATAATATTTTGCGAAATATTTAATGCTTAATAAAAGGAAAATGTGATGCAATTTTGCGAGAATAAGATAACATAGAATTTCGGATAAAACTTATGATTATTATAAAAAATGCAAATGAAATAATAATAATAAGATGATATACACATATATGCCTATATTTTAAAATTATTTTAAAAGTGTAAAAATATTAAAAATTACAAATAAAATCATAAAAGATGGGACAAAATTGGGTGTCAACAATGACTATATAGAAAGGTATAGAAGTCGAGGATTAAGATAGTTATGTAGTAGTAGCCGAGTGTCATGGTACCTTTACGCGGGGGAGGCATGGGGTTAGTCTCCTCTTCTCATCTTCTCCTTATATAGTATTTCCTCCGTCTAAAAAAGATTGTCTTAGTTTGACTTGACACAGAGTTTAAGAAATAAAGGAAGACTTTTAAAATGTGTGATCCAAAATAAGCTTTAGATGTGTGGCTATAAATCATCTCATAAAGTTAAATTATTTCTAAATGTACAAATGTGTCAATCTTTTTGGGACAAACTAATAAGAAAAGTAAGACAATTTTTTGGGATGGAGGGAGTAGTATATAATTTTCTAGTATTTGCATAGTATCCACTACAAAAGAAGAAAGACATTTAGCAACAACATTTATTGTTGTGATGTTGTTGTCAAAAGTATTTTTCGCAACAACAAAAATTGTTACATGCCGTTGCATTAACCTTGTATGCAAAAAATTTTCGCAACATGTTGTTGGCATTTATGTTTTTTAGCAACAATATATTAAAGTTTTGTTGCCATCTACGTTTTTTAGCAACAATAAATAAAGTTTTGTTGTCAGTTTTATATTTTTTTGTAGTGAACTTATTCCTCATTTTTACTGCTACATGTTACCTCATTTGCTTTTTATCTTACTATTTTTCTATCGTTATTTTTCTATTTATTCTGCTCGGGTTATGCTTTTTTTGAGCCGAAGGTTTATTGGAACAATGCACATGTAAAGTCTGCGTATATTCTACGTTTTTTGTATCTCACGATTATACTGAATATATTATTGTTATTGTTATTGTTATAGATTTTATCCTAGAGATAACGTACACTTTTGAATTTGAAAGTTTGTCACAAATTCAAGCATTTTCAATGTCATTGGGGCGTAATTTCCTGCCCATTTTATCTATCTGTCAAAGTTGCACCGTTCTTATCAGGGTAAGGTAGGTACGCACATACTTTTTGAAAAGCCAACCCATGAGTACGGCCTCTTACCAAAATTAATATATTCTCTTATGACTTCTTATGTCTTTAATAAGTAGTATATTTTTTGGGATTAATTAATAATTAATTAATTTGGTTTTTAGGCAGCAGCTTCAGTGGCAAGTATCATATAGTGGTATACAAGTTGTAGAATTCTTTAATTCTTTATTAGTTGGAGAAACTATAGCTAGTCTTTTTTTTCAGTTTATATCTGGTACCATTTTCGCTAATAATTATTCAATGATAATTTTCTGGATACTATTAAATATTTCTTTACTGTGAAATATTATGATTTATACTATTTTCTTTTATAACCCGTGTATTAATGTGGGATTATATTGGGTATGTTGTTGTTGTTGTTGTTGTTATGTATTAATGTGTAATATTTTTGGGGGGGGGGGGGAATAGAAATCAATTAAAGTAAAAACTGATTCGACTGCCTAATAGTAATTGTTAGTTGACTTTTCTTATTACATACTACAAATTATATAAAGAAATTAAAGATGAAAATAGGAATTTAAACACACTAAATACTTCCTCTGTTTGCCCTCTTGAACAAAAGAAAAAAAGATCAAGAGTGAAAGAAAATATTTCATCATTAAAGCTGTAGTACAATATGTTCAGTATAAATTAGATCTGGCCAGTGGGCCGGGTCGGCCCGGTCCCGCCACGGTCCCGAGTAGTTAAAAAAACATTCCAGTATCGGAACTCGAACCGGGACAGGACAATGTCTCGTCCCGCAACGACCATTTTTGGCCGTTGTGCAACGACCATTTTTGGCCTCCCCCCTCCCCCAAACCCCCCTACCCCTTAATATTTATTTTTAACCCATAAGTTATTATATTTACACTTTAACACAATTTTTCAACTATAAATACTTCATTTTCTCTTCATCTTTCTCACAAATCTTCCTACAATCTCCCTAATCTCTCAATCTATCTCTCTACAAGTCTACATTGTCTACTAAATATTCAATTTTATTTATTCATTTGGGAATTGGGAGTGAAGTTGGCAACTAGCTTGATGATCTTCCATCGAGCAAAGTTTCAATTTTCAACCTCTCGATTACACGTCGACGTTACGTCGGCGTTTGGTACATTCGTTCCTTCATTAAATTATTATTGTCTATTTATTTTATTTAGCGCACTTAATTTTATTTACTTTAATTATTTATTAGTATAATTATAAATTTATAATTGAAGAATTTAAACGTATGCTTACGGATAGGGGTCAAGCTTCTTCTAGTAGGGACAACAAGGGCAAGGGTACTTCTTCTAGTCATCATATTTCTACACAGGATGATTTTGTTGATACTGAACATTTTCCTACAATACCATTAGATTTAGACGATGAGCTATTTTCTGGAACTCAATAGCAAAATTAGTTGCTGTGAAGGGTTTGCCTTTTTCATTTCCTTCATCTCCCAGTTTTATTCATTACATTAGAGATTTGTATAATCCTGCTTTTAACGGTTTTCCTAGATCAACTGTTAAGAGAGATGTATTTAAATTTGCACATGAATATCAACAGTAATTACGTTATTCATTATATCATTTTAATGGCAAAGTGACTATCACTTCTAATATAGGCTGTAGTACTAACGGTCATGATTATTTAACGGTAACTTGTCATTGGATAGATTATAAATGGTCTATGCAAAAACGTATCTTAGCGTATAGATATATAGATGATAGGCACACTGGTAATTTTATTGTAGAAAATATTTATCACGTATGCGATTATTACGGAATAACCGATAAAATTATAACTATTACATTGGATAACGCTTCTTCTAACAATGACGCTATTACAATTTTAAAAAATAGTTTAACTCCGTCTTTTTCAGATCATTTTCATATAAAATGCGCGTGCCATATATATAACTTAATTGTAAAGGATGGTCTATTGCTTTTTGAAGACATTCTTAGTAAAATACAATTTGCTATAAACTTTATTTTTAAAAATAATAGAATACAACGAAGAAAAGAATATAAAAAAACTTGTCACGATTGCCAACTACCTTATAGAAAAATTTCAGAAGAAGTACCCACTACGTGGAATTCTTTATACGAGCAACTACTTGTTGCTTATGACTATACAAAATCTATAACTTTATTTTTTAACTCTCATAATCAAAATCCAGCTTATATGGTTGTAGATAGCGATTGGGTAAAAATTTCCGAACTTATTGTATTTTTAGAGAAATTTTTTCAAGCAACAAAAGAATTTTCTGGTATATATTATCCTACTAATTCAACTATGTTGTTTTATATTGCTCTAATATTTTTATTACTTACTGAATATATGGAAAAACCAGCTTACATGGCAGCTATTAAAAAAATGTTTATCAAAATTAAAAAATATTTTATTTCTATTCCCACTATTTATATTATTGGTGTTGTATTAAATCCGATTATTAAAATAAACGGTACTAAATCACTTATTGAAACTATTTACGATTGTATAGAAGTACTACCACCTCCAAGTCCCAAAAATCCAAATCACCCACCACCTATTGAACAAACTAAAGAAGAAGTGTTGTCTAACGTAGAAGATCAATGCAAAAAAGTATATAGGTTTTACCAACAAGAAAGTGCTAGTAACCTACCGGCTTCCATACCATCTTCTTCTTCTTCAACACAGCCTCACAAAAAACATGCTGTTTCTGCGGCTAGTATTGAAAGCCTCAGAAATAGAATGTGCGGCCGTACCGCTACTAACCAAATTAGCGAGTTTGATATTTTTGTTTTGCAGGGTTCTCTACCGTACCAAGCAGTTCTCAATGAGGAAGGACGTGAAGACTTGCTGAAATACTAGAGGGGGAATGAGAAGACCTTTCCGACACTTTCAATGATGGCCCGAGATGTTTTGAACAATCAAGCGTCATCAACTGCGTCTGAAAGCGCTTTTTCTGCCGGCAGATATCAAATAGGAGACCACAAACACTCATTAGCCGGAGACAGCTTGGAGATTGTAGTATTATTCAGAGATTGGATACGAGCGAAGCGGAGAAGGTGCGGTCAACCGGAGATCAATGAAGAAGAAGACGAAAACTACAACGAAATCTTATCCGAAGGTGGTGGAAGCGACATGGATCAATTTGACCAACAAATACCAATTCCAACCGAAGAACCACACGAAGTTATCAAGAAACTAGAACAAGTTTTTTTAAGAACGTAATTTTTTTAATTGCAATTTTATTATGTAATTTGTAACTTTTTGACAACACCACAAAGTTGCAATTTCGACAATTGTATTTGTATTACAAAAAGTTCATATGTCTATTAAATAATATAAGAGGCACAAAAACAGCATTGGGATGTTTTTATTACACTATCTTGTCTTGTTTAATTATTGAGTTTTTTGTACATATGTTATTAAAAAAAAGGAAAAACCGCCCGGATCCGGATCCCGCCCCCGACCCGATCCCTATGGGAGCGGGATCGAGACTTCGGCAAATTCCGCCAAACCCGATCCCGCCAGCCCCGACCCCGACCCCACCCCCACCCCCTTCACCCGTCCCGTCCCGACCCGACCCCGCCAGTCCCGAGCCCGGCACACTGGCCAGCTCTAGTATAAATTGTATACATTTAGTTTTGTTTACTTGCTTAAATTTTTGAAAAACAATATTAACAGTTTTAGCTTTTCTATAAGAAAAGAGATTAAAAATTTACTTTTATATTTAAGTCTTTAAACGTTGACTAATCAGGATGTGTACTCTATTAAATCAGATAGTCAAAATAATGGCTGCAATCCTGAAATTTTAAATAAATCTTCAAATATACTTCTTTACAAGTTTTCAGAATCCATAAAAAATATTATTACTAGATGATACTTTTATGACTCAGTTACCATCAAAGGATGTGGTGCAGCGAATGAGATTGCTCTTCTCTTAATTGGAGGTCTCGAATTTGAGTCTTGGATATGAAAAAATCATTGATAGAGACCGTTTCTCTCGAATAGCTCTACACGACACAAATTCAAATATTGTCAGACTTCAGTGTAAATACCGAACAACGGGAGTAACCAAATACTCCCTCTGTCCCAAAAAGATTGTCCAACTTATTAGTTTGTCCCAAAAAAATTGGCACCTTTCTATATTTAGAAACAATTTAACTTTATGAGATAGGACGCCCAGTTGCATTCGTGAGGTAGCTAGAGAAGTGCTAGGAGTCTCGCGGAGTTATCGTGGTGGACATCGAGGGGACTGGTGGTGGAATGGTGAAGTTCAAGAGAAGGTGGAAGCGAAGAAAGCGGCGTATGTGAAATTGGTAGAAAGAAAAGATGGGGTGGAGAAGTGGACGAATAGGGAACTGTATAAGATGGCGAGGAAGGAGGAGGTTACAGGTGTTATTCGCAGGACGAGTAACCGGGCCTGATGAGATCCAAGTTGAATTTTAGAAAAGTGCAAGCATGGCTGGTTTGGAGTGGCTGACTGAGTTGTTTAACGTCATTTTTAAGACGACAAGAATGCCCGAAGAATGGAGGTGGAGTACAATGATTCTCTTGTACAAAAAAAAGGGTGATATCCAGAGTTGCAACAACTATAGGGGTATCAAGTTGCTGAGCCACTCTATGAAAGTTTGGGAAAGAGTCGTGGAGACGAGGGTGAGGAGAGGTGTGTCTATTTTTTAGAACCAGTTTGGATTCATGCCGGGACGTTCGACTACCAAAACCATTCATCTTATTAGGAGGTTGGTGGAGAAGTATAAAGAGAGGGAGAAAGACTTACATATAGTTTTCATCGACCTCGAGAAGTCATACGACAAAGTCCCTAAGGAGGTTTTATGGAGATGTTTGGAGGTTAGAGGCGTACATGTGGCGTACACTAGGGCAATCAAGGATATGTATGATTGAGCCAAGACTAGAGTGCGGACAGTAGGAGGAGACTCGGAGCACTTCTCATTGATGATGAGGCTGCACCAGGGATTAGCTCTTAGCCCATTCCTATTTTCCTTGGTGATGGACGGGCTGACGCGACAAATCCAAGGGGAGGTACCATAGTGTATGTTATTCGCAGATGACATATTCATGATTAATGAGACTCGCAGCGAAGTGAACGCCAAGTTGGACGTTTGGAGACAAACTCTCAAGGCTAGAGGGTTCAAGTTGAGTAGGACCAAAATAAAATATTTGGAGTGCAAATTCAGCAACGGGAGTGACCCTGAAACAGGCGTGGAGGTAAGGCTTGGTACTCATGTCATTCCAAAGAAAGGAATCTTCAAGTACCTAGGGTCTATTATCCAAGGGAATTGAGAGATTGATGACGATGTCACACAAAAATGTGCCACAAAAACTTAAAAGCAAGTTCTATAGGGTGGTGGTTAGACCGACTATGTTGTATGGGGTGGAGTGTTGGCCCAGTCAAGACTTCGCACATACAAAAAATAAAAGTTGCGGAGATGAGGATGCTGAGATGGATGTGTGGGCATACAATGAGAGATAGGATTAGAAATGATGATATCTGGAAGAAAGCGGGAGTGGCCTCGATGGATGATAAGATGCGGAAAGCGAGGTTGGGATGGTTCAGACATGTGTATAGGAGAGACATAGATGCCCCAGTGTGGAGGTATGAGAGGTTGTCTATGAACGGGTTTAGGAGTAGTAGAGGTAGGCCGAAGAAGTATTGGGGAGATGTGATTAGACGGGATATGACGCATGTGCAACTTACTGATGACATGACCTTAGATAGGGGGTTGTGGAGGACACAGATTAGGGTAGAAGAGTAGTAGGCACTCAAGCGTTGTCCTACTTATACTTAAAAATTGATAGTTGTAGTGTACTACTATAGGCCCGATTAGCCTATCACACTTATAAGCGCAGTATTGCTTTGTAATCCACTGTAGTTTGATTTCTGCTGCTATGTGTTCTTTAGTATATTTTGTTTAGCTTATTTAGTTGTGTTAGCTACTGCTCTCTTTTGTTCGAATGCACTTTATACTGCTTTAATTCCTTATATGAGTCTGACCATTTTTCTTGCTTTACTCTTTACTCTTGCTTTGTTTTGATTGTCTTGCTTGTGATTATGCTTTGCCTTGAGCCGAGGGTCTCCCGGAAACAACCGCTCTACCTACCAAGGTGGAGGTAAGGTATGTGTACACTCTACCCTTTTCAGACTCCACGGTGTGGGATCTTACTGAGTATGTTGTTGTTGTTACAGCCATACAAATATCTAAGACTTGTTTTGGACTATAGGTTCCAAAAATCTTCAATGATTTGTCAAGTTAAACTAGATCAATCTTTGTTGGACGGAGGAATTAAAAAACTTCCATTACACAATTAAATTTTATGTAGTGAAGAAAGTCCGTTAAGTCCTGCATGAGAAAGAACCTTCCTCAGTCCTCAACTTATTTGATGATCTCTTTATTATTTTGTGTGGTGTGGGCCCCCGACTTTTCTCCATCTACGAAAGCTTTGCCGCTCTTATCAGGGTGAGTTAGGTACGTACTTTGTTGACAACCCACCCCCAATAAGTACGGCCCTTCTTACTCATATCATAACAAATTGCTATTTCTTTCTTATTTTATTTATTTTTCTTGGATTGATAAGTTCAATTTGAGTCAACTCACTCTTTATATTGCCACCAAAAGTATCGTCATTTCATCCCCAAGTGCTACTATTTGTTTCTTTTTTCCATATACTTCAAGAAATATTATTATATTCGTTCTATATTTGATAAATTTAAGAAATAAATAATGTTGTGATCCATAAATAAAAATATATCCGAAGCACTAACACTATATTAACAACACCTAAATGGGAGTAGATTATAAGAGTCACATATATTCTCTCTAGATTTTCTTTACGATAAAAAAACAATTATTCTTTTGGTCTGGAATTTCGGTTATAATGTATGACCATCTTTTCTAAAAAAAACTCAAGTTATTAGAAATAAAGCCTTTTTATTTATTTAATTATATTTACAACATGCTCTCATAGATCTAAATTTTTTAATAAGTCAAGCACGTGATAATTTATTTTAATACATATCATGTTAAGAAGTGTGACAATCTCATCAAAAACTTAAACGGTTAGAATATTTTTTTTATTTATTTATTTAATTATATGAATATATACATAAAGGTAAAATAGGATAGACAAATACTAGTTTATAAATTAAACATCAGTCTTTTTTTAAAAAAAAATGAAAAAGAAAAATCTTTACCTAAAATAGAATCGAAAAAGTTTATTCCCCCTTTTGTCCTAATTTATGTTACTCCATATGTCCTAATTTATATGTCACATTTTTTTTAGTTAATGAAAAAAGAATGATATATTTTTTTATTTGACAATAATTTAATTTTAAACTTTACTTTTTACGCTTATCGAGTTGATCTATAACCACACAAATATTTTTGAGTTATTTTAGATCATAAGATTCAAAAGTCTTTCTTTATTTTTTAAAATTTCATACGCAGTCAAACTATATCATATAAATTGGGACGGAGAGAGTATTTTTTTTTCGTTTTAATCAATTTCAAAAAAATAATATATATTTATATTTAGAAATAATTTAACTTTAAACTTCTCATTTTCTTAATAAAATAATTTACGAATAGACAAATATATATAGCTTGTTTTAATACAAAAGTCTCTATTTCTTTTTTAAAATCGTGTTCAATTAAATTATATCATATAAATTGAATTGGCGAGTACTACTCCCTCTATTCCAAAAATATTGACCTATTTTTCTTATTAATTTATCAAAAAAAGATTGATATTTTTATATATTTAAAAATAATTTAATTTTATGAGATGATTTATAGCTACATAAATTTTTAAGGCACAATATTTTTTCTTTATATCTTAAACTGCGTATGTTAAATTAGGCCAATCTTGTTGAGAGGGAGGAAATAGTTATTACTAGTATTGATTAAAATATCAATAGGCTCTTCCAGAAGGTGAAAGGTTATCTTTTTCTTTGTTTGTGGGGACAAGAAAAATAAAAAAGAGGATCGTACCGTCCCGTCTGCACTTGAATATGTCCTTCCTCACATATTTTCTCCACCGAATGAAATGCTATACGTAAGATAATGACTTTCCTCCTTTCAATACCCAAAATGCCTTTACCATCCTTTTCTGTCCTTTCCCGTACGGCATTCTCATTAATATCTCATTTGACCTTTCTACCCTTTTATATTGGAGTACATAATATTTCAACATTGCACTACTATTCCACTTATTCTTCTCTCATAAATTTTATATTTTCTTCTATTTTATTTTATGCTATACTATTTTTTTAATCAAAATCACATGTTGTGATTGCAAGCCTATCTTTTTGCAAATCATGTAAGTGCATCAAATAGTATTAGAATAAGGAAATATCCCGTTTTTCTTACCATGTTCAACCTATGTACTTAAATAAACTTTCAATATAAATAGCAAAATTACAAAAACATTCTGATCATAAACCAATTAAAACCAAGAACAAATACCAGACTTTATAAAAAAAAAAGAACTCAAGAATAAAATATGTTTCATCAAGGACGATATTAGCTCACATTTTCTCTTTTTGTCGATTCAAAGATAAGTAACCTCTCTTCGTTTTAGTATATATAAATATTATCTATTCCCCTCCTCTTTTCTTTTAATTGAAATTTTCCCCTTTTGATTTAGCTGCAGAAAATTAAATACAACAATAATAACATATATAGTGAAATCATATAGTTAAGATCTGAGGAGTACAGAGTGTACAGAGACCACAACTTTAAAAGGTAGAGATGCAGAAATTAAATGCAAATGGAATATTTTTATACCAAGTTAGGTTTGTTTTAAGAAACAACACATTTTAATGATAGTGTTGCAACCCAAACATCATTTAGTGTAAGGTATTATTATTAACTTTATACATTAAACTCTCCATTTTTCAAACTAAGAGGGTACATTGGGTCTTTCAAGAAAATGGAAAATACAAAGAAAGGACAATAAAGTAATTGAGACATTCTTTCTTCTTCTTCACTCGGTTATCTCAACTAGGCCAGTGTTTTTCTGTTAACGGTTGCTTCTTAATTTCCCAGCTTCTTTATCTCATCAAAATTCACATACACAATTTATATCTCCCCTCAAATCCCATCTACCATCATCTTAATTAGTCTCCAAATTTCTCTTCACATAGTAAAATTTTCTCTCTTTTCTCATCCAAATCTAAGG
The DNA here is from genome assembly GCA_029783415.1 of Anisodus acutangulus. Lineage (NCBI taxonomy): Eukaryota > Viridiplantae > Streptophyta > Magnoliopsida > Solanales > Solanaceae > Anisodus > Anisodus acutangulus. Next base: position 10,976,731 of record CM056507.1, read on the forward strand.
TACAATTTAATTTATACAAAGAACCATAAAGTTTCAATCTTTGGCTCAAATAATCACTAACGTTTCAATCTTTGGCTTAAATAGTCACTAAAGTTTCAATCTTTGGCTCAAATACTCACTAACGTTTCAATGTTTGGCTCAAATCATCACTAAAGTTGCACTCTTTGGCTCAAATCATCACTAAAGTTGCACTCTTTGGCTCAAATCATCACTAAAGTTGCACTCTTTGGCTCAAATCATCACTAAAGTTGCAATCTTTGGCTCAAATCATCACTAAATTTCCAGTCTTTGGCTCAAATCATCACTAAATTTCCAGTCTTTGGCTCAAATCATCACTAAATTTCCAGTCTTTGGCTCAAATCATCACTAAAGTTCCAATCTTTGGCTCAAATGATGCCTAAAGTTTCAATCTTTGGCTCAAATAATCACTAAAATTTCAATCTTTGGCTCAAATAATCAATAAAGTTTCAATCTTTGGCTCAAATGATTCCTAAAGTTTCAATCTTTGGAACAATGAAGAAGCAAAAACCAATTCAAGAATCCAATTTCAAGAACCCCTTTGATCTTCTCTCTGAAGAACTTGTCTTTTCAATTCTTGATTTTCTCAACAACAACCCACTTGACAAAAAATCATTTTCTCGTGTTTGCAAATCTTTTTATGCTATTGAATCTCACCATAGGAAAACCTTGAAACCCTTTAGGTCAGAACACTTAACCAAAATTCTTAATAGATACCCACAAATTACCCATCTTGATCTTTCCCTTTGTCCTAGAATTACTGACAGTTCACTTACAGTTGTAGCTAATTTATGCAAGGAAATGTTGAGGTCAATTAATCTTTCTAAGTCTAAGTTTTTTACCCATGTGGGGTTATCTAATTTGGTGATGAACTGTGTGAATTTGGTTGAAATTGATTTGTCAAATGCCACTGAGTTGAAGGATGTAGGTGCTGCTGCATTAGCTGAGGCAAAGAATTTGGAGAGGTTGTGGTTGGTGAGGTGTAAGTCTATAACTGATATTGGACTTGGGTGCATTGCTGTTGGTTGCAGGAAGTTGAGGTTGCTTAGCCTTAGGTGGTGTTTGGGTGCTGGTGATCTTGGTGTGGGTTTGATTGCTATTAAGTGTAAGGAGATTCGTACTTTGGATCTTTCTTACCTGCCGGTAATGGAACTTTTCTTCCCTTAATTTTGTTCCTTTTCTGTGTTGTATATGCTTTTGGATGGGTGAAGCTGAGGTTGCTTTCTGTTTATGTTTCTTTTCAAGTCTATTATACATGTTTCTGTCTATGTTTTTCATGGTAAGTTAGTTTGTTTGTCTAATATAGTTCATTTGAACATGTTTAAATGATATGCTCATCGATGGGTTGGTCTTCAGTTGACATTATTTTGCAGGGTTAAGGGTGTATTCGGTATGAAGGAAAATGCTTTCCATGTAAAATGTTTTCCAGGGAAATAAGTGTGTTTCTTACTTTTTTTCTTATATTCGGTACGTAAAATCAAAAAATATTATCCTATAAGCTTTTATATATAATCTACACAAATACTATGGGACGTGGGGTTTGGGGTGGTGGGGTTTGGGGTGGTGGGATGGGGGCGGTGTGTTGGACGGTGGGGAGGACACAATAAATGTGGAATGTCACTTGTGGAATGTGTCTTCCCTACTTTCACTAGGGAAGTTATTTTCCTCATTTTTAAGGAACCTGTTCCTAGAGAAAATGTTTTCCATAAAATTTGACCAACCGAACATGGGAAAATGGGAAAACATTTTCTGAAACACATTTTCCTCCATAATGAACACACCCTAAATGAGGGCTTGGTCAATTATATGTGTGTGTTCATTCTTCTTGAGTTCTTTCGAGTGCTGTTATTTGACTTCTCATTGTCATATTCTGCCAAGTTAGTTACCTGATTGATGGCTTATCCGATTAACTTGTTTTTACACTTCTTGTGCGAGTATGAGTGACTGAGATCTCTATCTTCATAGTCACCAATATGGTCATTAACTCGGTTTATTTGAATTCTGATGTATCATGAATGCTTAATATGCATTGTATTTCATAGAACAAATGTAGCTTTGGGAGTGTTAACCCATGTTTTAGTAGGTACCTAGTGGATTAGTCAATGTGCGCACAAGTAAGATGTTTTGCTGTGTCTAAATTTCTCACTGATATCTTTGATGTAGTCTTTGAGAATTGTGACACCCACGACGGAGGGCGGGTCAAGAAAAGGACCGACAAGCTTCTAGGTTGGCAAGCTTATAAAGAAGGTGTGCACTTAACACCATCGGTTAATCCCACATCAGAATGTGAGAGAAAAGTGAAGGGCTTTATAAGGCATAACACAAGTTCATATGGCACACACACTTTTGGGCTCGATGATGGCGTATCCTAAGGGACGAATCCATGAGGTTTGTTGGGCCAAAACAGACAATACGTGCCATGGGCATGAGATGTGATGAATATAGTATTAGAGTCAGGCACTCCCTCAGTATAGTGGTGGGGCAAACCTCAACTAGGATGCCGAGTCCCTAAGGGAGGAGGTGTATGTGATGCCCATGACAGAGAGCGGGCTGACGAGGGCGTATCACATAGAAGGATTGACAGACTTCTAGGCTAATATTCTGACCTTGTCTTAGTTAATTTTATCCCTTATATTTTACTTTTCTACTTGGGAGATATACAAGTACTGAAAAAAGAGGCTGCTTCTGTACTTTGCACATCTCTTCCACTCATGCTTCTGGCCTGGAGTTTGCCAAAAGGAAAACATAGTGCAGTGTCAGCTATTGAATCCTAATGAACAACTCTGCTCTACATTCAAATACATCTTTAGATGAATAATTGAATGTTCTCTTATTATAACCATCGTGGACGACCTTAAGTTATTGGAGGTTTTATTGCTGTAGAGCATCTATCCAGATTCTCTCAATATCTGTGCAGCGCTTGGGGATAGTGTAAAACCTAGTAAAATTGCTTCATGCTTTCTAGCACCTTGGGAATTTGTTTGTTGTCCAGGTCTCAGTTACATCTGGTAACCATCACTTAATAGACCGCGTAAATTTTATAGCTGGCCCCAACTTACTTGAGATTAATGCAAGGTAGTAGTTGGCATTGTAATTTACCACAACTTTGGTTCAGAACATAAATTCCAGATGTACCAAGTTTCCAATGACTGGCTGTATTTATGAAGTTGATATATGTAAGCTGTTTCTGTTTTCTGTTATTACATCCCATCTATTTTCCTTATTTTTTTTGTCTTGGCTTTCTTTAATGATCATACAATAATGTGTTAATCTTCTTATTACACAGATCACTAATGAATGCTTATCATCAATTTCGAAACTGCAATATCTTGAGGATTTGGTTCTAGAAGGTTGTTATGGAATTGACGATAACAGCCTTGCATCCCTCGAGCAAGGCTGCAAGTCACTGAAGGTATGTACTTTGGAAGAATCTGTTTAACAGACGTATGATTCTCATATTTGTCTCTCCTTCAGAAAAAAAAATGAAAAATAAAAACAAAGATGATATTGTTGTGTTAAACTTGCGAATAGTCCCTAAAGGCGTAGCTCAATTGGCATAGGTTGAGACTTGTGACTTAGGTCACAAGTGCGAGCAATGTGCCAAGCGAACTAAGTCTGGTATTTAAGTGGAGAAGGTTGAGGGACTTGTGACTTAGTTGACTATTGTGCAACTCAAGTGTTGGCTTGCACACGTCATACCTTTTTGTCTTTCTTTTTTTCCCTTTTCAACTTGTTTTTTTACAAGGTACTATTGCTAATGTCAGTATATGTATGTTGGCTCTTTTCAGACACTTGATATGTCGAGCTGTCAGAATGTTAGTCATGTGGGTTTGTCATCTCTCACCAGCTGCGCTGGATGTCTGCGGCAACTTATATTAGCATACGGTTCTCCTGTAAGGCTTAATGAACTTGAGCATCTTTCAGTAGTATGAGTTTTAATTTGATTGTTGATTTAGGATTACTGGTATTTCAGGTAACGCCAGCTGTCGCAGATAGCTTGCAGAAGCTTTCCGGGTTGCAATCCGTCAAACTAGATGGTTGCCAAGTTACATGCTCTGGACTGAAAGCTATTGGAAATTGGTGTGTTTCACTTAAAGAACTGAGCTTACGCAAATGTTTGGGAGTGACAGATGAAGGTCTCTGCTCCCTCGTAACAAAGCACAAAGACTTGAGGAAGCTTGACATTACTTGTTGTCGCAAGATAACTCATGTATCGATATCCCATATAACGAATTCCTGTGCTTCCCTTACTTCTCTCAGGATGGAGTCTTGTACTCTAGTCCCGAGAGAAGCTTTTGTTCTAATTGGACAGCGTTGCCAGTACCTTGAAGAGCTTGACCTTACAGACAACGAAATTGACGATGAAGGCTTGAAGACCATTTCCAAGTGTGCCAGCCTTTCCAGCTTAAAGCTGGGGATCTGCCTGAACATAACCAATCAGGGTCTTATCCACATTGGCATGTTCTGCTCAAATCTCAAGGAGCTTGACTTATATAGGTATGTATTTCACAGTTCATGGGCCGTTAAGAAAGAATGTAAAACTTTGAAACTTGTGGTCTAAAATAAGCCACCGATATATGTGTGGCTATAAATCATCCTTCAGGGGTAAAATTGGAAGTTTATAGTTAAGTTGTTACTAAATATAGAAAGGTGTCATTCTTTTGGGACTGACTAAACAAAAAAAAGTGTCACGTAAATTGGGACAAAGGGAATACTAGATATCTTGTGCAAATTTTTTGACATTCTTTTCTTTTCTCTGATGGATTGGGAAAACTCTCACTTTTAATTATAGAGTACAAGAGATCGAGTGTGCTGATTACTGGGTTATTCTTATTAACAGGTCTGCTGGAATTTCCGACTTGGGAATATTAGCAATTGCTTGTGGTTGTACTGGCCTTGAAATGATCAATATTGCCTATTGCAATCGTATTACTGATGGCTCGTTCATATCTTTATCAAAGTGTTCAAAGTTGAGTACACTCGAAAGTCGAGGTTGTCCTCTAGTCACATCTTTAGCTCTTGCAGCTGTTGCTGTGGGATGTAAGCAACTTATGACATTAGACATCAAGAAGTGCCAAAACATCGATGATGCCGGAATGATTCCACTTGCTCACTTCTCGCCAAACCTCAAACAGGTAACTAGAGTTTCTCTTTCATTGTATGTTGATGAACTGGAGCATTGACATCTAATATGAGCTGGTCATCTGTAATTACACAGATAAATTTATCCTACACTTCAGTGACGGATGTGGGGCTGTTGTCTCTTGCCAGCATCATCGGTCTGCAGAACATGACAATCCTGCACCTGAAAGATTTATCTCCTGGTGGACTAGGAGCTGCTCTGTTGGCTTGCGGCGGACTTACTAAAGTTAAGCTGCAGACATCATTTAAATCATTGCTACCACAACCTCTTCTTCAACACTTAGAAGCCCGAGGTTGTGTCTTCCAATGGAGAGAAAAACCATTTCAGGTATCTTGCTCATATTTATTCTAACCTTCTTCTTTTCCTCTGAAAATAGTGAAAAGGGCCAAAAATACCCTTGAACTATTCGAAATAGGTCAACTTTACCCTCCGTTACGTTTTTGGCGCAAATATGCCCTCGTGCATTCGCCGCCGTCCCGTCCCGTCCCGTCCCGTTTCCGATCCTGTCGGAGTCGGGGCGGGAACAAGATCGTTTTTTTTTTTTGCACTTAATTTAAAAAATAACATATATATAAAAGACTCAATAATTAAACAAGATAGTGTAATAAAAACATCCCAAGGTTGTTTTTGTGTCTCTTATATTATTTAATAGACATATGATTTTTTTGTAATACAAATACAATTGTCAAAATTGCAACTTTGTGGTGTTGTTCAAAATTTGCAAATTACATTGTAAAATTGCAATTAAAAAAATTACATTTTGAAAAAAATATGTTCTAGTTTCTTGATAATTTCTTGTGGTTCTTCGGTTGGAATTGGTATTTGTTGGTCAAATTGCTCCACGTCGCTTCCACCACCTTCGGATAAGATTTCGTTGTAGTTTTCGTCTTCTTCTTTGTTGATTGCACCTTCTCCGCTTCGCTCGTATCCAATCTCGGAATAATACTACAATCTCCAAGCCGTCTCCGGCTAATGAGTGTATGTGCTTTCCTATTTGATATCTGCCGGCAGAAAAAGTGTTTTCAGACGCCGTTGATGATGCTTGAATGTTCAAAACATCTCGGGCCATCATTGAAAGTGTTGGAAAGGTCTTCTCATTCCCCTCCAGTATTTCAGCAAGTCTTCACGTCCTTCTTCATTGAGAAGCGCTGGTACAGTGCGATGCAACAATCGCAAAACAAAAATATCAAACTCGCTAATTTGGTTAGTGGCGGTACGACCGCACATTCTATTTCTGAGGCTTTCAATACTAGCCGCAGAAACGACATGTCTTTTGTGAGGTTGTGTTGAAGAAAAAGAAGATGGTATGGAAGCCGGTAGGTTGCTAACACTTTCTTGTTTGTAAAACCTATATACTTTTTTGCATTCGTCTTCTACGCTAGACAACACTTCTTCTTTAATTTGTTCAATAGGTGATGGGTGATTTGAATTTTTGAAACTTGGAGGTGGTAGTACTGCTATACAATCGTAAATAGTTTCAATAAGTGATTTAGTACCTTCTATTTTAATAGTCGGATTTAATACAACACCAATAATATAAATAGTGGGAATATGAATAAAATATTTTTTTATTTCGATAAACATTTTTTAATAGATGTCTTATAAGCTGGTTTATCCATATATTCATTAAGTAGTAAAAATATTAGAGCTATATAAAACAACATAGTTGAAATAGTAAGATAATATATACCGGAAAATTCTTTTGTTGCTTTAAAAAATTTCTCTAAAAATACAATAAGTTTTGAAATTTTTCCCCAATCGCTATCTACAACCATATCAGCTGGATTTTGACTATGAGAGTTAAAAAATAAAGTTATATGTTTTCTATAGTCATAAGCAACAAGTAGTTGCTCATATAAAGAATTCCACCGAGTGGGTACTTCTTCTGAAATTTTTCTATAAGGTAGTTGACAATTGTGACAAGTTTTTTTATATTCTTTTCTTCGTTGTATTCTATTATTTTTAAAAATAAAGTTTATAGCAAATTGTATTTTACTAAGAATGTCTTCAAAAAGTGATAGACCATCCTTTACAACTAAGTTATATATATGACACACACATTTTATATGAAAATGATCTGAAAAAGATGGAGTTAAACTATTTTTTAAAATTGTAATAGCGTAATTGTTAGAAGAAGCGTTATCTAATGTAATAGTAATAATTTTATCAGTTATTCTGTAATAATTGCACACTTGATAAATATTTTCTGCAATAAAAGTACCAGTGTGCATAGACCATTTATAATCTATCCAATGACAGGTTATCGTTAAATAATCATGACCGTTAGTACTAAGGCCTGTATCAGAAGTGATAGCCACTTTGCCATTAAAATGATATAATGAATAACATAAATACTATTTATATTCATGTGCAAATTAAATACATCTCTCTTAACAGTTGATCTAGAAAAATCGTTAAAAACAGGATTATACATATCTCTAATGTAATGAATAAAATCGGGAGATGAAGGAAATGAAAAAGGCAAACCCTCCACAACAACGAATTTTGATATTGCTTCCTTATCTCTATGTTTATCGTATTTAGGGCCTACAATTTCCCCCGTCATAGGGTTAATTTGACCCTATACTTGGTCCGGAACAGTATGTGAACCTTGTCCCGATGGAGCGGACGTTTGCGCATCCGGTTTTGAAGCCTCGTATTGGGCATACCTAGTTGGATGAGCCCTTGATACGTGTCTCATTAAACCCCCCATCCCACCGTGACCTTTTTCAGTTTTAAATTTTAAAACATCTTTACAAATTTTACATCTAGCTACTTGATTCTCTACGTCTCTATCAAAAAATGTCCATGCATCTGATTTTAATGGTCGTTTTGCTAGACCTCGTCTCATACTAGGGGGAATATAAGACAATTTCAGTTGAAGGTGCACTAGTGGGTGTGTTGTCATCTACATTAGTGCGTGTATCATCTAGATCATCGTCTAAATTAAACTCTTTTTGAGTTTCAGAAAATAGCTCCTTGTATAAATCTAATGGTATTGTAGGAAAATGTTCAGTATTAACAAAATCATCCTGTGTAGGAATATGATTCTGTCTAGAAATAGGACTCTTGCCCTTGTTGCTCCTGTTAGAAGAAGCATGGCCCCTACCCGTAAGCATACGTTTAAATCCTTCCATTATAAATTTATACTTATACTAATAAATAATTAAAGTAAACGAAATTAAGTGCGCTAAATAAAATAAACAGACAATAATAATTTAATGAAGGAACGAATGTACCAAACGCCGACGTGTAATCGAGAGGTTGAAAATTGAAACTTTGCTCGATGGAAGATCCTCAAGCTAGTTGCCAACTTCACTCCCAAATGAATAAATAAAATTGAATATTTAGTAGACAATGTAGACTTGTTGAGAGATTAGAGAGATTGTAGGAAGATTTGTGAGAAAGATGAAGAGAAAATGAGGTATTTATAGTTGGGAAATTGAGTTAAAGTGTAAATATAATAACTTATGAGTTAAAAATAATAGCTTTGATTTTCTTGGTAGTAATAATGAAAATACCTTGTTTTGTTTTGATCTAATCATAAATTATCTTACTCCTCTTGGTTAAACGCAGGCTGAAGTAGATCCAATATGCTGGAAAATTCAGCTGGACAATTTAGAGTGAAGATTTGAAGTATTAGTTTGAGCGATTTATGCAAGTGGTCTATGATGAAATGGATCGTCGTCTCCCCAAGCTTCCCAGTTCATCTGTTGACACTTGACACTTAGGCTAGGTGCATAGTTTATGGTGCCTGTTTTCCCCGTTTCGTGTCTGCAACTTGTTCATCTGTATTCTCTAAGTACTCTGTAAAAGATCAATTTTGTCACAAATGTCATGAGATGGATTGAACAGATTGAAAAATCATGTTTATGAACTATCAATGACTGCTTTGTGAATCGTTTATTACTTTTGACTATTCGTGATTTTTACTGATGTTACGTTCTATATTTAAATGTACTATCATAATTTCAAGTTAATTGCCATTTGATTAATCAAGTCGTAACAATTATTGTGCCTTACGCGCAAACTTCTTAAATTTTAACAAAATTCACTTCGTAGTTATTACTATGACAAATGACACATCATGGATAAACTATAGAGCAAATACTTAGAGACGTTATAAGGGTGGCAAAAAAACAATTATGATATATACCTAGTAAATTTATAACAAATTAATGTGATATTTTTACTCAGGAAATTGATGAAGTTTTATATGGAGAATAAGGATCTCCGCATGCTATTTCACTATGATTTTGAGTACGTTTAAGGGCTGAGAAAAGTTCTTGTGGTATAAATTAGTTACCTCAATATGATACCTCATTAGCATTAGTAAGGCAAGGCCTAAGCTCCCCTTGCTTTTACTTCTTCCTTTTAAGGATTGATTTCTTATTAATAAAAAGATCGCTAGATACACTGTCCGGTATAAATTTGCTAAAGAAAAAAGTTTAAGGGCCAAGAAAAGTTATTTAATTTGATGGATTTTTGAGTAAAAGGAAATTATGGCAAATATATAACTATACAAATTTCAGAAAATAACATGCATGTAGGAGGAAACAATCACCAGTACGGAAACACTTAAGAGGGGATGCAAAAGAGTTTTCAATAAGCGTGGGTTATGCCAATGATGTATCTCGAGTCTAATTGTGTATTCTCCCGTATTTTAATGATAGATGAACTAACAAATATACAACTATATATTATATAATACAAGACTCTGATGTATGTTATTTTTGCATATAATGTTTTGTTAATTGATAAAACTAGCAAGGGAATTACTCAACCAAATAATAAGCCCAATGAGTGTATATACTCTCAGTGCAGGGAGAGTAACACACAGTGCATCAACAAGTGGACCTACTCTGAGAAATAGACATAGATTATCGGGGTGTCAATGCTTTTGTTCGTTCAATTAGTTCAAAAATTTACTATTGTACCAATTTTCATCTCGATTTCTCTTTGTTTTTGGTTCACTTTAATTAATTTTTAAAACGTCAAATAAAAATACTAGTACTACTAGGATTTTCATTTGTTTCATTAAAATTTAATACATCAATCTAACGTAAAAAATTAATGAATTAATATGTTAAGAAATAATAGAAACATCACATTAAATTTCAAAATATACCTACTTTTGCAGTATTTTTATATCTTCTTATTATGCGTATCACACTTTACACTATGTAGCATCAGCATATATCATTTGAGAGCACATTGCTTGTTGGTATTGTTTGGTTGAATATACACAGACACACAATAATGGACTTAAATTAGTGTATCTACAAGGTCATTGAAGTGCATGTGTTGTTACTATACGTACCCAATGCTATAGAAAATACTAGTCATGTTTTGTATACTTAATTTATTTGTGTGACGTTTTTATGTGTTTACTAAGCAGGTTTGGCTATAAGTTGTTGATCACGGACAAACCACTTCCGGACAATCTTCATGAACTCCGGGCGCCTTGGAGCTTCTTAAAGCCAGAGACCTCTAGCAGCTGGCTGGGACATCTGATGAGCAATCTCAAATGTCTGAAGTCTAATGTTGATAACGCTCTGCCTCCAAAGAAGATTGGTATGTCCCAGATATGCAGGAGTTAAATTGTGAGCTGTTGCAGAAACTAAGCGGGGAGGTTAATTCTGGAGGAGAGTGCTAGGATCTCCTTTCCAGTGTCGAATCTTCACATTGAGGAGGGGAAGGGGGAGGGGAGAGTCTTGTGATAAAGAAAGGGTGTAGTAACTTCACTTGGTAATCCAAAGCCTATAGCTCAAGGCCCGCCCTGGTCAGGCAGTACTCTTGGGACTGGGTTGGCAATGATATAATGGTACGGATAAATGAATGGAGGACATTGGAAGGAGTCCCTTAGGCCAAAGTCTTATTTTGTTATTCAGAGGCATCACATTGGGACGACAAGATGGACTTCAAGGACATTTTACATTCAGTTCACGTGATTGATGTTTGTTTGAGTGATGGAGCTTCTGTTTCTAAGAAAATATAATATATATGTATATATATATATATATATACTAGTCCCGTTGAGCCACCCCTGCCCATTAGGATTTATGGTAAGGCTAGAAAAACAACAATAATAATAATAATGCGTTAGACCAAGTAGGGTTTTCTATTGATTTCAGCGTCAATGAAGAAGTTGAGAAGGAAGGGAAGTCGATGAACGGAGAAGATGATCATCAATGCAGTAGTAGAAAGTGTTTTTAAGAACGAGGACGGTAATTTAAAAGATTTCTGAATAAGTGTGGATGACAGAAGCTGAAAGACTTCTCCTAAAGGATCAGAGGTTACGTAGTGATCATCGACGACAAGAAAGAATGGTTTATTAAAAGATCAGATAAGGAATTCTATAGATACATTAATGTTTAATATTTAGATGAAGCAGCAAAATTATTGTTGGAGGAATTTTTCCAGTATTTAAGTGAGTGAGAGCAATAAGAGTATTGGAATGAGATAATTTTATGCTTCAATTGTAGTAGGGGAGAAGTTCTTAATTGTGTTTTTGTGTGATTAAGAAGTATATTGCCTAGTTCTCGCTTTAATTTCATGTTACCATTAATTTGATTTGAAATTAATAAAAAGTTAATCAATGTAATACTAACAACTAATTTTTCTATATACCATTGTTTCAAAGTGGTATTTTAGATGATTATTATGAATGTGTGTGTTGATGGCTTGCACCTTGCAAATGCATGCTTCTATATATAAATTAAAGGTTATTATATTTTTGTAAAGACTGAGGATCTGGAAATCCCTTCTCTGTTAAGAACATTAGTATGTGTTGGTTACAAAGGATGCAGGAAACGGAAATTACAAGTAACTGCTAATGTAAGAATTGAAATTACAATTCAACTAGAAAACTGGAACTGTTTTCTATTTTTTTTTGTGTATGCTGAGTCGAGTGTGACACTCTGTCTTTAAGACAATATTGCCCCGTATGTATCCTTTATACGTCCTGGACAACTGTCTCCCAAGATAAAACAACAAATGAACACTTGAGCAATGGAAACTCAAATGATTCCGTGAAGAATTTTGAGTAATGAAATGATGCTTGGAAGTTGTAGGAAGAACAGTTTCTGCTTGTGTATTTTCATGCAGTGTTAGTGTCCTCAACAATGGTGCAATGGGTTGTTTATATAGGTGAGGGAGAGACTGTTTAACTGCCTCCATAAGTGCCATTATTGGCCAAGTAATGGCCATTATGGAGGTAGTAAAGCCACCAAAATAAATGGTGAGAAAGACCAACGGATTGACCATTATAGGAGGAGTAATTCAGCCAAAATAAATGGCTGAATACATCTTGAAACTTCAGGGACCAAACTGTACATATGAAACTTCTGGGATCAACTGTACATCTGGCAAAGTTCTCTGGCCCAAAAAGATAATATCCGAAGACGGACCGGACGGGCGGTGGCGGCGCGCGTGTGGGCTTTCCTCGAACCGAAGCACATCTAGGTCCTCCCTCATTTAAACACACGGGATACCCCTTGGGGTCCCAAACCCTAAACCAATTTTGAGTCTTATATACACAATAATTCTTTCTTCCTCTACCGATGAGGGAGAATTGAACCCAACCACACTTTTCCATGCTTCAAACACCTCACTTCGTGAACCAATATCTCTTTCATTTCTCAATGAAATTCGACGATTCTTGGCCGTCGGTTATCTACCAACTTAGTAGATCATGCACGTGTGAAGAATCGGATTCTCCAACATGCGTAACACTAGTGTTTAAGCCGTTAAAGTTGGTCGGTCACAACTCCCGCCAAAGGCTAATTTCCAACAGTATGCACTCACAAGTTAGCTTTGATAACCAACAATAATGGTGATGGAGTGGTAAGTACTCCTTCATCTTCAATCTGAGACACTGCTAGATACAGAGTCGTCTTTGTTAGGGATCACTTTATCTCCAAAGAGACTTTCTAGCGCGAATATAAATTAATCGAATTCTAATGCAAGTATCATTCACCGAGTGGAAAATAAAAAAAAGAAGAAGCTAGATTTGATAAATGTTAGGCACTCAAACAAGGTCCTTAAAACTCATTCGAATACTCTAAGAAGAAAGTAATTAAAGTTTGAACTAAATTCTACAAATGTTAGAAATTAGTTTTCACTTAATGACAAACAAAGTATTTGTAATTACATCAAATCCAATTATGAGATGACTTTCCAAACAAACCCGTAATATATTCAAACAGAACGAACGCTATTTCTTTTCTTCCTTTAGACAAAATTTTAAACCTGCCAATACTAATTATTAATTCCCTTGTAAGGTTTTAAGTATCTAACCAGGCCTAAATAAACATAACTGTCAAACTTGAATCAAGACAAGTTGTTACTGATAGAATATACACAATATATTCTTTTGATATTATTAGTGATCATGTACATTTATAATTATGGTAGTAATCTTTTGAATTAGGTAAGTGTATATTTGATTTCCGTAATTATAGCCTAGGATGACTATTGTATATCATATATATAAACCATTTACATTAATGAAATCATCAAATGATTATATTCTTTCATGGTATCAGCAGTCTAGAGCAAAATTTTTCCTTCTCCACAAAACTTCTGCCGCCCTCTTGGTCTCGGCCATCCCTTCGATTTTATTTCTGAAACCCTAAGTCTCCAACATCCAGAACAACATCCCTCTTGTTCTTGAAATGGAGAACGTCCAATATGCGACGTGAGCAAAACTTTTTAAAATTCACGCAAGGTCTCATAGAGTCCTCTATCACATCGTCAAACCGGAAAAAGGCAAGGAGAATATGCTTTCCACCGATGATGAAATAGAGTTGTGGACAACTCTTGATGCTATGGTCCTCCAATGGATTTATTTCACCATCTTTTCGGACCTCTTACACACAATTATCGAACCCGACGCCACGACAATGAAAGCTTGGAATAAGTTGTGTGATATATTCCAAGATAACAAAGATTCTCGTGACGTAACCCTTGAGCAAGAATTCTCTCACATTAATATGCAGCATTTCTCGAATGCCTCAGCCTATTGTCAAGGAATTGTCAGATCAACTCCAGAACGTCGGCGCGCCTGTCACAAATGATTGTCTCATTCTTCAGATGGTTGCAGGCCTCTCTGAGGCGTATAATGGGGTTGGAACTATTCTTCTCCAAACCAATCCTCTCCCGCCGTTTTACCAAGCACGTTTCATGCTTACCTTAGAAGAAGCAGGATTGGCTAACAAGGCTGCAATCGGAGCCAATTCCGCCATAATAGTGGTCGAGTCCCGCGAAACCGAAGACTCTCAATCATTCTCCAAAATTATGGTTAAATCTGTAACAACGGGGGTGGTAAAAAAGGTCAAAATCGTGGAATAAACTATCGTGGCTGACGTGGCGGTGGCAAGGATGGTGGTCGCGGCGGCAATGACGGCGGCAGTGGCGGACGTGGAGGCGGCAGTGGCGGTCAGCAGGGGGCAGGGCCACAACACTCCTGGTAGCAGGCCTGGGCCAGTGGGCAGTGGCCATGGTGCATGTCTTGGGCCAGTGGGTAGGGCTGACAATTTTACCCTAATTCGATGGATATCCGATCCACCCGACCCGATTATATGGACGAAAAACCGACAAAACACGAATTTTAATCGGGTGACGGACCGGGTTGGATTCGGGTTGACATACATCCAACCCACCACCCGATCCACGAATCCACCCGTTTATAAATTAGTTATTTTTTATGTAGTTCAGTGATAACATACCCCTGACTCATGTCGTTACTAGTACTTGGTTTTATTTCCAATAGTTGTCTTTATTTTTCTAAAGTGAATGGAAATTCTTTTTCAATTTCAACATGACAATAACGATGATTCCTAGTATCAAAAATGTTATTTTTGTACTATGTTATACATATTTATTACCATTTTCTATGTTGAACATCACTTTATATATGACTATAACTATTATCAATATAATAGGTTGAAGAATATTACAATGGTATCAAGATCAAATTATAATGGTAAAGCAAGATAGTATGAAAAGCAACATAGTATGAAAACTGAAAAATAAATCAAAAGTACCAAACTGATTGTGCTATAATTTTCATCCGCGAAGTACCCGATTCATCCTTGGATGATGGGTGGATCGGATGTGGATGAATAAAAAATAGGGTGATGGATGGGTCGGGTGGTGGATGGATGGTTGGCGGGTGGAGGCGGATTGAGCTCCACCCGATCCACCTCTGATCCATTGCCAGCCCTACCAGTGGGCAGTGGCCCATGCCGCCCTGCCCTTACCCATTAGAAAACTGGGGCAGGCCCAGTGGACGACAACAGCAACAGCAAGCCCAAAATGGGCATGGGCCTCGAAATCACTCGGCCTGGCAGTAGCCTGGTCAGCTTAGGCCTAGGCCACAACAGGCTTTCGCTGCTACGGGCCCATCCATATCTCCGACACACACGGATATCGAGGCGGCAATTCATACACTGGGATTAAATCCTTTGGACGCAAATTGGTACATGGACACCAGTTCTACTTCTCATATGACATCCGCGCCAGGTAATCTCTCGTCTTATGTATATTTGAGCAAAAATCGTGGCATAATTGTTGGTAATGGTAATTCAATTCCAATTTGTGGTTATGGTCACACAAATTTGTCTTCCCCAAACCCACATTTAGCCTTGAAAAATATCCTTCATGCTCTTCAATTAATTAAAAATTTGGTGTCTGTTCAGAAATTTACAACTGATAACTCAGTTTCTGTTGAATTTGATCATTTTGGATTTTCTGTGAAGGATTTCTGGATGGGGATGCATCTAATGAGATGTGATAGCCATGGAGAGATCTATCCCATCACCACCACTATCACCACTAAGCAAGTCACACCATCATTATTTGCCGCTTTAGCACCTTCTTCATGGCATGCGCGTTTGAGTCATCCGGGAGAGTTTGTTTTTTCCTTCCTTAAAAATAATAGATTTATTGAGTGTAATATTGCTCGTAGTACTAATGTTTGTTCTTCTTGTTTTCTTGAGAAACATGTTAAATTGCCGTTTGTTGCCTCAAATTCTAGTACCTTGTTGTCATTTGATATTATTCATAGTGATCTTTGGACATCTCCCGTTTTGAGTTCTTCATGCCACCGTTATTATATTTTATTATTGGATGATTATTCTAATTTTTTATGGACATTTCCGTTATCTAAAAAGTCTCAAGTTTATTCTACATTCCTATCATTTAGAGCATTCATCCGTACTCAATTTGAACGAATAATTAAGAACATTCAATGTGATAATGGAAGAGAATTTGATAATGCGCCATTTAGAGAATTTTGTAAGGTTAATGGTATATCTTTTCAATTTTCATGTCCACATACGTCATCAAAAAATGGGAAATTCGAAAGAAAAATCCGCATCATTAATAATATTATTCGTACATTACTAGCACATGCGTCATTACCACATTCATTTTGGCATCATGCATTACAAATGACAACTTACCTTCTTAATATACTCTCTAGCAAAGGATTAGCATACAAGTCCCCACTCAAAATTCTTTATCAAAAAGATCCTTCGTGTTCTCATCTTAGGGTGTTTGGGTGTTTATATTATCCTCTATTCCCCTCCGCCACCATTAACAAACTTCAAGCCCGCTCTACTGCTTGTGTTTTTCTGAGTTACCAATCTAACCATCGTGGTTACAAATATTTTGATTTATCGTATAATAAAATCATCATTAGTCGTCATGTCATTTTTTATGAAACCCAATTTCCGTTTGCTAAGTTGCATAATTCTAAGTCCAAGTCTTATGAATTTTTGAATGATGGGCTATCACCGTATGTGGTCCACCATTTGGTCCAACCCACTCCTCGGAATCTATACAAGCAGGTACGATCCAGCAAAATTCTTGCTGGCCCAACACTACCTTGTCTGATTTTTTTGCCAGCAGGCCCACTACCTGCTGGCCCAATTGGTCATAGTCAGCAACTTTTGCCAGCAGGCCCAAACCATCCTGCCCTAAGTTTCTGCTAGCAGGCCCACTGCCTACTGTCCCAAATAGTCTCGGTCTAAATTTTCTATCAGCAAGCCCACTGCCTGCTAGCCCAAATAATTCCAGCCTCCAACCGACCTAATTTCTCCTAACCCAAATCGATACCGACATCACTACAACGACACCGATCCAACTCATTTCTATTCCGGGTTAAGGGTCCATTACTCGTAGCCAACAGGGTATTTTTAGACCAAAACGATAATTTAATATCAACTCTAATGGCACTAAATCACCCCACCATGTAACCTCATGTCTACCCTTCGTGACCCGAATCGAAAAATGGCCATGAATGTTGAATATAATGCTCTTATTGAAAATAAGATGTGGCAGTTGGTGCCCCGTCATCCTGGTGTCAATGAGATTAATTCTATGTGGATTTTTACTCATAAGAAAAAATCTGATAGTTATTTTGAGAGGCATAAGACCCTTCTTGTAGGTGATGGCAAAACTCAATAGGTTGGCGTGGATTATGGAGAGACATTTAGTCCGGAGGTCAAACCGGAAACTATTCGCACTGTTCTCAGTATAGCTCTCTCAAAAGCAAGGCTTATTCATCAGTTGGACGTGAAAAATGCGTTTTTACATGGTGAACTCAAGGAAACAGTATACATGCATCAGCCCTTGGGTTTCAGAGACCTCGATCATCTTAACCATGTGTGCTTGCTGAAGAAGTCCTTGTATGGGCTAAAACAGGCTCCACGGGCCTGGTACAAAAGGTTTGCATATTATGTGTCTACTCTTGGATTTTCTCAAAGTAGATCTGATCATTCTCTGTTCATCTACCGTCACGGCACTTCTATGGCATACATTCTGTTATATGTGAATGATATTATATTGACTGCTTTCTCTGAAAAACTGTGCAAGTCTATCATATCCCTTCTCAACTCCGAATTTGCTATGAAAGACTTGGGGCCTTTGAGTTATTTTTTGGGTATAACTGTCACTCGTCATGTAGGTGGTTTATTTCTATCTAAAGGAAGTATGCAACAGAGATTATTGAACGGGTTGTCATGTCATCCTGTAAGTCATCTCCTACCCCGGTTGACACTAAACCGAAGCTGAGTGCTACTTCTAGCACACCATACGAGGATCCCTCTCACTATCGTAGTCTTGCGGGGGCTCTTCAATATCTCATGTTTATGAGGCCAGATATTACGTATGCAGTGCAGCAGGTGTGTTTATTCATGCATGATCCGAGGAAAGAACACATGCACACACTCAAATGCATTGTGCGTTACATTCAAGACACTCTTGATTATGGTTTGCACTTATATCCATCATCGGTATCTACTCTCATGTCTTATACATATGTTGATTGGAGTGGATGTCCAGATACCAGGCATTCGATGTCTGGTTATTGTATGTTTATTGGTGATAACTTGGTCTCTTGGTTGGCTAAACACAGGATACTTTGTCGCGCTCCAGGGGGGAGGCCGAATATTGAGGGGTTGTCAATGTAGTGTTTGAGTCATGTTGGTTGTGTAACCTCCTCTTAGAGCTTCATTTTTTTATTTAGAAAACTACATTGGTCTACTGCGATAATGTTAGTGTGATATATCTCTCAGGGAATCCAGTCCAATATCAACATACTAAACATATCGAGATGGATATTCACTTTGTTCGCGAAAAGGTAGCTCGTGGACAAGTACATGTCTTGCATGTCCCCTCACGTTATCAAATTGCTGACATATTTACTAAGGGCCTTCCCTTAGTTCTGATTGAAGATTTTAGGGATAGTCTCAGCGTACGACAACCGTCTGCTATGACTGCAGGGTGTGATAGAATATACATAATATATTCTTTTGATATTATTAGTGATCTTGTACATCTGTAATTATGGTAGTAATTTTTTGTATTAGGTAAGTGTATATTTGATTTTCATAATTATAACCTAGGATGACTATTGTATATCATGTATATAAACCATTTACATTAATGAAATCAACAAGGGATTATTCTCTTTCAGTTACTTATCATCAATTTTTTTTATATAGTATAATAATAGAATCAATTCTTAATTTCCTTGAGAACTAAGCGGGGATTTACTGGAAAATTGTAATTTAATGCGTCTATCCCATTTTAAGTGTCTTAGTTTGACTTGACACAAAGTTTAAAAAATAAAAAGATACTTTTGAATTTTGTTATCCTAAATTAAAGATATGTGTAATATATTAAAATGTCCATTAAATTTTGTAATTTTAAATTTGTCATGTATGATATTTAAATTGTCAACTTACTACACTTTTTTTTAACAAACTAAAAGGAAAAGTAATACACTTAATTTAAGACGGAGTGAGTACAATTTAGCCGTGCAAGATTCATTTTTCACTTGATTTTTCCTTAATTTATCATCCCATTTTCACTGATTTACATTTTATTATAGGGTCAGAAGTTAGTTTATTAGACGGCAATTCTCTAACAACTTTTCTTATCAATTTCTAGTGAACAACTTTAAACTATTGCATGTATAATTTTAATTTTCAAAATATTAAATCAATCCATTTGCACTCTTAGTTAATATTTGCTGACAATCTTTTTGGATGCGAACATCTATTCAATCAATTAACTTCATCAGATATAATGATGTCAAGAAGCTCTTGGACATTTGGAGACTTTTAAATGAGTACAACAACAACAAATTCAGTGTGATCTCATAAGTGGGGTCTGAATAGTATAGGATGTATGCAGACCTTTTTCTACGTTTGTGAGATGAATAGGTTATTTTCGGTAGACCCTCGACTCATAAAAATAATACCAGACGCAGTAATGTAAGAAAGTTCACTCCTTTAACTAAGTAATTTACAAAAAGAAACACTCCAAAACAGAGATCAGAGGAAACAAAGAGCACTTCTTTAAATTTGATGACAAATTTCTTTACAAACAGATCAATTGGCACTCTGAATTTCCAATACACAGGTTTACTTCAAGCACAATGTAAACGCCTTTGTAGCTTTGATACACATATACATGATGGGAAAAAAAAAGAATAGCAGATGTACATGGGCAGAATGAAGTTAATCCAATAACAAACATAGTTCAAAGAATTATGAGACTCAGAATATCTTAAAGATATTTCATCAGATGTAGGTTCCAGAAATGAGAGCTGAGACTGCCAGAGCAATGAATGCCAAGAATTCCATGCTAATAGCTGCTACTGAAGAATCTGTGAATATATTGTCATTGTTTTCTCTCATTCTATTTGTCAGTGGCACAGCAGATGATGCAGCGGATAGTAAAAAGTAAGCTACTACCTGCAATTCCCCAAAAAATGAAGACTTTCAATCAATGAAAAGGATAAAAAAATGGCCCTAACGTATTGAAAATGACTTAAATTTATTCTCCTTCCACCTATTGAGCCATAATATCCTTAACATTAACTTTCGCGTTAAAAATGTCCTTCTTTCCACATATTGGACTCCAATTGCCATCTTCAATAAAAAATTAATTTGTTCGAGAAACACGCCTTAACGTAACGGGAAGCGGTTCGGAGATTGGTGGGATGCCATAGCTTTAAAAGATAGGAGTGGAGGCAATTGTAAAGGCTTTTTAGGAACGAGGCCCGAGCGGAATGAAGTTGTGCTAAATGAACGGGTAGTCCTAAATGCCCCTTGTTAGCTGTCACAGGAAGAGGTGAGGGCTAAGTCATTGCCAATACGTTCATGTCTCAGAATAGATTCAATCAAGAACTAGCCTTCAAGGCTTTGGTTCAGAAGTAAGAGCACAACTCAAATGTGCGAGTTAGACGCACATCAATGAGTTCTAATCCTAGTATGGACAAAAAACTAGTATTTAATGTGAAGTTGAGAAGATATTCAAGCTAATTCCTACTCAAAAGCGAAAAGAAATAAAAGGAAATTTTTTTCTTTGTTGATTATCGAGTGTAATTGGGATTCAGATATGATATAATATTTTGTAAATATTACATAATTTTTAATTATCTTCTGTATATGGTAGGTGTATAATTAGTTATTTACTATCTTAATTCTAGCCTAGGATTATATTTGTATTATGAGTATATGTACTACCTCTTTGGAAGAAAATAATCAAGGAAGATAATTCTTACATGGTATTAGATTCTACGGAAAGTTCCGAATCTAAAAATTCCGCAAAACCCTAAAAATTTCTCCTCCTTGCCGCCATCCTCTTCCTTCATCTTCTTTGTCCCGTCAGCCATGTCTGACTCGAAATCAAATTTTCATCCAGCCATAGCTGTTTCAAACATTAAGTCCCATATCTCCATCACTCTTGAGATGGAGAACGCCCATTATGCGACATGGGCGGAGCTCTTCAAAATTCATTGTCGGTCACACCGGGTTATCCACCACATAATTCCACCAGAAAAAGGCAAGGAGAAGGTGCCGAAAATCGATGATGAAAAGGAATTATGGTTGACCCTCGATGCAACGGTTCTCCGGTGGATTTATGCCACGATTTCGAGTGATTTATTGCATACGATTCTTGAACCCGACTCCACGACAATGGAGGCTTGAGATCGATTACGTGACATTTCAGGATAATAAAAATTCTCGAGCCGTCACACTTGAGCAAGAATTATCCACCACTGATATAACATATTTTCTCAATGCATCCGCATATTGGCTGGATCTATGCTTTGGACAACTCGTATCCTAAAAAGACGACAGAGGCCGAGAAGTAGAAGATTGAGATAGATACGTTTAGTGCAATTCAATTATCCTTATCAAACAACGTGTTATGTGAAGTCAATACCAAGAAAACGACTGCAAGTTTGTGGAAGAAAATTGAAGATCTCTACTAGAAGAAATCAGTAACAACTAGAATGTTTCTAAGGCAACATTTACACACCTTCAAGATGAAGACAAGTACAACTTTACAGGATCATCTTGATGCTTTTAATATATTAGTTATGGATCTTACTCATGCTGATATTAAAGTGGAAGATGAAGAACTAGCACGCACTCTACTATTTTCATTATCACCGGCGTACAAAAATGTAGTTAATTCAATGATATACAGTAAGGAGGTGGTCACGTTACAGATGGTAAGACATGCATTGAATTCAGATGAATTAATAAACCATATCAACAATGGTGAGAAAGAGGACCATGGTGAGGGTTTGACGGTTAGAGGTTGCTCGAGCCAAAGAGGGAGAGGCAAATCAGTAGCTAGGTCAAAGTCTAGGAAAAGGGTGAGTAGGAAGGATGCGGAATGTTGGGGTTGTCATCAAAAGGGTCACTTTGAGAGGGATTGCCCGAATAAAAAGACAGATAAAATAACAGCCATTGCATCTACGGTTCAGGTAGCTCAGACATCTGGAGAAGATTATGTGCTAACTACTTTAACAGATGACATTTAGACACACAAGTGGATTTTAGATTCAACTTATACCTTTCACATGTGCTTCGGAAAAGATTGATTTACTAACTTCGAGCAGACGAGTGGGACTGTACTTATGGGGTATGATGTAGTATGTGAAATAGCATGCATTGGTTCAGCCCGTATACGATATCATGACGGCATCATAAGAATATTGTTTAATGTTCGACATATTCCTGGTATGAAAAGAATCTGATCTCTTGGTACTTTTGATAAGCTCGAATACAAGCATGCAGGTGAAGGTAGAATCTGCAAGGTGACCAAGGGTTCTCTGGTCATGTTAAAGGCCAAACTGGAGGGTGGTCTTTATGTATTTATGGGAAGCACTATTCTAGGTACTGCGAATGCTGCAACCTCACAGTTATCAGCTATGACAAGGCTAAGATATGGCATATGAGATTAGGTCATATGAGCCAGAGGGGATTGACAATTTTGAGCAACTAAACCTTTGAAAGGTGAGAAGATTAGTACACTTGATTTTTGTGAGCATTGTGTCCTTGGAAAGCAGAAACGGGTCAGATTTAGCACGGGCAAGCACAAAACTGAAGGGGTACTTGACTACATTCATTTAGATTTATTGGGTCCATCTCAAGTTCCATCTAAGGGTGAAAAGAGGTATCTTCTTAATTTTATTGATGATTCTTCACGCAAGGTTTGGGTATACTTCTAAAGGTTAAAAGTGATGTCTTTAAGAATTTCAAAAATTGGAAGACATTAATTGAAAATCAGTATGACAGAATGATTAAATGTCTTTGAACAGATAATGGCTTGGAGTTTTGCAATAAAGAGTTTGACAATTTCTGCAAGATTCACGGTGTCTTGAAACATAGAACTTTTAGGAATACACCACAACAGAATGAGGTAGCTGAAATGATGAATCACACTCTTCTTAAGAAAGCACGAAGTATGCTCTCTAATGCCAATGTGCCTAAGGAGTTCTGGGCGGAAGCACTAAATACAACTTGTTATGTTATTAATCGTTCTCCAGCGTTGGCGATTGACTTCAAAACTCAAATGAGGTATGGTCAGGTAAACCGTCTAATTACTCGTACTTAAGAATCTTTGAATGTCCCGCAAATTATCATGTAAGTGATAGAAAACTAGAATCTAGAGCTAGAAAAAGTTTATTTATGGGATATGTTGAAGGGGTAAAAGGATATAGAATATGGAGTTTAGATCCTCTTAAGTTTGTAATCAGTAGAGATGTTACTTTTGATGAGGATTCAATGCTTGATACTGGAAAGGCTTCTATTGAGTTTGTAGAACAGAAAGGAGTGAAGCAATATTGCTCCATTCTTACAACAGAATCGGTGGAGGAAAATGTGAAACTCACTGAAGAGGAGGATCAAGTGACTCAAGTGGAGTCAGATAATGAACAAGATCACTCAATAGTACTTGAAGCTGAACCATACAGTTACTGGAAGGGACAAACGAACTCTGAAGCCTAATCCAAAATATTATTCTCAGCCTCCACAACCTAATCTTGTGGCCTATGCATTAGCTACTGTCGATGAGGAAATAAAGGACCTGAAACCCTCAAGCTATACATAAGCTACTATGTGTGGTGAAGCTGATCAATGGTGTTTAGCCATGACTGAAGAGATGAAGTCTCTGCACAAGAATCAGACATGAGATTTAGTGAGTCTACCAAAGGGGAAGAGAATTGTTGGTTGCAAATGGGTCTTCAGAAAAAAAGATGGCATTCCGGGTGTAGAAGATGCTAGATACAAAGCTAGATTGGTTGCTAAGGGCTTTTGTCAGAAGGAGGGAATCAACTACAATGAGATTTTCTCACCAGTCGTGAAACATAACTCAATTCGTTTGTTTCTAGCTTTGGTTGCCCATTTTACTTGAAGCTTCATCAGCTTGATGTCAAGATTGTATTCTTACATAGTGAACTTGAAGAGGTGATCTTCATGAATCAGCCCGGGGGTTTTCTAATTGAAGGAAAAGAAGACCAGGTTGTCAATTGAAGAAATCTTGTATGGTTTGAAATAGTCCCCACGATTGTGGTACAAGAGATTTGATACGTTCATGAAACTAAAGGTTTCTCGAGAAGTGCATTTGATAGTTGCGTGTATCATATGACGATGTCTGGTAATTCAAATGTTTATTTACTGTTATATGTTGATGATATACTTATTGCTGCTAATAGTATAATAGAGATAAATGATTTGAACAAACTACTACGTAAGGAGTTTGACATGAAAGATTTAGGTGAAGCTAAGAAAATACTTGGAATGGAGATTCACAGGAAGAATGGTGAGGTACATCTTTCACAGAAGAAGTATATTGAGAAGGTACTTCAGAGGTTTGGCATGGATAAATGTAAACCCGTTACTTTACCATTAGCACAACATTTCAGACTTTCTTCTTTTATGGCTTCGTAATCAAAGGAGTAGGGTTCAACATGAACCAACTCTAAAATGTGATAGCCAGAGTGCTATTCACTTAAAAAATCAGAGATTTCATGATCGCACCAAACACATTGATATCAGATTCTATTTTATTCGTGATGTTGTTGAACAAGGCACAGTTAAGGTCATGAAGGTTGACACAAAGGACAACGCAGCGGATATATTGACCAAGGTGGTTCCTTTTGTCAAGTTCGGTCATTGTATGAATTTGACAGGAGTTCGCATCAACTGATGCGTCAGGATGGAGAACGGCAGGCAAGGTAGAGCTACTAGTATGTACAAGTTTTTGGTTAGTGTCTCTTGTTTCCTACACGGAGTTAGCTCATGTAGGCTTAGAGATATTGGACTGAATGACATTCATATGGAAGCTCAAAATCTATCTCAAGGGGGAGATTGTAAAGTTGAAAAGATATTCAAGCCAATTGCTACTCAAAAGCGAAAAGAAATAAAAGGAATTTTTTTCTTTGTTGGTTTTCAAGCGTTATTGGGATTCAGATCCTTTTTAGGAAAGACTTAGACCTAGTAGTATAAATACAGGCTAGCTAGGGTTTATAAAGATGTACAGAAATTAGAACCTAAGTGTATTCCATCTTGTAACTTACTTTCTCCCTTGATAATAATAAAGTGACGGCCGTTCTCCTTGGACTAGGATCACATCGATCCGAACCACATTAATTACTGTATTTTTATCGTTTCCGCACTAACATTTAAGTTAAAAAAGATAGAGGCAAACACATTATCCCTGGAGTTTTGAATCGTGTACCAACTAACACTCAAACATTTCTCGATTATAAATAATTCCAATCAAGCTCTTTTTTTCCCCTAACCCATGAACAATCAGAGTAGTTTCTCACGAATCTTGTGGACTACTCACCATGTCAATTGAATTCAATTGTTCATATCAATGGAAAATCACTAACCTGCTCACCAAAGAAGCTAACTAAAGCTAATCTCTGCCGTGAAAAAGATTCCTTTCCAGTTGAAAGTTGATGAATGTGTCTCAGAAATTGCAATCCTGTATATAACGTGGACAGAATTGCTATAGCCAACACATACCTGTTATTACCACATCCCAAAATCGAATTCAATTTTCAAGACTAGAAGAGTATCCCCCACAACAACAATTACTATTACTCCGTACGTTTCGATATGTGTACATTTTAAATAATTTTTGAGGCTAAATAGATCAACTCAATATATATTTTAAAAATTAAATAAAAAATATTATAAGTTGCACCTTTTTTATGTCAATAAGTTAAACATCTACGGATCAACTATATCAATTCTCAGTGTTGATGTTACTCAATTTAAGCTTATTTCAGTCTGGTATCATATAAGATTACAATAAAAAATAAAATAAAAAGTATGAGAAATTCTCTTTTTTGATAAGGAAAAACTACTAGAAATCTCTATATTTCTACTAGTATATGAAATTCATGATGATGGTCCAATTAAAGGGAGTGTATAGCTGTATTCTTCATATCTATCAAAATCTTTCCAATCACCATGAGTATTGCTAGCCATGACAATGAAAGCAATCACTGAGAAAATTAAGGCAAGTCCATGCAAAACTAATGAACCCCTCTTCACCGGTTCCTGGATCTCTCCTTTTCCGGCTGGCGGAGGGAGGTGTAGAAGGAGCTGGCAAAGCATCAGTTACCTTATGGACGTTTTCATCAGTCATTTTATCTTCAAAATTAAGGGCTTAATTAGTGGGAAATTAATAAAACAGAGAAGTGATCAACTTTGTGAAAGGTCAAGAAATATTGATAGATTGGGAATTGGGAAGTTATAAGTAGAAATATGTAGAAGAAGAATGAAGGGGATACAAAAGGAAGTTGAAGGTGGCTTAAAGGATGACAACTTTAGAGAGACAAGAACTACTATGTTTTTTTTTTTGCTGTTTTGTCATCTTGAAGTTGGTTCCAACTTCCAAATGAGAAAAAGAATGTATTGCTGAGTGTAATTATAAGGAGTGTAATGATTCTACGGTTAGAAGTTTCTACAGTAAAATCAATAATGACATATCGTGATTCTACAAGTGAGATGAGAATGGAGTAATATGCATATATTACTCTTATTTGTTTTTGGTGTAAAGGAATTATTTCGATAAATCCTGAGTTTAAGAATAATATTTTACAAAGTAAGTTTAAAAAAAATACAAAAATAAAGAAGCTATAATGAAAATATCAAAAAAAGAAAAAATAATCAAAATAAAGAAATTTGTAGACACTAAAAACATACTTTAGATTAAATAGTATATATTTATATCCGATGTTTGCTTACTATCATTCAACTTAATTATGAGTTCATGCTTTTTATGTGCAAAAAGAATGCTTTACATTATTACATAGCAACTGCCCAAAAAATAATCCAGATGATTAATATTATTGACAAAGAATTAAATGATAGATAATCCAAGGAGAAAGCCTTTGATCTGTGAATGGTTGAGCTGTTAAAAGCTAATGGGGGTATAAAATTTTTGTGTCAAATAATCCTAATGAACTTTGGTTGATGACAGGCTCAGTAGCCAGTTTCTAAATATGTAGTTGGATTCCAAGTCATCTAATCCAGTCAAATCTATTGCCGATCTAAGCTAGATCTTTTTTTATTAAATTTTGTCTCCATTGATTATTAAACGATTGAGGCTAGATAGTTGATTGTAATTTTTTTCTTTATGTGCTCAAGATTATGACTATAATCGAGATACGTCCATACTCCATTGGTGATTGAAAATTTCAAAAACCATCTTTGAAGGGCTTTTTTGATACTGTTACTTTGTTTACTATTATTTGTCAGGTTTCTCTTCTCGAAATTCAATTTGATAAATCTTCGTATCTAAGTTGAACTAGATTAATTTAATATTTTAATATTAAAATTTAAATATTCAAAAATTATATAAAAATAGTATAAGTTGCTATTCTTACCCATCTTAAAATGTTGGTATAATCTATGTAGTTTAACTCTCAAAAAGTGAAATGTGACAAGAAAAAATAAACGGGTAGAATATTTAACTTGTTCTCAAAGTTTTAAGGTTATTCAATTTATGTTTTGGCGAACACCAGACGCAACAAAAGTTTTTTGTTAACCTGAAATAGCAGTAATAGAAGGGCAAAAATTGTTAACAGGAATAATGTCGAGTTGTAATTTTTTTGGAATATTTACAAATATGTAAGGAAGATAAATTAGGATACCAAGTCATAAAAATTAAGACAAGAAAAAAACATTAGGCCGTCAAAGGGAAATAATTGATGAAACTGATAACCAAATTAATGTCTTCAAAAGGACAGTCCAACGACCAAGAAATCAAATTCAAATAGTAGTATACGAGTTAAATTTCCAATGTCCTCATGATCACTACTACCAAATTGGTTCTTTCTTACTCCATATTTAATTAATTATTTTAAAAAAAATCAAGGGCTGAAATGGCATGGGGTGAATTAAGAGTCAAATTGACTGGTCATATTGTGTAACAAAAAATAGTAGTATTACCTTAGCATGGGTTAAGATGAGGTCTATTTTTCACGCTAAAATTATATTGTCTCTATACTACATGTTTCATTTTTTTCCCCCACAAATCATGAATGTTATCTCATGAGACAACATTCATAATTTGCTCATCACCTTCTTCCTCTTCTTTTTTTCTGATTTTCCTATAAGGAATCAGACATACTCTATATCTCAGACTAATTAGAAGAGGAACATAATTAACTAATTAAACCAGGTTTTCTTTTTTGCAGAATTAATCTTGATTAATTACATGTAATAATGGCTTTGATCTCCCAAGACAAGATCTGATATATTTTCAAAGGGGGCTGAATATAATTAATTGGAGATGGGTGCATGTTGTACCTGTCAAAGGGGGAAAAAATTGGAAGGCAAGAATAATCATAATCACAATCATAATCATCATCATCATAGTTATTTTGAGGAGACAAATGGGGAGCAAAAAGAGGCTGAAGTTGATTATCAAAGCATGGTAGGAAGAGGAGATTTTGGTGCCACTATAAGGTTGTGTGGATTTTCTAAATTTGTATCAATGTATAGTCAACAAGGTAAAAAAGGGATCAATCAAGATGCCATGACTGTTTGGGAGGTATTCTTCTTTCTCAATTCATTATATTATAATAATTAGGGTGAAATGTTCATCTATCATTCTATATTTCATTCATAAATAATATCTTAAGACAGTCTGATACACGAAGCATCTCACGTTCATGAAGGATCCGGGAAAGGGCCGCATCCTAAGGGGTTAAGATCTCTTATTCCCTCTTTCTCCATCATCTTAAATTCCTATCAATAATGTTACCCTAATAAATTCAATTTTTCAAGACTAGTTTGGTGTTTTCTTCTTCTAAATCATTTTTATGATAAAAATTAAACATATACTACAATTCAAAGCATAGTATGATGCATATAGTCATTGATATTGTGTGTGTTGATCGATAAATCTTCACGGTAGTTGCTGAATGATCCCTAAATTCATTCAAATAGAAATTCATTTCTTTCCTACTAATTGATAGAATATACACGGTATATTCTTGTGATATCATTAGTGATCTTGTACATATGTAATTATGGTAGTAATATTTTGTATTAGGTAAGTGTATATTTGATTTTCGTAATTAAAGCCTATGATGACTATTGTATATCATGTATATAAACCATTCACATTAATGAAATCAGTAAGGGATTATTCTCTTTCATGGTATCAGCAGTCTAGGGAATTTTTTTTTCCTTCTCCACAAACTTCCGCCGCCCTCTTGGTCTCGGCCGTCCCTTCACTTTTCTTTCCGAAACTCTAATTCTCCTATTGTTCCTCAATCATGTCTAACAAAAAGAATTCCTTTCATCCTGCCCTTGCAGTCTCCAACATCAAGAACAACATCCCTATCATCCTTGAAATGGAGAACGTCTAATACGCGACGTGGGCGGAACTAGAGTTGTGGGCAACTCTTGATGCTACAGTCCTCCAATAGATTTATTCCACCATCTATACGGACCTCTTACAGACAATTATCGAACTCAATGCCACGGCAATGGAAGCTTGGAATAGGTTGCATGATATATTCCAAGATAACAAAAACTCTCGTGTTGTAACCCTTGAGCAAGAATTCTTTCACACAACTATGGAGGATTTTTCGAATGCCTCTCCCTATTGTCAAAAGCTCAAGGAGTTGTCGGATCAACTCAAGAACGTTGGCGTGCCGGTCACAAATGATCGTCTCGTTCTTCAGATGGTTGCGGGGCTCTCAGAGGCATATAATGGGGTTGGCAATCTCCTTCGCCAAAGCAATCCTCTCTCGTCGTTCTATCAAACACGTTCCATGCTCACCCTAGAAGAAGCGGGGTTGGCTAAAAAGGCCGAAACCGGAACATATTCTGCCATGATGGTGGCCACGTCACGCGACACCGATGACCCTCAATCATTCTCTGAAAATTATAGCCAAAATCGCAACAACTGTGGTGGCAAAAGGGCCAAAATTGGAAAAATAGTGGTAAAAACCACGGCGGCGACCGCGGCAATAGTGGCAGCCGTGGTGGCGACCAGCAGGGGCCTTGGCCACAGCAACACTAGCATCAACCTTGGGTCAGTGGGCAGTGGCCCATTTCACCTTGCCCATTTCCCACTCAATATTGGGCTAGGCCCAATGGTAAACAACAGCAGCAGGCTCGGCAGAACTAGGCATGGCAGCAACCTGGTGTTGCGGTATTTCTAGATGCTACACAAGTGTACGTATCGTAATTTGTAATAAATTTTGGTAAGACCGAGTATCGTCCACAGAGATTGATTTATCAAGTATAAATTAATTAATCTTTAGTTTCTATTTGGCCAACGAATATAAGTGGTGATTTCTAAACTAACAAATTAACAACTAAAATAGATTGCATGAATAAAATAGTAGTGAAAACACACGAAGTTTAATTCAGTAATGAAAGAAATTAGGGTTTCCAATATCATCAATAATCCACTCTATCATTCATTAATGCAAGACTATCGATTCTTCTTCTTGTTAAGATAGCAGGTTAACTGAGATGTTCTATATTCCGGTTAGGACATATAAAAACTCAACCTAAATGAGAATTTTCTATATTTCTATGATAAATTCGATCACATAGGAGGACTAAGATCAATAACCTAAAAGCTACACAGGCAATCGTGATACTCTCGTTCAAGATTAAACCTACGTCTAATCAATTATAGCATATTCAAATCTCCCTTTTCAGATCTCGATTTGGAATCATATAGGTAATGAAAACTAATGGCCAATTAATTCTCATTCAATAAACACAAGTTGAGGAGATCTTAATAGACGAAGAAGAACATTAGCAATGCATTAAATCATAATAGAGTTTCAAGTGATTCAACGGAAAATCCTAATAGAAGTAATTAGCTCATAGTCATGCTAAGAAAACTAATTAACTTAATGTCCAACATGAACTGAATTAAAGTAAAGAAAAGGAAAAGAACTTGAACAATAGATGTCTCTAATGGCTTCTTGTTCTCTTGTTTCTTGACTCCAAAGTGTCCTCCTTTCAAAATGCACCTCACCAGCATATATCACGAAAAATCCCCTAGAATGGACCTTTTTGCCCTTCTTAAATTTAGGTTTTTCGCAATCCTGACGTCGTCGGCGCCGCGGCTCAGCTATTAGAGCGCCGCGACGCTAATTCACTTCTGAAAGTCACTCCCTTTCTGCCTTTCGAGCACCGCGGGCGCCGCAGCCCTTCAGCGCCGCGGCTCCATGATGTGTTGCATCGCAACGCTTCAGCGTTCTTCGTCCAAAAATTGTTTAGACTGCTTTCCAAGCTTCCCAGGGCTTGTTTGACTCATTTCTTGTGACCAGCTACACATTTTTGTTCTTAATAACCACCTATTTCATAATGATTCGCCTTATTCCTTTCTGAATAGCTTAAAATCTAAAAACACAAAATAACACGCATAATATTGCACAAGATAACTAAAAGACAAACAAAATACACCCTAAAAGATACTCTAAAACAGTACTAAAATCTACCTAACACCTGGCCTGCTTGGGCCTTGGCCACAGCAGGTCTTCGTTGTTGCGGGCCCAGTAGTCTCCCCGACCCACACGGATATCGAGGCCACAATGCATACACTTAGGCTAAATCCTCCGGATGCAAATTGGTACGTGGACATCAGTGTTACTTCTCACATGACATCTGCACAAGATAATCTCTCGTCTTATTTCAATTTGAGAAAAAATCATGGCATAATTATTGGTAATGGTCATTCAAACCCAATTCGTGGTTATGGTCATACAAATTTGTCTCCCCCCGAATGCACCTTTAGCCTTGAAAAATATCCTTCATGCTCCTCAATTAATTAAAAATTTGGTGTATGTTAAGAAATTTACAACTGATAACTCGGTTTCTGTTGAATTTGATCATTTTGTATTTTTTGTGAAGGATTTCTGGACGGGAATACATCTAATGAGATATGATAGTCAGTGCGAGATCTATCCCATCACCACCACCACTAAATAAGCCACACCATTAACATTTGCCGCTTTAGCACCTTCTTTATGGCATGCGCGTTTGGGTCATGCGGGAGCGTCTGTTTTTTCCTTCCTTAAAAATAATAAATTTGTTTAGTGTAATAGTGCCCATAGTACTAATGTTTGTCCTTCTTGTCCTCTTGAGAAACATGTTAAATTGATGTTTGTTGCCTCAAATTTTAGTACTTTATTGTCATTTGATATTATTCATAGTGATCTTTGGACATCTCCCGTTTTGAGCTCTTCGGCCCACCGTTATTTTTGGATGGTTATTCTAATTTTTTGTGGACATTTCCGTTATCTAAAAAGTCTCAAGTTTGTTCCACATTCCTATCATTTAGAGCATTCATCTGCACTCAATTTGAACAGAAAATTAAGAACATTCAATGTGATAATGGAAGAGAATTTGATAATGGGCCATTTAGAGAATTTTGTAGGTTAATGGTATATCTTTTCGGTTTTCATGTCCACATACGTCATCACAAAATGGGAAAGCCGAGAAAAAAATTTGCACCATTAATAATATTATTCGTACATTACTAGCCCATGCTTTATTATCACCTTCATTTTGGCATCATGCATTACAAATGGAGACTTACCTTCTTAACATACTCCCTAACAAAGGATTAGCATACCAATCTCCACTCAAAATATTTTATCACAAAGACCCTTCGTATTCTCATCTTCGGGTGTTTGGGAGTTTATGTTATCCTCTCTTACCCTCCAATACAATAAAAAAACTTCAAACCCGCTCTACTGCTTGTGTGTTTTTGGGATACTCGTCTAATCATCGTGGTTACAAAATTATGATTTATTCTCTAATAAAATCATAATTAGTCACCAAGTCATTTTTTATGAAATCCAATTTCCGTTTGCTAAGTTGCATAATTCCGTGTCCAATTTCTATAATCTTTTGGATGATGGGCACTTACCGTATGTGGTCCACCATTTGGTTCAGCCCACACCTCGGCATCTGGACCAGCTGACACCGACATGACCACTACCTGCTAGCCCAACACCCCTTCCCCGTACTCAAAATCTGCCAATAAGCCCACTGCCTGCTGGCCCAGCAGTTTCTCTTCCACAAATTCTGTTAGCAGGCCCACTGCCTGCTGGCCCAACCCAGTCCATCCATCACCCAACCACTGTTCTCCCAACCCAAATCCAATCCAACACTGCACCTTCTACATTGGGTCAGCCCACGACTTTCACTCCAATCCAGCCCACTTTTATTCCGGAACAAGGGCCTGTTACTCGTAACCAATGGGGCATTTTGAAACCAAAGCGATAGTTTAATCTCAATTCGAATGACACTAAATCCTCCCTACCACGTTGTAACATCCCGTACTTTCGGATAACCGTTTAAATCGCTAGGCGTGTGTAAATAGGTCCGAGCGTTGGAAAAATTTATGTTATATTTATTTATGCTAATAAAGAGATTAGTATATAAAAGGATTAAATTCTGAAATAATTTTGGATGTAACAAGTGTGACGATGGAAATTAATAATAATGGATGTATATCCTTAACGAGGTAATGGACTAGTGTCATATTACAAAATTATGACATTGAGTATATGAAAGTCTTATAAGTTATCAAGATTTAAGTGAATTGGGATCACGAAAATAATTATGTGTGTGATTGATAAATTACGGAGGCATGTCACTTAATTAATTAAGTGACCGTGCATGTTGTGCAAGGTGGCGTTAAATCAAGCTCCCCACCGCCAAGATTGGCCAAGTGGGGGACCGAATGATGGACATCATTAATGCCTAAATTAGGCATGTCTCCATCTTATTCCTACTTTGGGAATGTGTTCTTTGGGTTGAATATCGTGAATTATTGCAAAAAGAAAACTCCTCCAACCAACCCTTTTCTTTATAAACCAAAACAGTGCACTTTTGAGTTGGAAAAAAAAACCAATGTACAAAGTAGCAGCAACATAGTCATTTTCTTTAGGTATTAGAAGTAACAACATTTAAATTCTTATAGCAACATCAACGAGGAATTGATAATTCACTTAAAGATAATGGCTGCATTATCTTCTTCACAATAGTAGCAAACGTCCTCCTTTCTTTTTTTTATATCAAGGTATGTCAAGGCAAATTATTTCTTTCTTTTGGCATGTTCATGTAACAAAATAGAACCGTGATATTGCTCCATAATTTATTCTACTCCTAGTAGTTAAGAATATTCATGTTATTGATTCCTATGCTAGAAGCATGTCTAAATATGTTACTAAGTCCTTATTGAGGCATACGGAAAAGGTGTTAACATTCACCGTGTTAGACAAAGGGGTAAGGATATTATAGTTATCCGATAAATTCGGGAAATGTTTTACTGATATTCATGCATTTTCATTTGCATTGCATTCATATATTACCATGAACCCACTGGTGCTATGCACACTACTATATGGTAAATATTATATATATATAGGGGATATGGGAAAAGAGAAAGGCGTTATATACGCATACCACCTGCAGTTGGTACATACTATCACAAAAGAGCCCGAAGAGGCCAATATGATGTGATGATGTGATGATGTGATGTGATGCCTCTATGGATTATTGGGATGGATTGCACGATCCGCAACATTAACAGATATTGGGACGGGTTGTACGATTCACAACACTAACATATATATACCACATTTGCATTATGCATATATTCGTTAACCATTACATGGTATGATGCCCACAAAGGCTTTCATAGTAAGGAAATTTTCCGATGAGGCCAATGAATATGGACACTGCATTGTGCATAACATGTAGGAAAGTGTATTAGGGCCCTCATAGGCAGTTACTGTTGGTCAGTTGTTTATGTTTCAGTTATTGGTATATTCCTGTTATGCTGATATTTATTCCTGGCATACTCAGTACATCAGTTGTACTGACGTCCCTTTGACGGGGGACGCTGTGTTTCATGCCCGCAGGTTCACATAGGCAAGCCGAAGGCCCACATGAGTAGGTTGCAAATTTCAGTGGATTTTTGGAAGCGCTCTTCTCTTTCCGGAGTGTCGGTCTGATATGGGTATGGTGGGGCCTTGTCCCGACCTGTTGGTGTTGTGTACTCTTTTAGAGGCTTGTAGACAAGTGTCCTGTGTGTAGTTGTCTTGTATGGCCTTGTCGGCCTTGGTATATGTATATATATAAGTTGGATTTCTAGGTTACTATTTCCACAATCCTTTTCGCCTTAGTCGGTAATTAATTATGAATAGGTGTTGATTGTGTAATTAGCGGTAACCAGCGGGTGGGGTCCGGGTATCCGTTGCGGCCCTTCGGTTTGGGTCATGACAAACTTGGTATCAGAGCATGTCTGTCCTAGGGAGTCTACAAGTCGTGTCTAGTAGCGTCTTGTTTATGGGTATGTTGTGCACCATACTTATAAACTTGAGGCTATCTGACATTTTAGGGATGGTTTCTATTCTTTCATCTCATAAATCGTGCTATAGAACTGAATTATAAGTATTTCACTCCTAATCCATTTTGTGCTTATGATTCCAGCGATGCCTACCGCAAAGAAGAAGTCCAAGAGTATGAGGGAGTTGAATACGGCTGCGGACGATGGTACCAGCCGATTTCCACCCGTTAGCGAGGGCCAGAGTGAGACCCTCGGTACAACTCCTTCATATGGTTCTCCTAGTACATCACCATCAGATGAGATTAGTGGAACTGCAGCACCCCTAGTTCCTCCACATGATACTCCATACGTGGATCTTGATATGCGAAGTGCGGTTCAGTTATTGACACGATTGGTGGCCGCTCAGGCCCAACGTCAGGTTCTCAGTCCTTCTGATAGAGTTGCTATAGCAAGAGCTCGGGATTTTATCAATCTAGACCCTCTGGTATTCACATGAACAGACTTGAACGCGGACCCACAGAATTTTCTAGATCAGGTACAATGCACTTTGCGGGTGATGGATGCTACCGATATCGAGTCGGTAACGTTTGCTTCTTATAGACTGCGGGATATCGCAGTAACATGGTTTGATACATGGGAGCAATCTAGGAGACCTCATGCCGCGCCAGCAGGATAGGGGGAATTTTCAGAGGCTTTCTTACAATATTTTCTACCAGTCGAGCTTCGACGAGCCAGACAGG
Source organism: Anisodus acutangulus (assembly GCA_029783415.1). Taxonomy (NCBI): domain Eukaryota; kingdom Viridiplantae; phylum Streptophyta; class Magnoliopsida; order Solanales; family Solanaceae; genus Anisodus; species Anisodus acutangulus. The sequence goes on from CM056507.1 coordinate 11,013,301, forward strand.
ACAGGTTCCTATGTCTTGAACAGGGCAGCATGAGCGTTTGAGAATATAGCTTGCAATTTAATTCCTTGGCTCGATATGCTCCTACAATTATTGCTGAAATGAGCGATCGGGTACATAGGTTCGTTACTGGCTTGGAGCCACACTTGGTCAACGAGTGTACTACGGCTTCTTTGAATCCGGATATGGATATTGCTCGCATCCAGGCGTATGCACAAAACCTGGAGGATCGCAAGAGGCAACAACGGATCGATCGAGAGCGTGATAGGAGCCAGAATAAAAGGGCTCGGTCTGAAAGTGGCATGAGGGACTGTGGAGGCGGGCCCAGGCCACAGCCTTACAAACGACCATCGTACCCAACAGCCGGCGCATCATTTCCATCTTCAGGATCGAGGGCTAATCACTATATTCAAACGGGACCAGGCCAGAGTTTACGAGCACCAGGATCTTATTATAGAGGGAATTCTACATAGATGAGGTCGCCATTAGCTAGATGTGGGCAGTGTGGTGGGACCCATCCAGGGTCATGCCAACAAGAGGAAATAGTATGCTATTCTTGCTGGGAGCGTGGTCATATAGCGAGAGATTGTCCGACAAAAAGTGAAGGTGGTAGAGCCCAACCAGTCGGATCTGCAGCAACTTCATCCCAATCAGTACGCCCGTTAGGGTAGAGTCAGCAGACGTTATCTGGTCGAGGCAGAGGAAGGGGCCAGAACCGTACTTATGCACCGATGGGATGAAAAGATCAGGAATCCTCACCTAATGTCATTACAAGTACGCTATCGGTCCTTTCACATAATGTGTACGCGTTGTTAGATCTATGCTCAAATTTATCATATATTACTCATTTCGTTGCCTGTAAATTTGGTATGGATCCTGAGTTGATAAGGGATCCATTTGTGGTATTCACACCGATTGGTGAATCGGTAATCACTAGATGGGTCTATCAAAATTGTACAGTATTGGCTTGTAGTCATCAGACCCTAGCAGATTTAGTGGAATTAGAAATGGTTGACTTCGATGTTATTATGGGCATGGATTGGTTAGCGTCATTCTACGCTAATGTTGACTGCCGAACAAAGATTGTTAGATTCCAATTTCCAGGTGAGTCAGTCCTTGAATGGAAAGGTAATACGGCAACGCCAAAAGGTAGGTTTATTTCATACCTTAAGGCAAGAAAGATGATCTACAAGGGGTGCATATACCATCTTGTTCGGGCAGGAGATGTCGATGTTGAACCACTTAGTTCTAAATCAATTCCGGTGGTCAGTGAATTTCTTGATGTATTCCCAGACGAACTTCCAGGCCTTCCTCCTGAAAGGGAAATTGAGTTCGATATAGATGTGTTTCTAGACACTCAACCGATATTTATTCCTCCTTATAGAATGGCCCCAGCTGAATTGAAAGAATTGAAGGAGCAATTAAATGATTTACTTGAGAAAGGCTTTATTAAGCCTAGCATATCTTCTTGGGGCGCGCCGGTATTGTTCGTACGAAAGAAAGATGGCTCATTACGGATGTGTATCGACTATCGGTAGCTAAATAAAGTTACTATCCAGAACAAGTACCCTCTTCCCCGAATTGACGATTTGTTTGATCAGTTACAAGGTGCGAGATGTTTCTCAAAAATTGACCTAAGGTCGAGGTACCATCAGCTAAAGGTTAAGGAGAAGGATATTCCGAAGACGGCCTTCAGGACAAGGTATGGGCACTTCAAGTTCCTAGTAATGTCATTTGGACTTACAAATGCACCAACAACATTTATGGATCTAATGAACAGCGTGTTCCGCCCATTCCTGGACGTATTTGTGATAGTATTTATAGATGATATTCTTGTTTACTCTCACTCGGAAATAGAGCATGTGGACCACTTGCGGATAATACTACAAACACTCCGGGACCATAAGTTGTATGCAAAGCTATCCAAATGTGAGTTTTGGCTGAAGTCAGTGACTTTTCTTGGTCATATAGTGTCAGATGAAGGTATAAGAGTTGAAACTCAGAAGATTGAAGCGGTGAAGAATTGGCCGAGGCCTACGACTCCAACAGAAGTTTGCAGCTTTTTGGGCTTAGCCGGCTATTATAGAAGGTTTTTAGAAGGATTTTCTACCATATCAGCACCACTAACGAAGTTAACACAAAAGGCTATGAAATTCCAGTGGTCCGATGCTTGTGAGCGGAGTTTCCATGAGTTAAATGATAGATTAACATCGGCACCAGTCCTTACTCTCCCAGAGGGTCCAGAAGGTTATGTTGTGTATTGTGATGCCTCGGGAGCAGGTTTAGTATGTGTGCTAATACAGCATGATAAAGTAATTGCATATGCTTCAAGGCAATTGAGGAAACATGAGAAGAACTATCCGACACATGATTTAGAGTTGGCCGCAGTAGTCTATGCACTGAAGATTTGGCAACACTATTTATATGGTGTTCATGTAGACATTTTTACGGATCACAAGAGTCTGCAATACATATTCAAACAAAAAGAGCTGAATTTGAGACAAATAAGATGGCTTAAATTATTGAAGGATTATAATGTGGACATCTTATATCACCCTGGCAAAGCTAATGTTGTAGCAGACGCGCTCAGCCGTAAGTCAATGGTCAAATCGATGCCAGTGCAAGTCAAAGGGAAGGAATTAGTAAGAGAGCTTCATCAGTTAGCTAGTTTGGGAGTCCGACTAGTGAATTCAGAGGATGGTGGGTTTGTGGTCCAGGATGTGTCAAAATCATCCCTTATATCATAAATTAAGGAACGTCAATGGGAAGACCCTAGTTTGAAGAAGATAAGAGAGAGCACTCAACAGAAGAAGACCACGACCTTTGAGATTGACGAACAGGGAACTCTCAGGCACCAGGGTCGTCTATGTGTTCCAAATGTAGCAGGATTGTGAGATAGAATTATGACGGAGATTCATTGTTCACGGTACTCTATTCATCTAGGATCAACTAAAATGTATCATGATCTCAAGAGTATTTATTGGTGGAATGATATGAAGAAGCGCCTGGCAGAGTTTGTAGCTCAGTGCCCCAATTGTCAGCAGGTAAAAATAGAACACCAAAAGCCTGGTGGCTTGACTCAGAACATCGAGATTCTGATATGGAAATGGGAAATGATTAATATAGACTTCATTACGGGATTACCTCGTTCCTATCAAAAATTTAATTCTATTTGGGTAGTTGTGGACAGACTGACCAAATCAGCTCATTTCTTGCTGGTGAAAACTACCTACACTTCCGAAGATTATGCGAAGTTATATATTAAAGAGATCGTTCGACTTCATGGTGTGACTATCTCTATTATATCTAACCGAGGTGCCTAATTTACAGCTAACTTCTGGAAATCATTTCAGAAAGGGTTAGGCACCCGAGTTAATTTAAGTAGGACTTTCTATCCTCAGACAGATGGTCAAGCTGAGCGAACAATTCAAACGCTCGAGGACATGTTACAAGCTTATGTGTTGGACTTTAAGGGAAGTTGGGATGATCACTTACCCCTTATTGAGTTTGCGTACAATAACAGTTATCACGCCAGTATTAAAATGGCTCCATATGAGGCCTTGTCGAGGTAGGTGAATCAGAGTTATTTGGACTTGACTTGGTACACCAAGCTATAGAAAAAGTAAATCTTATCCAAGAATGGTTGTTAACAGCTCAAAGTCATCAGAAGTCATACGCAGATGTGCGACGGCGAGACTTAGAGTTTCAGGTGGACGACTGGGTATTTTTGAAGATTTCACCGATAAAGGGTGTAATGAGATTCGAGAAGAAAGAAAAGCTTAGTCCAAGGTATATTGGGCCATATCGTATAATCTGAAGAATCGGTCAGGTAGCATATGAATTGGACTTACCTTCAGAATTGGAGTTTGTTCATCCGGTCTTCCATGTTTCCATGATGAGAGCCTGTATTGGAGATCCTTCTCAGATTGTACCAATTGAGGATGTGCACATTACAGAGGATCTGTCATATGAAGAAATTCCTGTTGCTATCCTAGATTGCAATTCCCCAAGCTGAGGACTAAGAAAGTAGCTTCTGTAAAAGTGTTGTGGTAAAATAGGAATGTGGAAAAGATGACATGGGAAGCTGAAGAGGAAATGGCGCGTAAATATCCACACCTATTCCAGACTAATGTCGAGATTTCAAGAGAAGCCTAAGGTAAATTCCAATTCCTGTCATGATGTTTAATGATTATGTATTCGGGCTACGTAATGGGGATTAGATATGTTACCCCAACATTCGAGGATGAATGTTTCTAAGGGGGGAAAGATGTCATTCCGTACTTTCGGGTTACGGTTTAAATCGCTAAGCGTATATAAAATCGCTAGGCGTGTGTAAATAGGTCCGAGCGTTGGAAAAATTTATGTTATATTTATTTATGCTAATAAAGAGATTAGTATATAAAATGATTAAATTCCGAAATAATTTTGGACGTAACAAGTGTGACGATGGGAATTAATAATAATGGTTGTATATCCCTAACGAGGTCAAAATTATGACATTGCGTATATGAAGGTCTTATAAGTTATCAAGATTTAAGTGAATTGGGATCACGAAATTAATTATGTGTGTGATTGATAAATTACGGAGGCATGCCACTTAATTAATTAAGTGACCGTGCATGTTGTGCAAGGTGGCGTTAAATACAACGATCATGTGGGTTGTGGGCCCACCAATTGCTTTATCTTTAAGAATGTCTGCACCTTAAACTCCCTTCACGTGGCATCTATAGTACTATAAATATTCTTGTCCCATCTTTAATCTTATTCCATTTTTTCCACCTTAACTCCATTCATTTGAATATTAAATCATATTTAATACACTTCATATATTCATTATCACAATCGTGTGATATAGCTCTAGTCCATAACCTCTTTTGGGACATACCAAATATTATTTCTAGTCATCGTTGTCCCACCTTCTAAAATCTTAAATTATTTCGGAACCACATCCTTTTATATTAAGCTCTTTGTTTGCATACGTCAATATGACCAAGAATCCTCCAACGCTCGGGTCTATTTGCATACGTCTAGTGATTCAAAACATGGTCCAAAAGTACGGGATGTTACATCCTTCCCCCTTACAAACATTCATCCTTGAATGTTGGGGTGACATATATAATTTATGTCACATAGTCAGAAAACACACCCATCGGTTCACGTGCCATATAATATAACATTTATGCCCATGTCGGACCTCACATGGTCATCAAGCATTAATAGTCTGAAATAAGTGAGGATAATCATACTTCATCTCCTCTTCCGCTTCTCCTGTGTTACTTCTTCTATATTATTACTCTTCTATTGAATTTTCATGGAAACTACTTCCTTAATCCTCAACTTGCGGACTTGTCGATATAAAATAGCATTAGGAACCTCTTCATATAATAGATCCTCGTAACCTTCACCTCATCTATTAGCACAATTTGGGAAGGATCTCCAACACATGCCCTTAACATAAAAACATGGAAGATTGGATGAACAAACTCTAACTCCGATGTCAAGTCCAATTTGTAAGCCACTTGGCCGATTCGTCGAGCTATGAAATATGGCCCAATATACCTTGAGCTGAGCTTTCCCCTTTCTCCCAAATCTCATTACACCCTTCACATGCGAAATCTTTAAAAAGACCCAATCATCTACTGGAATGCTAAGTCCCGCCGTCGCACATCTGAATACAATTTTTAACAACGCTGAGCGGTTAACAGCCATCCTTGGATAAGATTCACATTATCTATAGCTTGGTGCACTACGTTAGGTCTAAATAATTCTGATTTGCCTACTTTGAACTATCCGATAGAAAATTTACATCTATGTCCATATAATGCCTTGCATGGAGACATTTTAATGCTAGCATGATAATTGTTATTTTACGTAATTTCAATGAGGGTTAAATGACTATCCCAACTTCTCTTGAAGTCCAACACGCGAGCTCGTAGCATGTCTTCGAGCGTTAGAATCGTACGCTCAACCTGCCCGTCTGTCTGAGGGAGGAAAGGTATACTAAGATTAACTTGAGTGCCTAAACCCTTTTAAAATGATTTCCATAAATTAGCTATGAATTGTACACCTCGGTCAGATATAATAGAAATAGGCATAAATCTCCTTAACGTACAACTTTACATAGTCCTCGGCTGTGTAGGTAGTTTTGACCTCCAGGAATTGAGCTGATTTGGTTAGTCTATCAACCATCACCCAAATAGAATCAAACTTATGATAAGAGTGAGGTAAACCCGTAATGAGATCCATATTAATCATTTCCCCTTTCCATATCGGGATTTTAATGTTCTGAGTCAAGTCGCCGGGCTTTTGGTGCTCTACCTTTTACTTACTGACAATTAAGACACTGAGCTACAAACTCTGCAATGTTCCTCCTCATGTCATTCTACCAATACATACCTTTGAGATCATGATACATCTTAGTAGATCCAGGGTGAATAAAATATTGTGAGCAATGAACGTCCGTCATAATCTTATCTCGTAATCCTGCTACATTGGGAATACACAAATGGACCTTCCACCTGGAGTCCCTCTCCCATTATACTTGAAGGTTGCGGTTCTCTTTTATTAAATATCTTTTCCGATCTTCTAAAAAATAGGCTACTCATCATGACATTCATTTTCTTCCAGTATGAGGGATGATCTGTTGTATTTTGAGTCTTAGGGCTATCACTATCTGAATCCTCCAATCGGACTCCCACTTAGCTAACTTATGTGTTTCCTCAGGTCAACTCCTCTATTTCGTTCTCACATTAGTCAAGCCACTTGTGGGCGAATGATTCTATTGTCAACTTAGCTTTGTTGTACTAACTGTTGTGCTAAAACTCTGGTATATTTGTAGTATCTCAATCGTGAACACTTTATGGACAATGTCATTTGAATCTGAAGTGCACGTATCATTGTATGTAACTCTCATTCATAGTTTGAAAGGAATCTCTTTTTTTTGTGCTTTCTTACTACGCGTAACTATAACCAACCTCATTTCTTTACTTCTTTTGACACTTGTTCACTCATCTTCTTACTTGTCGTACTCTTCTTACTTCTAAGATATTCTAGTATACATACGTAATATCAAACATTGCTCCTGATTCCAATCTTTGGCGTCACTACCTCTTAAAATATGAGTTGTTAACTTATTCCCTCATTCAATACGTGGAAGATTCTGAAGAATTTGCAGTACCTGACGTTGGACTACTATTTCTACACCTGGTCATTATACTTAGGATCAAATTCCTTCACTTGCCTCATGGCTAAGACTTTCTGTCAATGGCGCTTCGGGAAAAGATTCCCTCGACCTTGTTAAGTTGTAAACCCATTACTTTATCTATCCTGTAGAACCTTTGGTCAGTTCATAAATGCTTATGGACATCTGGATTTGCCTGACATTTCATCTTTATTATAATACCACTATCTCTTTGACATATACCTTTAATGTCTACTGTATATCCATAGGCATCATTAGCTCTTTTTCACCTGTTTAGGCGTTAATCTCGAGCTTTACTCACTATTACTTCCGTTTACATACTTTCTGAAATGTATGACTGCATATGTTGTGGAATCGATGCTTCGTATGTTTAGACCCAATTCGCAGTGTTACATGATCCAATGACTTGTCAAGCTTTCTTGTCTTATCATTATTAGATCTCCAGTCGATCGAGTGCTCATTCGTCTTACCTTTACATTTCCATTTCAAGTTGCCTTAGGGTCTTATCTTAAATATTTCTTATATTATCTTCCTGTACATTAGAGAATCGCCACCTTTGGCCTATGAGTTCTTATTGTCTCTCCTCTACCATTGTCCCTTACGTTGTTCTAGAGTAATCAGGCATTTGTGAAACCTGCATAATTATAATCTCATTCACATTTATCCTCCTTGTTGTAATTATTCCTTTTATTCGTCATTAAACATTTCTGCCTTTAACTGAAATGCCTAAACCGAGGGACAACCTTTCCGGAAAGGGCATGGCCTCAAAATCATTTTTCATCAGCCCAATTGTAGTATCGTGTTCGCATCAGTGATCTTTCACCAAGCATAGTGATCTTTTCGTTCAGAAGAAGAGATCTGTTCAAATCAGTTTAGAGATCAAATTATAACATCTTCTCTTTTCCAAACAGAACAACAACCCTTACCAAGTAGCAACTTCAATAGAAGCATCAAAGTGACAACAATTAAAAGAGCAGCAATAGATCGAGCATAGCCACAAAAATGCTCAAAGGTGCAGCAATTAAGCCATAGCAACAGAGAACAAGATGCAGCAGCAGGTGTATCATTTTACACCACCAAATGCATCATCCCAAGTGCAACAACAAGTAGCAACAACAACATATGAGAATCAACAACCATTCTTTAGTTAGGTGTAGGATCTGTCATTGAGTTCAGCAACTGAAATATAGCAGCAACCTCCCAACATATGTAATATTTTCAAACCCAATGAGGTTTTCTTCAAGCTTTAATAAGAATGCCCATCAACTATTCTCATCAATGTAACAATAGCTAGCTTTTACCCTTAAAATGAAATGTCAAACTATAGCAGCCAACTACACCAAAGGCAGTCACTTTATGCAAAAGATAGCAGCTACTCTCAAAAGGTGACACATTCTCAAGCAACTCAATAGCACATCTCAGATATGCAGCAATAAGGTCTCAAAGACAGATACAAACCAGAGAACAACAAATAGATGTCAGCAGTTGTTTCATCCAAGGCACAAAAGTTAAGTGCAGTAATTAGCAATATGCTTCAGCCAAAGTGTAACAATTATTCCTCTAAAGAATATACTAGTCAAACCTTTTGAGAGGCACCAGTCATTTAGGTTCCAATGGCAACTCAGCAGTAGCAGATAACAGCTGCGTCCTCAAGTATACAGCAACAACAGTTGTCTAAAAGTTAGCATCTCAAAAGAAAGCAATTGCTCAAGAGTAGCAGGAACACATGCCCAACAATAGCTTATCAAAGAGTACAACCAACTCAAGAATTCCAAGTGCAACTGAATATCCATTTCTCCTAAAATGTCAGGTGTAAGAGCAAAACAACAGCAGAGTCAACACTAGTTCAGCTCAAAGTGTAGTGTCATTCCTCTGTTGCAGCAACCAAAAACATCAAAGGATAATCACAACAAATGACAATCCAATAGCAGTATATGATGACATTTCAAATGCAATAGTCAACAAACACATAAGCAAACAACCCATAGCAGTAACTTACTCATGTCCTCTGATGGATCTGTCCCAATAGAGAGCATACTACTCGTATTTATACTCAATCCAACTTCAATCTCCCTGCTAATCATAAACACGATAAGGTCTAATGAGAGAATCCTTACAATCTTCTGCGTTCAGGTGCTTAGTACTTCCATTACTTTACTCTTTTAAAAAACATTTCGCTTTCCAGGCTAGCATTATCTCTTCCATATATAAGTGAGACAACTTTTCATAATCTCAAAACTTTTTTTACGTAATATTTCCCTTCTGGCGTATCAATCATTTGGTAAAAGTCATTCATTTACTGGATACGAATATGAACTAACCGAAATCTTTTCGGTAATCGGCACTATCGAAACAGTAACAGGCACAAGTTAAACTCGAATCCTTAAGACTCAGCTCTACTGCACGATCTATGATATGAAAGAATGAAAACCATCCCTAAATGTCTTACAGCCTCCTATTTATAAGTGTGGCGCGCTACACACCCATAAACAAGACTCTACTAGACACAGCTTGTAGACTCCATAGGACAGACCTGCTCTGATACCAAGTTTGTCACGACCCAAATCGGAGGGCCATGACAGGCACCCGGACCTTACCTTACGGGCACCATTCTTCACATATTTAACGGCTAACTGAAATCAATCATGGCCACAAGGGCCATCACCAAATATTCGGCTGACAAATACATCACAACTGACAAGGCCATACACAATTACTATACACAAGACAACTGTCTACAAGCCTCTAAGAGTACATAACACCACAAGGACGGGACAGGACCCCGCCATACCCATAAGCATATGCAAAATATTATACCGAGACTATACTGCAACTCTGAAACAAATAGAGTGCTCCCACGTCAGCTAAACCATCAACCTACTAGCGCGAACCGCCACCTGTCTACCTGATTTTGTGGGCATGAAATGCAGTGTCCCTAGACAAAAGGGACGTTAGTACGACTGATGTACTGAGTATGTCAGGCATGAACAATAGCATAACAAGAATACAAGAATAAACTGAAATAGAAACAACTGATAAAATTAGTTGATAGCAACAGCCGATAGAAACAGCCAACAACACCAACAACCGACGAAAATGGCTAACCAGCAGTAAATGCCTCTGAGGGCCCTAATACATATGCCTAAATATTATGCACAATGCAAATGCGGTATACATATAAATATTGGCCACACAAGGGCATCTTTCTTTTCATAACACCCTATGTGGGCATCATTTCATTATCATATTGGACACATAAGGGCATCAATATTGGCCTCACATAGACATCTTCCTTTTCGTGATAGCTATACCAGCTGCATGTGGTGACGCGTATATAACGCCTTTCCCTTTTCTCCATCCCCTATATATATATATATATATATATATTGATACCATATAGTAGTGTATATAACACATGTGGGTCCATGTTAATACATGAATATAATGCAAATGAAAATGCATGAATGACAATGAAATATTCTGAACTTATCGGATAACATAATATCATTGTCCCCTCGGCTAACATTGGAAATATTAACATGTTTGAGAATATCAACATCATTCCCAGATACCTCAATAAGGATTTAGGAACATATTTAGGCATGCTTTGAACATAGGAATTAATAACATGCACATTCTTAACTACTAAGAGTAGAATAATTTATGAAACAATATCACGATTACGTTTCGTTACATGGTACATGCCAAAATAAATAAATAATTTACCTTAACATACCTCTGAACCGAGCCTTCAACAATAATGATGAAATCAACCTCCTTCACAAATTAATCTTAGATGTCAAGAACCAACCATTTTTCCACCTTACTTTACTATACAGTAATCTTCAACTTACTAGTACTCGGAAGAAGCCGATGTTAGACTCACGAAATTGATGGAGAAGTAACCATTTTTTAAACCTCGGATTAACATTAACTCAATTCTTGGTCGAAAGTTTCAATACATTAGTGAAGGCTACTGGTTGTGTATCCATTATGTCATTATAAAGGATGGAGATGTTTATATATAATAGTAAGAAGTTAATATCTCATTTAGGTCCACTTAATGGATATACTTCCACGTTGCTAAGACAAAACATGGCAAGAGTATACCTTCACATTCAAGACTATACATGCCACAATTGTCTCTAAACATTATAAATGCAATGGTGCGAATTGATCATGTGGGTTGTGGGCCCGCCAAATGCTTCATCTTTAAGAATGCCTGCACCTTAAACTCCCCTTCACGTGACATCTATAGGACTATAAATATTCTTGTCCCATCTTTAATCTTATTCTAATTTTTCCACCTTAACTCCATTCATTTGAATATTAAATCACCTTTAATACACTTCATATACGCATTATCACAATCATGTGATATATCTCTAGTCCATAACCTCTTTTCGGACATGCCAAATATTATTTCTAGTCATCGTTGTCCCACCTTCTAAAATCTAAAATTATTTCGGAACCACATCATTTTATATTAAGATCTTTATATGCATACGAGAATATGACCAAGAATCCTCCAACGCTCGGGTCTATTTGTATACTTCTAGCGATTCAAATCATGGCCCAAAAGTACGGGATGTTCCAACCCCACTCATCTTAATCATGTGTGCTTGCTAAAGAAGTCCTTGCATGGTTTAAAACAAGCTCCTAGGGCCTGGTATCAAAGATTTGCAGATTATGTGTCTACTCTTGGGATTTCTCACAGTAGGTCTGATCATTCTCTGTTCATCTATCATCACGGTACTTCTATGGCATACATTCTATTATATGTGGATGATATTATATTGATTGCTTCCTCTAACAAACTGCGCAAGTCTATTATATCTCTTCTCAGCTTAAACTTTGCTATGAAAGACTTGGTGCCATTGAGCTATTTTTTTGGTATAGTTATCACTCGTTATGCAGGTGGTCTATTTCTACCTCAGAGGAAGAATGCAACAGAAATTATTGATCGGGTTGACATGTCAGCCTATAAGTCATCTCCTACTCCGGTTGACACTAAACCGAAGATGAGTGCTACTTCTAGCACAACATATGAGGATCTCTCCCACTATCATAGTCTTGCGGGGGCTCTTCAATAACTCACATTTACGAGGCCCGATATTACTTATGCAGTGCAACAGGTGTGCTTATTCATGCATGATTCGAAGGAGTAACACATGCACGCTCTTAAACGCATTGTGCGCTACATTCAGGGCACTCTTGATTATGGTTTACACTTATATCTATCATCAATATCTACTCTCATGTCGTATACAAATGCTGATTGGGGTGGATGTCCAGACACCAGGCGTTCGACATCTGGTTATTGTATGTTTCTTGGTGATAACTTGGTGTTTTGGTCAGCTAAACGCCAGACTACACCGAATATCGAGGGGTCGCCAATGTGGTGTCTGAGTCCTGTTGGTTGCGTAACCTCCTCTTAGAGCTTCATTTTACTATTCGGAAAGCTACCTTGGTCTATTGCGATAATGTTAATGAGATATATCTCTCGGGAATCCTGTACAACATCAACGCACTAAACATATCGAGATGGATATTCACTTTGTTCGCGAAAAGGTAGATCGTGGACAAGTCCGTGTCTTGCATGCCCCTTCACGTTATCAAATTGTTGACATCTTTACTAAGGGTCTTCCCTTAGTTTTGTTTGAATATTTTAGGGACAGTCTCAGCGTACGACAACCGCCCCCTATAACTGCGGGGATGTGATAGAATATACATCGTATATTCTTGTGATATGATCTTGTACATCTGTAATTATGGTAGTAATATTTTATATTAGGTAAGTGTATATTTGATTTTCGTAATTATAGCCTAGGATAACTATTGTATATCATGTATATAAACCATTTACAATAATGAAATCAGTAAGAGATTATTCTCTTTCACTAATATCTCCGTAGTTGTTCTTGCATTCAGTCCGGAGATACATTAGCTCAAGGGTGGTCGATTGAATCCCTTTTATCAGAAAATCTCACTATGCATATGTCATGAAATTATATGTATACATTGATAGTTGAATACAGTTAATACAACGCTAGTTTTTATCATAGTGACAAAGGGGGTTCAAAGGGTATTTTAGGTCACGGGCTCGACTCTGAGCTCTGACATTTTAGCAGTTATTGAATCCCCTTGGCTTCGATCCAGCCTCCACCTAGTTGCATTCATATTTAAATTCTCATAATGTTGAACTCCTATAGAGGCAGTGGTGTTATTTTTCTATTCCATATGGACACTAAATATTTGCTATGTAGAGCATATATTATGATTTATTGTCTGAAAAAGAGGCAGAGGATTGATACAATTATAACACACTATATGTTATTGTACAGAACTTTGGCGGACAGAAAGGTATGTTCTTTTGTGGTGTGTTTGATGGACATGGACCATCTGGCCACAAGGTGGCCCGCTCCGTTAGAGACTCGTTACCTTCCAAAATTTCATCGTCCAATGTGATCAATACGAACAATATTAGATGGGATGTCGAAAAAGATGATGAATCTGACAACCCAATCTTTGCTGCATGGAAAGATAAATTTCTCGAGTCTTTTAAAGAAATGGATGAAGAACTTGAAGGTGGTGGTTCTATTGAAAGCTATTGCAGTGGTACAACTGCAGTGACTTTAGTTAAACAGGTAAAAACATATTTGAAAGAACCTAAATATGTTAAACAATATGATGGTTTCTTTTATCATTTCGTTTATATCCTAAGGTGGCTTTAATTGTGGAAATTTCAGGGAGAACATTTGATTGTTGGAAATTTAGGAGATTCTCGAGCTATTATTTGCACGAGGGATGACAAAAATGAGCTTGTTGCCGAACAACTCACAGTGGACTTGAAGCCTAACCTCCCAGGTAGGTGCTTTTTTACACTATCAGTGTATTATGATCGGTTATAATAAGTTACTACTGCAATTTTAAGGTCATTGAATCATAATTATGCTGTCAAATGTTTACATAAGTTGCTTGTATTGATTGACTTCATTTTGTTAATCTATTGGACAATCATTTTCATCAGCTGAATATGAGAGAATCAAAAGTTGTGAAGGAAGAGTAATGGCAATGGAAGAAGAACCAAATATATACAGAGTGTGGATGCCTGATCAAGATTGTCCTGGCCTTGCCATGGCTAGAGCTTTCGGAGATTTTTGTTTGAAAGACTTTGGTCTTATCTCAGTCCCTGAAGTATATTACAGAAAGCTCACTGAAAAAGATGAATTCATTGTCTTGGCGACGGATGGGGTAAGCTATATCAGAATTCAAACTTCTTGAATATTCCCCTAATTCTAGTTCCTTGACTTAAACTTGCAGTAAAACCAATGCAATCTTGCTTTTTGTCTAAATTTGTGAGGTTAACTACATGTCGTTGGGTAGCTTTGTTAATCAAATCATTACTGCATTGTTAGTCTAAGATGAGCTTAAATGGAGCGGCATGGTCATTGAGAAGATTCATATAGCCGTTCATCAGCTTCTTTGGGATTGAGACATAGTTGTAGTTGTACATACTCACATTGTTCCATTGTAGCAATTCTAAATCTAATTGGGGTTCGCATTGGTGGAGGAATTAGATCGGAAAAAGAGGGATTCTAGTTGTAATATATCTAACGAAATCGTTGCTGGAATTGAGATCTTATTCAAAGAGAAATATCTCAAATATCTGGAGTTTCTTTTTGTATGTTATATGGATGATCCGATCCACAAAGACCGTGATTGGGAATTGTTTGAATGTCTATCACGGGAATTGTTTGAATGTCTTTTTCTAAGGAAGAGTCGAAATAGAATCAAATTAAATTTGAGACCGTTGTTCGAAATCTTAATTAAACATAGTACGCCAAAATTGGAATTAGACTTCAAAATTCTCATGAGGAAGCTCCTCATAACACATTTTGGCCAGCAGTACTGTAGGACTAAAGGTGGATTCATAATTTAGAGTCAATGATTCGCAATCTAGCATTTTATACCTTCTTTGAACAATATGCCCTGTATCGACTATAACTTAATAAGGCAGCTAATGCACATTGTCTTCTTTTTTGTGTATAGCTGTGGGATGTTTTAAGCAACGATGAAGTGATCCGGATAGTAGCTACAGCGAGGAAGCGATCTATTGCAGCAAGATTGGTGGTGCATCATGCAGTTCGAGCCTGGAAATACAAGTACCCATGTGCCAAGATCGATGATTGTGCAGTAGTATGCTTGTTCTTGAAACGCCAGAAGCCTCTGCTAACGAAATCATTGTCAGAAGTGACCGAGCTGAGCTTAAATTACACAGAGATAGCAAGCTACACCCCCAACTCCAAGATAGATGATGGTCTTGATACACTGCTAAATTATCAACTCAAGGAAGAAAAAGATCCAAATGTTGCAACTGGACTTAATGATGATCATAAAAAGAGTTCTTCGACGCACACTCGTTACCTTAGCAGAAGAAAATCTGCAATGAATTTTTGAGTCCATTATAATCAGCAGTAATGTGTGAAACTTAAAAAAAATGTAATCTATAAAATTAATTGAAATACTTGTATGTATTTTGATTTGTATAGTAGTCAAATAGCCTAAGGCTTTGATTTGTATAGTAGTCAAATAACCTAAGGCAAAAGAGAATGGTTGGGTAACTGATGGTATATCCGGCAAAAATTATGATAAAATGAGGATTGACACTTTGGAGAGTTGAAAATATTGTTGGTAGATAATCTAGTTGCCATTGTCATGAATCATGATACAACTCAGGTTGAGGACCGGGGAAGTTTAAAAATGAGGAAACTTAGCAGCTACGGGTGCTTGGCGTTCGTTTTATTTCATCATGTTCCATTACAAATAGGCCGATAATATTAAAATAATAAGTGAACTAGTTATTGTCAAATCAAATATTCGTCTGTGCACTAAATTTCCCTCCCCCCTTTTCCCCCATTTTGTGTCGGCCAAAATAAAATGAGTGCGTTTGTTAGGCCACGTCTCGATTATACCGTCATCTACTTTTATCCGCATTCACAACCAATAAGTTTACATTTGTTCCGAAATATATATACAATAAAATTCGCTCGGGTTCTATAAAATCCGCAACTATACAGCTACTTCGTCAACATCTTTTGTATGTTCAGATCTGATAAGTTAAGATTCATGAAAACTCCAACACTAAGTCGTTGTAGTATAGTGGTAAGTATTCCCGCCTGTCACGCGGGTGACCCGGGTTCGATCCCCGGCAACGGCGTTATTCCCTTTTAAATAATTATTTAGAGTTGTTCCAAATTTTAACAGTGGTTAAATGTTAATCAACGATTCCAAAAGTGGCTGTTTGCCGATTGCTTTTTTTTTTTTTTTTTGGTTTCTCACGCGGTGTCCAGCATCCGCATTGGAGCCCTACTATATTTGAATTCTCATCGGGTAGAGCTTGTTTATTAGGGAAACGCTCCCTGTCAAGAATTTCTCCATACTCAGGGCTCAAAACCGAGATCTCTGGTTATGGGAGAGCAACCTCATCCACTGAACCACATCATTTGGATATTTTCATCCTTCTAAAAGTAGTACGCCCATTCAGCTACACCAAAGTTTATGTTTTTTTATATATTAGGGTGTGTTCGATATGAAGGGAACTATTTTTCATGGAAAATATTTTTCGAAAAATAAGTTAATTTTCTTGTGTTTGATATGTATACAAAAGATATTATGTAAAGAATGGATATTGAGTCTAACTCAACCCCAAAAACTAGTTTATAGGGTGAGTTTGTCCAAGTACATATAAGGAGTCCAAGTTCCCATTCCATATCCGATGCGGGACTCTTAACACTCCCCGCGCCCAGACTTCGTTAACTGCAGCATGGACAATTTAATTTGGGGATCCAACATCGGTGAACAAAGAATTGGAATGGGTCTGACTCTGACATGTAAAGAATGGATTTTGGCCTAATTCAACCTCAAAAGTTAGCTTGTAGGGTGAGGATTGTCCAAGTCCATACAAGGAGTCCATGTTCTCATTCCATATCCGATGTGAGACTCTTAACATATTATCTAAAAGTATTTGTATATAATCTAGACAAAATACTATGGAGGTTGGGGGTAGGGGTAGCGGTGTGGGGTGGGGTGGTGGGGATGGGGGCTACGGGAATGGGGATGAAAATTAGGTGTGTTGGAGAGTGATGAAGATACAATCAATGTGGAGCGCCACTTGAAGAATTTGTTTCCCTACTTTCATTAGGAAAGTCAATCTCCTATATTGTTAAGGAACTTATTTTCCTGAAAAAATAGTTTTAAATGACCAACCAAATATGATAAAATTGAAAAATGTTTTCTTCCATACCAAGTACCAACACACCCTTAGTTCTCTCTCATTTTCTGTTGGAATTCGAAAGCACAATAAATTTATGCGGTCAATTTTGAGATACTAATAATAATGAAAGAAAATATTGATGTAATAGTTGAAAAGTTAATTTTAAAAAAGAAATATTACAATATATTTTATTCAATAAAGTGCTAAACACTATTCTATAGACATAGTTTATTGATATGAGATTCTCCTTGGAGAGGTCCATACTATTTTATTATTTCTTTCTTTCATATTTTTAATAGCAAATTGGGTACGTCTACAACCGAGATGAAAATCAAACTAAATATTTCGTGGTTGAAAAATAATGAATCTCGTCTGAATTAGGATTTGAAGGGCCTTTCGTATAGCTTCTTGGCTTGGATCGAGCATTTAGAAAATTGTCTATATTTCCATTTTTACAAAATAATAGATAGGAAAAAATCAATTTTGAAAGAAAAAGATGAATGAAACATTATAGACGAATTTAAACTTTTGATAGTTATTAAAGGTGTATCAAATAATTTATGATGTTTAAATAAGAAAGAATGTCATATAAATTAAGATAATAGTTAGAACATGTGTATTCCCTTCACCATCCTTGTGATTTCCAAATCAATTAATCAAAGATGTACACTTAAAAAAACGTTTCCCATGCTATGTGCATTAGTTCTCTTTCCCCTATAGTTTACAACAATATAGCAACAAAATTACAGTTTTTTTTTTTTGATTTCAAGATTGTTTTTATTAGTTGCCAACAACAAAAGCTAGAAGCAAATAATAAAATTTAAGAAAGACGTCAAAAAGGAAAAAATATAAAAACTTCCCTAAGTTTCAGTTTAAAGACATTGCAATTTTCATTAGCCGAGTTGACTAACTTATGGTGAGTACTTGAATATTCAAAAGTACTTTCTTATGGTAGTAATTTAAATATTTCAACGTCTTACCATAAGTACAAATCAGTGTTTTCAAAAGTGTTTTCAGGGCGAGCCCCGGGGCGGGGCATACCAAAAACGCTCCACCGCGCAAATGAAAGGTGTATATTCATAGGGCGTACGCCTAGAACTTGGGGCATAAGCCCCAGGCGCAAAAGCATAAGCCCCGGGCGTAAAGGCGTACGCCTCGGGCGTAAAGGCGTACGCCTCGGGCGTTAAATTTAATTTTTATTATATTTAAAAGTATTTTTGCTATAGATTATGATTTTTATTGTTGGTGGAATGATATTTATACTTTATGTTATCATGTTTTCATTTTATAGTGATCTTTTCTAAAATATATAAATAAATAAACTCTCATAGAAAATAACATTGTCATAAATAACTTTTTAAAATGATTATGTCAGAAATTGATATGATAGAGATTTCATAAAACTATGTTTTTGAAGCAACTTTATCCATTTTATGTCATTACTCTTACACTTTTTTCCCTTCTCCTTCTTTGAATATATTAATAAAATCAGTACAAATATTAGTTGAAGGTGGGAAGGACCAATAGGTCTGGAGATCGACGATGAAGTGAATGAAGATTTCATGTTTAAGATTATCTAGGCTATTATCATTTTCTATGTTGTTAACTTTCTCAAATAATAATTATAATAATTTTTTTTAGATTATTGGTGATTTATTTGCAGAATTTTAATGAAAATTTTATTTTTACTTATTTTTTAGTAATAAAATTATAAAATTGACATACATGAGACATACGCCCCGTAGATCTGTGGGGCTTATGCCTTGTGTTTCGGGGCATACACCTCGCTCTGTGCTGCATAAAACGCATCGCCTCTCGCCCCCTTCTCTTAAAACACTGGTACAAATGTATATGGTCAAATATGTTCCCATTTTACACATAAGAAGATAAATTTCACATAAAAGACAGTGGGTACCTCTCATATTAGGGTTAATTGCATTTTGATCCCTCAATTATTATTAAATTTTTATTTTAGATCTTATAATATCTGACTAAGCACATTAAACCTTCACTTAATTGAGTTGTGCCATTTTGATTCATTTGCTTGTGAATATTCTCAAATGTACTATAATTATTAACATTTTCACCACTTAATTACTCAAGTCTTATGTTAAGTTTGTATTATTACACCATATTTAACTGTAATATAATTCATACAGTTAAATATAATATATTTTCTATATAAAAGGATCAAAAACACATTTTAATTAATTAAATATTAAATATATTGAGTCATATCACAAGGACCAAAAAGAGAATTTACCAATAACCTAGGGATCAAATGTGCTATTATCGCGTCACAATATGCGGGTTTGGATGGTTTTGAAAAGGAAAGCATTTACCTACATTCTGTCATGGGTCGGGGCCCGAATTTTGTCATTCATCCGCCAATGAATTAGGGTAGAACACCTTGATATAAACGCCTGAACAACTGCTTATTTCGTTCAAATCATTAAAAAAAGTTGAGATTTCCGTTAAGAATGTTCTACTGAAAAGCTTGTATTGAATCATCAACATCTTTCCATTGATAGATCAGAGGGTCCCCCTTGGACACATTCTTAAAGGTTAGGCTACTACCCGCTTCTATGAAAAAATACTTCAATTTATTATGGTTAAAATCTAAGGTAAATTGTTCCAATGTACGCACAAATTTTCAATTTCTGCGGTTATTTGTTGTTTCTTGTACTTTGATTATTGATTATGGTATTAGTTTGTGATAGTTACATCTACTTTTTTCAGATAGTTGTATCATGCTTTTTATAGTAGTTTGTCGTGACTTTTTATACTTATGTGTTGGTCCTTGTGTCGAGGGTCTATCGAAAACGTCATCTCTATCTCCCAAAATTGAGATAAATCTGCAAACATCCTACCTTTTCCATATCCCACTTTGTGAGATTTCACTAGGTTATTGTTATTCTTATCCATTTGTGGTAGTGCTCCTAGTTAATAAACTTACATTTCAGAGGTTATAGAAAGAAGAATATCATTCGTAGCAACTAGTGGCTATGAATAAATATTAATTGATAAATAAGTAGATTAATAAATATAAATTGATTAATAAGTTATCTTAAAAAATTATAAAGATGGCCTTTAAATTGTATCTTCAATTCCATAAATGATTGAAAAATAGAAAAGGGTAAAAAATGTCCTTAAAGTTTAGATATGATTCAAAAATGCTCTCATCTCATCTATTGGATTAAATTTTCTCTACTTTTCACCTATTGAATAAAAAATGCAAATGACTCCAAAATGTTATCCTTTCACCTTTTGGATCAAATTTGCCCCTTATGTTGTTTTAAGACTTTAAATTGTCCCTCCATTAACTACACAATTATTTTACATTTATTAAAATTTTAACTAAACACGTGACCTTGTATTTATTGGTCTCATGAATTTCTGACTCAACCCATCCATGACGCAACCCAATATAAAACTCCTTTTAAATTAACCCAGCTAAGTGATAAATTATTTTTTCACCTCTTATTTTCCGTTAATTTCTGCACTAACATAATTCTTTACCATTTGAATAAAACAAATGAGGCCTTAGATTGCTCAATCGCTAATTTACTATCACTGCAACATATTTTCATCTTATTACATTAGTACAACTTTCATCAACACTTAGGTTAGTGTATGATGTTTTCCCGGCTAAAGGTGTCAAATGAGTGCATTGGACTAATTTCGATGTGTTAAAATGGGGGTGTCATTGAATGGGTCATGATATAACATATTCTTTTTATCGATTACTTTCCTGTTTCTTGGGATTTCACAAAAATAGGAAGAGATGATTGTACCTTGAGCCATATAGTTCCATACTTGAGGTCTTAACTAGACATTTAGTTCTCCTTCAGATGACTAAGTGCACTGTTCGTACTTATTATATTGGTTGTTTAATTGGTGTGCTTTGTCTAGCTTGATCATACTAGCTCTGTTTTTCGTTTACTGTTCATGATGATTTAGTTTTGTAAATATGGATTTTTCAGGATGGTAGCAGGGAGAAGAACACATACCTTCAGACCTAGTAATTCAACACCTTCGTCACCATACCAGGCAAAAAATGCAGCTCGAGATTTTAGAAATTTGATGAAAGATCAACTAGGTGGTGTTATATTTGGCTGCACGAATACTAATATGAAAAAATGTCTCCAAAAGCAGCTATTTGGTTAGTTATTCGACACTAATATGTTGGCCTTTGAAAAGTAAAATGTAGGACATTTTGGTGTTGAGGCATATATATGTTTGAGAACTTAGCTTTAAATGTCTTTTTACTATCACGTGAGAGTCCGTTATTACTTTAGAGATAGTGGTTAAGTTTTTTCATAAGCAAGGACGAATGAGTGACGATTGGCCGAGCGCCCTTGGGCCTAAGGGAATAGACCGGGACGAGTAGGCAGGGTACGACTTTACTTATTTCCTTTTGTCAACTTTACTCAATTATATACATTTTAAAATCTTTGACAGGTTTGCCTGGTTCACACATTTCATATGTGCGAAATATAAATCCTGGTTTGCCATTGTTCTTGTTCAACTATGACGATCGAAAGCTCCATGGAATCTTTGAGGCTGCAAGCTCTGGCCAAATGCAAATCGATCCATATGCTTGGACATCAAATAATCCTAAAAAAACACTATATCCTGCACAGGTTTTATATCATTCACTACAAGAAAGTATAAAATTGACAACAAAACTTTAGCAACAATAAATATATTGTTGCTAAAAAATGTAAATGACAATAAAAATTTAATATATTATTGCTAAAAATGTAAATTACAACAAATTTAATATGTTGTTGTTGCGAAAACTTTTTACATCGGAGATTGATGCAACAACATGCAACAACCTTTATTGTTGCGAAAAGTACTTTTGGCAACAACGTCCAACATATGACAAAAAAAAATTATTGACAAATGACTCTCTTCTTGTAGTGATTGTTTTCTTTTTGGCTTTATCTGCTTCTGTTGATGCGTGTCGAGTTATATTTTAGGAAGGATTCTTCTACTGAAACTTTGTTGTTTCTTTTGAAGGTTCAGATACGTGTCCGTCTGTATTGTCAACCACTGCGAGAAGACGAGTTTAAACCAATAATTTGGAATAACTATTATACTCAAAACCATTTCTGGTTTGAGTTAGATCATGTTCAATCTAGTAAACTGATCTCCAAACTCTCATCTCTTGCATTTGCTCCGAGTAGCACACCACATTATCCAGCATACAGGACAAGTATAATCCAAGGTTCACCTGCAAATGACAAGATATCAGAAAATAAACCATACAGTTTCGTTGATGTGAATAGGAAGTCGGGTGCTGGGGACATTTCTCTTTGGTCAGATCGTAGTGATCTGCAGCCGGAGGCACCACGTGATTGTCAAGCTGCATCAGATGAGAATGATTTTATATACATGAAACTTAAAGAATTAGCTCTTGCGCGTGCAGAGGAAAGCACCAATGCGTCGCTAAGTGATAATAATGAGGTAAGCATCGGTCAAGCACATTTTCTGGAACCACAGCCTCCCGGAGAAGAGAAGAATGAAGAAGGCACTTGTGACTCGGCTGGCTATCGTTCTTTTATAACTCAGGTAAATCATCTTCTTGTAATATGTGTCGATTTTCGTCAATCATGACAACATTTTTGTTCTAGCTATTTTTATATGACTTCAATTTCTCTGTTACTGCAGCTGGTTAAGAAAGAAATGAAAGCTTATAGGGAAGACCAATTTCAAATAATAAGTGGTCTGAAGCAGGAGCTGGTAAACCTTGTCTCTATATAATCTTTGACTTATCTATGAGAAAGATGTATGTATCAGTGATAGTTAATGATTGTATCCATTGTATTCTTAGAGACAATCTTAACTACTAAAAAGCGTTTTGCCAATTTCATGAATTTCAGTAAATATCCGATTTGATGCTTCATATTGTGTCTTTTCTCTATCTAAATGATTTAATAATTTTTGTGTTCTCCATGCGTACCTGAATACATGTTGTGCCTTTAGTAGAAGTGAAATCTGACAATTGTAATGTTTTTTACCTTTGGTATTTCCTTGTCTTCACATGGAATTTAGGCTGAAGCAAAAGAAGAAATTGGATTGTTACAAAATAGATTTTTGATGTTGGAGTCCACAAATCCTTCTCGTACACATGACGGTGAAAGTATGGTTGAGTCAGACGATATGGTGAATGATGAGTCAATCATTCTAGCTGGAGGATATGATGGCGATTCATGGTTATCAGCTTTGGACTCGTACTCGCCTTTAAATGATGTTTTAAAGTCACTTCAGCCAATGAATTCCATTCGAAAGTATTTCGCAATCGCAAATTTGAGTAGAGAGCTTTATGTATTTGGTGGCAGATCTGAAAGCTTGTGGTGCAACACAGGTAATGCTAATAGTCCATCCCTTCACATACCCTCTTTTCCTACCCCTTTCTCTTAAGTTGCTGATATCGATGCCATTCTATTCTTGTGAAGTTGAATCATATAACCCAGCCGATAACAAGTGGACTGTGCATTCTTGTTTGAATGAGAAAAAGGGTAGCTTATCTGGAGCTACTTTGAAGGACAAGATCTTTGCAATTGGTGGTAGAACTGATTTTGAAAGCTTTTCAGGAGTTGAAATGTATGATCCTCAAGTAGGTCGATGGATTTCTACACAATCCATGTCGCAGAAGGTTTATTCTATTCCTTGCTTACTTTGATGGTGATATTTTGAAGTTGAAAGGGGCAAAGAACATGTGGAAAAAAAAACTGAAGATGTTCTGACAACAGTTTTCAGTTCAAAATTTTCCATGGAATTTCTTTTGTCTCTTCTTTGTTCAATCCTTTAAGTGCTAATATAATCTCCATTTATATGTGAAGTATCCATTTGTATCTCCATTTTCTTGTTACAAGTGCTAATATAATATCCTCTGACGTGATTGTCTACCATGCATGCAGCGATTTTCTCTTGCAGCAGCAGAACTTGATGGTGCATTATACGTTGTTGGTGGATTTGATGGAAGCAATTGTTTGGCGTAAGTTATTGCTGAATTGGTGATTTCTTTTTTCATTACAATGTATGCACAAAAGGAGCATGACATTTGGGCCTCATTTTTCCAATCATTGGAATTATAATTCTCTTTGATCTTTCTTGAGAAATGATAGTCGC
Source organism: Anisodus acutangulus (assembly GCA_029783415.1). Lineage (NCBI taxonomy): Eukaryota > Viridiplantae > Streptophyta > Magnoliopsida > Solanales > Solanaceae > Anisodus > Anisodus acutangulus. The sequence continues at coordinate 11,037,915 of CM056507.1, forward strand.
TTTTAGTTTTTTCAACCCGTGGTCAAATTTACTGCTAAAGTTGTTCCGATAGAAATTACAACAGTTTCTTTTATTTCACTGGAGGATTATCTTCATATGTGAAAGCAGTTGAGAGTCTGTTTTTAAGCTTTCTGATGTGTTATTAGCTATTACCTCAGGACTGCTGAAAGATTTGACCCCAGAGAACATGCATGGACAAAAATTGAGAGTATGGGCACACAAAGAGGATCTCATGCTTTGGTTCCTTTGAGGGGAAAGTTGTATGTTGTCCTCTTCTCGCTTCTTTAAATTCTATATCTTTGGTCCTGTGTTATGTCCTCGAGAGTAGGAGATATGTATTTTCTGAAGAATCACTAGGTGGGGACTGGGGTGAGGGGTGGGTGGACGGGTATTGAGCATGATCTGCAACCTATCCTGTTTTTCTTCTCGTTATTCACTTTAGCTTCATGGTTGCTTTTTAGATATGCACTTGGTGGCCATGACGGGTCTCAAAATGTGCAGAGCATTGAGATATATGATCCTCGTCGTGGAACATGGATGATTGGAGAACCAATGAACTACCCAAGGGGGTATTCAGCTGCGGCTGTTCTAAAGGAGTCCATTTATGTAATTGGAGGGGTTCAATCTGACAACGAACTAATAGACATGGTACATAAGATTATCTGTTTCATTGTTTTGTTATGTTAAGATTCCATTACAAATGTGGCATGGTTAATCAATACTCTTTTTTGTGATTGCAGATTGAACGTTATAAGGAGGGTGAAGGTTGGCAAACAACCAACTTGAGGGCTGTCGGGAAAAGGTGTTTTTCCTCGGCTATAGTTTTGGAGGAAGATTGAACTATGCATTCAAGCTATCTCTTCTTGTGGGCACCCTTTGTTCACCAAGATCACTATATGTTGTTTTGCTATAATGAATAGGTTTAATGCCAACATATGATATAGTTTGTAGTAGTATGGCTGTATCACAGATAGTTTTCTGCAACTTCTTTTTCTAAGGCAAAACATGTGCACAACATTGAATTATTTTTGCATCATTAAATGTGTTGCCTAAGATAAAATCATGGTAAATCATTGAGTTTTAGGAGGGATTTTGATGATTCAATACTTTGTCATTTCTATCTGCTTAGAATCATATAACAGTAAACGTAAAAAATAATAATGTCCAAAAATATTGATAGAATTAGGAACCAAGGGTTGCCTTTTATATATATCACTATATCAATGTTGGTTTGAGAAAATCAGAATGTGAAGAGTTTGCATGAACCATTATGGTGTCATGGACCTTGAGAAAAGATCTAAAACTATGTCTCTTCACATGATTAATCCACATTCCACACACACAGACACAACACACACAAATAGACACATATGAATATGATTTTATACCCTGAATAGAATGTATCTAATAGTAAAAATGAGTAATGTAATGTGCACTTATCATTTTAACTTCAAAAACAAACACTAGAGTCTCTTATGTAATATTTTTGCTTAACTGATTGGGAAGCAGGAGAAGATAGAAAAAAGTTAAAAGAAAACCGCAGCAAGGTTTTCATTTTTCTGAAAACTTTTGACGTGTAGATCCAAACTTAATATTTTAATGATAATTTTATGATTATTTATAACACCAAAAACTAGTTGTTTGGATATTGTGGTGAAGGGGAGAGGGGCGGGGGGCGCTCTATAGACTTATGTAACTAGATATTGGGAAAAGAACAAAGAATGCAAACAAAGATTTTAATAGTTTTTAAAGTAGGATTCTATTCTTATTTAACCAATTTCAAATGTCCACATTTAAATAAAACTCCTAGCATCTTTAAATTAAATTTACAACTTCGAGATTATATAAAAAAGTACTATTCCCTACATCTCAAATTGTTTGGCATTATTTGACAAGAAAGTATTTAAAATATCAAATTTAGATATATGTTCATTGCCGAAGGTAAGAAATGAATGATCGAAAGAATCACTTTAAGTAATAAATATTATTTTGATTTTGAGATAAAAAAATCATGATATATATTTAGAAGGGATTCTATATTAAGAGAGTTGAAAAAGTAATATCTCATTAAAATTTTATACATCTACCTTTTCTCAATGCATTCTTTTAGACAAAAAAATTCATTTTATTCCTCTTTCCGAAGTATAAATACTACTACCCTTTATAATCTTATCAAAATAGGGAGAGAAAATCGAATGGCGTTGAGAAGAGTTTTTATAATTTAAAGTTAGGCCTTTTTTTGATTTATTAATAAATAAAAAAGAATTTTGACCATACAATTCTGATAGATGAAACGACCAAATGGGCCCTTGTAATGCGGTCCACACAAATTGAAAATTTTATCTTCAATGTTAAAACTTAAAAGTAAAAATTATAAATTCTTATCATTAAAATTAATCATATTAAGGAAAAAAAAACTTCTCTCACTAATAATATTAGTAACTAGTAAAGTTGTTTCATGTGACCAGGAGGTCACGAGTTCAAGTCATGCAAACAATCTCAAAATACTGGGTAAGATTGTGTTCAATAGATCATTATGGTCCAGTCATTTCCTGGATCCAGCGCATAGCGGTAGCTTAGTACACCAGAAAACATTTTTTTTTTATCAAATTTCAAATCCTAACAAAGCTAAAATTTCTTCTTGTGAGTAGAGTTATTCCATATTTAGCATCCAAGGGTGTGGCCTAGTAGCCAATGAAGGTTAAGCATCATGAGTTCTCAAGTTCAAATTTCATCTGAGATAAAAATATTAGATGATTTCTTCTCATTTGTTCTAACTTTGGTGGACACAGTTACCTATTACATGTTGCTGTTGGGAGGTGACACGCATCCAGTAAAATTAGTCGGCAAGCTGATTCGGACACCACGATTATAAAAGAAAAAAGTAAAGTTATTCCATATTTATACTAGCAGAAGTAGCCCGTTGCACGTAACAAGACTTAGCACTACTAGTATAAAATTTGAAACTAAGGAGTCGTTTGGTAGGATGCATTAGAGAAAATAATGCATGCATTAGCTTTGTATATTATTAATACATTGTTTGGTATTTTTTTCAACATATTTATTAGTACAAGCATTAGTTATACATCTTATTTGGTATTATTCTATGTATAACTAATGCCTAGCAAACCATGGTATTAGCAATGCAATGAATTTTAATGCATGCATAATCATGGTTAAAGACACAATTGCACATGAAGTCCCTCACATAGTGTAGTATGAAGGTATTTGTGTAAACAATCAATTATTTTTAGAAATTATGCAATGCATGTTATTTCTAATATATCAAATCGAATGGTGGACAAAGAATAATCTCTACATAGTTAATGAAAGCATTACTAATATAATATATTCAACATTATTCTTATAAACTCTACCAACCGGCCCCCTAAGAAGTTAGGGTTTATACGGTAAAAGAAAAAAAGTAATGAAGCAAAAGTGCAAATATCAATACCTTAGGGTGCAAAACACAAAAAAAACAGAACTTTCTCTAGCAAGCCCAATCTTTTTATTTGGTGGAGAAAACACAAAAAAACGAACACATTGTGGAAAAATCTATATTTTGAGGGTTTTACAGTGGTCGAGAAGTGAGGAAGAAGAAGAAAATGCCGTGCCTTAGCATTTCGACGAACGTAAACTTGGAGGGAGTCGATACTTCCTCTGTACTTTCTGAAGCTACCTCCACTGTTGCCAAACTTATCGGCAAACCAGAGGCTGTATGTATACTTCACCATTCTTGTTTGTATTGTGTTTTTCACTTTCATAGATAATAAATGTTTCATGTATTTGTATTCTCTTTTTGGGGTCTCATTTTTTTAGCTTTGAAGTGCTTGGACAGTTACACAGATGCACGAATGTTTAATTATGTGTGTAAGTGAGCTTTGACTTGGTGGTGCGTTAGGGATTTTGATTTTTTTTTCCAGCTATGCTATTGGTATTGGGGGTATGTAGGCTTGATATTTTTCAGTTTAATGGCAAAGTGAAAAAAACTGGGTAAATAATACAACAAAAGATTGACTAGGTTTAGAATATGAGTGAATAAGTACATCTGATATTCAGTGTGAGTTCTGATGTTGATTTATTAATTGTATTTCTAAACTATATACTTAGAAATTGCAGAATAAGTATCATAAATGATGTTTTCTGTAGTTTATACAAGTATTATACCAAAAAGTAGAGAACTTGCGCCAAAATATGATTCTCTACAAATGACACACAATCTTCTATATGAGCAGGGATTGTATGTGTGCACCAAAAACTAACTGAGAACAAAGGCCATTCTTCACGTGTACATGCCATTTTCTTTCGTCTTTTTCCTCCTTAGAACTTAGAATAGCCCCCTTTGTTGCCAGTCATGCGTAGAGAACAAATGTGATCACTATGCCTTTCGGGTGTGGTGTGTGGAGGAATATAATTAAGGGGTGGGATGCCTTTAATGATAATATTGCTTTCAAGATTGGGGATGGGAGTAGAGTTAGTTTTTGGGGACAAAAGTGATGTAAGGGTTTGGTGCTTAAGGATGAATTTCTGGTGTTGTATAGAGTCTCTTGTCAAAGAGAATTGTCAGTTCAGCAAGTTAGGGGGACAAGACTTTTTGGGATTTGAGGTTTAGGAGGATTTTTCAGGATTGGGAGGTGACCGACCTTCAAAGATTGCTAGTTTTACTTCAAAAGCATCGTGATCCAGTTGACAGACTCGATGCTTTGAGTTGGGAGTTGGGGAATAACAAATTATTCTCAGTTAAGTCCTTCTATGAGAAGCTTTTGGTTAGGTCAGAGGTCGGTTTTCCACATGTCTCGGTCTGGATTCCTAAGGTGCCGAGGAAGGTGTGCTTCTTCGCTTTGTTGGCTACTAGAGGGGTGATTTTGATGGTGGAAAATCTGAGGAAACGAAAGGTTATCTGCTTGAGCTAGTGTTTCCTTTGTAAGGAGATATGTGAGGACGTGGATCATATTCTGTTACATTGCAAGCTAGCCACAAGGTTATGGGAAGATATGTTTAGATGGTTTGGTGTTTCTTGGGTAATGCCAAGATCCGTGAAAGAGTTGATGTTCAGCTGGAAGAGTTCCAGTGGAGCTGAAAGAGTGGAGCTAGGAGAAGAAGGCACAAGGCTTGGAACGTTACTCCTGTTGCTTTAATGTGGGTCATTTGGAAAGGGCGAAATAGGAGAGCTTTTGAAAGGGCGGAGATGACCCTTGCTTAATTGAGTAGTAGTCTCCGATCCATTATTTTCATTTGGTGCACCCATGTAGTTCCTGTTTGTTTAGAGGATTGGGTGACTTTTGGAGAGAACCATATTTTGTAGGTTTCTCCTTTTTTGGTATACCACTTTTATACGGCCAAGTTGGCCTTGTTAATATTAATGAAATCTTTTACTTGATAAAAAAAAAATGCCTAGGGACACATCTTTTGAGCGTCCTAGGAATCCAAACTGATACGTGCAGGAAACCCGACTTCCCTCAGCAGCACCTTGTTGTAGTGTGACTTTATTGAGAAAACTCCTTCTCTGCTAGCCTCCATCTCCACAGTGGTGACTATTGAGTTAAAATACTTTATAGTTAAAAGTATCTTTAAGATGTTCGGCAGAACTACAAATAAAAGAGAAATCTGATTGACTTGCAAATCCGATTGACTCGCAAATGTAATAAAAAATGTACATACTTAAATTTTACCTAAATAGTGCTCCCTATGTTCATCTTATATAACGTTGTTCCCCTTTTAGTCTTCTGTAAAACGAACATCACCATTTTATATTTGGAAACTCTTTAACTCTAGACCTCCTGTTTTGCCTTAACAACATGTTCTTATAGCTATATAAATGGCATGTCATGTTTAAGACTACAAGCTCTAAGGATATTTTGGTGTGTGCCAATAATCTTTCTTTCTTAAATTCCATGTTCAGTCAAACACCGCCATATAGAATGAAACAGATGGAGTACTATAGATCACAATTTTAAAATGTTTGGGAAAAAGCCATAGTAATGAAAAATGCATTTTACTTTTAACCCATGATTTCTATATAGCTGGAATAGATCATTAGTCAAGTTCCTGAGGAAAATGAAGTATGATGTGGCTCTCATTTTTCCTATGAACTTGGGAGTTTTTATTTGTTTAAAACTTATACAAAAGAAAAAATTGAGATTGTTTTCTTTCTGCAGTGGGTGCAAGGAAAAAGGTGTGACTGGTTCTAATTAAGATTTTTTATGAGTCATAACCTGGTGGAGCTAGCAATGCTCGTAGCTTGAGCTGAGACTGCATATCATGCAGTAGTGAAGCTAAGGAAGAATGCAATGTGTCCATACTCATGATTTTTGTGTTTATGTGAATTAGATGAAGGAACGGGATTTGTCTAGTTTGCGAACTATAAAGCTTCTAAATTGTGCATCTGAACTCTCTTTTTAGACTTACAAAAAAAAATTCTAAATGTTGGTAATCGTTAATTGCTCTCTTTTAGTTTGGGATAATGGAATTTGTCTTATCTTCAGTCTCACCCTTCTTTCTTAACATCACTTTGGATCTTAATGTACTAGCCTCAATGCACCTAGAGAAGCTGTGTCTTGTATGGCTAATTATTACTATGATTAAGACATCATGTTTTGGCACAATGCAATTTAGATAGTTGCTTGAGATCTTTTACCAAACATTTGACTCCAGTTTCACAATTCTTACTCCTACTAACTTTCGATCTTTTGTTCACTTCACACCTGTTTTATAGAATGAAAATCAGGATCACAAAGGGAAACCTCAAATCAAGAATGAGAAAGTACATTATTTACTGAGTTTGTTACCAAAAACAAATAAAAAAGAACATGTAAAATATTTAAAATATGCTAAATATTCCTATAATTGGATCCATCATTTGGGATGGGAAGGAAAAAATAGGATGGAAACATGAGTAACATATAGTAGTGTGTCTTTAAGATGCATATTTCTTTCTCAGAAAACTGCACATTTCTTTCTTCTCTATTCCTATCCTTTCTGTCCTATTCCATCGAACCGATCAACCCAATAATGATATTGACCGACAATAAACTTCAAGAGCCCCAAAATATGGAGATAAGAAAAGATAATATTACAGGGAACGGGCCAGCAAATTCTTGGTCTAGAGGAGGGGCCAAGGACAAGCATTGGATTATGAGGTATCTAATAAGGAGGCAAAAGAGTTGTGCTGCTGCTGTTACTTAAACCTGTAGAAGTACTCTAGAAAAGGAGAGGTTTTGCTAGGGTTGCTGGTTGCCTTTGGCGGCAGGATAGGTTTTAGAAGAGTGGGTAGAGGTGGATACTCTATCCCCCAAACCAAAAAAATATGGAGAGTGGGCAATGATGGACAAGAGGAACTGATGTTGATCACGATTGGTACCAAGTAATCTATGTTGGTTTTTTGTTCTTTTATCCCTTCAAATTTGTGATAACACCCATAGCAAGCTACCTCTTTTGGTGTTTCCACCTTTGTTGTCTATGCGTTCGGCTACTGAGCTCTTTTGACTTGTAAAGACAATTTTGCTTGTAAAATAAACAGTTTTAAGTTATGACGACTAGAAGGTCCGTAATGTGCATTGTTCAAAATCTCAGGCTAACTCTCAGTTTTTGGAGCTCAAGGATTTTCTACAAGAGTACATCGTGTGTGTGTGTGTATTATGATGTATGCATGCAACTGAAATGATCATGGATTTTCATTGGACTAAAGACTGCGTTAATTAACTTATATTATAGTAACTTTTGAAATAGCCAATGGTGTTTTTAAGGTAATTCTGCCTCTGAAGGATTGGCTCTAGAAATTCTACTTAGGATTTAACTTTGCAATTAAGGTTGTGAAAGCTGTTAGCCTTACAAGATAATCAGTCCCTGGCCCTGTCTCCTTAAGTAGAAAGTAATGGCCTATTTGTAGAAAATGCATTAGCTGATGCATATTTAAGCAAGTAGGTTCACTCAACAGGTTTTGCCTTTTAGTCTCTCTTCAGAAGCTCAATAGACATGTTTTAGCATCCTTTTTGTTTGTTTGGTTTCTCTGTAGTACACTAAGATTGCTACTGTTGGTGCAGTATGTCATGATTGTGTTGAAGGGATCTGTTCCCATGTCTTTTGGGGGTACAGAACAGCCCGCTGCCTATGCTGAGTTGGTCTCCATTGGGGGCTTAAATGCTGATGTTAACAAGAAGCTCAGTGCTGCAATTGCTGAAATACTTGAAACCAAATTGTCTATCCCCAAATCTCGATTTTTCCTGAAATTCTACGATACTAAGGTATGTGCTTGACTTCTTAATATTTCAAGAATAATTCCCCGCATCTCTCTCATTGCATTCTTCCTGTTTGTTTAGGCCAATCAAAGTCAAGAATATGCACAATGTCTGCATGCTTTACACCAATACTAGATCATGTAAATAAACTTTCACTGTCTAAGAAGATGAGAAGTTTTTGTACTTTTCTAATTCCCAAGTATTTGTGAATTTAATGTTCTACTTTAGGAGTGTAAGTCATATAGTATTTTGTCCTTTTACATCTTACAAAACTGATGACCGTTGCTCTTTTTTGCAGGGTTCCTTCTTTGGCTGGAATGGATCTACCTTCTGAATTTCTATTTCATTTGACAATTGGCTATCTTTGAGCAACTTATGAACTGTATTATGTGCTTGGATCTGTATCTGCCAACTAGCTTGGTATCGTATCTTTCTTGGTAGTACTTGGAATGATGAATATCTGGTCCCTTGATGGAATTATCCTGCATTTAAGCCCTTGATGTAATCTTGGAAACTTAAGTCTTCAATAGAAGGTTTGAGCTATTAGCACTCTTAAGCAATGACATGATATCATTAAAGGAATAAGTTGCATTCTTGGAACTAAAGCAATTTGTGTTGTTATCGCTGAGATCATTTTGTTCGTGCAAGATGCTCTCATGCTTGTTCAAATTCTTGTTTCATCCATAGTTTCTTTATTTCAATGCTCCGTATTTGTTACATGCCTATCTGATAATCGCCTAGACTTCTAGTTTGTTACCCCATAACTTGTCATGAAGGCTTCAAAATCTGCATTTTAAACAATGGCTTGCTCATCAGCAGAATTGTTTCACACTTTCATCAACGTAGTATTATGATAATGTCTAGTTAGCTTCGTCTTGCAATACTCTTAAGGGTGATATGGCAAGTGCATTCATTTATCTCATGATTATTTATTCGAGGTTATGCATAATTTAAGCTCCCTTTTGTTTTATAGCAGTTCGGGAGCATCGGCATCTATTTGGTAGAATATAACGACCTGATCTCTTTGCTTTCGATGGTTGCTTGGGGCTTTTAAGCTCCCGATGTAACTTATACAAATGGTGTAGTTGTACTTGAAAGTAATGCTAAAACTTTTTGATTTAAGCGAGCATTGAAATTTGCAGCTTTGCTTGTATCTGTGGTTAACGTTGTTTAGTGAAAGTGCGAAGTTGAATGGTTTCATACTCTATATTCGGTTAAAATGTAAATGGATTTCGAGTGTACCTTTTGCAATTCAAGCAAATCCTTGACCTGATTATTTCTATGTAGCTTTACATTTATATGCTCCTCCTGTCTTACTATTTTCATTGTATTAATGAAGCCTTTTTTTTGTCATATTATGATAGGTGAATTTAGTGTTATCTTTTCAATTATTCTTTTAATTTTATTAATAGTTAACCAAAACTTTTCATGAATCTTTTACAATATTCTCCACTTTTAAATTTAGTATCCACTCTTGTCCCTTTAATATGTATCACGATACCCATTTTTTTAGAAATTAAACTATTAATACCATGCTATCCTTTGTAAAGAAAAAAAAATAAAGACGTGGAGTACACATTGGTCATCAAAATGCCACTTTAACGGTATTTTATTCTGAAAATTAATAGATAATATGTCAACTATATGTTCTGCCATTTAATATTAAATAGTTTACATAGTTTACTCATCTCCTTAAATTAGTAAACCAAAATAGTGTAGACATGTGATAAGGGGTGTGCCAAATAGTACTAGCCATTATTATTTTATAATTTTCATTATTACCATTTGACAGGGAAATTCAAACATATAGAGCCCAACACAAACATATTTCACCTATGTAGCAATATTTTAAGTTAAAATCTACACAGCCAATTCTTTTCGCCAATGTTTATATACTCGTTATAATAACATACAGTATTATACAAAAATTAAATTTTATAGTCTACGAACGAAAAAATAATAATTTTTTTAGGGGAGAGTCAAGTGTATAAATAATCGATCTTGGGTATAACTCAACTCCAAAAGCTAGCTTGTAGAGTGAGGATTATCCAAGTCCATATAAGGAGTTCATGTTCTCATTCCATATTCGATGTGAGACTCTTAACACTACCTCACATGCCCAGACCTTGTTAACTGAAGCGTGAATAATATAATTTGGGGGCCCAACATCGGTGAACAAAGAATTGGAATGAGTCTGACTCTGATATCATGTAAAAAATGGATATTGGGCCTAGCTCAACTCCAAAAGATGGATCTTGGCCTAACTCAACACCAAAATTTTTGGGGTGAAGATTGTCCAAGTCCATATAAGGAGTCCATGTTCTCATTCCATATCCGATGTGGGACACTTAACAAAGTGGATAATGGTGGTGAAGAAAACAACAACAAAATTTTTTTTAGGGGGAGGGGGGCTGGGTGGCGGGAGTAGTGTAGAAAACCAAAAACAATTTAAAAAAATTAAAAGAAATTGTAGGGGGTTTCGTGGGGGGTGGGTGGGGGAGTGGTTGGGGTTTGGTGGGGTGGGTTGGATGGTGATGGGGTAGTTGGTTGAATGCCACTTGTGAGACTTGTTTTTTCTTACTTTTATTAATGAAGTCATTTTTCGTTGACAAAACTATACAAACTTCCCCTCAACACAAACTATTTACCCACCCATACACCTTTATAAATAAATAATTTAAGCTACTCACACTTTACAAAATAATTACCTTGAATGCCCCTGCACATGAGTAGAGATGGTAGTGGATCCTGGATCCGGTGGATCCAGATTCGTTTTATAGGATATGGATCTTTAAAATTTGGATCCGGATCTGGATCTTGTGTTTGAGATCCGTATCCGGTCCAGATCCGACCTGTGGATCCGTTATTTATTAAATATATGCATAACCTAGAATGTAATTTTATAAGTATTTTGTTAATATTTTTCATAATTTCTATATTTTACATTCAGGTTTGGAGTAATGGATATTGGAAATTTTAGGAAGAATTGGCTGGAACAACAATTTTATTACTCCACTAATCACCCTCAGCTTCCATTCTCACACCTCTTAGTTTCCTTGAATAAATAAATTACAAACCTCTTAATTTATTCTATAGATATAAATTAGTGCTGTAATATATTTACTTTTCATGTTTGCTTCAATATGACTTTAATGCCTTTCTACTCCAAAATGGTTAAATGAAACAACTTCTTTAAATACCGTGCATTCTTTAACATACTCAAATTATCTCTTGTTTACTTATTTAATTTTCTATCTATCATACTGAAAAATGTATTTTGTTACAAGTATATGTACATGTTTCTCAGATTTAATTAGGTCTTTATCATTTTATGAGGCTTTTTGATTTTTTTTGCTGTTATAGAATCAAGGACACATTCATTTGTCTACAGCAATATAGGGAGGCCAAAGATGTCATCGTCCAATTCTCCATGTGCAGCATGAAAATTATTGCGTCGAAAGTGCACTCAAGAATGTGGATCCAGATCCGATCCGATGGATCCGAATTTGGATCTAATTTTTATGGACTCGATAGATCTGGATCTGGATCCAGGTATGAAAAACGAATCTGGATCTGTAACTGAATCTAGTAGGATTCGGTCTAGATCCGATCCGTTACCATCCCTACACATGAGGCACCAGTTTTTTTGTTCCCTTTCTTCCTCTTCTTTTGGTGTTTTGTCTTTTCCTAATTCTTTGTTTTTTTTGTGTTCTTATTTTTTTTTAATATAAAAATAAAAGAATAAAATAAAATTATAAATAGAATAGAAAAAAATAAAGCTACAAATTATTTTTATATCAATTAAATATAAAAATAATATAAACATATGAAATACTAAAATTACTTTTAGTTTTGTCTTCTTTATTTTGTCTTTTTCTAGTTTTGTTTTTTTAAATTAAGCCTAAGTGAATTGTTGTATTTTTTATATTTATTTTTTCTTTTGAAGGAATTAACGGGTCCTTTATGATACCTTATTGTATATGATATATACCATATGAGTATAATAAAGAATTGTTAAGTGTTTTTTTAAGGAATACATGAATCATTTATGATACCCCGTCAGTATATGATATATATCATGTTGGTATCGTAGATGACTGATGAGTTTTTCTTGAAGAAATAAACTAGTCCTTTATGATTTTCTGTTAGTATATCATATGTACCATGTGGGAATCATAGAGAACCCAGAAGTGTGTGGGTCAGTCATTCATGATACTCTGTTGGTACATGATATATATTATGTGAGTATCATAGATAGTTGAGTTGTTTTTTTTCTTGAAGGAATAAACTAATGCTCTATTCAAAGAAAGTCATTTATGATACTATCATGGTATATAAATCTACGCAAATGATATCATGGAGGATTGAGAAATGTCATAGAAGGAATGAAGCAGTTCTCTATGATACCATCTGCGTAGATTTATATACCATAATGATATCATGAAAGACTCTTTTTGAATAGCTGGAGCAGTCATTCATGATATCAACATGTTATATATAGTCCTTCATGATACCATCTCAGTATATGGTATATACCATGATGGTATCATGCAATACTGGTGACACATGTGAAGGATTTAAGAAGTCCACCATGATACCATCTCAGTATATTTTTATACCATGATGGTACCATGGAGGATTGACAATTGTTGCATTCAAGGACTTCAACAATTCTTCATGATATCATGTGAGTGTATGATATATCATGTAGGTATCATAGATGATTGAGTAGTATTCTTTGAACGAATGAATCAACTTTGCATGATACATTGACGGTATATGATGTATATACCATGTGGGTATCAGAAAGAATTGAGTGCGTTTTTCTTGAAAGAATGAATTAATCCTCTATGATACTCTGTCAGTAAATGATATATACCAAGTTCGTATCATAAAAGACTAAGTTTTTATTTTAAGGAATGAACCGCCAGTCCTGTGTGATAACACGTAAGTATCATAGTATACTGCAACAGTATAGAAAAAGGAACAAGTAATAAAGAAACAAAAAAATAAAAAAAAATAGAATTAAATATAGAATCAGATTATGATGAAAAAGAAAATAAAATATTGCATGAAAAAAAGTAAATGAACAAAAAAGGAGGAAAAACGAGAAAAAAGAAAAGAATAAAAGAAAGAAAAGAAGTTAAGAAGTAGAGAAATAAAAAGAAAAGAAGAAAAAGGAGATAATTAAATAGAAAAGAAGAAATAAAGAATTAAAAAAAATGAAAGGAGCTAGAATTAAATATGGAATTAGATTATGGTGAAAAAAAGAAAATAAAGAATACTATGATTTGAAAAAAATGAAACAAAAAAGAAAAAAAAATGAGAGAAAATATGAGAAAAGAAGAAAAGAAGTAGAGAAATATAAAAAACAAAGGAAGAAAAAAGAGACAATTACCTACAAAACTATATGAAATATTAAGTGTAAATAGTTTTTGGGGTTGCAAAGTAAAGGGGACATGCAATGGTAAATATTTTGATTTTAGGGGCATTAGTGTAGTTTCTTCTTTTTTCTTTTTTAAGGAATTTGTTTTTCTAAAGAAATATTTTTTTAAATTCTTGATCAAACGAACATAAAAAAATTGAATTTTTTTTCTCGAAATAGAACACACTCTTACGGTCTTACCACTAAAAACAATTCTATTTCAGAACTTAGAATAATTGAAAGTCGTCTTAAATTTGGTTGAGATATCTATTATCTTTAGAAATGATGTAAATTTAGTTGAGAGCACCACGAAAGTATATGATTATGTAAACAACTGTAAATTTATAACTAGTTGAGATAATATATAGTCAGATACGGATATAGAAATTTGATTTAATGAGTTCGATTTAAAGGTTGTATATTTAAACCTATTACATTGTGAAATTGTGAGTTCATAATTTATTATTTATTAAAAGTAGACCATAATCTACCTCAATGCGAAGCAGGCGCCGCACACCCTCAAGCTATGCTTTACCCTTCCGAAGAGCTTCTGAATGATCGGAGTCTATCAAACATAAAATCTAAGTTAATAAGTGATTCTATAGGTACCCATATAATATATTGCCATAAAAGAATTCAAGTTCGAGAAAGTCAACCGAAAAACCTGTTCCAAATCTCAAAGATCAAAATAGTCAATTATTGTGAAATCAAGGTCAACATAATCAAATTAGTATTCTACAAGGTCATACGAACCCAACAATACTCATATTGTTATACTAGCCCGAAGGGAAAATTTGTAATTTTATTTGAAAATTGATTTACCCATAACTTATATAGTCAAATTCATAAAATCACCCAATTCCATCCATGAATCGATCTCCAAATCGAGAATTTTCATTCTCTTATCAATAGGACTCAAAACCCCAAATACGGATAAAAATTATAACCGATATAAATAATTATGGGAAAATACCAAAATAAATGTTAGATACTTACCCCCTCGTTGAGATGAGAACAACGCCGTAAAAATCACCTAAAACGGAACTCTAGAACTCAAGATATGGTGAAAATATCGTCTCAATTTTTAATACGCAGGGTTTCGCATTTTTGACCAAATCTTCGCAAGTGACCACCGCAATTGCGACTAGATCTCGCATTTCCGACCACACCGAAAACCATCAACAGTTATCCGCACTAAAACGGGCATAACTTTCTCATACAATGTTGAAATTCGACGATTCTTTTTGTTATGGTTCCGTAATTATGATACATATCTTATATTTCAATAGAAACACAAATAAAAGGTCACTTTATCAATATGGTACCCTTTATGCCCTAAGAAACGACGCTTAAACATCAAATAAGAGCGTGTCATGATTCAAATCCATCCGAAATTCGTCGAAATCTCACTAAAACTTGTGGACAAATCCAAAATTATCATACGAACCTGATCGAACCCTCAAAACACCAAAATGAGGCAGTATTGACCTGATATTGACCGTGGTCAACTCCAAATCATCTCAAAAACTAATTTATCAACCAACCACCTAAATCGCACCTGAACCTCTCGGAAATTGAACCAATGACTCGGCTAAGTCATAAATCATATTTTGGATCCAATGTAATCGTGAAACTTTAAAAAAGATCCATTTATCTCCGGTGTTGACTTTGGTCAAACTTCCTATTTTTAACTTATAACTTTCAATTTTACTATTTCTTCTTCGGTACTCATTCAATTACCTCGAAATTTATTCCATCTATTCCCACAAGTCATAAACATCACACGAAGGTAATGGAATCAACAATTTTTTCATCCGGGTCTTATCTTTTTATGGGACCATGGTTTTGTCATAAATAGGCATATTAAATACTAAGATCGGCTTAATTATGAAAACTCAACCAAACGAACTGCAAAATTAGTTCCGTCAATTTTCAAAGGTCACAAATAATATTATAAATCCAACGAAATCTTTAGATGGCCAATCAGAGCACGTTTTCCCACATGATCAATTAATGAAAATAATTAAATACTAAAATTTCCAAAATGAAACCTTCCACAAAGTGAACCTAATGATATCCGTTTGACTTTAAATTTTGCAAGCTGCTCAAAATAATTATTACAGAGCTTTTGAAATAAACGACACACAAAACAGAATAACGATTCTCAAAATGACCGATTGGATCATTATAATTGGGAAGCAGAAGAAGATAGAAAAAAGCTAAAAGAGAAACCTCAGCAAGGTTTTCATTTTTCTGATTTTTTTTGATATGTAGATTCAAATTTAATACTTTAATGACAATTTTATGATTATTTATAACATCAAAAACCAGCTGTTGGATATTGTGGCCGGGGGAAGGTTGCTCTATAGACTATATATGTGACTAGATATTGGAGAAAGAACAAAGAATGCAAACAAAGATTTTAATATTTTTTAAGTAGGATTCTATTTTTATTTAACCAATTTCAAATGTCCACATTTAAATAAAACTCCTAGCATCTTTAAATTAAATTTACAAACTTTGAGATTATATAAAAAGTACTATTCCCTCCATCTCAAATTGTTTGGCATCATTTGACGAAAAGTATTTCAAATATCAAATTTAGATATTTGTTCATTGTCGAAGGTAAGGAACCATGATATATATTGAGAATGAATTCTATGTTAAGAGAGTTGAAAAAACACTATTTCGTTAAAATTTTATACATCTATTTTTTCTCAATGCATTCTTTTAGACAAAAACTTCATTTTATTCCTCTTTCCGAACTTTAAATACTACTACCCTTTGTAATCTTATCAAAATAGGGAGAGAGAAAATCGAATGGTGTTGAGAAGAGTTTTTATAATTTACAAGTTAGGCCTTTTTTTTTTTATAAATAAAAAAGAATTTTGACCATACAATTCTGATAGATGAAACGATCGAATGCGCCCTTGTAATGCGGTTCACACAAATTGTTAGTCACTAAAAACTTCTCTTTAGGGTTAAAAGTAAAATTTATAAATTCTTATCGTTAAAATTAATTATATTAAGGAAAAAAAAACTTCACTCATTAATAATATTAGTAACTAGTAAAGTTGCTTTCATGTAGAGGTCACGGGTTCAAGCCGTGAAAATAATCTATTGCAGAAATACGGAGTAAGACTGTGTTCAATAGACCCTTGTGGTCCGATCCTTTCTCGAATCTCGCGCATAGTGGTAGCTTAGTGCAATGCGCTGTCCTTTTTTTTATTATCAAATTTCAAATCCTAGCAAAGCTAAAATTTCTTCTTGTGAGTAGAGTTATTCCATATTTATCATCCAATGGTGTGGCCTAGCGGCCAATGAGAGTTAAGCATCATGAGTTTTCAGGTTCAATTTTCAAGAGATAAAAATACTAGGTTATTTCTTCTCATATGTTTTAGTCTTGGTGGACAAAGTTACTTGGTACCCTATTGCTGGTGGGAGGTGACAGATATTCTGTGAAATTAATTAAACAAACTGAACGGGGACACCAAAATTATAAAAAAATAGAGTTATTTGATATTTATACTAGCGGAAGGTAGCACATTACACTTAACAGGACTGACCACTACGAGTATAAAAAGAGAAAGTAAAGAAGTTAGGGGTTTATTAAGTAAAAGAAAAGAAAAACAAATAATCAAAAGTACAAAAGGTCAATACCTTAGGGTGCAAAACACAAAAATAAGGTGACAGGACCCAGAAGTTTTTTTCTAAGTGGCAGGGTTCTCATTTTCCTTTTCATTTATTTTTACTCCAGAAATTACTATGGATAGAATTAACAAACACATGAGGGCCTTTTATATTTTTAAAAACTTCAGGATTAAGTTTTAAACTTTTCAAAATATCTTTCTCTTTCTCTTTCTTCTTTCATGTTCTACTTCTTCGAAAATCATTCTTTTTACTCCCAAATTCTCTTGTTTCTTTATCTTCTATGTGTGTAATTGTCGTTGAAAGCTAAACTTGAAGTATATATACATTTTGATTGCTGAAAAATGTGAAGAATTAGCTGAAAGCCA